>JAGSMX010000021.1:7200000-8400000 GCA_029286785.1 Meandrusa payeni
TTTCGTAGACCGTAACTTAAACCATTGATAATTAATTAATTAGAAAAACTAAAATTCACAATACAACGAAACACCAAACTCTCACAGAATACAAAAGCGACGCACAAGGAAAGGGATCCTGTCGTCAGTGATTAATGAGGAAAATTGTAGACTTAATAGTTCGCTGTCAGTGACTCCATTTACATAATTTGTGGTCAAATGGGTACAAAAGCCCGACTTTAATTGTCATCTGTTGTCACTTTCGTCTTTCACGTTTTCAGAATTATTTAAGCATCATTCTGACTTCGGACATGTTGAATAAGGATCGAAAGACAACAGCTCTGTAGATCTGGGCTCTCAAGAATAAGACTAAGGTATCCCCTGCCTGTCGTAGAAGGCGACTAAAAGGAGCCTCCGGTTCACTGGGCGACAAGTTCTTCTGGAGATCCCGGAGCCCCTCACTATGCACCGAGGAAGGACCACCGGGGAGGTTTTAGTAGGTTAAAACCCCCAGAAGGCGGGGTATCTTGTTGAAGATTTCCCCGCCGATAATAAAAAAAAAGGATCGATAGATAAAGTCAATTTATACATTGTATAATTAAGAATAAAAAACCCAAATCTAAGCTAAATCTACATCTAAATATGCACTTTAAACGTTGACGTCTTACTATAAGTGACGGATTGAACGCCATTAGGCACAAAGATAGTGCGCCTTAACATCAGGTGGGATTGTGGTCAAGTTTAGAAATTTGCTTAGATAGTAAAAAAAAAAACACACATGTTATTATTACTTCTGAAATATCATATGTGCTACGAATTTCTAGACCTAGAGCCCAAGACAAGATCCACACTACTCTCAGAACCTAATACCGGATACTAATGCTTTGGCTGCAGATAGAGGAAAGTGATTACGGATCACTAACGACAGGCTATTCCTACGAGATGGTCACGACCCTTAGAATTGAGCCCTCAAATTTGGAAAACAAGTATATTTAAGAGTAAAAACAAAAACCCGACTTCAAATTGAATCAAACGTTTTTACGTGCGAATGCTCACTTTGTATTTCAGAATTATTGTGGGAATATTACGAAATAGAATGAATCCGAAACTTACCAAACTCTCATCAAGCTACCTTTGAAGTACAGGATGTACTCAAAAAATTAAAAAACAATAAAAGAGACGAGAATTTAGTGCCTTTTTAATTAAATTATTTTGTGATTTTATTTATTTTCCAAGATTTTTCCTTATTTATATAAAACATCAAGGTGATCATAAAAAAAAAATATTAAACTTACAGAATATCGACCTATAGTTTTAGAAACGATTTTAAAAATGTAATGGAGTGAAAAAAGATACGAGAATTTGGCATATAAATTTAAAAATGTTTTGAGATATATTTTATTTCTATTCCAAGATTTTCCTTTAATAATTTATAGTATTAAGGTGACTCTAAAAAATAATTAATTAAAATGCAGTACATTGACCTAATTGTTTTAAACACGTTTCGCATCACTCTTTTAAAAATAGACATAAAAATTTAGCACATCTTATTAAATTATTTAAATTTATTAAAATTTATTAAAATTTTAAACCATTTCAAAATGATAGAGGCGAGATTTTAGGATGTTCATAAATTTATAAAGATATATTTTATTTCGTTAATTTAAAGCATCTAATTAATTTCATCAAATGAAGAGTCTTAAAATAATAATAATAACGGTATTTAGCACTATTTTAAAAATAAAACGAGCCCGAAATACCGAATACGGAAAGTAGTAAACACGAAATATATAAACCAGTGTTAAGTGACCCATAAAAATGTTAACATGATATCACATACCTTTGACAGTCGATCGCGTCGAGGCTCCGAGAAATTCTAACCACAATACAGATATTTTAATACAAGATAAAATCACCACTTTTGTAAATACGAACAAAATGAGTCATTGAATACTTCGTTTAATTCACAAATAGAACAAGATGAAGTCGTAAATCTGCGGACGTAGGAGTCACGTTAAAGGCGTCCTTCTTAACGCTCCGGCAGCAGAGTACTGGCCACCTACGTGGATATGATGGAACACCGTTTTCAAAAGAAAATTTTCAGGAGAGCGCATGACTTAATTTCTGCCAGAGCGATTTTAACTCAATTTCAAATACCATTAGGCATAGTTTTCGTTTAATTAGTATCTACATATTACGTTTTAGTCTCTTAAATGGCTAGAGTCAGTTGAACACTTCGGCAAATCGGATGTAACGAAGCTTTAGAAATAATTAATGGAGCTTTTTTTTTAATTATCTATATACCATTCAAGGAGGTCAGTTGGAGTGCCCTCGGACCTTTTGGACTCCTTGATTGATTGGATTGACTTTACGCATAGAACGAGTATGTTTTCAATTTAAAGCTTTTCACGTTTTACGAAATCAATCAGCTTTGAAAGCTTTCTGTATAAACTCTCCTTGTGAAAAGATTTTTTCGTTCAGCAATACGCGAACATATTTTATGCTTATCGTGGTGATTTACGTGCTTAGATCGGTATGACTAAAAATTAAACGAATGCCAAATAAAAGACGGCCGTCTCACGATCGTATTAGCCTAATGATGCTTAAAGGCAACTTGAGTCTTCTCATCCCACTTTTTTTTTAAAAGCCTTTTCACACAAACTTCAACGACGAAATGAAAAAGATTCTTTACTATATGGACTACTACGAACCGGCAATAATCGCTTAAGAACTTAATGTCTGAAAAAATCTCGATGTGCAAATATTTTTTTTGTAGAAACCGACAAAAGGAATTTATTTATTTAACTAAAAGAACAAAAATTATATCACCCTGACAGATACACCAATTTGATATTATAAAAACTAAGTAAGAACCGTAAACCGGAAAAGTATATTATTTATATTACGACACTATATATAAAATTATATATATATATATATATATATATATATATATATATATATATATATATATATATATATATATATATATATATATATATATATATATATATATATATATATATATATATATATATATATATATATATTACTAAAATTAAAACAAATAAAAGGAGCAGAGTTGAGCTCCTTCTAATTTTGTAGGCAGCTTCGATAAAGGTCGACTGAGTGCAACAAAATATATCTATGTGCAGTGAGATGGTATTAACAAACCCAACCGTGCGACAGCGGAGAGTTCTTGGACAAGTTAGTCCTGGAGACAGGCAATAGGAACAATGGCGAATGGAATATCGATGACTATAATTTCTAACTTTTTAACTGGAGAAACACTGTAACAACAACCATAAGGTTGTAACAATGCTTACCCGATAGACTATTATAATCCAATTTAATCGTCAATAGACAATTTTTAAAACCTAATGGTTAGGATACGGTCTGTGGAACGTAAGGTTGTACATTGGAATCCACCATTCGACTACTGACGTGAACCATCTCCTTTTTTTTGTTAACGGGGAGGAAATCTTCAAAAGATACATTCCGGGGAGGTTACTCCCCTGTGCCTTCGCAGTGCAAGGCGTTACGGGCCAGCCGATGTCGACTTCTTCCCGGGTCCACCTTGGCGGACGACAAAGGTCCCCACCGTTATCGCCCAGTGAACCCGAGGCCCCTTTTAGTCGCCTTCTACGACAGGCAGGGTATACCGTAGTCTTATTCTTGAGAGCCCCGAGCTACAGGGCTGAGATGCGACATCTCCTAGCACAAGTTTTAGTTTAGTTGGAATGTTTAACAAGAAGTAAGTTTTTTTTTTTACAATTTCTAAGCAAGTGCTTGACTATAGTAAATGCCTATTCACTCTACTCTTGAAAATACCCACGTTGTAATCGGAAGGAAAGACAGACGCGGGCGGTAATTATGAAAAAAAATGTTATCATTCAATTTTAAAAAAAATTAGCGATCCATTTTTAATCAATATATTAAAATTCAAGTTTATTTTCCATAATTTGACAAACAAACAAATTGAGAAAGCATATATTTGACATGTATATCACGAACAGTCGGAGTGCAAAGTGTAAACTGCAAAAGTTTTCCTTACAATCTTCTAATGATATTCAAGTGAGTTAATTTCTAGCGAGAGCTTGGCTTGCATTTAAATTTATGTATTCAGGTTTCAGGGGTGCAATTATACGAGTTATTGCATGTGTGAGATAATTGTAGTATAGTTGCTCCTTTGACTATCGAATGATTAGTTTCTGATGTTTAGATTATCTGTATGTCAAATGCAGTTGCCAGTTACTCTTTATATATAACAGTTTTATTTAATTCGACACATATAGTATATATGTGTTAAAATACGAATAATTAGTTATTAATGTATGTGCTATTATAACCAAAGAGTATTAAATATGTAAAGCATTGTGAGAAGTCGTGTTGTTGACTCCTCATAGTATCAAAGCAATGGTACAGTTCAGACTCTGCCCAGCACACCTTGGAGGTGTGCCCGAGATGGGCAGCACAGCGTCACGACTTGGCATCCGCCATCGGTGGAGGTGACCTGTCACTTCCGAGCCTCGCACTTGCGATGGTACGGAGTGACAGGTCTGTCGGCGGTCGCCTCCTTCTGCGAGACAGTCATGTCCCAGAAGGAGGCTGACGAGCGGGTCAGGGAGGAGCCGTGGGGCTCCCTCCTTCCGCAGGCGACGAATCGGGGTGCGCAGGAGACGTTTCATACGTCTCCTTTCGCCGCCCATAATCGAAGCAGGGTCAGGATGGGAACCTGGCCCCAGCATGCTTCGGCGTCGTCGGGACTTCTCTGAGTGCCGGAGGAGTCCCCTCTGAGGGTGAAGTCCGGTCTTGCCGAGACCGGCCGGTCGTTAGGGTGTCCTGTCGCTGACAGATCCGGGACACCCGCTCATAACGGCTGATGGCATTCGCGGTAGGTTTAGTGGGTATGGGCTGCCCAGGCCGAGTCCCACATCCCTCCAGGCCCACCCAGGGTACCGGAGGATGGTTAATAACTCGATTCCCCGCGTTAACAAAAAAGACTGGCAGAGAATGCCTACTGGCATTAAGTCCGCCTATTTGTACCTTTTTTGTATTGTGTGCAAATAAAGAATAAATAAATAAATAAATAAAATTATATATATATATATATATTACTAAAATTCAAACAAATAAAAAGCAGCAGAGTTGAGCTCCTTCTAATTTTGTAGGCAGCTTCGATAAAGGTCGACTGAGTGCAACAAAATATATCTATGTGCAGTGAGATGGTATTAACAAACCCAACCGTGCGACAGCGGAGAGTTCTTGGACAAGTTAGTCCTGGAGACAGGCAATAGGAACAATGGCGAATGGAATATCGATGACTATAATTTCTAACTTTTTAACTGGAGAAACACTGTAACAACAACCATAAGGTTGTAACAATGCTTACCCGATAGACTATTATTATCCAATTTAATCGTCAACAGACCATTTTTTTTAAAGCCTAATGGTTAAGATACAGTCTGTGGAACATAAGGTTGTACATTGGAATTCACCATTCGACTATTGACGTGAACCATCTCCTTTTTTTTTTGTTAACGGGGAGGAAATCTTCAAAAGATACATTCCCGGGGAGGTTACTCCCTCCCCCCCTGTGCCTTCGCAGTGCAAGGCGACACGGGCCAGCCGATGTCGACTTCTTCCCGGGTCCACCTTGGCGGACGACAAAGGCCCCCACCCTTGTCGCCCAGTGAACCCGAGGCCCCTTTTAGTCGCCTTCTACGACAGGCAGGGGATACCGTAGTCTTATTCTTGAGAGCCCCGAGCTACAGGGCTGAGATGCGACATCTCCTAGCACAAGTTTTAGTTTAGTTGGAATGTTTAACAAGAAGTAAGTTTTTTTTTTTACAATTTCTAAGCAAGTGCTTGACTATAGTAAATGCCTATTCACTCTACTCTTGAAAATACCCACGTTGTAATCGGAAGGAAAGACAGACGCGGGCGGTAATTATGAAAAAAAATGTTATCATTCAATTTTAAAAAAAATTAGCGATCCATTTTTAATCAATATATTAAAATTCAAGTTTATTTTCTATAATTTGACAAACAAACAAATTGAGAAAGCATATATTTGACATGTATATAACGAACAGTCGGAGTGCAAGGTGTAAACTGCAAAAGTTTTCCTTACAATCTTCTAATGATATTCAAGTGAGTTAATTTCTAGCGAGAGCTTGGCTTGCATTTAAATTTATGTATTCAGGTTTCAGGGGTGCAATTATACGAGTTATTGCATGTGTGAAATAATTGTAGTATAGTTGCTCCTTTGACTATCGAATGATGCGTTTCCGATGTTTAGATTATATGTATGTCAAATGCAGTTGCCAGTTACTCTTTATTTAATTCGACACATATAGTATATATGTGTTAAAATACGAATAATTAGTTATTAATGTATGTGCTATTATAACCCAAGAGTATTAAATATGTAAAGCATTGTGAGAAGTCGTGTTGTTGACTCCACATAGTATAAGAGCAACGGTATAGTTCAAAGAGTCTCTTAGAGTTGTTCTGCGGTGGCGTCGCTTAAGTGTTGTTAGTGTTATTCGTTGGTAGTGCCTCTGTATATAAGTTAAGTACTACTGTTATTTACCTTGTCTTATATATTATACATGTACTATGAAGGTGATATACCAATATTTATGGTGATGTTGTTAATATGTTATTTATTTACTAAAATATATCTGATGTATGTGTTACAATAAATATGAAAGTATCAAAGTTAAATACAAACGATAATACTGATAATAATTATATTATTAACTGCTCCTGATTCTAACACATGCAACTATCTTCCTACTAATACCTTATGTAAGGGGTGAGAGTGGTACATCTTATTAGCACTGTTATTTATATACAACTTGCTTCAGGTAGAAAAGACGAGCATTGAACTAACTTGATTACACTTACCTTATGCACGAATAACTTTAATAATTATAAGAAAAAGATACAAGACGGCGCAACGGAAACATTTTGTGGATTGGCCTAATAGATTTTTTTTTGTTGACGAACTACACAGATTGGCCAGAGAAGCTGGCCTTGACTGCTTCACCGGATTGAGAGGTGGCATAGCTCTTAGGTCGCTTAGCCTGAACCTCTATCGCTAGTAACTCGACACAAGGGTCCCCCCGGTGGGGGGTAACCTCGGCTTGGACGGTTACTATGTTACGCGTAAGCATTCCGATCCGAGGGCGCCCGAGAGGGCCGAACCACGACTCGGTCGGTTGCTATTTCACGGATAATCTAAGGGAAGAAAGGGAAAGGGAAGAAGTGTAGTGTATATGTTTTATTTTAAAAGAAAGCTAGCAATGTTTCTTTTTTTTTTCAAAACAACATTCTTGTTAACCATTCCAACTAAGCTTTAGCTTGTGCTAGGAAATGGTTCACGTCAATAGTCGAATGGTGGATTCGAACCTACGATCTTACGATTCGCAGACCGTACCCTAAACCATTAGGCTATTGACGCTTCCAAATAATATAAGTGACATATATACTATGTACATATAGTATATATTATTTGTAGTATATAATATACATACATATTTTAATCATTTATGTTAGGCTCATTTCAATGGCACGTAAGAGAAAAAGGTCGCGTACGACATGGGGCAGTCCTGGCCACTTCTGAAAACAGCGCCGTAACAGGCTTGCGACAGCACATGCTGAGACGGTGTCCAATGATTGATAGATAGATAGATAGATAAATCCTTTATTGCACCAAAGAATATGTACAAAGGCGAACTTAATGCTAATTAGCATTTTCTTCCAGCTAACCTTTAGTGGTTAAGAGCAGGCTAAGGGTAGTGCCGCTAAAAGTAGCGTTTTAAAACTATTATATAGATAAATAAATCTACATTTACATAAATAGATACTACGATATAAACATAATAATATACATACACATGGAATATATATAACGACAATTAATATACCAGTTTGTAATTTTGAAATGATGACATTATGTCCTATTTGTAACGGACAAACTTAACGAAATTGTTTCTCTGTTCAACTGTACTTTACTGTGTTTCATATTTTATTAGTATGATGCCAAGAAATACAATGTCTACGTCTATGTATATGCTGTAACTAACAACTGTAACTTGCAAATTATCTTTTCATATAATATATATAAGATGGATTCGGAATATCAATAAAAAACAAGAATAATTATGTGTTGATCTGTATTTGAAGGAAACCACATTAAAAGTGTATTCCTGTTTTTACTAAATAATGTTATATAAATTAAATAATGACATCTTTTCTATTTCTATTGTACATCACTGATATATCTTTTTCAATTATGTCACAACAAACCTCCATAGACAGCACAATGGAGGTTTCGTACAAATTAAAAAATAAAATAAATATTATTATTTTTTTACATATATATATATCATTACTGCATTTACATTTTAGGTCAAAAGAACTTATGGCCCACATACATCCACAACAACAGAGAGTTGTCGGGTTTTGAAGTAGGCTCGTTTCTAGGAGATCCCTAGGCCACATGGCATAACAACTCACGGATACAATCTAGATACCTTTAAGTCCAATGTGAACAGACAAACCTTATAGGCTCACGTGCCCCATCCAAGGCTTTATTTTCACCTTCCATCAAGCAAGATAGAAACCAAACGTGAGCCTACCTAGTATAAAAAAAGATAACTGATTCGACTAGTTGGTTGTCATCATCGTCATTATCACTTCAGCCGAAGAACATCCACTGATGGCTACATAGGTCTCTCCAACGGTTTCCGAAAGAACCGGTTGTAAGCGGCTTGCATCCAACTAGATCCTAAAGACGTCCTACGCAAGTAAGTTGGTCGTATTGAAGAGAAATTATTGTATCAACGCTTCTATGTATTCAGATATAAATTACTGGACCCTTTTCAGTTTCACTTGCGTGCCAGTGGTGTGTGGTAATTAACAAAGGCTGCGGGCTGTTTATATCAGCAAGCTCGGATAATTGAATTTTGCGTTGCACTGCGAACCGGTATTAGGAAAGTGCTATCGTTAACCTATGCGGTTATTAGTAACAGATGGCACTTATATGTTTTTGTATTTACATTTCTTTTGTCTATGGAATCAGATCAGAATGTATTTTCAGCGCATGACGAAAATTCTTTCTTCAATCGTTCCCGTACTACTACCAATCTTTTTAAATCTGAGGTTCCCAACCTCGTGATTCGTATGTGCTTGCCACTATTCGACACAGACTGATTTTTCTTAAATAATAAATAAATGTGGACGTGTAGTATTTTGAATGTGCGTGTGTGTGTGTGCGTGTGATGAGTGTGGTATTTATATTATAAGTGGAAGCATAATATCTTCCGTCTGCTTATAATCGAGAGACAACAGCCAGTTTTAATTATGGCTTTCATTTATCTAGTGTTTATGTTTTATTTTAAAAAGAAAAATTAAATAAATATTCGTATATAAATAAATAAATGTGGACGTGTAGTATTTTGAATGTGCGTGTGTGTGTGTGCGTGTGATGAGTGTGGTATTTATATTATAAGTGGAAGCATAATATCTTCCGTCTGCTTATAATCGAGAGACAACAGCCAGTTTTAATTATGGCTTTCATTTATCTAGTGTTTATGTTTTATTTTAAAAAGAAAAATTAAATAAATATTCGTATATAAATAAATAAATGTGGACGTGTAGTATTTTGAATGTGCGTGTGTGTGTGTGCGTGTGATGAGTGTGGTATTTATATTATAAGTGGAAGCATAATATCTTCCGTCTGCTTATAATCGAGAGACAACAGCCAGTTTTAATTATGGCTTTCATTTATCTAGTGTTTATGTTTTATTTTAAAAAGAAAAATTAAATAAATATTCGTATATAAATAAATAAATGTGGACGTGTAGTATTTTGAATGTGCGTGTGTGTGTGTGCGTGTGATGAGTGTGGTATTTATATTATAAGTGGAAGCATAATATCTTCCGTCTGCTTATAATCGAGAGACAACAGCCAGTTTTAATTATGGCTTTCATTTATCTAGTGTTTATGTTTTATTTTAAAAAGAAAAATTAAATAAATATTCGTATATAAATAAATAAATGTGGACGTGTAGTATTTTGAATGTGCGTGTGTGTGTGTGCGTGTGATGAGTGTGGTATTTTTTACATATATATATCATTACTGCACTTTCATTTTCATTTTAGGTCAAAAGAACATACGGCCCACATACGAGAACATCCACAACAACAGAGAGTTGGCTTTTGAAGTAGGCTCGTTTCTAGGAGATCCGTAGGCCACATAGCATAACACCTCACGGGTACAATCTGGATACCTTTAAGTCCAATGTGAACAGACACCTTATAGGCTCACGTGCCCCATCCAAGGCTTTATCTTTACCTTCCATCAAGCAAGATAGAAACCAAACGTGAGCCTACCTAGTATAAAAAAAGATAACTGATTCGACTAGTTGGTTGTCATCATCGTCATTATCACTTCAGCCGAAGAACATCCACTAATGGATACATAGGTCTCTCCAACGGTTTGCAAAAGAACCGGTTGTGAGCGGCTTGAATCCAACTAGATCCTAAAGACGTCCTACGCAAGTAAGTTGGTCGTATTGAAGAGAAATTATTGTATCAACGCTTCTATGTATTCAGATATAAATTACTGGACCCTTTTCAGTTTCACTTGCGTGCCAGTGGTGTGTGGTAATTAACAAAGGCTGCGGGCTGTTTATATCAGCAAGCTCGGATAATTGAATTTTGCGTTGCACTGCGAACCGGTATTAGGAAAGTGCTATCGTTAACCTATGCGGTTATTAGTAACAGATGGCACTTATATGTTTTTGTACTTACATTTCTTTTGTCTATGGAATCAGATCAGAATGTATTTTCAGCGTATGACGAAAATTCTTTCTTCAATCGTTCCCGTACTACTACCAATCTTTTAAATCTGAGGTTCCCAACCTCGTGATTCGTATGTGCTTGCCACTATTCGACACAGACTGATTTTTTTATTAAACAATAATTAAAATTTTAATTTATTACTATGTTTTGTAAATACATTTTTCTGGATGTATTGAAATCTCAATAATAATTTTAGTATTTCGAAACATTTCTGTTTATTATTTATAAATTATGAATATATGAAACTAAATGGTGGGAAAATGTTATGAAAGTAGTTGGTCGATTAAAAATAGATGATGCC
The DNA here is from genome assembly GCA_029286785.1 of Meandrusa payeni. NCBI lineage: Eukaryota > Metazoa > Arthropoda > Insecta > Lepidoptera > Papilionidae > Meandrusa > Meandrusa payeni. Next base: position 7,211,155 of record JAGSMX010000021.1, read on the forward strand.
CGCCACTCGACCTATATTTTAGAATTTGCTCTAGAGTACAAAATGGTTGGGAACCTCTGTTTTAAATTGTTGGACTGTGAATTCGAAAACAAAACACTTTAAATTTTGGTAAGAAGGGGTCTTACAAAAATTGCAAGGACGAAGACGTATGAAATTTACCACATTTAGAATAGAATAAACATTTATTCGACACACACAACATTTGACATACAGAACACAGAAACAACAGGTAAAACAAGACAAAAAACAACATAAATAAAAGTAATTAAAATTGTGAAAATTAAAAAAATAACAAACTAGAAATTGTGCCGAAAAGGGGTTGGCTCAGCATGTGCTGAAAATCTAAATAAAATGATTTTGAGCCAGAAAAACTGAAAACCAAGTCGTCTTGCTTATATTCTATATCAAGAAGGACTGCAGAATGGTAATCATTTTCTAAAATTGACTTTTGCGATAAGTAACTAAATATCCGCGGCACCTAACTGCTGCGGATATTTAGCAATATGCGAATTGTGTGTGATTTCAATGCTCCAATTCGACTTTAATGTGACCATTAGTCTGTGTAAACTAATAAAAGAGAAAGTGTGTGGGTATGTTCCATATATACTCCGAAATGGCTAGATGGAATTCAAAGAAAGTTTCAGGAAATCTTCAGATTGACCTGGCGAGTAATCCTGTAAGGTTTTTGAACTGACAAACTAGCCATACGTCGTACTTTTATTTCTGACATTAACTTGAGCCCGATATGTTTTTGTATAAATGATAAGAATGATATTGTATTTACTTATGTACATAACATGGGTGTAGGTAATAATCTTCACCCGCTCGTGAAGAGAATGAATAATTTAATGTATTGTGCGAGTTAAATTGAATATTTAATGATGTAAGTTTATTGTTTAAATAAAATAAAGCAAAATCTAATCTAAAAATGTATTAAAAAAGTGAGAAGGTATTTTAAACAGACCGTTCGTAAAGAGCATGAAAGGTAAATTTTAGTCGCACCAGTTTTTTCGCTAATTCAACCAATCCCCGTTATCCGTTGACGCGGCGATTCAAAGAGGAGGTCGGGTAGTCAGAATTTTGATCGGAAACGAGGCCTTTGTTCTGTCTGTTTGTTCGAGGTCAGTTTGCGCTCACGATTGACTAGGGACTCATTTCGAACTGCGCCGTTGGCACTTTGTTAAGTCTGTTTGCCATTCACCTGTATTGGAATACAGCACCAATACGTAATAAAGCACAAACTTTAAAAGAAGAAAATAGAAGATTGTATTGGAATTCTTATCCAAAAATTAAAAAAAATATGCCGTGTCATGAGATATCAGGTAAGAACTGCTTTCCATTTTGTGGCTTCAATGGTCCATCTTTTGTCAGGGTGTCGTGATATATGTCCGGCCCATCTCCACTTTAATGATAGTGCGTGACTCAGAGCATCGGTGAGTTTAGTTTGTTGACGAATGCTTTCGCTCTTTATTTTCTGTATTCTTCTAATTTTTAATATGCTCCTTTCCATAGCTGTTTGACTGCATTTGATTTTTTGTTTTATCTTGTTTGTGAATACCCAAGTTTGACAACCATACAGTAAGCACGGTAAGTTACGAGCAGCGAATTGTGTGTGTTTTCAATGATCCAATTCCGGGGTTAAAGTTTAAAATAATAAAAAATCGACTATAAGGCGACCATTACTATATGTAAAGCACGTAACATCCACCTTACATTTACAAGTGCTTTAAAACGGGCGACGTAATGTGCGCATTGTTTGTTTCAAGTAACATACACTTGCAGAGTAAACTGTGCTAGTTCTCGTTTAGCCCGCGGCGTTTGACATCGTGTCCTTTGTCCTGTGTACGTAGTCAAGTAATACTTAACAACAACTTACGTAGCCGCGCTGTTTTGTGTAATAATTCTTTGTTAAAAAAAGAATTTTGTAGAGTGTGTTTAGAAATTACATGATGTAATTCCCCTTCTCCGTTCCATTATCGAACTTCAAGACGCATTCCTGGATTTCATCCTGTTTTGTGGACATCTGATCTAGCTGCTAGCTAGCATGCTAGCGCCCCGCGTTGGTACCCATGATTAAAAACTATTCCTTTAATATTTTCTAAAAATAAAATCTTATCCCATCAGATATCTAACAGTGAAAGTCAAAAAATAATATTTTTGTTAAATAATTAAGAATAGAAAGAAATACAAATAGAATTAAATAAAGCAAGGTAAGTTAAATAGAGAATAAGACAAAAAATAATATTATGTAAAGATAAGATAAGATTAATTTTAAACTAAGGAAAATATTGTAATAAGAGAGAAGGGAGAGAAGAGTATGAGAGAGAGAAGGGATGTAGTATGTCAACAGCCATGACCTACACAAGTCGGGGGAGCTAGAAATGACTGGCAATTTCGGTAACTCGAATAGACAAATACAAGAATTAATCTGATCCATAAATGACCAAATGATCGAAATTGCCATGTAACAAAAAAAACGGTGTAAGTCCCATCAAAATCGGATCGCTTTAGATGGAACTTTCACTCGGTTCAAGAGATTAATCGTAACAACCAGACGGACAGACAGACAGGCAGATATAATTTGTTATATGTACTGTTTATACATTCATAAGCGGTTATTTTTAAATAACAAAAAGGATACTCCAATTTTTTTGGCTGTTAAATTTAAAAAACAAAAATAAATGTAATATTTAGAATACTAGCGTGCCCAGCCAGCTTCGCCAGTCTAGATTTTGTTTTATTATATTTATATAATAAACTTACATGATTAAATATATAATTTAACTCTCACAATATATTAAATTATAAATTTCTCACCGTATTCGTTCTTTTCTATTCTCTTCTCGAGCAGGTGAAGATCATTACCTACACTCATGTACATATCAGCAAACACAATGTCATTCTTATAATTATACTTCAATATTCTCCATTGTACTTCAATGTGTGTCATAATGACATAAATATACACAACACATGTGTCATTACAAATTTGAGTTATAAAACAATAGAATATCATCATAGTAAAAAAGTTGTATTTGACAGTTCAAGAAGAGAAGTGCTCCGATCGTCACCAAACTTTACACAATTACTCGTCAGGTCAATCTGAAGATTCGCTGAAAGTTTCATTAAAATCGGTCCAACCGTTTCGGAGCCTATACGGAACAAACACACACACATTCTCTTTCATATATACAGATATAGATTCAGAACAATAAATAAATGCGAGGAAAAACTTCGTTTAATCATCAATCATCGATGTGTGCATTGTATTAATTATAATTGGAATCGTAATATAGTTTTCCTCTTCTTGTACGTTCCTCTGTCTCAGCCCTTTAGTTCTGGGCTCTCAAGAATAAGACTACGGTATCCCCTGCCTGTCGTAGAAGGTGACTAAAGGGGCCTCGGGTTCAAGTCCAAGGTGGACCCGGGAAGAAGGCGACATTGGTTGGCTGAGGAGAACCCTCCCCGGGACGTGCTCTCCTTGAGCACAGTGCAGAGGGGCTCCGGTGCGTTCCACTGGAGATCCCGGAGCCCCTCGTCATGCACCGAGGAAAGGGCCACCGGGGAGGTTTTAGTGGGTAAAAACCCCACATAACCGCCGCCTTCCCCCCAGAAGGCGGGGTATCTTTTTGAAGATTTCCTCCCCGTTAACAAAAAAAAAAGGTCTTTGCCTATGAAATTGCCGTTTTGTTTGTAGGTTAAAGAATTTTTTTTTTATTTTTTTAATTTCTGTTATTCAAATAATCAAAAAAAGAAGTTTATTGATGGTCTTCTTGTAAGAATCAGCTGGTATGAAGGCAAAAAGTATTTTGAATTTTGCAAAAAATCGAAATTTTCTAAAAAAAATCAATTCTAATAAGACAGTACGCCTCTAGAGAATTTTTTTTAAAGGAAGCTAGCAATATTTGTTTTATTATTTTTTTTTCAGAAATATTACTAACAATCTTGTTAACCATTCCAACTAAGCTTAAGCTTGTGCTAGGACACGGTTCACGGCAATAGTCGAATGGTGGATTCGAACTCACGACTTTACGATTCGCAGGCCGTACCCTAAACCATTAGGCTATTGACGCTTCGAATTTTTTCCCGCTAAAAATTTATTTGAATTTAGAATTTACAGTAATTCAAAACTTCTTTTGCTTTCCAATGGCCAATACGAACGGCAATTTTATAGGTAAAGTCCTAATAATAAATGTCCTTATTAATTTTATAAGTATGTTACGATATCACTTAACAAATATTTATACTATACATGCCATATCAGTAATGAGAGTTTATGAGTATGTATAGTTCATATACCGCAAAAATAATACTTCAGTATTTGAAATTTTTGCAATTTTAATGGTACCGGGAAACGAACTCGGGTTGCAAGCACACTTAGCAATGTGAGGTGACCGCCAGGACATTGAGTAACCACCGTTTTTTTTAATTAATTTGAGATTTTCGCAATAATTTTTTAAAGTAATATCCTCAGGGGTAAAATAAAATATTCAATGAATTTTAAAAAGGAAATCCTCGAGTTTCTCAATTGATTATAGGTTCAAGGTGTGGACGTAAAATGTTTATAACAACAATATCCTTAGCACGAAATGAAAGTTTTATTCTTCATGAATAAATAACACGGATCATCGCACACCCTGTACATTGTAAAAACAATCTGGGGTCCAACTTTTCTTATTTCAAAAGGTGGCTTTTAAAAACATTTGCCGGCAGATTTCCTAGGTCTTTTAAATATTTCTCAGTTACACGAATTTTTTAGACTTACAAAAAAGGTTTTTTTATGGGGTGTAAACCAGTGCTTGGCCACGATCCCACCTGATGGTAAGTGGTAATATAGTCGAAAGATGAGCGCTAGTTTAGTAAGTGCCTCTACTCTTGAAGGCTCCCACGTCGTACTTGGACTGAAAAACTGACGCCGGCAAATGGTTCCACTTTTCCGTGATATCCAGTGAAACGCACTGGAGCCCTCCTGCACTGTGCTCTCAGAGAGCACGTCGGGGGGTGGGGGTGGGGGGTTAGGATAATCCTTCCGCCCCTGTGCCCTGGCAGTGCGACACATGCCAGCCGATGTTGCCTTCTTCCCGGGTCCACTTTAGCGGACGACATAGGCCACCCTTGTCGCCCAGTGAAGCCGAGGCCTCTTTTAGTAGCCTTCTACGACATTAGATACCGTGGCCTTATTGCACAAGCCCAGAACTGCACTAAGTTTTTGATTACTCTATACTAAGATGTCTCTAATATTATTGTTGTACTCTTGCGGTATTTGTAATTGTTCGAGGTTCGAATACCGTATTTTCGCCAACATATATTATAGTAATTCGAAAGAAATTCGAGTCGAAATTTTCGACAAAACATTTCTGAGAAAATTTGATTAATTGGGAACTCTCAGAGCGCGAGCTTATATTGCACCCGAGGACTTAATACAAAATCGATTTCATTAAACGTTGCAATTCGAGGAACGTTGGCTTTGCGTCATATTTTACGTTTAAGTCTGTTTACTTTTGTTCTACCAAATTAATTGACTGGCGAAGATTCCCAATTCTCTTAAATGTTTGTAAACTTATATCTGTTTTGTTTATGAACCTATTTTTTTTATTTGAAAGGATTTACTACATTTATATTATTTCAATTCAGTAGCGTCAATAGCGCAATGGCTTAGTCACCGACGAGCGTGTAAATCAGCACTTAAATTGCAACAAATTCACTGGAAACGGGGATTGAATTCGGATTGCCACCATACTATGCAACAAGAGGTGACCGCCAGGGCACTGAACTGCCAAGGAGCTTAATTTTTTTACGGTTAGAACTTTGAACAACTTTTCTACGATATTTATTGATACACTTGAATACTTTTCGTAGGATGAGATAAGATTTCAAGCGTTAATATCGCTTCCTTAACCGCTTGAAACTTCCTGAATGTATTGGGAAATACTTAGGACTAGTTTCTTTCGAATTCTCTTCGGAGTTCTTTTGTATTTTATGTAGTTTATAAGCTCTTAAAAGCCGTGAGCGGTAGAGCTGTTATAGCTGTGTGCGGGCGGCCGTCTCAAGTTGGACAGTACTGCAACCAGAGTTCGATCCCCGGTGCCAAAACCAATGAATTTATTTGTTTCAATTTTAAGTGCTGAAAACTTTATGCTGTTAGAAAACTTTTAAAGACGTGAAGTCTGGCAATCTGTGCTATGTACACATTATATGTATATATGCTGTAATTTTAACTTCTAACTCTCTTGAACAAACACGGAGTAGATAGCATGTCTACATTTTGCCTTGCCTATTGGTTCCCAGAGGCAACACCAACACGAAAGTCCACGAGGCACTACACTGCTGAAGACCACAGCAGGTGGAAAGCGATCGTCTACAACATAATTCATGGAGGTCACAAGCCTCAGCAAATGAGGAATTCGACACAAGGAGGAGAAAGTTTGGGTTCCATATCAGACCGATCTTAAAACTTTCACCACTAGGTTATCATTGTATAGGTATGTATATATATGTATAGGTGGAGTGGACTACCTAGACTAACAAATCATTTCAAACAAAGCGGACGAACAGATCCCGGGGAGGGGTTATTCCTTCAACCCCCGGGGCCTTCGCAGTGCTAAGCGAATCGGGCCAGCCGTCTTCCTGGATTTTCACTTGACTATTATTTATTTATTAGCGGACGACAAAGGAACCCCCTTTTAATCGCCTTATACGACAAGCAGGGGATACCGTAACCTTATTCTACGAGCCCAGAACTACACGGCTTCGGGCCGGCCTACCGCTAACTATCTGCTACCACAAGCTTAAGCTTAGTTGGATGGTTAAGAAGCAGGTTAGTAATATTTCTAAAAAAGAAATATTGTTAGCTTTAGAAAAAATACACAAATTGAAGCTCCTCCTTATTTATTGTCATATCTTATAGCCAGTTAACTATTACTATTGAATATATATTTTGAACTGAACAATTGATTTTCTAAGCTACATTAAAACAATGTTATGAGTCTAGTTATAAAAAAAAAACAAATAGAAAGTGATTAACACCGACCCGTTGTCGGTATTTAAAATAATCAAACACTCGCTTCTTGTACGCCTTAATATATTTTTGTTCGGAATCAAATAGAGCTTTGTATAAGAAAAAGTTAGAAACAATGGGACATAAGAAATACAACGCTAATGAAACAGACAATATCATCGGGAAACAATGTTCAATTGAAAACGATCGCTGGGGAAATCAAGCGGATTTGCACATGATTAGGTAACCTGCAGTAAAAGTAAAGAATAATGCAGTGAAGTATGCAGCTTATACAAAATATAAACTTTTTCTTTGTTGGAGGAAATCTTCACCATGATACCCCGCCTTCTAGGGGGTTATGTGGTATTCTTACCCACTAAAACCCCCCCAGTGGTCCTTCCTCGGTGCATGGTGAGGGGCTCCGGGATCCCCAGTGGAACGCACCCTCTGCACTGTGCTCTTCGGAGTTCACGTCCCGGGGGGAGGTTACTCGCTCCCCCCCCTGTGACAACAAAGGCCCCCACCCTTGACGCCCAGTGAACCCGAGGTCCCTTTTAGACGCCTTCTACGACAAGCAGGGGATTTCGTAGCCTTATTCTACGAGCCCAGAACTATAGGGCTGAAACTCAGGGTACCTTTTTTTTGTTAACGTGGAGGAAATCTTCAAAAAGATACCCCGCCTTCTTGGGGCAAGGCGACGGTTATGTGCGGTTTTTACCCACTAAAACCTCCCCGGTGGCCCTTTCCTCGGTGCATGGTGAGGGGCTCCGGGATCTCCAGTGGAACGCACCCTCTGCACTGTGCTCAAGGAGAACACGTCCCGGGGAGGTTACTCGCTCCCCTGTGACAACAAAGGCCCCCACCCTTGACGCCCAGTGAACCCGAGGTCCCTTTTAGACGCCTTCTACGACAGGCAGGAGATTTCGTAGCCTTATTCTACGAGCCCAGAACTACACGGCTTCGGGCCGGCCTACCGCTAACTATCTGCTATCACAAGCTTAAGCTTAGTTGGATGGTTAAGAAGCAGGTTAGTAATATTTCTAAAAAAAGAAATATTGTTAGCTTTAGAAAAAATACACAAATTGAGAAGCTCCTTATTTATATTATATTGTCATATCTTATAGTCAGTTAACTATTACTATTGAATATATATTTTGAACTGAACAATTGATTTTCTAAGCTACATTAAAACAATGTTATGAGTCTAGTTATAAAAAAAAAACAAATAGAAAGTGATTAACACCGACCCGTTGTCGGTATTTAAAATAATCAAACACTCGCTTCTTGTACGCCTTAATATATTTTTGTTCGGAATCAAATAGAGCTTTGTATAAGACAAAAAAGTTAGAAGGGAACATAAGAAATACAACGCTAATGAAACACACAATATCATCGGGAAACAATGTCCAATTGAAAACGATCGCTGGGGAAATCAAGCGGATTTGCACATGATTAGGTAACCTGCAGTAAAAGTAAAGAATAATGCAGTGAAGTATGCAGCTTATACAAAATATAAACTTTTTCTTTGTTGGAGGAAATCTTCACCATGATACCCCGCCTTCTAGGGGGTTATGTGGGGTTCTTACCCACTAAAACCCCCCCAGTGGTCCTTCCTCGGCGCATGGTGAGGGGCTCCGGGATCCCCAGTGGAACGCACCCTCTGCACTGTGCTCAAGGAGAACACGTCCCGGGGAGGTTACTCGCTCCCCTGTGACAACAAAGGCCCCCACCCTTGACGCCCAGTGAACCCGAGGTCCCTTTTAGACGCCTTCTACGACAGGCAGGAGATTTCGTAGCCTTATTCTACGAGCCCAGAACTACACGGCTTCGGGCCGGCCTACCGCTAACTATCTGCTACCACAAGCTTAAGCTTAGTTGGATGGTTAAGAAGCAGGTTAGTAATATTTCTAAAAAAAAAAAAAAAAAAAGAAATTAATATTGTTAGCTTTAGAAAAAAAAAATACACAAATTGAGAAGCTCCTTATTTATATTATATTGTCATATCTTATAGTCAGTTAACTATTACTATTGAATATATATTTTTGAACTGAACAATTGATTTTCTAAGCTACATTAAAACAATGTTATGAGTGTAGTTATAAAAAAAAACAAATAGAGAGTGATTAACACCGACCCGTTGTCGGTATTTAAAGTAATCTAACACTCTCTTCTTGTACGCCTTAATATATTTTTTGTTCGGAATCAAATAGAGCTTTGTATAAGACAAAAAAGTTAGAAGGGAACATAAGAAATACAACGCTAATGAAACACACAATATCATCGGGAAACAATGTCCAATTGAAAACGATCGCTGGGGAAATCAAGCGGATTTGCACATGATTAGGTAACCTGCAGTAAAAGTAAAGAATAATGCAGTGAAGTATGCAGCTTATACAAAATATAAACTTTTTCTTTGTTGGAGGAAATCTTCACCATGATACCCCGCCTTCTAGGGGGTTATGTGGTATTCTTACCCACTAAAACCCCCCCAGTGGTCCTTCCTCGGTGCATGGTGAGGGGCTCCGGGATCCCCAGTGGAACGCACCCTCTGCACTGTGCTCTTCGGAGTTCACGTCCCGGGGGGAGGTTACTCGCTCCCCCCCCTGTGACAACAAAGGCCCCCACCCTTGACGCCCAGTGAACCCGAGGTCCCTTTTAGACGCCTTCTACGACAAGCAGGGGATTTCGTAGCCTTATTCTACGAGCCCAGAACTATAGGGCTGAAACTCAGGGTACCTTTTTTTTGTTAACGTGGAGGAAATCTTCAAAAAGATACCCCGCCTTCTTGGGGCAAGGCGACGGTTATGTGCGGTTTTTACCCACTAAAACCTCCCCGGTGGCCCTTTCCTCGGTGCATGACGAGGAGCTCGGGGATCTCCAGTGGAACGCACCGGAGCCCCTCTGCACTGTGCTCATGGAGAACACGTCCCGGGAGGGAGTTTACTTCCTCCCCCCATGTGCCCTCGCAGTGCAAGGCGACACGGGCCAGCCGATATCGCCTTCTTCCCGGGTCCACTTCGGCGGACGACAAAGGCCCTTGTTGCCCAGTGAACCCGAGGTCCCTTTTAGACGCCTTCTACGACAGGCAGGGGATTTTGTAGCCTTATTCTACGAGCCCAGAACCATAGGGCTGAAACTCAAGTTACCTAAACCAATTTTAAAACCGGGAGACCTAACGTACAGAAGACCTTATAGTTCGTCGTTCGTTTGTCTTACATACATTTCCAAAAAAGTTATTAAACACAATGTTCGAAACTTTTACGGTTTTAAGAGTGTTGAGCTAAATTTCGGTAATTAATATTATTAATAGATAAACAATATTATTCATGCGTCAACATTTAGTTTAAAGGCATTTCTGATGCTTTATCTATGGCCTCGGCCATGTCTTTGTTTATAGCTTGATCTATAGTCGAATTGGAAGAGGAATCGTGTCGAGTGGGGAATGGCGCTCCTGAGTTAGTCTCAGTTCTTTTCAAACAGTTAAACAGCTCTTCTGAAGTAAATCGTCGTAATCCGTAACGCTAAAGCGAAGAAGTGCGTGAGTCATTATTGCCTTTCTTCTATCTCTAAATTTTATTATTTGTGTTCAAAATACTTTTACACCTTTTTTGTCACATTATATGTGAAATAAATACACAGAGTGAACAACCTACACCTAAAAAAATGTTGAGAACCTCAGAGAACCACAGAGCTGTAGTTTCTCAGTGTCCGGGCGGCCGCCTCGTTCGATCCCCGGTGCCAGCACCAATAAATTTGTTGTTTTTTGTGTTGATTTACCACGCGCTCGGCGGTAAAGGAAAACATCGTGAGGACTTACATGTCTTAGAAAATTTTTGTGAGACATGTGAAGTCTGTCAATCCGCACTATGGCCGCATGGTGGACTATGTCCTTCTACTCTTTTACAGAGAAGGCCTGTGCCTAAAACTGGGACATATGTATATATATAATGGCTGTAACTTGAGAATATCCTCCTTTTTTGAAGTCAGTTAAAAATGTTTGAAATAAAAATCGAAAAGAATGCACGATTTTTTTATCGGAAATTAATTCTATCACTATCGCTAACTTATTAAGTGAAAGAGTATAAAGACAAAAGAATAACATTCACATATTTCATTGTAATAACATAAAGGAAATAAAAAATATCTCACACAGAATATTTCCTACAATCATGAATGTAATGTCATATTTATTGCGAAAGGTAGCGCTCGGAATTTTCCTCTACCACATTAAATAAGTTACATATTTAGGGAGATAAGTTATTGTAACAAAAAGGAAAAACAATTCTCACTATCATGATATCCTGGTTACGATGCAAAGGTAGCCTGCTATTTGATGGCCGACTTTCTAACTTAAATCAGTTTACACCAAAGAGAGTCCCTTTTTAATTGACTTCAACAGAGGAGATTTCCAATTCCTCTGTTGATCAATATGTTAAACCAATAATTGTAAAACAACGGTGTTTTCTGCCTTCAAATTCTCCAAACCTTAAATTAAATCTCGTATGGCGTATACCAAAAATATTTATACACAAAGGAATTTACAACAATAACTCGCCTTATCGAAAATTCTAATCACGACCGAAAGAAAATTGAAGACGTTGAAAGTTTTAATTTCGACATGATTTCACAATACTAATTGAAAATATTTTTTTTTGTCTTAGACATTTTTATTTTTTTAATACGCTGACGTAGCGACTGGGGTTTCGCCACAAATCTGGAGATCCTAAGATCGAATTCCATCAACAAGCACATGCTAAGAAAACCCTAAGCTCATTTGTCCCTTCTGCAAATAAAACAAGCATATTTACGAGTAAAAACAAAACCATCACACCACTTCAGATCACAAGCAACAGATCACGCAACATTAAACGCTGCAACGCGCGTACGTTATCTTTTATTTCCAAAGTACTACAGTTATATTACGAAGTTTTGACGTCTTAATTCTCTTTCTTCTTCTACACGAGAAGCGACAATAGCCTAATGGCTTAGTTTACGTTCTGCGAGACGTAAGGAGAGGTACAAATCCACCATCCGAATATTGACGTGAATCATCTCCTAGCGCAAGTTAAGATTGTGGAAGCTTAGATATAATGGTTGACAAGAATGTAAGAAACTTTTTTTTTGCGCTCATTGTTGCTTAGAAGTATTTACCTATTTTCGTATTGGCATAAACATACCAATATCTCAATCAATAATCATACTTTAAAAACATGATTAAAATTGTTTTTACACCTTAATTTGTTGGCCATCGGTATTTTTTCAGAACTGAATGTCCTGTGCCTACAAAATTGATACTATAATATAATTATGATTTTTATTCGTAAAATCACTGCCAACCGTTTAGCCATTATTATAGTATTAATATTTTTGGAACGAAGTTGCAAGGAAGCCTGCAAGGGGCTTGGATGAGATAGGGGTTTTGTTGCGCGACCGAAAAAAGAAAAAAGTTCGTAAGAAAAATATAGTTATAACAGTTCTATAGTGGCCGATAACGTGACTATTAAGCATGTAGTTCAACTCTCTGATTAAAGGTGGCGCTTTAACGAATAATTAAAATATATTGTAATAAATACATAGTTTTTTTTTGTAATTAATAATTGAATTATATATTTTTTTTATTTTACGTAATATGAAATTTTCTAAAATAAAATATTAAATAATAAATATCGACAATAGTTTTATGTACTTAAATAAATACAATGACGAAAATAAAAAAGCAAGAAAATATATAATATATTAAATATTAAAAAAAATACTTCTATATTATCCAAAGGAACTTCGTTCCTTCCTTGTGTCTTGTGATACAACATATTTTTTTTATTTTACGTAATATGAAATTTTCTAAAATAAAATATTAAATAATAAATATCGACAATAGTTTTATGTACTTAAATAAAAACAATAACAAAAATAAAAAAACAAGAAAATATATAATATATTAAATATTAAAAAAAATACTTCTATATTATCCGAAGGAACTTCGTTCCTTCCTTGTGTCTCATGATACAACATATTTTTTTTATCAATTTTACAAAAATGTATTATTTATAGTTGACCATAAATTATTTAAACTCTTTCCTCTCTCTGGTTGAAACCATAAACAATTTATAAACACGGCTCTTCCACTCTCGTACATATTCAACTCGGCTTTTAAGGGAATTAAATTCATTCAAATGAGCTGAAAACAAAAAGCCGTCGCCTGTACTTGCACTGTGGTTTCCACGCCCTAAAATCCATAAGTTTCATCGTCTGTATATTTTAACGTGCCTCCAACGTCCGATGTAACAGAATGTTTCTATTTACTGTAGCTTAAATTGATAAAGGCGTACATTTGTCAAATGGTACGGCATTATTACTTGAATTAAATACATATAAAACAGTTTTTAGATCGACTATCACATACTAAATTACTTAAATGACATTTGAGCACTAAACTCATAATTCGTATACTTTTTTACTATAATTTCAGTACATTTCAACTTAAATTTAAAAAAATAAAAAGTATATGAAAAAACCCATCGACTTCAAGTTTTTTTTTAAAGTTAACCATATCAACTGGTGGTTTACGTCACTAGTAGAATGGCGAATTCGAACATACGATCTTGCGTTTCGTAGACCGTTCCTATAATATTTGGGCTATTGAAACCTTATTTAGCGGTTCAGGCTAAGCGACCAAAGAGCTATGCCACCTTTCAATCCGGTGAAGCAGTCAAGGCCAGCTTCTCTGGCCAATCTGTGTAGTTCGTCTTTAAAAAAAAAGACCTTATTGAAAAAATTTATAATAAAAAAAAATAATAAGGAATGTTTTCAAGGGGTTTTCCCATTTAAGTTTTACTCAATTGGTTTTGTCAATGCTCAACGGACAAATTACAAATTAAGCCGACTTTGTTTTATATTTTAAAAAAATATCAATAACGTTTTTTGGTGTCCATACATCGAGCATAAATTTCTGCAAATAATTTTATGTGCCTTAGTAATTGAACGGAATCTTATTCGCACAGGCCAACTAGAATTAGAACCGAGAACCATAAGATTGTAATCATAGTGTTAAAAGTACATACGATTTAAGAGTATGCTCGAATATATCAATCGGGAACAAGTCATAAAATCGATAAGTCTAATTTAGATTCAAATCGACGACGACGTCGGATCGGAATGCTTACGCGTAACATACGTCGAGTAGTAACCGTCCAAGCCGAGGTTACCCCTCACCGGGGGGACCCATGTGTCGAGTTACTAGCAATAGAGGTTCAGGCGACCTAAGAGCTGTGCCACCTCTCAATCCGGTGAAGCAGTCAAGGCCAGCCTCTCCGGCCAATCTGTGTAGTTTTCGTCATAAAAAATAAATAAAAAAAACTAGAGAACTTTCGGGATCTTTAAATTCTAGACAACACATTGCTAATTGGAAGTTCTCTGTAAGGTGTATACAGCACCTGAGCACCTAATACAAAGTTGATTTGAATAGAACGCTTGCAATTTGTGGACGAACTCTCTGGAAACTTTGGTTTAGCCTCATAACTCAGACTGTTCGTTACGCTCCAGTATTGCTAACAATATGTACTTCCTACAAAGATTTATTAGTGTTATAGGATACCAAAGTATATAAGAAATAAGATCGATAAACCTTTTGGTTGTATAGAACTAATAAACTTTTTAATCGACTTCAAAAAATTTTTTCAAGCCTCAACTTTTTTTTATATTTCTTGTCTCACAACTTTCGACTGCGTGAACCGATTTTAATGATTCTTTTTGTTTGAGAGCTAGTGCTTCCCATTTCAATTAGGTCCAATTGTGACAGTGTTAAATTTGCATTAAGTATATGAGCCACAAATGGACGAATAACTCAACGATTTTGATGATTCATCTTTGATTGGAAAGGATAACTTGGTAATACAAAAAGGGCGTCTGCGCGTAATAGCGTTGCGTAGCGTAATGTTTAATTCGATTTGAAGTTGGTTTTTGTTTATGCTCGTAAATACATTTACTATAGCAACTTATATTCCAGGATAGTAAACAAGATGTACTTAAGACATTTTTAATACTTTCTAAGCAAGTGCTTGACCACGATCCCACCTGATGTTAAGTGGAAATGCAATCCTGGATGGTACTCTTGTAAACACCCACATTGTTATTGGAGAGGAAGACAGACGCGGGCAATATATTCCAATCCTTTACTATACGAATAATGAAAGACGAAGCAAAACGCTTCGTTAGGGTTTGACGGATTTTCATTACAATAAGATGGAATCCAGCAGTACATCGTGATTTCTGATGGTGGAACGGGTATGAGAGGTAATTAGATCGTGTTATTCCTGAGCACACATATTGATTTAGTAGTGCAAATAAAAGTAAATAAAAATGAAAATCCATAGCCTAATGATTAAGTTGTTTTTCTTAACCTCACGAAACAAAGTTAAAGTATATTTACTGCAATTGTGATACTGTCCGGTATTTAATGTTTCCAACTTAGACATACTTGAAATATAACTGGGTGATCTAACCGCTGAGCTAACGAGCCTAACCAGGGATACGGATCGGGGGCAGGTTCGCGCATCCTTACCGTGCACGTGAAGGCCTCACGTACCCCAGTGGTGGTCATCAGAACAGTGACGAAAAAACTGCAACTGCACGACAACGTCCAACATGCTGTATTGGCGATATCCCGACACACCGTCAGCTGTGTCTATTAT
Source organism: Meandrusa payeni (assembly GCA_029286785.1). Taxonomy (NCBI): domain Eukaryota; kingdom Metazoa; phylum Arthropoda; class Insecta; order Lepidoptera; family Papilionidae; genus Meandrusa; species Meandrusa payeni. The sequence continues at coordinate 7,226,842 of JAGSMX010000021.1, forward strand.
ACAGATGACTGTGACGACGCCACAGGAAGATGACAAAGGCAATGGCCGCATCAAGGGAGATAGTCCACTATCCGACTACAACCTGAAAATGGCCATGAGAAGCAGGGACGCAGCGGTCGCGGAGAAGCTAATAGCAATGCAGCGGAGCGTCTGAGACGCGTGAACCGGAGCGATCTCTGCCCACCTCCAAATTCAGGCATTATATATAATAAAACCAAAAAAAAAGGAAAATAGTAACTGTAGAAGTGGCACTTTTTAATAAATGCAGAGTGAACAATTTAAGTGTATTGAAAAAGAGCACGGACATAGGTCTGTGGTTGCAATCTAACAATAAAAAAAACTACTTGAAATGCGAACTCACGGCGGACAATAATTAATAAACTTATTACAATTAGTAATTTCATTATTAATCAAAATTAACGATAACAATAAAAAAGTTTAATACAACACAAGCTTGAACGAATCTCATTTGAAAGTCCTGGCACAGACAAGTACTAATTATTACGAAACTTTTATTCCGGCCGAATTTTCGTTCTTAAATATTTGTATTTTTTGGATCAAATAACAAATGGCTTAGGCTGGTGACTGTCAAATTCAAGCGTACTACTAACTGAGAGAGAATGTAGGCAACACTTCTACGTCATACATCATTTGACAACACGCCATTTTATACTGACTTCAAAAAGAACTTCTCGATTTAAATGTTTTTTTAATGTTTGTCACCCAATAACTTTCGTCTGAGTAATGATGAAAATGATCTTAATTTATCCCTAATGGCAAAGGCAAAAAGACTTTAGACCATACAGCCATGTCTTCAATAGGAGATTTTTGGTAGTTATAAAGGCCGAAGCCGCGTCTTCATTGTTCTTGATCGTAAAAGCGAACGCCCGGATCTCGACTGGGTAAACCGATTTTAATGATTCTTTCTTTATTTGGCTGGTTTGAATTCTGACAACGGCATCATTGAGAAAACTATACATGTTTTGTGTGTGGACTATTTAGATTGAATCTTTTTTTTATTGGAAAGGGTGAAGTTCAAGGATAGTTTGATTACAGTTTGGTTAAATCTATTTTATTCTGTATAATTCTATTTCGTAATATTCCTTAGATCATTTTGATATACAAAAACTGTATCTGCAGGTAATAAGCATTTAACGTTTATTCAATTTGAAGTCTTTTTATTTTTATTTGAAAATATACTTGATAAAATATAGTGTTCCGTCCTTACCACCCAAACGGGGCGCACAGAGATAGGCATCACTCAGGCCCCAATTTCGCTGTTTGACGTTCCGATGAAGTTATAAAATTACATTGATTATCAAAGTGAACTAAGAATAATTTCGTAAGCAAAATCCATTTTTACATTTTTTTAAGTGAAAGATTTTCCTACAGTTTTTTTTTTAAAAGAAAGCTAGTAATATTTCTTATTTTTTTTTTTGAGAAATATTACTAACAATCTTGTTAACCATTCCAACTAAGCTTAAGCTTGTGCTAGGACATGGTTCACGGCAATAGTCGAATGGTGGATTCGAACCCACGACCTTACGATTTGCAGGCCGTACCCTAAACCATTAGGCTATTGACGCTTCAATTCAGTTAAATTTTATAGAAATAAAAAAAATATTAAAATAAGTTTAAATGGTTTCAAAGTTTATAATATACAAAATATATATACAGAAAAACAAATCATTTCTCTTTATAATATTAGTATGTATATGAAATACACGAAAGGGGAGTTTAATATTCTGAATTACGTAACTGAAATGATGATAAGGAGAAAAAGCAATTTCCTGTTCCTTCTAAGTGAAATTTTGTACCCTTAAGTGAAAGCTTATTTGTATGTCGTTATTATAAACATAAAAAACCGTGACAATTCTTTATTTTTCCCATTTATATTTATTTATTGAACACCAACACAATGAACACAGTAACATACATTATATACATATAGTGAAAAGTTGTAATTTTAATGCCATCGCAGTTATAGGTGAAGACTGCATGCAATTTAATGGCGAGTGACAATGTTAAGTTAAACATAACTAAAACTATTGGTTAGTGCCTTTTAACATAGTAGTAGTTACGCAGTAATATGGTAGTTACGCAGACGACATGGTGCTGTTGAGCGCTTCGGTCTGTGGCCTGAGAAAACTGCTTGCGATTTGTGAAAACTATGCGAATAGCCACGGCTTAATCTTTTTTTTTTTTTTGACGGGGAGGAAATCTTCACAAAGATACCCCGCCTTCTGGGGGGAAGGCGGCGGTTATGTGGGGATCTTACCCACTAAAACCTCCCCGGTGGCCCTTTCCTCGGTGCATGACGAGGGGCTCCGGGATCTAGCCACGGCTTAATCTATGATATTTGATAGAGGTGATAGAAATAGGAACAATGATCCTGTGCCTGACATTAAACTATGTGGCACGACTTTGAGTAGGGTATACCAGTTTAAGTACCTAGGGCACATCATCACCACTGATCTTAAAGACGACGGGAACATATAGAGGGAGCGAAGAGCGTTGTCGGTGAGGGCCAACATGATCGCTCGCAGGTTTTCTCGCTGCTCGAAGGAAGTTAAGCTCACTCTGTTTAGAGCTTACTGCACGAGTTACTTTGCGAGCAGCCTGTGGGCGAAGTACAAGCAAAGGTCCTACAACGCCCTTTGCGTTCAATATAACAACGCATTCAGAGTGTTTTTGGGGCTGCCGCGCTTCTGTAGCGCATCAGGTGTTTGCTGAAGCGCGCGTTTATTGCTTTTATGTTACGATGCGGAAAATATGTACAATACTTTGAGAAAAGAGGTCGATATTCTTCGTTATTGAATATGAATTAAATTCTAAAGTATGTCTATTTAAAGGCGCATTCATACTTAGGTTCGACCTGAATAAGCCACCCATCAGGAAATGACCATTCATCAGTAAATCTGCAATCGTACAAGTATAGGAGTAAAAAAATTCCGACTTCAAATGGAATCGAATGTTAAACATTACTACGCGTTTCCGTTGTATTTCCGAATTATCGTGGGAACATTAATAGAATTAATCAGATTAACCTAATAATAATGTTCAGGCTCCTGCCGGAAAAGTAGCTGCAATTCCGCACCGCGCGCGCCAATCACTCTTTCATTATTCTAGGCGTTATGTGGTGTAACAAGTGCTATCAATACCGATACTAAGTCACTTGGCAAACTACCGCGATACAATTAACATCGTTTTGACAATATAGCTATTTTAAAGAATTTTTGGGCTTTGATATACACCATTCTATGCGCTAAAGATAGAACACATACTCTCATCAAACTACCTTTGAAGTAAAAATCATCTAAATCGGTTGGCGTGATATTGAGTTATTCGTCCTTTTGTCACGCACATACATAATGCAAATTTAAGACTTATATAGTTTTATCATGGATTCCATTGTCAGAACTGGCCCAAATTGAGGACCAAACGTGACGCACCAGCATTCTAATAAAAAAAAAACTTTAAAATCCGTTCTCCCAGACGAAAGTTATGACGTAACAAACATAAAAAGATCATACAAACGAATTGAGAACCTCCTTTTTGAAATCGATTGAAGCCTACTAAGATTAGAACCCCTAAGCAATAAAGCAAGGTATAAATATTAGCCAATGGGCTATTGCTGCTTGATCTTGAGTGAATTAATCATAAAACCTAAACATTTTACTTTAAATATTCTGAACTTTGCTAAGTAAGAGCTAAGTATTATGCCAAAAGTTTAGCTCTGCAAGTACAACTAATGAATCGAGCTTAAGCATACCTTTACTTAATTTCCCCAGCGGCCGTTCCAATTTTACAATCTTTCTTTCCATGCTACCTTACGTACAAAGTGTTAGGTTCGTTCTGCTTTTACGATAGATAAAATATTAATCATTAAATATAATAATTCGGCAACTATTATCAATACGTATTGTTTAGACTTTTTCTTAAAATAATGCTAATTTTTTTTTTAAATTACTCACGTTTGAAGAAGTCAGGAAAAATGCAGGATTTCAGATATAACTGTGGATTTATTAACAGAATTACACAATACTCTAATTATCAATGTGGTCTTTGCGCAACCGACCTTCACGATAAAGTGACACATTTTCTATATCCTACCCACTCACCGGCCGGTGACAGCTATTATGTTGCCATTATACAAATCAAATGTAATATATTTAATAAAAATAAAATAATGAAGACAATAAATATCCTAAATGTATACCATAATTAAATAATGCTTACACGTTCTTGTTAATCGTTCTAAATAATCTAGGCTTGTGCAAGGAGATAGGTTCACGGCAATTGTCGTATTAAAGTTAAAGTTACAGCCTTTATATATATAATACATGTCCCACTGTTGGGCGCCAATGCGATGGTTGGATCAGGTGCGGAGTATGGTGGGTGCTCCCCTCCACGAATGTGCCCGATTGACGACCAGCAGGCAGAGGTGGCGAGATGTCGTGCGGCGGGTGCTGTCTGCTGCCCAACCCACCGGATCATGATGACCACGACCACTCTGACAAGAGTGAAGCGACCAAGAAGAAGAAGAAGTTGGGCGCAGGCTTTCTTTGTAATGAGAGTATAAGGGCATAGACCGCCATGCGGTCCTAGTGCGTATTGGCAGACTTCACATGCCTTAGAAAAATTCTCTAAGACATGTAGGTTTCCTCACGATGTTTTCCTTCACCGCCGAGCGCGTGGTGAATCAGCACATAAAATTGCAACAACAAATTTAGTGGTGCCGGGCACCGGGGATTGAACTGGGGTTGCTAGCGTACTTTGCAACTTGAGCCAACGAGTCGAATCTACTACCTTACGATTCGCAGACCATACAGTAAACTATCACTTTATATTAACAGTTAAAGTTACAGCCCATTATGCCCCACTGTTAGGCGCAGGCCTTCTCTGTAAAAAGAGTATAAGGGTATAGTCCGCCACGCACATCTAGTGCGGAATTTAACATGTTATCTAAATGTCTTAGAAAAATTTCCTCACGAAGTTTTCCTCCGCCGCCGAGCGCGTGGTTGATCAGCACTTAAGTTACAACAAAAAAATTCATTGGCGCCGGCACCGGGATACTAACTCGGGTTGGTAGAACTGTGCAACTACCCGACATTGAGAAAGTCCGATAAGCTGTTATTTACGTGTTGCATTAATTTTATTATATGTAGTATCAGAATCATTACAAAATATATACACATTGAGTGAGGTAAGATATTATAACAGCCCTGTAGTTCTGGGCTCTCAAGAATAAGACATATCCCCTGCCTGTCGTACAAGGCGACTAAAAGAGGCCTCGGGTTCACTGGGCGACAAGGGTGGGGGCCTGCGTCGTCCACCAAAGTAGACCCGGGAAGAAGGCGACATCGGCTGGCCGGTGTCGCCTTGCGCTGCGAGGGCCCAGGGGGGGAGATAGTAACCTCCCCCCGGGACGTCCTCTCCTTGAGCACAGTGCAGAGGGGCTGCGGTGCGTTCCACGTGAGATCCCGGAGCCCCTCATCATGCACCGAGGAAAGGGCCACCGGGGAGGTTTTAGTGGGTAAAATCCCCACATATACCGCCGCCTTCCCCCCAGAAGGCGGGGTATCTTTGTGAAGATTTCCTCCCGGTCAAAAAAAAAAAGGTAAGATATTATAAAAGTTGGTATTATAAAGCGTTTACGCTGGGACGTTGAGGCACTGTAATCAATTCAGGTAAACTGCCAGGTGTCAGGGAAACTTCCTTTCTTTTATACTTCTGGATGTTCCGGAAATTACGTTTCCTTTAAATATCATCTACAAAAAAACTATTCAAATTATGAAATAGTACTTTTGTATGTTAAGTAATTTTTAAAATAACAAGTATTTGTACAAGTAAAAACAAGATAAGACAATTCTTTATTGCAACAAAATACATGTACAAAGACAAACATAATGCTATTTAGCATTTTCTGCCACCTAACCTTTAGTCGTTTTATTTTTCCATTATTTATTTCTTTAAAATTGACACAAAAACATTGTTGGACTACAAAAACGGTTTATAACTAAAACTAGTTACGATTAATTAAATTAAACCCGAAAATCAACCAGTATGTGCATCCCTAGTTATACTTCTATCACAAGTTTTTATGTCTACTTTTTTTTTTGTTTTCACCATTTTCCAAACGAAACAATATTACGAAATAGATTTAATCAGAACCAAACTAAACTGTAATAAAACTATCTTTAAAATAAATCCTTTCCAATAAAAATAATAATCGAAGTCGGTTGGTGTGATTTTGAGTCGTCATTTTTCGCTCACATAAAAGTTAAAGTTACAGCCTTTTATATATAATATATATGTCCCACTGCTGGGCACACGCCTTCTCTGTAAAGGGAGTATAAGGGCATAGTCCGCCACACGGTCCTAGTGTGGATTGATGGACTTCGCATGCGTTAGAAAATATTCCATGATTGGAATGGATTCCTCACTATGTTTTCCTTCACCGCCAAGCGCGCGGTAACCGGCTAGGGGGATCGAACTCGTGTTAGCGTACAATGAAACTTTAGGCAATATAGACAATATAATAATAATAATAAAAGATAAAGAAATTTAACAATACTGCACGTTCGTAAGCTGCTACAGTAGTTGGTAACTGTGTCGTAGCAATTTCGCCCACCTCGAGACACAAACAAATTAAACTTATTATTAAGTAGATAATATTAGAAGACAAAAGAGATAAATAAGTTATTGTGTACGTGTGTATATATATATATATATCTATGTATGTGTGAGAGTGTACATCTCAAGCATTCCTGAAATAAGTTCTTCAGTGTCTTTATAGGTTAAATATTGCAAGTAGTTGGTAACTTCAGTTTCACATTTCCGGTACTAGAGAAGAAATAAATTTAGTATTTTTTTTTGTTGTAAACAGTAGAAGCTAGGTGAAACTGAGCTATCACGGCTCTTTACTTACGTGTTAATTGGCCTGTAAAAATGTTGGCAAAAAACTAAGCGAAATATAAGCGATGTAATTTCACCGCGGCTAATTAATACTGTCATTATCTTGAGATAAACCGGTGTTTATCTGCCTGCAGCCTCTATTATTTTTACAAGTCGCAGCGGGCTCTGTTTCCTGTGATGGATAAACGTAAATACAAATGCAATTCTTTTTTTATAAATGAAACATAAAATAATAAAATATCACGTCCTTTTTAACCTTAGTAGGGTAGACGGAGACTTTCCCTGACCGTTTTTCACTAAGCTTATCGTCTCTTATGTGACAGATCGTGAACAGATCGCCATACACTTGTGCCCAAATGTTCAGGAATTAAGCTGCTTATACCGATATTCTTTTTTAACCGACTTGTACAAGTATATTTGCGAGTAAGATCAAAAACCGACTTTAAATGACTAGGAATGTTATAAAATAGAATGAATCAGTACATACTTTTCAATAAAAAATGAATCACCGAAATCGTTTTTTTTAATGTGATTCATAGTGAACTACGGTTCTATATATTTGCCTCGCGATTTTTGTAAGTTACGCCTTTGATTTGGTTTTTGTAAGTTAGTTTCACTGTTATTTAAGTTTGTTATTATTTTTTTATGTATATTTTATTATATTTCATTTTACGTGTTACACCGAAATCCGTTAGCTTGATATTTGTAGCGCAAATACTTAATGTTTTTTTTTTTGGAGGAACTATCACAGTTGGCACAGAGAAGCTGGCCTTTACTGCTTCACCGGATTTGAGAGGTGGCATAGCTCTTAGATCGCTTAGCCTGAACCTCTATTAGGTGGTAACTCGACACAAGGGTCCCCCCGGTGAGGGGTAACATACTTAACGCTTTAAGATTTATTTGGATTTCTCGTAGATACCGTTATCAGAATTGGAACAAAATGTAGCAGGTTCCTTTTATATAATGTTTTTCATTTATATTTATACATTCATAGCTCAAAAAAAATTCCATGTCAAATTTTTTGTTCTTTAAATGGATACGGTTTTAATTTGGTCCTACATTAATTTCATAGACATAGAATGTTGGGATTATAGGACATACCAGTGAACTAATAAAATTATTTATCATTGAGTTTTTAGTATACTTCAGAAATAAATAAAAAATATGAATGAATGAATGAATGAATTTTCTTTATTGCGCAACAATTAAAAACAAAATATATCACAGAAATAGTAATTACAATTTTCACATTAGACAAGGTCATTGCATGCGCAATGGGCGGTCTTGTCGCTAAGAGCGATCTCTTCCAGACCTTTGTATGGACAGAAACTTTCGTCTAAAAATAATTTAGTGGGTCTGTGATTATAAATATCCGTGCGTGGTAGCAATTAATCCGTGTCTGATGGTAAGACGTTCACAATTTTTGTCACTTACAATATGTTTTTTACTGCATTTTTAACGTTGATTTGATTTGAAGCAATCGAAGTCGAATTACATAATCTCTGCCTAAATTTTTTAACATCTAGGATATTATTTTTTTCTCGCAGCTGGGTAACGAGCACTGTTTCTATTAAGAACCGACTAGACGAAGTGATGCAGCCATCAAAGTTCAAGTTATATTACTTACGTGACGTGCCAAGGGATTTACATTTTATTGGAATTATGAGTTTTACGCGTAGCACCCCACTTTATAGCCGCTACGCGTATTGCTACGCCCTACGTTATTAAAGGAAACTGTCCGCGTAGCGACACGCGAGCACGCTACGGTCGGTGGAAATTTATGACTCCTTTTGTCGACTTGATGTTGAATTTTATACAGTAAATTGGGTATAATCTTTGATTTAAGTCTCTTATCTTTCAATTCACGTATTCTTTATTCTTAGTCATTTTCTACATCTTTCTAACCAGCTCTTCTCAGTCTCTGTAGGCCAGGTGTAATGATTTGGGCTCAAACTCCCACGATTTGTTTATATAGTTTCTGTATTATCCATGCTAAAAGGCAGGGTAAAGTGGAAGGCACTAGACGACGACCCAGATCTCCAGTGCGACGGACGGATCAGGTGCGGGTTATAGTAGGGAGACGTCATGCGGTGGGTGCTGTCTGCTGTTCATGACGACAACGGCCGCTCTGTCAAAAGTGAGGCGCGGCCAAGAAGAAGGATAATGTCATTCCAACAAGTGGTGTGCTGCAACTACTTCTTCTCTTTTTCTTCTCTTTCCGTTAATGTTTAGATGTTTATGTTCCTAGCAGTAACAGCCTAGTGGTACCTAATGATTTTATAATATTTTTTTAACAAAACCCAAAATCTAATTTCAAATCGCTTTTTAAGAGGTACACCTATAAAATATTTCCTTTTAAAGGAAAAAACAAATTAAAATTGGTTTATAAATCGTACCATCTAAACTCATCGGCTTAAGTATTTCCGGTCACTGCTATAACACAGACTAAGTCGAATATTAATAATATCTAAGACTAACTTGTTGTTTCACAATATTTAACTTATGCTAACTTGTGCAAAGTTAAGCGAGTCCGGCGCTTTCATAGAACTTATACTGATATTAGGACGATAGTAATACAGCATTCAAAGTTCCCTTAATGAAAATACTTTGGATTGAAACAAGTATATTTACAATTATTTTTATAATTAGTGAAAACCCGACATCAAATCCAATCAAACGTTAATCAAATTTAAGAGATACATAATTCTTTCTGTTTTCTAATAGATGCTATTGTCAGAACTACACCAAATTATTTTCAAATAGATAAAAATCACCAAAACCCAGTCTAAAGTTATGAGATAAACATAAATAATAAACAGTGGAATTGAGAATCTTCTCCTTTTGAAGTCGGTTAATAATACTCTTCGTAGGGACGTTCATGCCAAAAATATATCGATATATTTTGCGATATAAAATATCGTGAGGTTGTATCGATACTACGCGATATATTGTACAAATATATCGATATTTTTCAAAAGGTAATCTTCACCCGCTCGAGATGAGAATAGAAAGAATACGGAGAAAAATGAATAATTTAATATATTATAAGAGTTATTTTAAATATTTAATGATGCAAGTTTATTCTTTAAATAAAATAAAGCAAAATCTAGCCCTAAATCAAATAAAATATTTGTTAATCTTTCGTTATAACTTATCTATATCAACATATTTCCATAATACAGTTAATATATGTAAACGAGAAGATGAAACTTGGTAAGTTTTGCAATAAGCTTACAACTACTTGCGGAGTTTCGCATGAGACACGTAATATGACGAGGAAACTTCATACGCCCAACAACTTACAGAGATATGCTTTGACACCTTTTTCTTGCTATACTAAAGTAGACATCAATAGCTTTAATGAGTTAGGATGCTGTCTGCGAAACGCAAGTTCGTAGGCAAGCAAATGTTAATACAGCTGAAACAAGTATATTTACGAGTGAAAACAAAAACCAAAATCAAATCGCATCAATTGTTAAACGCCTTCTTTGTATTTCGGAATTATGGTATGAATATTACGAAATTAAATAATAGAACCTAACCAAACTCTCAACAAACTATCCTTGAAGTACATACATCCTTTTAAATAAAAAAACAAATAATCGAAATTCGTTCGCGTGATATTGAGTTGTTCGTTCATTTGTGGCGCACAAACTAGATGCAAATTTAAAACGTACGGTTTTCTCATGAATCCTATTGCCAAATTTAAATGGGACCATACGAGAAGCACCAGCTTTCAAATAAAAGAAGAATCATTAGAATCGATAGACCCAGTCGAAAGTTATGCCGGTAACAACATAAAAAAAATACAGACGAATTGAGAACCTCCTCCTTTTGAGGTCGGTTGAAAAGTCATTTTAAATCTCATTTTTTCTTCTGATTTATAAATAACTCGTTACGTCCCCAGCAGTCGCTCGTGCTGTTTTCATCAACAATTGATAATGCTTACGAGGCGGTCCCGTCCTCGGAATCGCCCACGCGAAATCACACCATCGGGCCCATCTAGTGTTGCTGACGTGTCATAACAACCGACCCTTTGTGTTTAGTTAAGACCTAGCTTAAGACAGTCTGCTGTACGCCACCATTATACTTAAACGTGTTTAATTAAACGATTAAAATTAAATAGTGTTTTTTAAAAAGTCTGCCCACTGTTCTCCAAACAAGTCTAACTATTAAACACAGGTTATTTATCAATATTAAAACAACAGTTATCGGTCCAAATTTAAAAACGCAAAATGAAAATAGATATTATTTCAATATTTTTTTAGATTCATCTCGGCTAAAGTGCCATATTACTAAAAAAACTCTATGCAATTTGACTGCCAGATTGATTTAAAAATATAACCGTTTTAGCTGTCCAATAATATATAACTGCAAGGAACATATTTCAAAGAAACTGAAAAAAAAAACATGACAAGATGGCAGGCGGAAATTTTTAATCGAACTGAACCTAAGTTCGTTCTTTAAAATGTCAATACATACACACAATACCCAATGTAAATAAAAAAAAATTAAAAGTGACGAATCAAACTGTAATACTTTTTTTACTTTTTTTTTAATGTTAGCAATTTTTCTTCACAAGCACAATTCTTGTTAACCATTCCAAATGGTTTAAGAATGTGCTAGGAGATGGTTCACGTCATTAGTTTTAAACCTACGACTAGTTTATATATTGACGTTTCAAAAATACTGACTCCTTCTTACAACGAATTTGTAGTCCGATCCTGGTGTGAAAGACATACATACTTAAATAGGTAATCGAAGGACTGTTTTATCTGAATCCAATACTTTAAGAGGTTTGAGCGATAAAGAATTCATACAAGAAGCCCGGGCCGTCCGTATGTATTAGAAAATGTCGCCACCTGCCAAGAACTATCCCTTGAGTGTCCTTTGAGCAGTATTGGATAATTTATAGACCTGCACTTAGATGTTATGAAAAGATTTATTTTTCCTATATTTTATTTAACCACAGCCGTGGTAGCTGCGTGCCGGACACTTGTCTCAAGTTGCATAGTACGCTAGCAATCTGAGTTCGATACCTGGTGCCGGCACCAATGAAATTGTTTGTCGCAATTTAAATTGCTAATTTACAGGTCGGTGGTGAAGAAAAACATGGTGAGGAAACCTACATGTATTAGAAAATTTTCTAATTTGCTCCCAACAATCTATATATATAAAGAGAAAGTGCGTGGGTTTGTTCCATATCCGAAACGGCGGGACCGATTTCAATGAAATTTTCAGGGAATCTTCAGATTGACCTGGTGAGTAATCCTGTAGTTTGGTGACGATCGGAGCACTCCTCTTTTTGAACTGTCAAACAAGTCATACGTCGTACTTTTATTTCTAACATTTTGTTGAGCCCGCTATGTTTTTGTATAAATGATAGGAATGATGTTGTATTTACTGATATGTTTACTTACATGTGTTATTATGTCTTTTTTAATGTTATTATATATGTGTTATTGTATGTTACTGACATGGGCGTAGGTAATGATCTTCACCCGCTCGAGAGAAATGAATAATGTAATATATTGTGAGAGTTAAATTAAATATTTAATGATGTAAGTTTATTGTTTAAATAAAATAAAGCAAAATCTAGCTCAGCGAAGCGGGCTGAGTACACTAGTTATATGAACAATAGTTATATTGTATAGTTTCTTTATAATTATAGATAGATTGACAATTCATTAATGATAATAATAATGAATCAATCTTTATTGGCCAACCAAGTAAGTCACTGATCTTAACTACTTTTTAGAAACCAATTTGCATTTGTGAAAATTTCTGTCATTATACTTCATTGCTAACACTAAGGTAGGTACACTTAATTTGCGATAAAACTATTTTTTTTATTAATGAGGAAGGGAATATTCAACAAAATACCCCGTCTTCCCCCAGAAGTTATATGGGGTACTTACCAACAAAAACCCCGGTTTCCCATTTCATGGTGAGGGGCTCCGAGACTTCCAGTGGAACGCACCGGAGCCCCTCTGCACTATGCTCAGGAGAGCACTTCCCTGGGGAGGTTAATCCCTTTCATTCGTTAAACCGTCGCAGTGCAAGTGCACGGTCCAGCCGATGTCGCTTTCTGCCTCTTCCTCCACTTTAGCGGACGACAAAGGCTCTTTAGTCGCCTTCTACGACAGGCAAGGGATACCGTAGCCTTATTCTACGAGCCCAGTACTACAGAGCTAAAACGTTTAGTTTTAACCCGAATGTGGGCATGGCGGTATTCCTGTTATCAGAAAACTTTTATGTAGTTAACTAGCTTTAAATACGACTTCGGGAAGCTGTGAATTTAGAGTAAGCCGATGTTAATAGGAAGTTACTGGCAAGTTACAGGCACTGCACTTGAGTACTTAATACAAAATTAATTTCAATTGAAGGCCAGTAATTTGTGTAGGAACTTTCTGGAAACTTTGCCTTAACCAATTTCACATGCCAGTAAGTGCTCTAGCTTAGCAAATGCCTGTTCGCTCATGAAAACACATCTCTCTTCAAAAATCCAGCACCTTTTTTTTTGACGGGGAAAAAATCTTCAGAAAGATACCCCGCCTTCTGGGGGAAGGCGGCGGTTATGTGGGGTTTTTACCCACTAAAACCTCCCCGGTGGCCCTTTCTTCGGTGCATGACGAGGGCCTCCGAGATCTCAACGTGGAACGCACCGGAACCCCTCTGCACTGTGCTCAAGGAGAGCACGTCCCGGGGGGAGGTTACTCCCTCCCACTCTGTGCTCTCGCAGCGCATGGCGACACGGGCCAGCCGATATCGCCTTCTTCCCGGGTCCACTGTGGTGGACGACGCAGGCCCCCCACCCTTGTCGCCCAGTGAACCTGAGGCCCCTTTTAGTTGCCTTCTACGACAGGCAAGGGATACCGTAGTCTTATTCTTGAGCGCCCAGAACTACAAGGCTGAAATCAATTGAAAAAATCCAGCACCTAATTGAACTTAATTACACACACTCACGCTTTGCCAATACACACATACACGCCATTCTCATTCTCTCACACAGGCAACAAAACATAAGCATGATATTGAATTTTTTATGCTATATTTAGAAGTTATTATTTTTTTATTGTATACATCTGATATTAACGATGCAGGTTATTTAGGAATCACCTTCATCAAGTTAAGTGCATCTTGTTTGGAGATAATTAATTATGTCCCATCATACTTTCAAACCACGTTCAGATACGTACGAGACCTGAGTCATAAGTTACAGCTTCCGAGGACGTGTAGAACATGGTGCTCGTTGAATGCGATGTCTTTTTGCCTTCGGCTTATTTGAATAAATTTAATTCTCTTGAAAGCAGCGTTGAATATGCATGAGAGTTGTAAAGCAGTGTTTATAAATTCTTCCTGGTATAAAACAAGTATGGTAAAACTCTCTAAGAAGCAAAAGTAAAGACTTAATGAAAAATTTAATAGTCTAACCATCACGTAGTACGCTAGCAACCCGAATTTTTCTACTTGAAAAAGCGTAAAACGGCAATTCATTGATACAAAAGCTGATTAGGATTCGAATCCACGGCCATTAGATCGAAAACGACTGCTTTTAAATATAAATTCAAACAAATTACTATTAATATAAAGAGGAAAGATTAGTAGTGACCAAAAAGGTCGAAGGCAAAGGACCTAGAGGCCGAAGTCCGAGATAGTGGGACCAGATTTCCGACCAGCTGGAGTAAACCGGCTACGCTCTTCACCGGACCGTTGACCGGAGTTCCTAGCAGTTGATAGATCGCCTAAAAACTAGTCACGTTCCTCAACAATCGAGGAGCGATTAAGAAGGATAAATTTAAAGCGTAGCAAATATTTATTTATTTGTTTAAAGTTTACCCGTGAAATAGCAACCGACCAAGTCGTGGTTCGGCCCTCTCGGGCGCCCTTGGATCGGGATGCTTACGCGTAACATAATAACCGTCCAAGCCGACGTTACCCCACACCAAGGGGAGGTGTGTCTAATTACTAGCGATAGAGGTTCAAGCTACGCGACCTAAAAGCTATGCCACCTCTCAATCCGGTGAAGCAGTCAATGCCAGCTTCTCTGGCCAATCTATGTAGTTCGTCGTTGAAAAAAAAAATATTTATTTAAAATCACGTACATTACCAATTCGATGCTATAATCACACAAATCTTTAATAATAAAAACATTAATAATTACAATAAAAGCAAAGCCAATATAATAATTCGCTAAAACGAAATAAAATTCAAGTGTTGTCTCATATATTCATCACTCTGATATAGCCTTTATGAACCTCGGCTGGTCACATCGAAATACATCAACATACTGTGAGACAAAATTAATAATCCTGACAGCGCACGACTTGGGAGATGAGAAGAGATGATAGTAGATATATCGCGAGTATCACAGGTCGCCCCTTGTAATATAACAGACATTTCAGATATGGCACAACAAAAATGGCGTACCGAGTATCGCTTCATTGTTGTCCTTTATTACATTTCACTAAATATTCTAAATAAGTTGCCGTCAGTTAACTTGATGTGAACAATATACTCGCGATATTACATATTTCAGATAGCAAACATTTGTTATGAAAATAGAGAGCCATATTGATAGAACTATGACTTCGAAACTTTTTGATTTAATAAAACAATACTTACTTTGCCTATAGTCTAGTATTTTTGAGATATAGCTTGTCTATTGTAACACAAATATTAATAATACACATATGTGTTAGTTATATTTTGTTTATATAAGCACTTTACACTGATATTGACGTGACAACGTCTTATAATTTTTTTTAAAAGAACACTAGCAATATTTCTGTTTTTTTTCAGAAGTATTACTAACTATCTTGTTAACCATTCCAACTAAGCTTAAGCTTGTGCTAGGACATGGTTCACGGCAATAGTCCAATGGTGGATTCGAACCCACGACCTTACGATTCGCAGGCCGTACCCTAAACCATTAGGCTATTGACGCTTCGAAATTGATGAAGACTGGATGTCATACACGCAAAATGTCCCGTTACGCTCGAGCCGAGAGTTCCCGTGAACTGCCGATAGTGCACGAACGATCGTTCAAAGTGTGTAAGCAAGAGCGCGATATGAGAGAGATAGAGAACGCAAATTTGTGCTGTAGAAAAAAAATACTTCAATTTTGTTGTAATAACGTGTGTACCTAGGATACGTTGTCACGAAATTAACTTCCTAGCGCCTTGCGCACTACAGCTGGTTTTTTTTAAAGAATGCTAACAATATTTTTTTTTTCAAATATAAATTCATTCTCGTTCCAAATAAGCTTAGCTTTTTGTTAACGGGAAAAGTCGAATGGTAGATTCGAACCTGCGACCTTACGATTCACAGACCGTGCCCTAAACCGTTAAGATAAACAAACGCTACTAACGTTTAAAAAAAACATAATTAGGTATTATTTATAATATCTTAATTAAGTGTATTTATAATTGTGAAAAATTAAAAAATAAAAATTAAAATAAGAAAAATTAAATTAATAATCTCTGCCTACCCCGTGGATCATCAGTACACGTGCTTATCTTCAATTAATTTTTTCTCTGAATCCACGCTCTTGTAGAACCGGAAGCGATGCCAGGCAGACAGTACAGTTGCTCTGTAGCTCTTCAAATGTAATAGATACACTTAATTTAGATGGACGTAAACACGAGGTACAATTTGCCGGCAAGCTCTTAGCTGTATTAAACTCAACCAGCTATTAGACCCTTCTCAGGCGATTTTATTACAAAACTACCCTCTTATCTTCATTGTCGATTAATATGTAAGTATTTGAGACAACAATAATGTTTTGGAACGAATTATCCACCACCGTAAGATCCTCTATTTCATAATTAAAATAATACACACATAAATAATAATAAATATAATATACATCTTTGTCCCGATAGTCGTTTCTGCAAACGGTCTTATAGCGAAACATCTCGATCAAGATCTTAAGAGACTTTCGCTAGATGGCTGGATCAAGGGTTAGATGCGGAAAGCAGTACTCCTGGACACGACACGCATCGTCAGGAGGTTTCTCTCTATGTCGCCCTAACCACCGGTTGCTTGGGCCCTGCTTGGTTGCCACACTAAGTTAGGTTTTTATCTAAATATTCTAAAAACTTAACCTAAGGTCTAAAAATAATAAAATATAAAAAGGCGCTTAGATTTGTTTTACGTAAAACACCTAAGATGAAGTAAAAAGTAAAAAATATTTAAAAATATTGTGCCCCAATAGCCTAATTTAGATTACGGTCTGTAACTCGTAAGGTCCTAATCCACTATACGAGTATTAACGTGAACCATCTCCTAGCATAAGCTTAAGCTTAGTTGGAATGGTTTACGCTATACCCGAGGTTTGTTTTCAACAAGGGAGAGGGTGAAGGAACAAAATTAACACAGGACCAAATTTTTAAACAAGTATATTTACGATCAAAAATAAAACCGACTTCAAATCGCTATTACCCGCGGAAAACCTCTTTGTATTTACGAATTATGGTACTTAGGAATATTACGAAATTAAAAAAAATCACAACCTAACCAAACTTTCAACTACTCTTCAAGAGTCCACATCCTTTCCAAAAAATATTATTTATCTAAATCGGTTGGCGTGATATTGGTTTATTCGTCCATTCGTGGCGCTCATACTTGATTCAAATATAAGACTTATATGGTTTTCTCATGGATGCCATTGTCAAAATTTGACAGAGAAATTTATATGGAACCACACGAGCTTTGTCAAATCACCAAAATCGATTCATCCACTATGCGATAAACATAAAAAAAATACAGACGAATTGAGACACCCTTTATTTTGAAGTCGGTTGAAAAATGATTTAACACCTTTTAAAATAAAATTCTGTAATTTTGTAATGGACTATTTAGTATATATGTAAACATAATTTATTTTTTAACTACGTGTGTGTACTACTACAAATTAACAAGAAGAATGCTGCCTCTGTCGTATAACTACACTGTGCAAGGTATAGTATCTCGTTGCGTTCCATCGAACGACGGTTTGTAATTGAATGCCAGTCGTTTTAAATTAACTTTATTAGTTTTGCGTAAGAATATGAAATACATTTTATGTAAAGTGGGTAATTTCCTTTGCCTGTTACCTACCTATACCTGTACTTTCGTAGTACGTTTGTACAGTATATTCATATACTAAATAAAAAAAAATATTTTTCACACCTGCGACAGAATTTTATTATTCCGTAACAAGATATGGTTCACTTAAATATCGCACAAGCGGTTTGAACCCACGTCCCTATGTTTCGTAGACACCAAATATTCCATGCACAGAACTCTTTAGTGTATCGTACAACAAAAAAACTTAAACACAAACACACAAACTAAACATACAAAATCACACACATAAAAAATCATTAGGCTATTAACGTTTTAAACGCGTTCAGCGGTTAAGCGTCCTGCCGTGATCGTTAGTGGTTGTCGCGTTACCGTTGTTTCATAGCTAGGCCGTTAGATATTTGGAGCATTGCTGGAGTTTCTTCAGCCACTTCTTCTCCCAGTACCAACGCTTCCCAAACTGGCATTTACAATTAAATTCCCCTAGCTATTCCGTGGAAAGACAAACAACCGAGTCGTAGTTCGGCGCTCTTGGACCGAGTCGTAGTTCGGCGCTCTTGGACCGGAATGTTTACGCGAAAAAAATAACTTCTCAAGTCTAGATTACCTCACACTGGTTCTCTTGTTTCCAGTTACTCGAGCTACTTTTCAACCCGGTGAAACAGTCAAAGTCAGCTTCTCTGGCTAATCTATGTTAAAGTTATAGCTTAATTATATTTATATTACCACCACTGTTGGGCACAGGCCTTCCTTTTAAGGTCGTGGGTTCGAATCCACCATTTGACTATCGACGTGAACTATCTCCTAACACAAGCCTTAGCTTATATGGAATGGTTAGCAAGCATGTTAATGATATTTGTGAAAAAAAAAATGTTGTTAGCGTTCTTATAAATATATATTTTTAAATAATAATAAAAAACATTGCCAGACTTAAGACATGTTTTAGAAAATTTTCTAATGAAGGAAGGAATGTGTTCACATATACTACGTAATACTATGTAGCTTCGTCTAACCAAAAATCTTAAGCACGTGACACGTATGACCATAAAGACAACTCTCACGTCCTAGTTTTTAGTAAGTTTACTGAGATATGCAGGTACTTACAACGAGCGTACTCAGACAACTGTAACGAATGGTCTCTGGAGGAAAACGGCGCGAATGTTAAAATGAAATTCCTCAGAAGAAAAGAAACGCAAGAATAAATACAAGTACATATACGAGTAAAAACAAACACCGACTTTAAATCAACGAAGAATATTGCGAAATAGAATTAATCAGAATTTTATCAAACTCTCATCAAACTAACTTTGAAGAACATTATTTCCAATAAAAATTTCGTCCATTTGTCGCACACATACTTAATACAAATTTACGACTTACTAGAGTACCTAGCCCACTTCGCCGGGCTAGATTTAGCTTTATTTTATTTAATCACATATATTTAATTAAATATTTAATTTCTCTCCATATTCATTCTGTTCTATTCTCTTCTCGAGCGGGTGATGATCATTACCTACACCCACGTACATATCAATAAATACAATATCATTCTTATTATTTATACAAAAACATATCGGGCTCATGATAATGTTACAAATAATAGTACGACGTATGGCTTGTTTGACAGTTCAAAAGTAGATTGATCCGATCGCCACCACTTTACAGGATTACTCGCCAGGTCAAATTGAAGATACGCTGAAAGTTTCGTTGAAATCGGTCCAGCCGTTTCGGAGCCTATACGGAACACAAGAGAAAGTGTGTGGGTGTTACCCACACTCTTTCTATTTCATAATATATTTTGTTTTCTCATGGATGCCGTTGCCAGAACTGAGTTAATTTACTGTTTTGTATCTAAATTATCTGGACTACATTGGAGGCATCAGCTTTCAAATCGATTCACCCAGTCGAAAGTTATTAGGTGATAAAAAAACTTACAGACGAATTCAAAGCTACCTGTTTGAAGTCGGTTGAAAAGCTGTTTTAGAGGCGAGGCGGCTGGGATTTCCATCTCCCGAGCATTTATCAATGACTCAGACACTTATCCATTAGACTTCCACTGCTTCATTAAACGCATTCAGCAGTAGGATAAACCTTTTCCAAATAATATTTTCCTGTTCTAAAATTTTACGTAGCGCCGTAGAATAAGCGACATCCCCTGGGAAATTATGTGCCTTGAATGACGTTAATGCGCGACGCGTATTCAAACCCGGGAACAGAGGAACATAAGTGTTCGTTAAATTTGAAATACTTAATGCACATATAACACATTGATCCAGAGAGGGCTTTTAATACACCATTTTTTATCATTTTTCCTTTTCAATTGTCCAATTTCATTTCTTAATTTGTAAACACATAGAAAAAGTTCTACATCTACAAATATAGATACATAAACTGTTTTTTATGCCTAATTGACCAAAAGCCAGGAGACTCATAACACAAGTTTTACTTAGCTTAAGCTCCTGACTCTCACATCCACCTATTGTATGTAATTTGTATCAAAAATGTATTATATAATGTGGGAGAAAGACAAATAAAGATTTTGTTATTAAAAAAAAGAAACATTGACCGGTTAGTATAATTATCTAATAAAAGGATGATGATGGTATTTTTTTGTAGATCGTTGTATGGCTTGTCCAAGTCTAGATTCAACGTTTTAAGACAGAGATTCCTAGCCTTAACCGAGTGAGTGAACCATCTTTTTTTTCAAAATTTGTGATCTATTTCTTCTATTATATTCTACCATTGTTTGTTGCAACCCAATAAGACATCTCCGCGCACTATGTCATTTTCTTGACTGAAATTGACTACTTTATTGATTTGTCACTAAACAAGCATAAGACACACGTATTTTATAAATAACTAGCGTACCCAGCCCGCTTCGCCGGGCTAGATTTAGCTTTATTTTATTTATAAAATAAACTTACATAATTAAATATTTAAATTAACACTCACAATATATTAAATTATACATTTCTCTGCGTATTCATTCTCTTCTCGAGCGGGTGAAGATCATTATTACCTACACCCATGTACATATCAGTAAATACAATATTATTCTTTTATTTACACAAAAACATATCAGGCTCAAGTTAATGTCAGAAATAAAAGACGATGGTTTGTTTGACAGTTCAAAAGTAGAGTGCTCCGATCGCCACCACTTTACAGGATTACTCGCCAGGTCAAATTGAAGATACGCTGAAAGTTTCGTTGAAATCGGTCCAGCCGTTTCGGAGCCTATACGGAACACAAGAGAAAGTGTGTGGGTAACACACTTTCTATTTCATAATATATTTTGTTTTCTCATGGATGCCGTTGCCAGAACTGAGTTAATTTACTATTTTGTATCTAAATTATCTGGACTACATTGAACAATCAGCTTTCAAATCGGTTCACCCAGTCGAAAGTTATGAGGTGATAAAAAAAACTTACAGACGAATTCAAAACCTCCTGTTTGAAGTCCGTTGAAAAGCTGTTTCAGAGGCGAGGCGTCTAGGATTTCCATCTCCCGAGCATTTATCAATGACTCAGACTCTTATCCATTAGACTTCCACTGCTTCATTAAACGCATTCAGCAGTAGAATAAACCTTTTCCAAATAATATTTTCCTGTTCTAAAATTTTACGTAGCGCCGTAGAATAAGCGACATCCCCTGGGAAATTATGTGCCTTGAATGACGTTAATGTGCGATGCGTATTCAAACCCGGGAACAGAGGAACATAAGTGTTCGTTAAATTTGAAATACTTAATTCACATATAACACATTGATCCAGAGAGGGCTTTTAATACACCATTTTTTATCATTTTTCCTTTTCAATTGTCCAATTTCATTTCTTAATTTGTAAACACACAGAAAAAGTTCTACATCTACAAATATAGATACATAAACTGTTTTTTTATGCCTAATTTAGCAAAAGCCAGGAGACTCATAACACAAGTTTTACTTAGTTTAAGCTCCTGACTCTCACATCCACCTATTGTATGTAATTTGTATCAAAAATGTATTATATAATGTGGGAGAAAGACAAATAAAGATTTTGTTATTAAAAAAAAGAAACATTGACCGGTTAGTATAATTATCTAATAAAAAGGATGATGATGGTATTTTTTTTTGTAGATCGTTGTATGGCTTGTCCAAGTCTAGATTCAACGATTTAAGACAGAGATTCCTAGCCTTAACCGAGTGAGTGAACCATCTTTTTTTTCAAAATTTGTGATCTATTCCTTCTGTTATATTCTACCATCGTTTGTTGCAACCCAATAAGACATCTCTGCGTACTACGTCATTTTCTTGACTTCAATATTGACTACTTTATTGATTTGTCACTAAACAAGCATAAGACACACGTATTTTATAAATAACTAGCGTATCTGTTTTATTTTATTTAAACAATAAACTCACATCATTAAATATTTAAATTAACACTCACAATATATTAAATTATACATTTCTCTGCGTATTCATTCTCTTCTCGAGCGGGTGAAGATACCTACATTACCTACACCCACGTACATATC
Organism: Meandrusa payeni; assembly: GCA_029286785.1. Taxonomy (NCBI): domain Eukaryota; kingdom Metazoa; phylum Arthropoda; class Insecta; order Lepidoptera; family Papilionidae; genus Meandrusa; species Meandrusa payeni. The sequence goes on from JAGSMX010000021.1 coordinate 7,249,342, forward strand.
AGTAAATACAATATCATTATTTTTATTTATACAAAAACATATCAGGCTCAAGTTAATGTCAGAAATAAAAGACGACAAATGATTTGTTTGACAGTTCAAAATGAGGAGTGCTCCGATCGTCACCAAACAGGATTACTCGCCAGGTCAATCTGAAGATTCCTTGAAAGTTTCATTGAAATCAGTCCAGCCGTTTCGGTGCCTATATGGAACATACCCACACACTTTCACTTTTATATATATAGGTAGATAAATTTATGTAAAGAATTAATTTTCTTGGTCTAACGTCAAACCAAATATTCATTGACTTACTGTTCCTTAGCAACGCCTTGCAATGAATTAATAATAGGGTATACGAGTATAAAAATCTTTCTTAAAAGAAATTCTTAGCTAGATCGATGTAACGCCGCCCCTCTACAAACAAAATTTGATGAAAATCATTTAAAAAAAAATCTTTTGAAGATACTAGATAAACCTTAAAATCTATCTGAAGCTTAAATCTTTCAATTTGATTCCCATCATCAAATCACCCGAGTGCTACATTCGAAATTCCCGTTAACGAAGAGAAGCCAATACCTACGACATTTATAATCTATGATCCAATCTCAGCATGTCGCGTCATATCGAAATGCGAGGTATAACAGCAATTTACTGGACGGCAGCTTAGGTTACTCACACACAACAGTTATCGGATTAAATGCAGCAAGAACGGTTTGGCTTTAACGCGGAAAGTAATAAATAACGTCACAGAGTACGTACTTCTTACCAGGACGATTGCAAATATTTTAAATGACTAACACTATAGAATAAAAGGCTTCTATGGGATACTTACTACACTACTAGTATTGTATTAAAAGTCATTTTTATTTCACACTTAACTGTTTGATATCCAACTTCAAACAACTTCGTCTTTATTCTTCGTACAGCAAAGGACTGGAATAGTTTGCCCGCGTCTGTCTTTCCTTCCGATTACAATGTGGGTATTTTCAAGAGTAGAGTGAATAGGCATTGACTAAGCTAGTGCGCCTTGCCATCCAGGACTGCATTTCCACTTAACATCAGGTGGGATCGTAGTCAAGCACTTGCTTAGAAATAATAAAAAAAAAAGTAAATTACTAATATGTATATAACATTTTTATTTACTAAAATAGAAATACCCTAAGTAACTCCTAATTTTAAATTTAAAATATAATAGGCATTTTACAAAATATTTATAAAAAATATAACTGTGTCAAAACGTCGTCGCTTGGCAGCGTGCTCAGAAGGCTGTAAGCATTGCCACGTTGTATGGCAATGCTTAGCCTCTGTACAAGGTAAAAGCCAGCTCTCTAGTAACCACATGTGTCTACCAACGTCTTAGCTATCACATTAAAGAGGCGGTGTGCACTAGGACTCCTGATATGAAACCTCTATCAAGGTTACTATATTTGCGCCGCTTGAGCATCAACAAAAGATTCTAGAAGATGTGACGGTGCCAAAGTATCGACGCATGAAGCATCCCATACCAAAGGCCGTCCCATCTTCCAGGGTATAAGAGTCATACCGTCTGGTCTCTTACCATCACTACGCAATAGTCCATTTGGCTCCAAAGTTGTTGGAACATTAACGGTGGAAAGACCCCGATGGATGATGTCGTTGAGGTTGGAGTGCCGGGAAATGCGTCCTACACTACGCTGGCATGAAAGTCCGTGGTGTCCCAGCTGGTTGACCATTTCGCCACAGCGACAACGATGTGGCATAAAGCATGCACCCAGCCTTATGCATACGTATACGTAGTACATTATTCACCTATCTTCTCCAAGCTGTATCAATTTTAAAACATCGTCGCTACCATAACAATCGGCGGCACAAGATAAATGGCAACATTGCCATACTTGTAGGTGAACGAGATCGTACCAGTACCAGGTGTAGAGGGCTTGTAGAACAGCCATTTTTGTCGGAAACGGTATTAAAACCGCATCCGGCAACCGACAAGTGGGAATGGGCCCTTAGATCGCGAATTAAATGATCCGTCACAAGCCTAATACTTTAATAATATAACTTAATAATTACATATATCATCTTATTTGATGTTTCTCGAGCCGTGATGTGAAGAGACCTTTACAGTATCGTACAATTACACCTAAATGCATATCGATTTCCGTTAATTAATGCCGTTTGCAGCGTCGCAAGCCTGCCCGTTCATATTTAATCGAACGCTTATCAAAGGGAAGATTTCGTAGCAGCTCGTAGCAGCGGCTAAATGAAAGATGTATTTCAGTCAAGTGGTTGTTTCCTGTAATTTTACCACTGAAACTCTACTACCATTTTAATAGCAAGCATAAGCCTCACCTAAGTGACATTGAATTGTCAACAGCTACAATTAAATTTCCATTATGCCACAAACCGTGTCTACTAATTTATTTAACTAGAACAATATTTATGAATTGAACGTTATGTTTATTTTATGAATGTACGAAATCGTTTGCAGTGTTTTGTACAATATGACTAAATACTAAAATTTTCTTTTTTCAACCGACTTCTAAAAAGGAGGACGTTCTCAATTCTTCTTACGGTGTGAGAGAATTTTATTTGCTTGATAAAATTACAAAAAATCACTTACTTAAGGAAAATACACAAACCTTACAATCTATCTGAAGCTTAAATCTTTCAATTTGATTCCCATCATCAAATCACCCGAGTGCTACATTCGAAATTCCCGTTAACGAAGAGAAGTCAATACCTACGACATTTATAATCTATGATCCAATCTCAGCATGTCGCGTCATATCGAAATGCGAGGTATAACAGCAATTTACTGGACGGCAGCTTAGGCTACCCACACACTACAGTTATCGGATTAAATGCAGCAAGAACGGTTTGGCTTTAACGCGGAAAGAAATATATAACGTCACAGAGTACGTACTTCTTACCAGGACGATTGCAAATATTTTAAATGACTAACACTATAGAATAAAAGGCTTCTATGGGATACTTTCTACACTACTAGTATTGTATTAAAAGGTATTTTTATTTCACACTTCACTGTTTGATATCCAACTTCAAACATCTTCGTCTTTCATTCTTCGTACAGAAAAGGACTGGAATAGTTTGCCCGCGTCTGTCTTTCCTTCCGATTGCAATGTGGGTATTTTCAAGAGTAGAGTGAATAGACATTGACTAAGCTAGTGCGCCTTGCCATCCAGGGCTGCATTTCCACTTAACATCAGGTGGGATCGTAATCAAGCACTTGCTTAGAAATAATAAAAAAAAAAGTAAATTACTAATATGTATATAACATTTTTATTTACTAAAATAGAAATAACCTAAGTAACTCCTAATTTTAAATTTAAAATATAATAGGTATTTTACAAAATATTTATAAAAAATATAACTGTGTCAAAACGTCGTCGCTTGGCAGCGTGCTCAGAAGGCTGTAGCCTTGCCACGTTGTTTGGCAATGCTTAGCCTCTGTACAAGGTAAAAGCCAGCTCTCTAGTAACCACATGTGTCTACCAACGTCTTAGCTATCACATTAAAGAGGCGGTGTGCACTAGGACTCCTGATATGAAACCTCTATCAAGGTTACTATATTTGCGCCGCTTGAGCATCAACAAAAGATTCTGGAAGATGTGACAGTGCCAAAGTATCGACGCATGAAGCATCCCATACCAAAGGCCGTCCCATCTTCCAGGGTATAAAAGTCATACCGTCTGGTCTCTTACCATCACTACGCAATAGTCTATTTGGCTTCAAAGTTGATGGAACATTAACGGTGGAAAGACCCCGATGGATGATGTCGTTGAGGTTGGAGTGCCGGGAAATGCGTCCTGCACTACGCTTGCATGAAAGTCCGTGGTGTCCCAGATGGTTGACCATTTCGCCACAGCGACAACGATGTGGCATAAAGCATGCACCCAGCCTTATGCATACGTATACGTAGTATATTATTCACCTAGCTTCTCGAAGCTGTATCAATTTTAAAACATCGCCGCTACCATGACAATCGGCTGCAGAAGGTAAATGGCAACATTGCCATACTTGTAGGTGAACGAGATCGTACCAGTACCAGGTGTAGAGGGCTTGTAGAGCAGCCATTTTTGTCGGAAAAACGGTATTAAAACCGCAACCGACAAGTGGGAATGGGTCCTTACATCGCGAATTAAATGATCCGTCACAAGCCTAATACTTTAATAATATAACTTAATAATTACATATATCATCTTATTTAATGTTTCTCGAGCCGTGATGTGAAGAGACCTTTACAGTATCGTACAATTACACCTAAATGCATATCGATTTCCGTTAATTAATGCCGTTTGCAGCGTCGCAAGCCTGCCCGTTCATATTTAATCGAACGCTTATCAAAGGGAAGATTTCGTAGCAGCTCGTAGCAGCGGCTAAATGAAAGATGTATTTCAGTGAAGTGGTTGTTTCCTGTAATTTTACCACTGAAACTCTAATAACTTTAATAGCAAGCATAAGGCTCACCTAAGTGACAGCTACAATTAAATTTCCATTATGCCACAAACCGTGTCTACTAATTTATTTAACTAGAACAATATTTATGAATTGAACGTTATGTTTATTTTATGAATGTACGAAATCGTTTGCAGTGTTTTGTACAATATGACTAAATACTAAAATTTTCTTTTTTCAACCGACTTCTAAAAAGGAGGACGTTCTCAATTCTTCTTACGGTGTGAGAGAATTTTATTTGCTTGATAAGAATTACAAAAAATTCACGTACTTAAGGAAAATACACAAATATACAATTTTAGGGTAAGCGTTACAGTTCTAGTAATATGTTTATACAATAATAATAGGTTTAAAACATCCAAGGACAATATCAACATTGTGTTTTGAATAGTGGGTTATTGGAAATTGCAAGGTGATTAAGACTAACTACATTTTGTAAATAAATATCTTTTATAATATTGTGTGGTGTTCGTGTTTATGACCAAAGATTTAGATAATAAGTGCGCTGCGGCCATACTAGATATGTCATACTATGAGCGTTTTAATTATTATTTATGACATGCTTTGTTAATATTTTCTTAAAAGTATATATAGACTTAATATTTTTTACGTCGTTAGGTAGTTTATTATAGACATTTACACCTTCACATTCAATTGTTTTTTTTCCATAATTTGTTCTTGGGAGTCTAGAGGTTAAATTATTAGCATTCCTTAGTTTAATTTTCTGTTGGTGATGTTTTTTTGAAAATGTTATTTTTGTATTAATGTCTTTGTTAATGATTTTGCGTATGAGCATACATGTGTAATATTTATATGTTTGTCTAATGTTCATTATTTTAGTGTCTTTATATAATTTATTTGTAGAAGTTTGATAATGTAGATTGAATAATGTTTTTATTAATTTATTTTGTGTTCTTTGTATTTTTTCTAGATCAGTTTTACATGCAGTTCCCCAAATTTCTATTAGATTCTTCTTTATGATCGTTACCTAATAACTTTCGAATGGGTGAAGCGATTTTAAGCATTCTATTTTGGTTTGATAGCTGATGCTTCCCGTGTGGTCCCTTTGCAATTCGGTCCAATTCTAACAAAGCCATATTAGTGATTAAATTAATAACTCAATAATCCGCTGACGGATTTCTATGATTCATTTTTATTGGAAACTGTACTGAAATATGTACTTCGTAATATTCCTATTATAATTCAGAAGAACAAAGTAGAAGGAAGTCGGTTTTTACTCGTTAATATACATGCTGGAAAGAACATACGCTGATCGGAGAATATGACCGAGTTTTTGAGAAGTGGCCGAGTTCTTAGGGTGGTCAGCATGGTCCTATATTCGAGTAACAAGGAAAACACGATAGAACCCCCGGCAACTAACACCAAATAACACTAACATAAAATCCATCTTAAACTAGTAACATTCTATACACAGCCCTGTAGTTCTGGGCTCTCAAGAATAAAACTACGGTATCCCCTGCCTGTCGTACAAGGCGACTAAAAGGGGCCTCGGGTTCACTGAGCGACAAGGGTGGGGGCCTTTGTCGTCCGCCAAGGTGGACCCGGGAAGAAGGCGACATCGGCTGGCCCGTGTCGCCTTGCACTGCGAGGGCACAGGGGGGGAGGGAGTAACCTCCCCGGGAAGTGCTCTCCATGAGCACAGTGCAGAGGGGCTCCGGTGTGTTCCACTGGAGATCCCGGAGCCCCTCACCATGCACCGAGGAAGGGCCACCGGGGAGGTTTTAGTGGGTAAAACCCCACATAACCGCCGCCTTCCCCCCAGAAGGCGGGGTATCTTTCTGAAGATTTCCTCCCCGTAAACAAAAAAAAGCTAGGTACCTACCTCTTGGTGTATGCAGCGTCCACAATGGTAGAATATGTAGAATTTATTTACACCGATTCACTTACATTCACTAAGTATTTATATTTACATAAAATTAAACGTATTTTAATAATAGTTCAAAATGATCGCATCCTCGCGCAACGCAGTTTGGCGCGTTTTCTCATATTGTTTTTCACCCGGCACAACACAAACGTATCACTTCGAACCTTATCAAAGGCGGCTAATATTCTAGCCTTTAGTTCATCCCGGTTGGAGTATTCTGTAGAGTACACAAGCCGTTTCACTTCACCCCACAAGTTCATGGTCGTTGACCCCGAGTTCTTGAACGGGCCGAAAATGATATGGGTGTAGTCCTTCTTTGTGCAGCAGAGTCCAGTCCAATTCGATACTCCAAAGCGCCTCGCAGCGTTTCGAGTGCTCGCTTGGGGGTCTGCTTCAAAATATTCAAGAATTTGTTCTTGTAAATTAACAGGGTAGGACTCCCTTCCTCGGCCTTGACCATGCCCTGGAACCGTGAATTGTCCAAATTCACGTAAACGCTGGTTTACGCCCAGCATTACGGAATAATGTGGAACTCGGCGGTTTGGAAAGCTCTCGCGATATAAGGCAATGGCACCTCGTACACTGTCATTAGCTCGGGCATATGTACGAACCATTTCCCAGTATTCTTCGTTTGAAAACGACATTGCAATTGACACAAAACACACTAACAGTTAAAAGAGGTTTCCGCAAATAATCAAATATTGCATCACGGGCGACTCGCGACCTTTGACTGGCGCGTGCCGCTTGCTTTCGGCCGGCGAGGCGGCGCACGGGCAGACAGGGCGAGCGCGGGGAGGGGTGCCGCTCCTTTTTTTAAAAACTCATCGCCGATGACCGCACTTACGCTATACTTAGGATTTTTTTGGATAAATTATTTAAAAAATAAGGTACCTATTTTTTTACAAATGGGGTCAGAAGTGAGTGCCTTATATTTGACTTCAGTATGTACGGTCTTTTACCTAACATATTGTATATTTTGGTGCAATAAAGATTTTATCTAACTTAACTCAAACTTGACATCAAACAAATCCCGGTAAAAGAATACCTTAAGAGTGACCTTCGTACTTCGGTACTAACTTTACATGTTAAGTGTCGTGGGACACAGGGAGTGGCGTCTCTTGGGAAATTTCTTCACTCGAATGACGTCACAGTTCGATTCTTCCACCCTCAACTCGTAAACTTAAGCGAAAGTGACCGTAAATACTGTAAGAGTCTAATAAAAAAAAATCCGATTTCTTTATATCTGTTTTATCATGATATATTCAAAATATCGTATAGAGAGATGGAGTCGTTAAGAACGTTTCTAGTTATAACTGTGATCGCCACGGTGCGTTCCACTGGAGGTCCCAGAGCCCCTCACCATGCAGCGAGGAAGGGCCATCGGGGGTTTTAGTGTGTAAGAACCCCAAATAACCGCCGCCTCCGGAAGGCGAGGTATCTTTCCGAAGATTTCCTCCCCGTAAACAAAAAAAAGCTAGGTACCTACCTCTTGGTGTATGCAGCGTCCACAATGGTAGAATATGTAGAATTTATTTACACCGATTCACTTACATTCACTAAGTATTTATATTTACATAAAATTAAACGTATTTTAATAATAGTTCAAAATGATCGCATCCTCGCGCAACGCAGTTTGGCGCGTTTTCTCATATTGTTTTTCACCCGGCACAACACAAACGTATCACTTCGAACATTATCAAAGGCGGCTAATGTTGTAGCCGTTAGTTCATCCCGGTTGGAGTATTCTGTAACGAACACAAGCCGTTTCACTTCACCCCACAAGTTCATGGTCGTTGACCCCGAGTTCTTGAACGGGCCGAAAATGATATGGGTGTAGTCCTTCTTTGTGCAGCAGAGTCCAGTCCAATTCGATACTCCAAAGCGCCTCGCAGCGTTTCGAGTGCTCGCTTGGGGGTCTGCTTCAAAATATTCAAGAATTTGTTCTTGTAAATTAACAGGGTAGGACTCCCTTCCTCGGCCTTGACCATGCCCTGGAACCGTGAATTGTCCAAATTCACGTAAACGCTGGTTTACGCCCAGCATTACGGAATAATGTGGAACTCGGCGGTTTGGAAAGCTCTCGCGATATAAGGCAATGGCACCTCGTACACTGTCATTAGCTCGGGCATATGCACCAACCATTTCCCAGTATTCTTCGTTTGAAAACGACATTGCACTTGACACAAAACACACTAACGGTTAAAAGAGGTTTCCACAAATAATCAAATATTGCATCACGGGCGACTCGCGACCTTTGACTGGCGCGTGCCGCTTGCTTTCGGCCGGCGAGGCGGCGCACGGGCAGACAGGGCCAGAGCGGGGAGGGGTGCCGTTCCTTTTTTAAAAAACTCATCGCCGATGACCGCACTTACGCTATACTTAGGATTTTTTTGGATAAATTATGTAAAAAATAAGGTACCTATTTTTTTACAAATTCGGGGTCAGAAGTGAGTGCCTTATATTTGACTTCAGTATGTACGGTCTTTTCCCTAACATATTGTATATTTTGGTGCAATAAAGATTTTATCTAACTAACTTAACTCAAACTTGACATCAAACAAATCCCGGTAAAAGAATACCTTAAGAGTGACCTTCGTACTTCGGTACTAACTTTACATGTTAAGTGTCGTGGGACACAGGGAGTGGCGTCTCTTGGGAAATTTCTTCACTCGAATGACGTCACAGTTCGATTCTTCCACCCTCAACTCGTAAACTTAAGCGAAAGTGACCGTAAATACTGTAAGAGTCTAATAAAAAAATATCCGATTTCTTTATATCTGTTTTATCATGATATATTATATGCAAAATATCGTATAGAGAGATGGAGTCGTTAAGAACGTTTCTAGTTATAACTGTGATCGCCACGGTGCGTTCCACTGGAGGTCCCAGAGCCCCTCACCATGCACCGAGGAAGGGCCATCGGGGGGTTTAGTGGGTAAGAAAATCTGGGGGAAGGGAAGTTTCAAGCAAATGGCCGCGATCCCACCCGATTAAAGTTAAAGATACAGCCTTTATATATGTCCCACTGTTGGACATAGACCTTCTCTGTAAAGAGAGTGTAAGGGCTTGGTCCCTAGTGCGGATTGGCAGACTTCACATATCTTCTAGACGTCTAGGTTTCCTCACAATGTTTTCCCTCACCGCCGAGTGCGTGGCCTGTGCTGGCCTAGTTATAACTAGAAAAGCGCTTTACAAATCAACCTATGAAGAAAAGTCAGTAACTCTGTATTAAATTACATCTTAAACTCTTGATGTTTTGTTAAATTCTGTCAATTATAACTGTTGTGTGCGATGTTGAGCATGGAAGCTGGCAAATGTCGTGAATGTACATATATGTTTATGTTTTCCTTGTTGTTTGCACCTGCCAATATGTTTTTCTCTCTCGCCCAGAATACCACAAAGTCTTTATAAACTGTAATAATAATAATATGATTTTATTTCAAACCAAAAATTCATGTACAAACTAGTTCGATAATAGACGCAGTAGTAAAAACTGTGTCGCAGCTATTAACGCCCATCTTCAAACAGTTAAATACAAATACAAATTTAGTAAAATTAACAACTTATAATGTCATTTAGTTTAATCGTTTTGTGTGTGTGAGTGTATTTGTGTGTAAAAGGTTGTGTTGAAGAGTGACTGTATGTGTAGGGACGAGTATGAAGGGAGTGAGTTACTCTGACTGTTTATTATGGTTTTAAAAGATCTTCTGTAAATTCATACGAGAGGGTTTGGAGCCATTCAGTAATATGTTTCTTACATTCTTTAAGTGGTAATGGGTATATATGTAATAACTTATATATTGTACAAAAAGGCACTTAGAACGTAAAATTGATGTCTAGCGAAATCAGTTCTGTGGGCCACAATGGTGCAAACCCTGTCATGCCTGCGCTGTGTATTATAAACCGAAGTTAAGGTATTAAAACAAACAAAATGCGTTAGTAAATAGTGGATCATAAATAATTCACGAAGACGCACAGAACTCTGCTTAATAATTCAAACAAGTCGCCACTGTTCTCGCCAGTGTCCTTCGAATAACTTATTAAGGCCCGGCCATTATTCTATAGATCCCTCATTCCAAATTTAAAATCCTTGTCCCTACACATGCCTAAAACATTTTGATGTCATTAAAAAAAATATTCCTATTTATTTATTTAGATTCAGATTTTTTTGATAATTATAATAAATTACAAGTTGATTTTTACAAATTAAATAAGATAATTAAACAGGAAAAAATAGTACATCAAAGAAAGAAAGTGCTATTAATTTGTAATTTGATTGGGGATTTTTGCCCTTTTGAGCATGTCAGCCCATACCATAACCTACGTACACACACATCGGTCGCATGAAGCGAAAAAGAAAGTCATCAATGTTGGATGGCCATAGCCACCAGCTTCCTCGCTTCCTCTAAGGGACACGGGTCAGACAGCAGCATTAAGAAAACACCCACATGTTGCTCCCTCAGTTTTAGACTATCTATTAATGACTTTCCGCTTCATGTTTAGCACATTCCCCCATGATGTGTTGCACATCATCCACCACTTGGCAAATCTCACAGTTCGGTGACTCAGCCTTTCGCATCCGATCTGCAAAAAATTTTGCAGGGAAATGTCCCGACCTCAATCTGTGCACTGTTGTGATATTCATTCTACTTGTTTCCATCGGGAACGAAGGCAAATGAAAAGCCAGACTATGTATATGTATTCTACAATGTTCATATTAAATTAAGATCTAATATATTAATCACCCGTGGCTTTCGCAAAATATTGCCACTCAAAACTTTCTTTGATCTGTCTAGAATTATACAGAGTAATAATTACACAGACACTTTCCCTTGGAGTGGTATATTCATTTATTAAAGCTTCAATGTCACTTGAAAATAAAATTACTCATTTCAAAGGGAAGTTATATAGAATTTATTAGAACTCGACAGGGTGTGTGCAATTAAATTTTATTATCATATATATTTACAATTACAAGTGTATTTACGCGGAAAAACAGAAACCGACTTCAAATATATGAATATTACAAAATAGTTTTAATATTTGAAGAACGTCCTTTCCAATAAAAAATGAATCGTCGAAATCGGTTGGCGTGATATTGAGTTATTCGTCCATTTGTCGCGCACATACTTGTGATATGTGATAAAAAAGCCGAAATTTCCCACCGACGAAATAATTTAACGAAAAAACTTTTTATTTATATTGCAACATTATCGTTAACACATTGCATTGTCTATTGTGTAACAAAAACAAATGTCAAAATGACGTCTTAGAAGGAAATGGACGCAGGACAAAGGAGGTTTATTTCCAAAGCGTTTCAATTTCAATTATGCAAAATGTACAGAGTAATGTTTAAGTATTTTATATAATATTTTTTTTCTCTAGTATTTCATATCTATTTATAAAGATACTTTGCATATATTTATAATAATAAATACGTAGCGCGAGAGTTGAGGTACAACGATCTCAAAAATCCTTGATAAAGTAGAGGGCTTCCACGTCTCGTTCGGTAAGTGATGTGATCGAATACTTAACTCTTCCAAAAGACATCAGCAATGCGTCCATAATTTCATCAGCGTTGTGGGCGACGATGATCACATAATGATGAGGCAAATGTTCACCTTGGTTAGGTTAAGTGACACGAGAACTTTATTTTCCTATGATAAACTGTCACCTGTCAATTACAATCACAGACCAACAAAGACCGAATTACAGGCAGGTATAACCTCTGTTCATTGATTACTCTATATCTCTCATCTCCAGCATTGAATCCTTAAGTCCGCATCGGTGTTCCTCAGAAATGCCTTACCAACATCAGGTAATTGAATGCCACTCACTTCAGTAGACAAGCTTTAAGGAAGCCTTCTGTAGTTTCTTGCACGAGTAATAAAATAGAAAGAAATTGATATTCTTTCTTTAGTGAGATAGTTTTAAGTAATTTATATGTGGTTTAATACCTCCGATAGAGCCGTGGTAGCTCAGTGTGAGCCGTGGTAGCTCAGTGTCCGCGCGGTTGGCTCAAGTTGCGTAGTACGCTAGCAACCCGAGTTCGATCGAAGGAGCCGGCACCAATAACTTTGTTGTTACAATTTTATGTGCTGATTTACCACGCGCTCGGCGGTGAAGGAAAACATCGTGAGGAGACCTACATGTTTAAAAAAAATTTTCTACGGCATGTGAAGTCTGCCAATCCGCATTAGGGCCACGTGGCGGAATATGCCCTTATACTCTCTTTACAGAGAAGGCCTGTGCCCAGCAGTGGGACAAAAATAAAGGCTGTAACTTAACTAACTTAATACCTCATATTTATCTTGCAGAAGCATGCATATAATTATTTAATTAAAAGTTGCTTAAATGTGTTGCTTATAGCAAAAGCTGCAAACGTGTAGTGCTTGTCATGTGGTCCCAATACAATTTGGTCCAATTCTGATAATGGTATCCATGAGAAAACCGTGTAAATGTGAAATTTGCATTCAGTATATGCGAGAAAAATGGACAGATGACGCAAATCGATTTCAATTATTATTTTTTTATTAGAAATGATGTACTTTAAGAGTACTTTCATGAAAGTTTGGTTACGTTCTGATTAATTCTATTTCGTAATATTAACGTAGCGTTTATCGTTTGATTCGATTTGAAGTCGGTTTTTTTTTTTATCGTAAATATACTTGTATTATCTTAACTCCAACTGTGCCGAGGAATCATTTTGTTCTATGAATATATAACATGAAATACGTGCGTGAAATACTGAGACACAAACGGGAGGCGTATGCTTGAGGCTTGAGGTTCATACACTCCTCGCCGTCAGGCTTCCACAATTTATAGGCACTGTTGGTTTACTTTCGTAAATATTCAACTCAGCTTTCACGGGAATGAAGGCGTTTCAAATGAGTACCTCTACCAGAACATTGTCGGTTACGTAAGCGCGGTGGTGAATTTAGATATATTTGCAAGTTGAATAATATATCTGTCACGAATAAATAAAATTGGAGTGTCTGGTTGTAACTAACTCTGTTTGTACCCACTAATTATTGAAACGGCTGGTCCGATTTTGACGGGACTTTTACTGGCAGATAGCTGACTTAATACGTAATAGAGACTTTTATTTTGAAAAAAAAATAGTTTTTAATCGCTGGTAACACCGCCGAGCGCGGCTGGTACGTGTATAACATATTTAAATGATTTAGAACAGTCAAAACAAAGTTTCTCTCTAAGAAAAGAAGCGACATTGAATTATAAAATTCAAAATATTGAATAAAAAAAAAAAATAACAATTGCTTTAAATATAGTTTTAGACATAGACATAGACATTTATTTATTGGCATCACAACACAAAAACACATCACAGACAGAATATAACACACATAAAAAATAATGAAAAATAGACAAAACACAATTAAAGTTACACGGACAAATAATACAAAACATATGATGCCAATATCGGACACCGTCTCAGCATATGCTGCCGCAAGGATCCGACAGCGATGATTTTTAGCGGTGGTTTATATGGAATTTATACAGACAATAAGAGTATAATAAATATGACACATGAATAAAACAGTTATGAAATTAATATATATTTTATACAATAACATAATAGATGAAAAAAATTCATAAATAAATATATTAATAAGTCAAAAAATAAAAAATATGATAATTAAACGTATAAAGTTTAAATTATATAATGAAATATTGAAAATATTGGAAACAACAAGCCACCGATATCGCGGGGATATTATCTTTTTGTAACATTAACATCAGGTGTTTTAATTTATTTTTAAATGCGTTTACAGATTTACTGTCTCTTATGGGCGGCTTAAATAGTGAAATCAAAAACCTCATCATGACTGCTAAACAATATAGGTCATGTTCTAACCATAGACTACAAACGCAAGTACCAATTATTCTCTGTAGCATTTGACCGTGATTTAGGCGCGAATATCTGAACTAAAGAAAATTATATTTTTCTTTACATGCGTACTTTTTTATAACAAAACTCCGCTTCTTTATCTTAAAAAAGAAAGATTGTTAGCGACTAAAATCAAAGGCATCAGCGCTTCCATGACCTAACTTTAAATTTTTCATATGATTCATCTGCGCTAAATTATTTATTTATTGAAATTAAAATAAAATATTGCAATTAAAACAAGGGAAATGTCACATAGATTTAGCATTTGAATTTTTTCGACTTTTCCTACTTTTTAAATGAGAAATTATGGTTTATTGAAACAATTCTTGGTCTCCGGTATAAAATTGGATATTAGTACGAGAACAATAAGAGAACAATCAATGTATGTTCAAAATATTTTCCTGTTTATAATCTCATAATACAAAGATTTAGATTTGTGTACTAATAATATTTAAAAAAAAATTAAAACCACCATTAAACACTTATTAGGAGTAAAATAATTTTTTAGACATTAAAAATAACTTTAAGTAAAATTTAAGTAACAAAAAGAGACGACTCGTGAAGGATTTGAACCTCCGCCCTCCGATGGTCAAGTATTAAAATTCATATCGGCGCTCTCACCTACTGAGCTAACGAGTCTTGTGAAGTGCACGTTGAACATTGGACACAAGTACTTCGTATGACCTTGATATCTAATTCGATATGGTTGTAAAAATAGAATTTAATAATAGTACTGATTCTGTCTGAATAACTTCAAGCGCTCTAGACACAATGTATCAACTAACGTATATAAAACAAACTATAAATTAATAAGCTCTCAAGAACTTTTAACACAAGCAGGGTAGACAGAGACACCTTTCGCTTTCCACCAAGCTTATTAGGTCTCATTTGTGAAAGGAGGAAAGAGCCGTTTTTTTGGCACAATTTTTTTTGTAAAAAACGGAAATTTTAATAGTGGTCAACCCACTGGAATTGGATCCCGCGACCGTTAGATCGAATCGTGCTTAGCCATTAGGCGAGGCATACAATTTCTTTTATACCTTTTTTGATTTGTATAATGTAAATTATTTGAATAAACAATTTTAACGGGTTTAATAATGTTAGAAGCGTCGATAATCTAATGGTTTAGGGACCGTTCTACGAGACGTGAGGTCGTAGGTTCAAATCCACCAACCGACTCGTGGTCAAGCACTAGTTTATACCCATAAAAAAGTCTATTGACGTGAACTTATCATTTCCTATCATAAACCAAAGTTTAATTGGTACGTTTAACAAGAATGTTAGTTTTAAATTTATTTAAAATCTGTCCAATTAGAGGCTGGAGAGATAAACGTTGTTAAATGACTTTTTAAGTATACGTAAAAACTGTACGTATTTAAATACGATGTAATTAATATCGCATAAATATAACTGATGTTTATGTATGTGTTAGCGACAGTTCTACTAAATGCAAATTTAGTTTTAAATATTATAATCTATAAAATTTACTAAGTTAATGGACTAATATAGAAGTACTTTAGTTTAGTCAATTAAAGTACTTTTATCGGTTGTCGGCAACCAAGGCCGTTTCCGCTTCCGTCTTTGAAAGTGATGCATAAACTAGAAATTTAGGATAAAAAGGAGAGGACTCTCTCTGTAGACAATTAGTGTACAATTTAGAACAAGTGAGTTATGCTGGAGGAAAAGCCCTTTAAAATTGAATCTCTGAAACAAAGTCAGTAAGTCTTTAATAAATTACCTCTAAGGCTCTTGATGTATTGCTGTTAATAATATGATTAAATATAAAATATGTTGTGTCATGTTGAGCAAGGTAGCTCACATATGGTACCTGGCCCCAGCATGCTTCGGCGTCGTCGGGACTTCTCTGAGTGCCGGAGACGATGAAGTCCGGTCTTTGCCGGGACCGCCCGGTCATTGGGGTGTCCTGTCGCTGACAGATCCGGGGCACCCTGCTCATAACGGCTAATGGCATTCGCGGAAGGTTTAGTGGGTAGAGGCTGCCCAGGCCGAGTCCCACACATCCCCCCGGGCCCACCCAGGGTACCGGAGGATGGTCTATAAAAAGATTCCCCCGCGTGAACAAAAAAAAAAAGGTAGCTCACATATGCCTGCGTGAGCTATACTTTTTAATCTGGATATAATATATACATATAATTATAATTAAAACAGACATTGTGCAAATGTTTAAACACAATTTATCGGTCATCCAGGCCCTATATATTTATAAGTTAATGTTTTTTAGCTAGACATATTCCATTTGTTATGTCAATTGTATAATTTCAATGTCACATAATTTGAGAGAGTTAATCTCCACTCGTACACATAATCAAAACAAAACCATTAATCTGAAAGCTTTCAGCACAAAAGCCGAAATAGATAATATCGGGTGAGCCGAGTTAATCGTTCACGTTTAGTTTAACCTCGAAACAGGGAACAAAGCGTTGCGCCCGCCATTATGAACTGTTCTGCGCCAAACTTATTTATGACTTATGACAATTGTTTGTACACTGGCTGCATGGATTAAACAACTTAAACGTGGCTTTCTCTGTACGAATTTACAAATGTTTTGTTGTTTATGACAGATAAAAAAAAATTAAAAGTTCAAGCTTATATAGAATTCTATAGCAATTCCATTTGGAAAACCAGGACATTGTCTGTAGAGTGACTAAGTCGATATTTGTTCCACTGCACAAGAAAGGCTCCAAGAAAGACTGTGGTAATTATAGAACACTACACTAGAATACATCAATCGTAGACTCAAGCACTTTCTCGTTTCGTCGTACTTTGTTTTCAAGATTAAATATAACGCTGTTCACAAAACATTTTATGGTTCTTCATACAGATAAAAGACAAAGCAACTACCGCATACAGCCAACCATAAAAAATATTTCAATGCATATCTTTTAACAAGTAGTAACATAATATAACACACTAAACAATATACGTTTTATTTATATATAGGGAACCTACTATTAATATGTTAAATTTCAATTTTTTAAATGTTTTTTTTTAATAATTTCATACGTACTTTTATGACAGATTTTGATTTGTGACAGCTATAAAAAGTATTCTAAGAAGTTACATTTTAAAATAGATAATATTTTTGAATAAAACTATCAGTTCCTTCAGACGAACATAAGCATATTTTTTACAAAAATTTACATTGGTTCACATTCAGGACAGGATTAAAAAAAATATTTCGATCTTTTCAACGTTTTTTTAAGAGAGGTGATATGAAGATAGAGCCATTTGATGTCAATTGCCGTTATTATGACGAAAGCTTTTACAAGTTAGCTGGGTTTTGAGGCCTTGGCGCGTACTTTTTTGCTTGGTTTTTTACAGAGGCAGAATTCGGTTTCCGAACGTATATTAGTTTTAATTGTTTAACTTGTTACTAAAACAACTAAGTGTATATAAAATAAATAATTAAGAATTTTGATACGTAATAAAATCAAACGATAGGTAGAAACGCCCCTTAAAACATGCGCTTAGCACACAAGAGATTTTACAGGGGCTTACTAATCCGACCGTCTTAACTCCGTCTGCTCGCAGATTTGTTTATTAATCATGTCTTCAGTGTTTATTATGTTGGTAGCAAATACTTATAGGATGTGTTTAATGATATACAAAATTATGCGTTGGGCGTAACACTCTACTAGGTGAAGCAATGAGATTTTCACAATTATGTACAACCAAAAGTAATATATAATAATAATATTAAAGTATATTGTCCGTTGTATAAATATTGAGTCTGTGGCATACTTCCCGTATAAATAGGTCAGGTCGAAATTGTTTCTCTAAGAATAAACATTAATTTAGTTTATCTCCATAGTATGCTGTTGTGACTTTATAGAATTCTGATGGAAAGGATATAAAAGTTGGATTGCGTAATCACTACGCCATCATTGTTGTGTTGTTATATAATGTACATAAGTTGTCTGCACTGTGCTCAAGGAGAGTACGTCCTGTGCCCTCGCAGTGCAAGGCTACACGGGCCAGCCGATGTCGCCTTCTTCCCGGGTCCACTTTCGTGGACGACGCAGGGCGACAAGGGTGGGGACCCTTGTCGCCCAGTGAACCCGAGGCCTCTTTTAGTCGCCTTGTACGACAGGCAGGGGATACCGTAGTCTTATTCTTGAGAGCCCAGAACTACATCTACTACGTCGATTATTCTTATGAAGAGCGCTGATGGAGTTTCCTCCGCCCCAGCGCAAACGCGAGCCGAAGTGTTTAATGCTAGCTATAACTCTAACATTTCTAGACTTCGTGGTTCAACCTTCTCGGGCTCAAATACAATCGCACTAGAATAACAAACCCAACCAAAGCTTATAACAATAAGAAGAATGTGGCAGTCAAAAATAAAACATATTCTGTGGCACCTATAATTTAATACCATAATAACATATTGCAATCGTTTTTGTTCTTTAAGCCTCGATCGTGGCACCGCCTGCATTATGTTGGCGGTTGAAGACGGAGTAAGGGTCAAGTGGAGCGCTTCTTTTTCAATGTTACGTTTAAAACAGAGCAAAGATGGCGTTGTTCAAGGCTTATATCAATATCATTCATATTCATTCATACTACATATCACTTTTAAGCAAATGCATCTAGCCAAGTCATTATATATTGATACGAGCGCCATCTATTGTTCGGAAATAACACTACTTTCAAGACAGTTTTTTTTTTCTGTTTTTAATAATAAATGAAAAACTTCTCATTGTCCCTGTGTGGATACCTATGTATCCACTTGTGTCAAAGCTTATTCTTTTGGTGTGTTAGTTTGGTGCAAAAGTTTAACAACACTAACGCATTTTTTCTGGTGATCACTTAACATGGATAGTCATATATGCTAAATTAAAATAATAAAAGAGGACTCAAGAAAAGCCAGGATTTGACCCATGTACGTAGATTCTAAAAATTATTTCTCATTTATCTGATTTCACTGTTTAAATATATCAAACGGAAATTACCTTTTCGCAACGCAAACATTTATCGTTATTATCTGTGACATTATATTTTCTACATCGTAAACATTGATTTTTTTTACTCTGTGACAATTCCATCTCCCAACTTTTCCCGCTATTCCTAACCTCTACCAAACTGACAGATGACACTTCCAGTATTTCGCACAAAACACTATCAGCGTACCCATTGGAGACATTTAATGAATTCAATTTGTTAAACGAATCGGAATTTAATTTCAAATGCAAATCAAACTTTTTTAAATTCTCATTCTTAACAAGACAAACGTCTCTTTTAACTTCCAAAATGGCAGCCATTAGTGATGTATCGATATCTTTGAATGGTAACATCGGTATTTCTCTAGTGAAGAAAAACGGTTTCTTGTATAAAGGATGGTGTTGCCATGCCTCTTCGATAAGATGCGGCAAAATAGGTCCTATAGCTTTTAGCAGAGCAATTAAAATCGTATGTACAGTTAACTGAGCTGATTGTCTCTCATTAGAATTTTTAGACGAGCAATATAGTCTATCTTTTATACAATGGCAATATAGACTGGAGACTTTGTTACTGATGAAGAATAAAATCGTTTGGGCGACGTGATTATATCGAAAATTATCGTAATGCTCAGTGATTTGCCGGAGGAAATTGTACGTTTCGCAAATTATAAATTGGTCGAAATAATTTAAATTAGGCTGTATGGCGAAGTTTTCTTTGTCTATGTCACTGACAACACCGAGAAGGTATTTGACGATGGTGCGAATCCTTATAACTTCGCTACGGCAATCTTCTAGTAGCTTCTTGCTTATCACGATCTGCGAATGCTGTGTCGCATGGCTGGCCACCCACCATCTAATTAAAAAGAGTGTATGAACAAGTATATTTACGAAACTGACAAGCGTTATTAATAGCGCCAATTATCGTAAGAATATTATGAATACGAACTTAAATTAAAAAATTTAAAATAATTTATTGAAACCAAAGAATACTTATAATACAATGTAATTAGAAAATAAAATGAAATGGAAACTATTGTGCTAGGACATGGTTCACGGCAATAGTCGAATGGTGGATTCGAACCCACGAACTTACGATTCGCAGGCCGTACCTTAAACCATTAGGCTATTGACGCTTCATAGCTTATACGCTTCACGTTAATAAATAGATACATATATATGTATCTATTTATTATAATATATAGTTATTATGTTTAGATATTTAATTTATTTGTAAGTAGGTATGTATATTATATATGCATGCATTTATTATAGTTTTCTTTTATTTATTATTTTCTCACATAGCTTGCACCCGTTACTTTGTCTCTACACAACCCCAAGGTAGACTGGCAGAGAATGCCTACTGGCATTAAGTCCGCCTATTTGTACCTTTTTTTGTATTGTATGCAAATAAATAATAAATAAATAAATAAATAAAATCGACGAATTGGGAACCTCCTACTTCTTTTGTAGTAGGTTGAAAAATTACGCTCTGAAAATCAGACGAATTAATCTCTTTTTAAAGTCGGTTCAAAAAACAGCGACGCACGTACACATAACCAGTTTTATTTATACAGTATTAATTCGATCGTATTTAAATACGTTGGGTTTTTTACGTATACTTAAAAAGTCATTTAACAACGTTTGACTGTCCAGCCTCTAATTGGACAGATTTTAAATAAATTTAAAACTAACATTCTTGTTAAACGTACCAATTAAACTTTGGTTTATGATAGGAAATGATAGGTTCACGTCAATAGACTTTTTTATGGGTATAAACTAGTGATTGACCACTAGTCGGTTGGTGGATTTGAACCTACGACCTCACGTTTCGTAGAACGGTCCCTAAACCATTAGGTTATTGACGCTTCTAACAGTATTAAACCCGTTAAAATTGTGTATTAAAATAATTTACATTTTACAAATCAAAAAAGGTATAAAAGAAATTTAAATTTAGTTACCAAAGAAATTGTATGCCTCGCCTAATGGCTAAGCACGATTCGATCTAACCGTCGCGGGATCCAATTCCAGTGGGATGACCACTATTAAAAATTTCCGTTTTTTACCAAAAAAAATTGTGCCAAAAAAACGGCTCTTTCCTCCTTTCACAAATGAGACCTAATAGGCTTGGTGGAAAGCGAAAGCTGTCTCTGTCTACCCTGCTTGTGTTAAAAGACCGTTAGAGCTTATTAATTTATATTTAGTATTATATACGTTAGTTGATTCATCGTGTCTAGAGCGCTTGAAGTTATTCAGACAGAATCAGTACTATTTTTAAATTCTATTTTTACAACCATATGGAATTAGATATCAAGGTCATACGAAGTACTTGTGTCTAGAGACTCGTTAGCTCAGTAGGTGAGAGCGCCGATATGAATTTAAATACTTGACCATCGGAGGGCGGAGGTTCAAATCCTCCACGAGTCATCTCTTTTTGTTAGTTAAATTTTACTTAAAGTTATTTTTCACGTCATATAAAATTATTTTACTCCTAATAAGTGTTTAATAGTGGTTTTAATTTTTTTTTTAAATATTATTAGTACACAAATCTAAATCTTTGTATTATGAGATTATAAACAGGAAAATATTTTGAACATACATTGATTGTTCTCTTATTGTTCTCGTACTAATATCCAATTTTATACCGGAGACCAAGAATTGTTTCAATAAATCATCATTTCTCATTTAAACAGTAGAAAAAGTCGATCAAATATGTACTATATCAAATATATAATATATCAAATTATATACTATAATCATTTCCCTCACCGGGGGGATCTTTGTGTCGACTTACTAGCGATAGAGGTTCAGGCTAAGCGACCTAAGAGCTATGCCACCTCTCAATCCGGTGAAGCAGTCAATGCCAGCTTCTCTGGCCAATCTGTATAGTTCGCTAATTAAAAAAATCTCTCAGTGGCAAATATATTACGCTATAACTTTCATTACCTTCAAAGCTATTGATAAAACATCTTTTTTTTTTTTTTGTTGACGGGGAGGAAATCTTCAGAAAGATACCCCGCCTTCTGGGGGGAAGGCGGCGGTTATGTGGGGTTCTTACCCACTAAAACCTCCCCGGTGGCCCTTTCCTCGGTGCATGACGAGGGGCTCCGAGATCTCCAGCGGAACGCACCGGAGCCCCTCTGCTCTGTGCTCAAGGAGAGCACGTCCCGGGGGGGGAGGTTACTCCCTCCCCCCCTGTGCCCTCGCAGCGCAAGGCGACACGGGCCAGCCGATGTCGCCTTCTTCCCGGGTCCACTTTGGTGGACGACTCAGGCCCCCACCCTTGTCGCCCAGTGAACCCGAGGCCCCTTTTAGTCGCCTTATACGACAGGCAGGGGATACCGTAGTCTTATTCTTGAGAGCCCAGAACTACAGGGCTGGTTGATAAAACATCTAGGCTAATTTACCTCAAGGTATCAACGCCGTAGCCCTGATGCTTCTTGTCTCCATTGATAATGGTATGAGGATCTATCACGTTGCCAATAGACTTGGACATCTTCCGCTTCTTGTCGTCTACTGCAAACCCATGGACGAATATTGAACTGTGAAAACATAATTTTATATACAGGGTACTAGGAGACCACTTTCCTTCGAAGACTGACACCTTTGATGATGATGGAAAACTCGATCCTGATTAATAAAATATATTATTTTAAAACCGTTTTATTTCATTATTTAGGCTCCATCATGGTACGGGCACGTTAAGAGGAGGCCTCCACGTAGGGAACCTGGCGCTACAGCTTTCCCTCCTCGGACGAAGATCCAAGACAGAAGCGTCAATAGCCTAATGGTTCAGGGTACGGCCTTCGAATCGTAAGGTCGTGGGTTCGAATCCAACATTCGACTATTGCCGTGAACCATGTCCTAGCTTAAGCTTAGTTGGAATGGTTAACGAGATTGTAAGTAATATGTCTGAAAAAAAAAAGAAATATTGCTAGCTTTCTTTTTAAAGAAAAAGAAAAAAAAGACAAGGCGAGAGACTACAGTATCGAGAGACATGACCGAGTGCAAGATATCCCAAGACAAAGGACAGAGCGAAGTGGAAAGCAGGAAAGCTGATCCCACCACCATATGGGACCAATAGCAAGGAAGAGAAAGCGAGAGAGAGAATGACGCTCCATCATGCTAATACTTGATTATCCGTGAAATAGCAACCGACTAAGCCGTGGTACAGATATACGAAAGATTGAAATCACGTAATATGAAAACGCGTTATTACCTACCGTTTAGGCGCTGTTTATAGTATTATTGTAACTGGTTTAGTAGATAGATGGCGCTATTATTAATTTTAGTTATAGATTGCCATAAGCCAATAGAATTGTAGCTGTAATTCCGATCCAGTCAATAACATTCGAATAATGAGAGAATTTATATTATACTTAATGTAAGAAAATAAATATTTATTTAAGTAGTCAACTTTTTTAACTATGTTTGATGCCAGAGGAGTATAACTTACGCGAGTACATAAGACACACATTTTTTTATATACGTACTCGTAAGGCGCCTCGCCAGTTAAAGCCAGGGACGTTAATAAAGACGCTTGAAACCATCCTGTCAATTGGTCCACTCCTTCTGAATATAGCCGGGCTCTTTTCCCTCCCAACACCTGCCAAGACAGGCCTGAGTCCAGCCAAATGTCCATTATATCCTGAATAACAAAACGATTGATTGAAATTGATCAGAATTTTGTGAGATATCTATGAAATATATTGAAATAATTATTTATTAACTTTTTACACACTCACACACACATTTTAAATATCGACATGCACATACACAAAAACATTAGATACATATTATCATATCATATTATATATCATATTCCATAAACATTTTCCTACATCGGTCCTTCGGTACACATCTCCCTGCTAGACTAATACATAGCCTGTATTAGGGAGATGTTGTACCTAACTCCGAGTTTATTATGAACTATCACTACTATGAAATATCACTCTACAGTGTTAGCAAGAAGGATGTCCAGCCAATTTTAATAGGTAGGTCTTTTGACCTGACAACGTCTTATAAATTGATGAATACTGGATGTCATTCGCGTAAAATGTCCCGTTACGCTCGAACCGGGAATTGTCGATAGTGCACGACGCGGCAAATGATAGAGAACGCATATTTGTGCGAAGTACATAATAAATACTTCAATTTTGTTGGAATAACGTTACGTTGTCACGAATTTAACGTCCGAGCGCCTTGCGCCCCGACATCTGAGATTTTTTTATTTACAGGGGCTGTAAATGACTCTATACGTCAGCTGGATCAAGAAAAATCGAATTGATTGTTTAGTAAAGTTGACAGCAAATAACTCTAGCATTGAACGAAACGCTGATAGCTGCGCAAATGTACAGTCGCGCACGCAATTATTCATGTCTAAAAATTACAAATAAATTGTTTTTTTTTGAGAGCCAATAAGCGCTTACGCATGTATCGCGCCCCTCCACTCTATGTAATTCCTTATTTCCGACTTCTGTACATTAACGGCCAGCGTTAGAGTTATTTGCCACCGACTTTACCAGAGGTGATAGACGCCGCTTGAGGCCGAAGTCTCAAAGACTTGTTGGTACGGAATATAGGACCACATCTCTATCGTCCATCTAGCGTCTATCTTCTTCTATACTTCTCGTAAGATGCACGTTTCTGCAGCGTACAAGAACATGGATACAACTAACGGATGTCCGAACTAGCCAGATTTTTGTGGCTCTGTGTATGTTGCTTTGTTTTTTTGACGGGGGTAAATCTTCAAGAAGATACCCCGCCCCGGAAGGCGCGGTTATGTGAGATTTTTCCCCACTAAAACCGGTGGCCCTTCCTCGGTGCATAGTGAGGGGCTCCGGGATCTCCAGAGAAACGCACCGGAGCCCCTCTGCATTGTGCCCTTCGGAAAACAAGTCCCGGGGTGGGAGGTTAATCCCTCTCCCCCAGTACCCTCGCACAGGGATCGGTGATCACATAAGATGAAGTGAGTCGTAAAAATGTGGGCATTATCGGCTTAGGGATGTGGGAGGGGCCGCGCTGAAAATCAGTGTTATGAGATTCCATAACAATACGCTGAGAGCGTTCCCGTTTGTTTGCGTCACACTACGTTACTGCAGCACTTAAAGTTAGTTTAGCTTTTGAATGTCTCTTAGATTATCCGTGAAATAGCATGCTGCAATAGGAATGCTTACGCGTAACATAGTAACCGTCTAAGACGAGGTTTCACCGGGGACCCTTGTGTCGAGTTACTAGCAATAGAGGTTCAGGCTAAGCGACCTAAGAGCTATGCCACCTCTCAATTCGGTGAAGCAGTCAAGGCCAGCTTGTCTGGCCAATCTGTGTAGTTCGTCATAAAAAAAAAATTGTTACTTTCTACTCATATGTGACCAAACAAATATTTTTTATTCTATTTTATTCTACTCTACACTACTCTACTCTACTCTATTCTATTCTAAAAGGACGTGACATGAATAAATAAGCTCTATACATTCATATACGTAAACTTAACCATGATACTTACGTTTCCTTTGCTAACTGTTTCAGTATCCAAATTATATTTTAGCTTCACGTCATCGGGTATCAAATCTTTAACGTCGGAGGTCCACCAGATATCTGTATCATACTTTTCTATCATGGTGCATAATCTTTCTATCACTCCTCTAAAAGAACAACATATTATAGTATCATTAATATAGCTTCAAGTATATTTACTTTAAATCCAAAGTTAACGGTAACAACGTTTAGACACTAACCTATAATTTCTGAAATATCATAGTTATATTACAATAAAGTAGGTGATCTTTCGGTGGTGTAGACCTGGCGCTTCCGAGCCTCGCTCTTGCGATGGTCTCGAGCGACATGTCTTGATTTATGGTCGCCTCCTTCTGTGAGACGGTCATGTCCCAGACGGAGGCTGACGAGCGGGTCAGGCAGGGGAGCGCAGAGGCTCCCCTCCGCAGGCGACGTATCGGGGTGCGCAGGAGGCGTTACGAACGCCTCCTCTTGCTGCCCCTGTATTCGTAGCAACAGATGGGTACCTGGCCCCAGCATGCTTCGGCGTCGTCGGGACTTCTCTGAGTGCCGGATATCGGATAGCGGAGGATCGTATACGGTGGTAGGCATTAGGGAAGGCCTATTTCCAGCTGTGGATAGACGTAAGCTAAACTAAACAATCAGTATACTGATAGCAAAATTTTAAATCTAAAACTTACTCATCTACTATAACGTCCTCGCCTCGATGTAATACGGGAATGGGAACGCCCCAAGCGCGCTGCCTTGAGATACACCAGTACGGTCGCTTCTCCAACTGTGCCCTGAATCCCTGACGGGACTGACCCGCACTTGAAGGTGGTAATATTGCCACTTTATCTAAAGCTGACTGGTGAGAAAGACCTACAGTGAGTGACTTAATAGAATACATTTGATTCAATAGTTTATTACGATTGAAAATGATAATCGATTGCTTTTGCAAGAACCGTAAAAGAAAGAATTGTATTAAGAGATTACATTACAGGTATAACGCTGGGGAAGTGGTTGGCAACCCGTGCCAACCGCTACCACAGTTTTTAAAAACATGAGTTTGACAAACGACTTTCGGCAGGTAACTTGCAAAAGTCGATTGTTTAGGTGTCTGTAGGTACCGAGCGGGCGCGGGGAACGAGGTAACTTCGTAGAGAGCGCGTGATTTCATGAAGAATCTAACAACCAATCGCGTCTTTTCTCACGCGTTTATGCGCCAGAGTATTAATTCCCGATTAGTTAGTGTATTTGTACACGCGCAAATTGACTCCATGACCCGCGGTAGCTCAGTGTCTGGGTGGGTTGGCTTAAGTTGCATGGTACGCTAGCAAGCCGATTCCCGGTGTTGGCACCAATAAATTTGTTGTTGCAATTTTATTTGCTGATTTACCACGCCCTCGGCGGTGAAGGTAAACATCGTGAGTAAACATGTCTTAAGAAAAATGTTTCTAAGACATGTGAAGTCTGCCAATTCGCACTAGGGCCGTGTTGCGGACTACGCCCTTATAATCTCTTTACAGAGAAGGCCTGTGCCCAACAGTGGGACATATATATTATACATATAAAGGCTGTGACTTAAAATTTTAAACTTACTCCCACTACGCCCCTTTTTGTTCTAGAAGTTTGCCGCGCAATATGCTTACAATGCTGGCGCGATTCACATGCAGTATTACTCACCAATGCCTTATCCTTTAACGCCGCTGTATCAATGAACCATTGCTGGCTTGCTCTGACGATGACCGGTTTCTTCGTCCTCCAGTCGAGAGGATACGAATGGACGTAGACATCCTGGTGGATGATGAAATCTCCTAAAGCTGTGATCACCGCATCCTGTCCATCACCGAGGACGTACAGACCGTCAAATTGACTACCTAAGTTGGTATACCGTCCGGATTCATCGACGTTGCATTCCTACGAAAAAGTTTTTATTAAGATATTAAAACTATATTTTGATTACAATTAAAATAGTCCTGGTGAATTCAAATGCTTTTTATTAAATAAAGGAAAACATTTAAATCTTTTTCTAATCTGCAAGGGGTCTACGTCAGCGAAAAAAAATTTGGGGGTCCATGAAATGAAAATGGGGGTCCACGATAGTGGATCTCAACACAAACACTGATAGTACCTATTTACCTATTTCTCACTAAAAATATTGACTTATTGCTTATGTTATTTTATTTATAGTTTATTTAATTACGTATATTTTACATAACACATACAAAAGTTTATTTTGAGTACTTTTAATTTGAATTATTTTCTTCTCCCAGCGCCAACGCTTGAGGGATTAGCCTCGACGTAAAAATAATTATTCCTAAATCCATCCTAAACGGTACCCACGACCAGGGGAGCAGTGGCCCCCTGCGCTGATTACCCGGGTAATGGGGCCCGTACCTGCAAGTTTCCCTTGAACCTTGTAGAACAAAAACAACGCAACGCACCCGCGTTGCGCTGTTTTTGTTCCCGCACCTCTTCCGCCAGCAGAGCTACAACTAGCAAGGATCTCTTGCCTGATCCTCTGGACAAGCTCTAATCATTCGACAAGACTAATCAGCTGAAGACGTTCCTATAGTGTTGCATGTGGTATACAATCATGTCCACGTACTCACCGTAACGACTTCTGCCAGATGAAAGTAAAAAGGTACTTACCACATTCATATTATTCCTTAAAGCAACAAGAAAATCGTCGGGTCCGTGGGCCGGCGCCGTATGCACCAGCCCCGTGCCTTTGCCCTCGGTCACGTGATCCGCTGCCAGTAACGGAAGGCTCTCTGATGTAAGCTTACTTTTGTATTTCGTTCCACATAATACACTACCTGTAATTATTAGTGTTTTATAACCATCAACTAAAGTGTCAATAATTCTAGCCTACGAGCTAGATGCTCAACGAACGAACTATTCAAGGGTTTTTCGTATCAAGGCTATGTGTTCCTCTGCTCATTTATGGAGCAGATTCGTTAAAGACTTGTCTAGTTTATTCTATTTCTTGTTGGGACAATAGCCTAAGTTGATTGACTTTCAGATCTGTCGCTTGACAAATGAAACACGGCACCGATCGTAGTTGGAAGCCCTCTTTGACTTGATTGCGGCCCTCCTTTGCGAGTTCTTCCCCCGTCTCGTATGCCTGCATGGGCTTTCACCCATGTTAGGGAGATGGTGTTACCCTCCTCCCTCAATTTGCGGACGTTATGTCGCGCCATCACCGCGAGGGGATGGAGAGAATACCATTCAAGGGTTAAATCTTTTGGGCTTGTACTAATGTTTCCTGAGAATAAAAAATCTCTTACTGAAGATTATGCTTGTTGTATTTATTGCATTACCAACGACAGTTACGGCCATTGAAACCCCGGGAAAGAATATTGCGGCGCCCACTTAAGAAAATCAAAATCCAGTGTACATTTATCGCTCGAAGCATCCCACCCCCACTAATCACCTCTTGATATTTGGCACCCTAGGTCGTCCCAATCTTGCCTTGTCCTATGTCGACACTGGGAAATAGTCTCATCACATACAGTACCCAAGATTAATACACTATTTTATTTATTCTATATTTATGAAAATTCATACAGAAATTATTTGTGTATGTTTATGTAAATCTATATAAGATTTTAAGTGGCATTACATAGTCTGTTCTTAACCACCACAGGTTAGCTGGAATGCTAAATAGCATTAAGTTCGCCTTTGTACATGTATTTTGGTACAATAAAGAATTGATCTATATACACTTACCATCAAATTCCAATAGTCTTGTAATTTCCACTCCAAGTATCTTTTGTAAAGAATCAATCTGCACACTAGCCACCAAGAATAATTCTTCAGGCTTGTTGCTTAATGTAACTATACTGTATTTCATGTGAGGGCTGTAACATATAGCCCTGTTGGCCACAAGGGTCCATGGTGTAGTTGTCCAGACGATGGCTGAAATAGCCTTTCTAGAAAAAAATATGAACTTGATACTTTTACAAAATACCAGTGGAGTGAAAGACATGATTGGTTGGTCATTCGCCCTTCGATACATAAAGCTATCACACACTCTCAACAATGTCACAACGAATGTCACAACAAATGTCTTCTACCAAGTTAGCTGCGGCAGTTATGCTCTTTTATTTCTTTTAAACTGTATCTATAACCAACGAAAGCGTCAATAATTCTAGCCTACGAGCTAGATGCTCAACGAACGAACTGTTCAAAGGTTTTTTCGTATCAAGGCTATGTGTTCCTCTGCTCATTTATGGAGCAGATTCGTTAGAGACTTGTCTAGTTTATTCTATATCTTGTTGGGACAATAGCCTAAGTTGATTGACTTTCAGATCTGTCGCTTGACGATTGAAACAGGACACCGATCTTACTTGGAAGCCCTCTTTAATTTGATTGCGAGTTCTTCCGCCGTCTCGCCTATGCCTGCATGGGCTTTCACCCATGTTAGGGAGATGGTGTTACCCTCCTCCCTCAATTTGCGGACGTTATGTCGCGCCATCACCGGGAGGGGATGGAGAGAATACCATTCAAGGGTTAAATCTTTTGGGCTTGTACTAATGTTTCCTGAGAATAAAAAATCTCTTACTGAAAATTATGCTTGTTGTATTTATTGCATTGCCAATGACAGTTACAGCCATTGAAACCCCGGGAAAAAATATTGCGGCGCCCATTTAAGAAAATCATCCCCCCCCCCCCACCCTCGGGACGTGCTCTCCTTGAGCACAGTGCAGAGGGTCTCCGGTGCGTTCCACGTGAGATCCCGGAGCCCCTCGTCATACACCGAGGAAAGGTCCACCGGGGAGGTTTTAGTGGGTAAGAACCCCACATAACCGCCGCCTTCCTCCCGGAGGGCGGGGTATCTTTGTGAAGATTTCCTCCCCGTCAACAAAAGAATAAAATAGGTCGTCTCAATCTTGCCTTGTCCTATGTCGACACTGGGAAATAGTCTCATCACATACAGTACCCAAAAAGCTTAATACACTGTTTTATTTATTCTATATTTATGAAAATTTATACAGAAATTATTTGTGTATGTTTATGTAAATCTATATAAGATTTTAAGTGGCATTACATAGTCTGTTCTTAACCACCACAGGTTAGCTGGAATGCTAAATAGCATTAAGTTCGCCTTTGTACATGTATTTTGGTACAATAAAGAATTGATCTATATACACTTACCATCAAATTCCAACAGTCTTGTAATTTCCACTCCAAATATCTTTTGTAAAGAATCAATCTGCACACTAGCCACCAAGAATAATTCTTCAGGCTTGTTGCTTAATGTAACTATACTGTATTTCATGTGAGGGCTGTAACATATAGCCCTGTTGGCCACAAGGGTCCATGGTGTAGTTGTCCAAACGATGGCTGAAATAGCCTTTCTAGAAAAAAATATGAAAACAATAATTTTACAAAATACCAGTGAAGTGAAAGACATGATTGGTTGGTCATTCGGCCCGTCTATACATCAAGCTATCACGCGCTCTCAACAATGTCTCGACGAACGTCTTCTACCAAGTTAGCTGCCGGCAGTTATGCTCTTTTATTTCTTTTAAACTGTATCTATAACCAACGAAGCGTCAATAACCTAATTGATTATTCGAATGCACCATTAGACTTTTGATGTAAAACATCTTCTTTTTTCTTTTTGGTATATTATATGTAATGTGTTTGTATATCGTGATGCCAATAACTAAAATGTCTAATATGACATAAAACAAAGAAATATTGCTAGTTTTCTTTCTAAAAAAAATTTTGTGGCAAATGTGCAACGCGCGGACAAACCCTAGGTTTCTTATAGCGTGAAGAAATATTTTTGTATTCATTGTTTTAATAAATAAATAACAACAAAACTGACTATCGCTAATGCCGCTTTAAGTCAATACAGTAAAGTCAACTATTTT
The DNA here is from genome assembly GCA_029286785.1 of Meandrusa payeni. Lineage (NCBI taxonomy): Eukaryota > Metazoa > Arthropoda > Insecta > Lepidoptera > Papilionidae > Meandrusa > Meandrusa payeni. Next base: position 7,280,926 of record JAGSMX010000021.1, read on the forward strand.
GCAAATGCTTTTACTTACCCAGAGACAGTATTTTGGGCAATTTTAGGGATGGTTTCCAAGGGGAACTTAACATATACCTCCTTACTCTTAAACTGTGGATCATACTCCAATTCGGCTTCTGCCAGTGCGGTCCTGGAAATAAAATGTTATTAAATTAAATAACTGCTTAAATTATTATCGACTAATAACCTTTTATCATTTTTTTTGAAGTTGGGATAATTTTTTTAATTTCCTCTTCTTCATCGTAAACTTATTTCTGAAGGTCGTGCTTATCTTTAAGCGCCTACCGAGACCTCGACTAGCTGCCTCCACGCTTTTGTCATGGTGGTCAGAATGTCTTACTTTTCTTTATTTATGCAGGGTTTAAAAGGGTAAATGAGCAAATTCCTTACATTAAATAAAGTGATCACTGCCACCCACTAACAAACATTACCAGTGAAGTGGTAGATGCATAAAGGGCCATAGTAAATAGTATTAATTAATGCAATAAACCAGAGGCTGGCAACCTCTCAATTCAGAACAGTAAAAAATTACAATTTACAAAAATTGTAACAACAGATTATACTTACATAAAGCTATACATTCAAAGTGTGGCGTATGGCTCGCAAGCGGAAGGTTGCCTTCCCCTGCAATATACCTGATTTAAAAATAAAAATGTTGACATAACTTACTTTGATGATGGTGACCAGTACACCGGCTTCAATGCACGAAAAATCAATCCAGATTTATACATCTTGTAGAACTGTCTCAATTGATTTTGTACATAACTTTTATCCAACGTCAGATAGTAACTTTTCTCCCAATCGGCCATTATACCCCAACTTTCGAATGCATCTTTTTGCTTCTGTACTGTTTCCAATGCGAATGCTCTAGCAATTTGTCGTGTATTCACTGGTGCTGACAGATCATTATTCTTTATAGACTTTTTTGCTTTTTGAAGAGCTTTTAATTCAATAGGCAGTCCATGACAGTCCCAACCAGGTACATAGTGAACTCTATTGCCTTGTAATACTTGACTTCTATTGTTTATATCTTTAATTATCTGTAACATGATGTCATTAACAGTTAGTTGAAAAAAATGGTGTGGGGAATCATCTAATTTACATTTTCGTTTTCATCTTAGACATAAGAAATAAGAGTATGTGTTTAAAAAAAAACTTGGCTTAAAGGTCTTGTTACCAAGCCATAAAATATTCATCAACAAACAATTAGTTCTACCATATGCTCATTTAGTTTTTATGCATAAACAATTATGACATTCTGTACAATATACTCATAGTGTAAAGTACTGTAGTTGACTAAGAATACATTATTAGTAATAAATAATAATACCTTATTTACGGCATGACCCATGTGTAGATCACCATTAGCATAAGGCGGACCATCATGCAACACAAATTCCGGACCTTTTAAGTTCTCTCTTTGCCAGGCGTAAAGCTCTGAGAACTGTGCCATCTGTGTAAAATGATGTTGATGTGAATAAAAAATAATATAGTGTAGTTTATTAAGATAGATTATAATTTACCAAAAATAAATTTTAAATCAGTTACGAGAAATGAAAACTTCTTGTTTACACAAGTATGGTATTTTACTGGCAACGCATACATTTAAAAAAGCACCAATCATTTATTTAATTTTTTTTTGTTTGTGTTCTTGTAACTGTTCCCAGAACAGTAATTTTCTTTGAAAAAAATCAATCAGATTTATACATCTTGTAGAACTGTCTCAATTGATTTTGTACATAACTTTTATCCAACGTCAGATAGTAACTTTTCTCCCAATCGGCCATTATACCCCAACTTTCGAATGCATCTTTTTGCTTCTGTACTGTTTCCAATGCGAATGCTCTAGCAATTTGTCGTGTATTCACTGGTGCTGACAGATCATTATTCTTTATAGACTTTTTTGCTTTTTGAAGAGCTTTTAATTCAATAGGCAGTCCATGACAGTCCCAACCAGGTACATAGTGAACTCTATTGCCTTGTAATACTTGACTTCTATTGTTTATATCTTTAATTATCTGTAACATGATGTCATTAACAGTTAGTTGAAAAAAATGGTGTGGGGAATCATCTAATTTACATTTTCGTTTTCATCTTAGACATAAGAAATAAGAGTATGTGTTTAAAAAAAAACTTGGCTTAAAGGTCTTGTTACCAAGCCATAAAATATTCATCAACAAACAATTAGTTCTACCATATGCTCATTTAGTTTTTATGCATAAACAATTATGACATTCTGTACAATATACTCATAGTGTAAAGTACTGTAGTTGACTAAGAATACATTATTAGTAATAAATAATAATACCTTATTTACGGCATGACCCATGTGTAGATCACCATTAGCATAAGGCGGACCATCATGCAACACAAATTCCGGACCTTTTAAGTTCTCTCTTTGCCAGGCGTAAAGCTCTGAGAACTGTGCCATCTGTGTAAAATGATGTTGATGTGAATAAAAAATAATATAGTGTAGTTTATTAAGATAGATTATAATTTACCAAAAATAAATTTTAAATCAGTTACGAGAAATGAAAACTTCTTGTTTACACAAGTATGGTATTTTACTGGCAACGCATACATTTAAAAAAGCACCAATCATTTATTTAATTTTTTTTTGTTTGTGTTCTTGTAACTGTTCCCAGAACAGTAATTTTCTTTGAAAAAATTCTGCAAATTTTTCATATTTTCATAAACCGCACCATTTAATGCATTCATTAAAATACTGAACGTAAATTTACCTTCTGAATTTCGTCTTTTACGGCATTGCTTGTGTGAGCCGGAAAATTAGTTTTTGGAAATAATATAGTATGTGAATAAGTCTTTGTCTTGGCTTTAGCCGTATTTTGGAATCTCAAACAATTAATACAAAAACTATATGTAGTAGGTTTTCTAAAATGAAACCGATAATATAACATTTTTTGCATTAAAACCATTTTATTATTTAGGTTATTTCCTTATTTACAAATTTTGCTACTGTCAGTGTCAAACTAGGGTTGCAAATATACATCAATAAGTCGAAAATTGACCATGATACGAGACACTTCAATATACTTTAGCACTAAATACCATCGCGTCATCCGGAGGCCGATACTTTCTCGACAATCCGGACGACGCGATCACTATTGCACAGACTACATTTTTATAAACCTACAAGCGTACTTGCGACCGTCGGAGGTTGCAATTAATCTTATAGCGATGCTGCTACTTTTTGAGCGGGCAATACTCCTTAGATGTAAGGAGCATTGCTGGAGTTTCTTCGGCCACTTCATCTCCCAGCGCCGACTCTTCCCGAAGCTGCACTCAAAATTAGTTTAGCTTTTGAATGTCCCTTAGATATCCATGAAATAGCAACCTCGCGGGCGTAATCAGGCGACTCGGGCGTAATGCTAACGCGTAACATAATAACCATCCAAGCCGAGGTTACCCTTCACCGGGGGGACACTTGCATCGAGGCTAGCTACAAATGTTCAGGCTAAGCGATCTAAGAGCTATGCCAATTCGCAAATCCAGTAAAAGTCAGCTTCTCTGACTAATCTGTGTAGGTTGTCACAAATGAAAAAGCCCATCGCCGTACACCGAAAATTTAGCAAGTGATAAACTAATTGGTACCACCTTCCTGGGTTTCGAACCATCGGAAATAAGATCCTAACCATTAGGCTTTCACCCTTAGATTAATATTTTTATTACATGTATTTTTTGTTTTCCGTTTTTTTTTAAAATACATATGGTCGTATAACCCAATTGTTGACATTTCGGGACACTGACAGACTGATAATTGTTTTCTCTTTATTCTGTGTCAGCCAAAACAACACATGTTTCATGTTTATGCATTTGAATTTATTCAAAAATTTGTGATATTCCAAAATGGTAACTACAGTTTGACCCGGAATATATTTCTTATATAGTGTTCATACCTCATGTATATATTTTTTTTCTAGCCGAAGACTAAAAAATTTATAGATCGTAAAAAGGCTGTGACATTCAACTTGGTGCATCGTTCCCAAAGAGATCCTCTAGCAGCTGACGAAACTGCACCTCAACGTGTTCTAGTTCCGGTCACCGCTGTTGTTCCTCCAAAGGAAAAAGATCCTGTATGTATTATCTATATATTATTCAAGTCTATCTTTATTGCTACTTCTGTCTACCTCGTTAGGGCTAAAATAAGTATGAGACACAGACGTACATATTTAAACCTTCTATACTTATTAATCTTTATTTTATAGGATATTACATACATATATAATAATAGACATTTTATAAAACAATAAAATTCTCAATTACTTCACTTCTCGGCAGAATTCCAAATCCATCGCCGCCACCTTGATAGTTGGCGTTCCACGATTGTACGTTTCCCACATAACTTTCTTGTACTCACTGTCAACCTGTGGAATTAACTGTCACCACTGGTCAGAAACACTACTTATACTGTTTGGGGACCTTCAGACAATGCATCTGCAGCTCCTATGGTGTTGTGGATGTTCATGGGCGAAGGTGGTTAGTTAAGATCAGGGGATACAATCAGGCCATATTAAGCTTGTTTGTCCATTTTCTTTCTTTTTTCTTTTTTCCACTTTCATTTTCTTTTACTTCAAAATTGAGCACACCTTACTTTTTCAATAAAGGTTTTTTTATCCTTTTCAGAATCTAACTCTAGAGCAGAGAAAAGAGGAGCAGCGTAAATATGGTATCTATTTTGATGATGATTACAACTATCTGCAGCATCTCAAGGATACACGAGAAGTCACCATGGTGGTGCAACCTGTAAGTCTGTATATATGTAATATAAATGTCCCACTTGTTGGGTGCAGACCATCTCTGTAAAGAGAGTATAAGTTCCACTGACCTAGTGCATATTGGCAGACTTCACATGTCTTAGAAAAGTTTCCTCAAGATGTTTTCCTTCACCACTGAGCATGTGGTAAATCAGCACATACAATTACAATTAATTGGTGCCGGCACTAGGGATTGAATTTGGTTTGCTAGCGTACTATGCAACTTGAGGCGACCACACGGACAATGAGTTACCACAGCTTTAACATGTAAGTATTCCACAGTAATCATTATCGTGGCCTCTATCTACACTAAACTTAAGAATGCCACAAAATACATTTTAGAGGAACTTGTTTTTTTGTTGACTGTTATTTTTTTAGCCCAGTGGCTCACGAGCTTTACCAGGTTAATATAAACCTGAGGAGATGGGTTCACGGTTTGTACTATATTTGTATTACAAAAGAGAGTTATAGTTGAAATACTGAGACTTGCATTTACACTAGAAATGAGAATACCAAAATGGCTGTTTTCTTCATTCCTTTAGTTTTATTTTTATAATATATATAGCAGTATAGTTTCTACTTTTACAAGACATTTAAGCTGTCTCCGTCTACCCTGCTAAGGTTATAAATATGTGAGAACTTATTTACATGTACTTGTATACACATGTATCTGTTATAATTACAGAATGCAATACACAAAAGGAAGGAAAAGATAGAAACTGGCTCAGAAATTACAAAAGATTTATTAGAAACACTGCAGTTGCCAAGTTCTGTGTTTGCATCTGAGGTAGAGGAGGATGTGGGACTGTTGAACAAAGCTGCATCACAGGGTAAGTAGAGTTGGAGTAGGGCAGTAAAGTTCAGCCATATAGTTCTGGGCTCATAGAATATGGCTGGGATACCATAGCCATCTTCTATATAACTGTCTCTCTATGACTGTCATAGAAGGTGACTAAAAGGGGCCGTGGGTTCGCTAGACGACTAGGGTGGGGGCCTTTGTCGTCCACTGAAGTGGACTCGAGAAGAAGGCGGCATTAGGTGGCCCGTGTCGCCTAGCACTGCTAGGGCACAGGGGGTAAGGGATTAACCTCCCCCCTGGGACATGCTCTCTGAGAGCACAGCGCTGAGGACTCGGTGCGTGCCACTGGTGATCCCAGAGCCCCTCACCATGCACTGAAGAAATTCCTTGGCTTTATAAGCGATCTCTGCAAGTTTGAAATTCCAAATACTAATATTACTTCATACGCTGACGATACCGCTCTCAGTTTTCCGCAAATTCGTGGACTGAACTACAAACCACAGCTCAAAATGGACTCAATTCTGTACTTAACTGGCTCCAGAATCACACTCTCACTTTAAACACTTCTAAAACAAAATTTCTTACCTTTTCACTAACTTCTAAATCTCAACCAAAACTTCAATAAATTTAATCGCTCATTACTGCTCTAGCACAAACCACCAATACTGCTCCTGCTCTCCTATAAATTCAGTTAAAATCTTCAAATATCTTGGCATTACTTTAGATAATTTGCTTTCCTATAAAATTATATTGACAATTTAGCAATCGACTGCGTAAACTAAACTATATTTTCAAATACCTTAGACACGTTGCAAATCGATCTGTTGTTCGTAAGGTCTACTTCGCACTTTGTCAATCTCTCATTACTTACTGCATCTCATGTTGGGGAGGAGCCTCCAAGACCGTGACTGAACCCGCTTAGAGGTAGCACATAAAGCCATTTTAAAACTATTACTTTTAGGCCAATTCTTTATTCTACTCAACAACTATACAAAGATTGCAATGTCTTGAACGTGAGACAACTATTTATTCTAAATACAGTTTTACTACAGCATCGTCAGATTTCATATGTTAATTTGGATAAACGTCGTAAAGATAAAATTTGCTGTATTCCAGCAGTAATGCGGACCGCAAAAAGATTTAATTACTACCTGGGGCCATACCTTTATAATAAAGTTAACTTTTAGGTATCTCTTCATAGTTTATCCCTATATAAGTGTAAAAGCTACTTTACTCGTTTCTCCATAATTTAACCAACTAAGAGACTGAAAAATTTCTGCATAGCCTAAAATAAATTATCCTCTCTTATGTACTCACTCGCACACACACTCTCACATGCACCCACGCACACTACTCTTTTGCAAAAACACACAAATACTCATAAGCTATATATCAAACTTTAGTCTATAAACTGGGACTTAGGTACAACATCTCCCTAATACAGGCTATAAATTAGTCTAGCAGGAGATGTGTACCAAGGACGAAACAAAGTGAGAAAGTGTTTGTGGAATTTGTTATATAGTATGTGTTTTACATTTGATAATATGTTTTCCAATATTTGTGTGCATGCGGTAATTTAAAATGTATGTAATTTAAGTGTGTGTAAAAGTAAAATAAATATAAAAAAATATTAGTAAGTAAGGTACCCTTTCTCCCCAGAAGGCGGGTATCTTGTTAAATATTCATAAACAGTATAAGTGGTAGTGAAGTTGAAAATGTGTTTTATTTGCCCTATCTCTCTTCTACTATAGGAAAAAGAAAAAAGAAAGAAGTGCATTTGTCTTAATCACTCTTCATTTATAACTTTATAACTTTATTAATATCACAAAAACAAACGTGTTACATATACAGGAGCTCTGTTTCCTGAACTAGGTACAGTGTACCTGTATCTCAGGAGACAGTGCCTTCCAGAATCACAAACAGTAAGTCCTGCGTACAATAAGTTTTATAAGTTTTTAATATAAGTTAAGTAAATTATACGATAATTAATAATTAAAAATATATAAAATAAAAAACAAAAATGTGTGCAAAAGGGAAAAAAAATCGAAAGAACTACAGTCATAGTTGAGAAGTTATGCGAATGTGTAGTGTGTGTGTTTGTGTGAGTGAGTGTGTGGATATTATGAGGTTAATAAAATATTTTCAATTTGGGTGTAGTCCTGATTCTGCAACCATTTTAATAATAATCCCTTGAACTTACGACTGTTAAGCCTTGTGATATAATTAAGGTCGAATGGGATTTTATTATATATCCGTGGTGCAACAGAGATATAGTGGCGTTGTGCAAATGTGGACCTTGTTATTGGCACCGGGAGACGATACCTTCTTTTTTTTGAAGGCAGTAATGGCAACTCTATTTCACTGTGACATCTCAATAGCGTTTGAAATATAAAAAGCTTTCGGACTGAAAGGACTCCAGTCCGCTGGTACACTTCTGTGGTAGGATGTTGGTATGGAAGACTCATCAAAACCTTCAACACTGCTCTCTGCACTCGTTCTAATTCAAGCATTTTCGTTTTTGTGGCGCCACCCCAAGCTATTAAACAATAGCTGATAACACTCTGGCAAAGCGCTTTGTAAACTTGTATGAGAATTTTGTTACTAGCAATTGTTCGAAGTTGTTTAAAGATATATATGAGCTTTCGCACTCTGGAACACACGTGTTCAATCTGCATTTTCCAGCTCAACATTTCGTCTACTTGTACTCCTAGATAACGAATGCTTGCGGCTCTCGTTAGTACAACACAGTTACATTGACTTAGACGGTCTCGATTGCATGGATAAGAATGTAGTGCTATATTAAAGTCTACAGGCGGACTAGACTTTACAGATTTTGTGAAACAAAGGTATTTGGTTTTTGATGCGTTCAATGTGAGTAAATTATCCTCTAACCAGGCCGTAACACTCGCCAGACAGGTTTCTGCAACTGTTTGTGCTTGTTTCCAATTATGACCATGAAATAGTAAGACTGTGTCATCGGCGAATAACATAATGTCTGTGTTGGGTGTAAGTGCTTCTGGAATATTGTTGATGTATATCAAAAACAGAGTAGGGCCGAGAGTGCTGCCCTGCGGAATACCAGATTACAGGTTGAGGCATCACTTATGTATTCACTTACTTTGACACACTGTTCTCTACCCTCAAATAACTTTGAAACCATTGGTGGGCATGTCCACGGATGCCTAGGCCTTCGAGTTTCGATAATAGGATTGGTAGAGATACCGTATCAAAGGCTTTTTAGGTCAAGGAAAACTCCTACAACGTTATCCCCTTTATCAATATATTTACTGATTAAGGACGTTAGTTTTAATACAGCGTCATCCGTAGATCTATGTTTGCGAAACCCATACTGAAAGTCTGTAAATAATTTATTCCTCTCTAAGTAGTTATTTAGTCTAGTATTCACTAATTTCTCTAGAACCTTAGAAACAGTAGAGAGCAGGGAAATTGGCCTATAGTTAGATACATCTAGTTTGTCTTCCGTCTTAAAAAGTGGGGAAACAATAGCTGTCTTAAATAAATCTGGGAATTTTCCTTGTTCTAAGCTAAGATTACACAGATGCGCAATTGGATATACTAGATACTGTTTAGCTAGTTTAATAAACCTGCAAGAGATGCCATCATAGCCTGGTGCGCTGTCTGTTTTTAGTGCATTAATTATATTAGAGATTTCATAGGGGTCTGTAGGTGTAAGCGACATGGAATAAGTATGTGGCTTTATTTGAGCAGTTGCATGTTTTGCTAATTCAAGTTCCGTTTTATCAATTTTCTGCAAGATATGGTCCGCCAAGTTTTTGCCGATACTAGTAAAATAGTTGTTGATTTTGTTTAACGATTCTTTGGGGTTGCTTCCAATAGATAACAGCTCTGGAGGCGTTGTATTCTTCGTCTTCAGGTTGCATATATCCTTTATCACGGTCCATGTTTTCTTTATATTATTTTCATTCTTTAATAGTTGTGTTCGATAATATTGTTGTTTTAACGACTTAATTATTTTATTACAAATATTTCTATATTTTACATATGTGTTAAGTGTGTTTTGATTATTTGGTTGTAATCTGGCTATTTTATGCAACTTGTCTCTTTTTTTAATTGATCTTATAACACCTATAGTTATCCAAGGCTTGAGAGGTGTTTTCTTTTTAGATATATATCTGGTACTGGTACACTCCTTAATGATATCAGTAATATTGTTTACCAGATATTCAGCAGTTTGATTAACATCCTGCAAGGTAAGATAATGTGTCCAATCTATCTTGTCTAGTTTATTTAAGGCCATTTTATAATCTAGTGTCTGTTTTATATTTGTGTTTGATTTCCTTGAAATCTGATTACATTTTATTTGTAGTAGAATGGGGGAGTGGTCTGTTAATGGCGGGAAGACTGCGGTTTGCCAATTTTCAGTAGTCCTTACCATAAAATGGTCAAGGCAATTGTTAAGCCTCGTTGGAAATATGATACCCTGTTCTAAACCATGAGTAGCTAGAATACATAAGTATTCATTTAAGTAGTTATTTAGTGCATCCTGCGGCATGGTGTTGATGTTTATATCTCCAGTAAAAATTAAATGTTTGCTGGAGATTTGTTGAATTACACAGTTTAGAGATTCTAAATAATGTCGAGGGTTAACATAGCATGGTGGTCGGTATGAACAGATAACTGAATACTTATTGACATCAAGTACAAGGCAATTACCCTCTATCACGTCTGGTTCTGAACAAGCAACCGCTAAATCTCTATGAACATATACTACAATACCATCATTCTGGTTTAACAGGTTTTAATTATTATTCTATGAGGTGGTTGTACTGTTTCATATTTCGTTCCTTATATCAGTCTCAGTCATTATGATTAGTCACTTAATTTGTTGTTTTTTCAGGTCTCTGCCTGAATTTGGACCCAGATGTTGTAGCGGCTTTGGACGATGATTTCAATTATGAAGATCCTGACAACCAACTTGAGGATAACTTCATTGAGATGGCGATGGGAGAAGGTAATAAAATGTTTTCCATAATTTCATACAAATCCATGTAACTATTATTCATGGTAAAGTTATCTATCACTGTGGAGATGCAGATATCACAATGTAGCCGTTTCCCTTATTTATTAAAGACACAAGATAGAACACGTCACATATTGTAATTCTACATTTAGGGAAAATATAGAGCATATAGAGGAATTAGCCCTAACAGGAATATATCATGCAAGCCTTACAGATTACCGATTATCAAAAAAGCGATATATCTTTTTTTATAGGAAAAGTGCCAAACAAGCTTTTGGCTCACCTGATCTTAAATGATCACCGTCGCTCATGAACATCCACAGCACCAGAGGAGCTGCAGGTGCATTGCCGACCTTTGAGATAGGAGTAGGCTCATTTCCTTTCGGTCCCCAAATCGTAAACGTACGGAAACACCGCCGGTGACAGTTGTTTCCATAATTTGACAAAAAAGATTATAAAATTTATACAACTAATACTGCCACCGCGGAGTGCAATAACATAATTATATAAGATATTTGGTTATCGGACGAAATATATCGATATATTTATTTATAGAGAGCCGTGGCTCAGTGTCCGGGCGGTAGCCTCAAGTTGCATAATACGCTAGCAACCCGAGTTCGATCCCCGGTGCCGGCACCAATAAATTTGTTGTTGCAATTTTATGTGCTAATTTACCACGCGCTTAGCGGTGAAGGAAAAATCGTGAGGAAACTTACACGTCTTAGAAATTTTTTCTAAGAAATGTGAAGTCTGCCAATCCGCACTAGGGCCGCGTGGCGGACTATGCCCTTATACTCTCTTTACAGAGAAGGCCTGCGCCGAACAGTGGGACGTATATGAAGGCTGTAACTAAGTAACTAACTAAATATCGATATTAGGTGATTCGATAATATCGGATTGAAGCGATATATCGCGTTCATATATCGACATATGTCACTCTTAGTCCAAGATCCTTCCAATTGTGGGCTTAAAGGCACTGCCGACGAGTTTATGACACAGGTGTGGATTTATGTACGTCTTATAACATAACCCGTTCCATAATATCGATAATTTGATTCGCAACAGTGGTAGAGTCACCACAACAGCTTCTGATCTTCCATGAACCTAATAAAATAATTCTGAATATACCTTTCACACAATGAGCTAGGTATCTGAACTCATTTTTTTAAGAGATCCAACATACCTATTATGTAATGTAAGATCTGGATATTATTTGGCGTTTGCCACGTTTTCTTAAAAAAAAAATTATAATTGCTTTTTTTAAACAGGTGGTTCTGGCGATGATGAATACGAAGACCAGGATGAGAGCATGTCTGATGACGATTCAGACAAAGCATTTGTAAGTGACCTCGATTCGGACGACGACAGCGGTTCTCAGGTATGTTATATCTGAGTCTAGTATGTCTCTTAAGTCGCTTAGCTTTACCCTCTATCGCTCAATTGTACCAGTCATGATCTGTGATATTTAATTATCTTCTCATTCAACATTACCTGATGATGTCCACACCGTGACCGGTGACGGCGACCTTAACTAGCTTCGGGCATGAGCCCTGGTATGGCTTGCGAAGCCGACCTTGCTCTTGCATGCTCGGTCTCAAGTGGCACAATATAGCTGACCGGTGACATTGTAGATGCAGTTGTTGGAGGACTTGGGGCGAGATGTCCTTCCTTTCGTGGCGTTTTGCGTCTAGCTGGATCAATGAGACGGTTCTTTTCGAAATTCGTTACACCTGCTTTGACACGAGCGCCACTCTGGTCGCAATAAGGCCAAGCTCTTATTACCTAACACTAATGGCAGTACATTTATTCACAGGAGGGTGGGCAGGGAAGGCCTGCAATGCCGTCATGGGGCGACCGCGACAAGGACGATACTAAGTCTAGGTTCTCACAGTACTCCATGTCTTCGAGCGTCATCAGGCGTAATGACGGCCTGTCTTTACTCGATAATAGATTCGAAAAGGTAACTTGTTTTGCTGACTAGAATCTATTCATGCAGTCATTTTTTTTAACCATCGTACATACATGTTAATAAAACTCTAACCAGAAATTCTTCGGGTTTTTAACGATTTAGCAGGGGTTCCCAACAAAAGGGGTTTTGTACTCTAGAGCACATTCTAAAATATCGGTCGAGTGGCGGGCACCACATAGTTTCAATCGACCAACTCCTTCCATAACTTCTCATTTTCCTATCATTTATTCTCTTATATTCATAATCAATTAATATGAAATAAACATTAAAATTGCATAAAACCACAGAAATGCATTTACAAAACGTAGTAATAATTTACATTTTTAATTAATGTTTAAGAAAAAAATCAGTCTGTGTCGAATAGTGGCTCGTTCGCGGGCTCGAGGTTGGGAACCTCTGATTTAGAGGCTCACTAAGACCATTAAAGTTAGAGCCTTTATATATATGTGTCCCACTGTTGGGCACATGCTTTCTCTGTAAAGAGAGTACAAGGTCCGCCACTTACACTAGTGCAGATTGGCAGACTTCACATATACGAGGGCGCGTTTTTATATTCGCGGAATGGGGGGCAAAGGGTCCAAATAAAAAACCCAAATTATTTTTCCTTTTCAATATATTCACCTGCAAGACGGATACATTTTTCAGATCTTTCTAATAATTTATTTATACCCTCATAAAAAATGTTTCATCTTTGTCTTCAAAATACGCCGAAACTGCCTCCTTGACTTCATCATCGGTGGAAAATTTCTTACCCTGCAGTTCTTTTTCATTTTGGGAAAAGACAATAATCACTCGGGGCCAGGTCTGGACTGTAGGGTGGGTGATTTAAAATATCGAACCCTACTTTATGCAGGGCAGCCAATGCAACGCGGCTCTTGTGGACAGGCGCGTTGTCGTGCAAAAGAAGCACACCTCTCGTCAATTTTCCCCGTCTTTTTCTCTAATGGCTTCTTTTAATCGCTCCAATATCGAAGCGTAGTATTCTCCGGTTATAGAAACACCTTTATCTTTATAATCGATCAGCAATATTCCCTCTGAGTCCCAAAAGACCGTAGCCATGAGTTTTCCAGCTGACTGCGACACTTTAAATTTCTTGAGGGGTGCTGTGGCCTTTTTGTGCCACTGCATGGAGTCTTGTTTCGACTCAGATTCATAATGATGAACCCAAGTTTCGTCTCCAGTAACAATTCGACTCAAAAAACCATCCATGTCTTCATTGCAGAGGTCCAAAAATGCGCGTGAACACTCTACGCGCTGTTGTTTTTGCGGCGGCGTGAGCATTCTCGGCACCCATCTTGCACTGACCTTAGTCATGCCAAGGTGGTCGTGCAGAATTTTAAAATGGTTGTATCCGATACTCCAACCATTTCTGCGATCTGTTTCTTCTTTAGCCGAGCATCGTCGAGTACAATTTTTCGACTTTTGGATAAGCTCTGGCGTGGTCACCTCGACGCTCCTGCCCGGCCTCGGGTCGTCTTCAAGTGATTCTCTTCCTTGTTTGAATAAACTGTGCCACTTGTAAACCATTGTTTTTCAGGGCAAGAGTCACCGTAAACCGATGACATCTCATTTAGTATAGTCGGAACTGATTTTCCTTGCTTGGTAGGAACTTTATAACGGCACGATATTCAATTTTTTCCATTTTCACTTTTCACTCCGGATTATGTTGCTTGGTTGACGATAACTCAAAGACTAGTTATCTTATAATAATGAAAGCTCGTATGTATACTAATTATGAGTCACTGAACACGTTACGGTCCTAATGAGCATAATCACCCCTCCATCCCTCTCATTCCGCGAACTTAAAACGCACCCTCGTACTATTTCTTAGTATAGTGAATTTATTAATCTCAACTGATTTCTCCTTTTTAAGATGTTCGCAGAGTATGACGACACGGAACTAGGGGCATTGGATTTAGACGAGATCGAGGGCTTCCTGCCCCACACACACGATATGCTGCTGAAGGCGGCCGAGGAGTTTGAAGAGTCGCAGAGGAGATATAAGCTAGATAAAGAGAAGGAGATTGCGAGGTATATCATTTAGTATTATTTATGACATCCAAACAATCCCCCTGTCACACAGCAGGGGGAAGATGGTCCCGCTATTTACCTCACGCCTCGACTGCAGTCAACTCGCGCGTGTATTGTATATCGACGCTGGACAAAAAAAACGTAGTAAGTGGCACATATGGCCATTTTCACTTTTTACGACGTTGGAATCAGAAAAAAAAAGACGCGTCGAATGATATATGACTTGTAACAATTAGATGAAAAATAGCGAAAATAGGATTTTCAAGATTGACACTTCTCTTTTATTTTTTTGTACCGTAAAACTGTATTCTTTTAGTAAAACTCTAGGTTAATGCCGTGGTACAATACTTATTCAGCAGAAAATTATAAATATTGTTTCCAATAACGACAGCTCTTGGTCCATAAACACGAAAGTTATAATTTTTTTTTTAAATTGAAATGTTTTTCGGCTCTGGTGTACAATTTATTTTTTGTGGGTTACTACGTTTTTGTTTTCCAGCGTCGATATATACTTTCGTTTAATCCTTCTCCCACAATAAACATCTTTTCATTGACTATATAACTTTAATAGATTAAAACGCTTGCAAGAAATAGAGGAGGAGTCAGAAGAGGAAATGGTTACCATTGAAGTGGAGCCCAAGGAGAGATGGGACTGCGAGACCATACTGTCTACTTACTCAAACTTGTACAATCATCCCAAGCTCATCGAGGAGCCTAAGGTATTATTGATAACGTTTTTGATATTTTTATAAGATAGAGGGCGCTTGAGATGTTATACCGATTGTCGAATTATTAAAAAAAGTGAGTGCGTGTACTTATGTACGCGCGTGAGAAGTTATATCTGTAGTATTATTAAAAAATAGTTTTTAATTGCATGCAAATAATTACAATAAAAGTATTTTTTTTTTATAATTTCTAAGCAAGTGCTTGACTACGATTCCACCTAATGTTAAGTGGAAATGCAGTCCTGGATGGTAAGGCGCACTAGCTTAGTAAATGCCTATTCACTCTACTCTTGAAAATCACTCACATTGTAATCGGAAGGAAATATCAACTCAGTCAATCAAGTTCATTTTAAATTTGAAAAGTTAAATATTATATTATATTATTTAACTAAATTTATATATATAAATAATACATAAAATATAATAGCCTTTATTTGCTACTACGAGAAAAAAAATTGGAAATTTAAAATGAATATTGGTCTTCCTGTTGGAATCCCCAATACAAGAAATATATAAATTCGATTGAAAGCTCGCATTATAAAATGCTTACATTAGTTGATTTTTTTTTTCGCTGACATGATGATGTTGTATGATGCATGCAAGGGCACCCTTGATTGTCCACAGTTGCTGCAGCAATTTTTGAGTCTTCGCACTCCAAAAAAACGTACTAGAACTAACGACCTTTTCTACTTACCACCAGCAAATACTAATTAGACAAAATATTCCGTCGTAAACAGAGTGTTAAGCACTTATAATTACCATTTCTCAAGCGTAGACCCCTTTTATATATAATACAGAAAATAAAGATAGAAAGCATTCGTCAACAAACTAAACTCACCGATGCTCTGAGTCACGCACTATCATTAAAGTGGTGATGGGCCGGACATATATCACGATACCCATACAAAAGATGGATCATTGAAGCCACAAAATGGAAAGGACCAGCGGGAAAAAGAAATGTTGGTCGACAAATAAGACGGTGGTCTGATGAAATAAGTCACGTCGCCTAATAACTGGATAAAGTCAGGCAAGGACAAGCAGTCATGGAAAAGGATGGCGACCTTTACCCAATCAGGGGTCCAAATAGCATAAATAACACTAACACTAATTTATAAGTTATTTCTTTAAGTCTTTTTAACTTTCATGTTACTAACAAAAGTTGTATTGTAAAACGGAAATGCTGATTTGGATTAAATGGCTTTATTGTTTTATGTTATGTTTATGTTTTATGTTATTATATTGGAGCACTTGAAAAGTATAATTTATTTTCATTGCAGCTTCAACGTGTTACTCTTTACCTATGCTTATCTATATAAGATTTTAAAAATATATATTTCTTTAGCAGTACACCTCCGGTGGGCTGTTAGCAACCAAAGGTTAGCTGGAAGAAAATGACAAATCGCATTCAGTTTGCCAACTCTCCACTTGCCTTGGCTTTGTTAAGCGTAAAGAAGTTTCACTTCAAAAATAACACTTGTTATGTAACATTTGATATTCTCGCTGAAAAAAGCGTTTGGGTTAAAAGGTGTAAGAATTTTTTTCTCGATCATTTCTCCCTTTCAGAAACCTAAGAAAATAACCATCAATGTGAAGACGGGCATCCCGAAAGACACCCTCGGAAAGGACAATAAGCTGACCCTGAAGACGTTAGCGAAGTTCAATGCGCAGAATGAGATCCAGCGGAGCGAATCTGATGAGGAAACACACACGCAGGCGGAGTCCATGCTGACAACACTTAGCGTACTGTCCATAAGGTATCCCACCACACTTTTAATTTTAAAATAATTTCATCTTAAACCTTACGATTCTTATTCTCCGTACTATTGTTGAAGATTCCTCATTCAAGTCCCGTCAAAATCAGTCCAGTCAGTCGGAAGAAAGACAGACAAAAATTATAAAAAAATATTTTGGTATATAGACATAGACATTTATTTATTGGCATCACAATTCAAAAACACATCACAGACAGAATATAACACACATTAAAAAAGAATGAAAAATAGACAAAACACAGTTAAAGTTACACGGACAAATAATACAAAACATATGATGCCAATATCGGACATCGTCTCAGCATATGCTGTCATAAGGATGCGACAGCGCTGATTTTCAGCGGTGCCCGGGACTACGTAAAGACGTGCGCGCGCAATACTACTTTTATATGGAATTTATACAGACAGTAAGAGTATAATAAATATGATACATAAATAAAACAGTTATGAGATTAAAATATATTTTATACAATAAAATAATAGATGAAAAAAATCCATTTGTTTGTAATATGTACGTATTACAAACAGATGGTTATTTTATATTACAAACAGACACTCCAATTTTATTTATTTGTATATGTATGGGCAAAAAAAGTCAAGTGGCTAGTAAATCATCATATACTTACAATGCTAATACTACCTTAATTGCAGGCCTAAAGACGAATCGCCGGAAGAAAAGAAAGATAGAAAGCGTCTTTTGAAAGAGTATAGAAAGGAGAGGAGAATAGAGAAGAAGGCAAACAAGGATGCATTCAAAGAGGAGAAGAAACGGCAGGAGAAGATCATGTTGAACAATAGAAATAATGTTCAAGGGAACAAGATATTTTAGAGTAAGGACAATATATGCCAGCATTACCTCTGTTGGATTGACTATTTACAAATATATTACTATAACTAACTAACGTCTTTCCGTTAACCAACTTCAAAATTATGAGAAGGTCATCATCGCCACATTTATGATCCAGTTCCATATTATGTATGTTTCACCGCTGTGTCCCTGCTTCTCATGGCCATTTATAGGTTGTAGTCCACTATCCTCTTCCTTGATGCGGCCATTGCCTTTGTCATCAATCTTCCTGTGGCGTCGTCACAGTCATCTGTATAATAGACACAGCTGACGGTGTGTCTATTATTGGAATGGGATTCTTTTTCCGTCTGAGTGTATACCAGGTATAATGTGTCGGGGAGTGTTGGTATTATATTCGCGCCTTTGTAATTAACTCTTTTCAGATAGTGGACGAGTATATGCCACTTTACACTTCGTTGAGTCCATATGCTACATCTATTGGTTTCCTGTGAGTGCACAGCAATTCCTGGCTGATGGTGGTCACAAGACTTGGTCGAGTGTACTGCATTGGGAAGAGATTCTCGCGGTCGATGTAGGGAAGTTGGTTGTAGTCACCGATTAGCAGGATGTCTCTGGCTCCGCTAAGCTGTGTTGCCGTCACAAAGCGCCAATAAGGTTACAGTTGTAGACTTTGTTGGCCGAGCCCATCCATGGCTTGGTAGCCCTAGAAAACTATTCGCAGATTGCGTAACCTCCACAGCCTTTTTAGGGGTTAATAAATAAAAATGCGTTGATAATCATAAAAACATTATATTTATATAATTTTTTTATAGAAAGCTAACAATATTTATTTTTTCACAAATATTACTAACATGCCTAACCATTCCAACAAAGATTGAACTAGGACATTGTTCACGTCAATAGTCGAATGGTGGGTTCGAACCTACTATACGATTCGCAGACCGTATACTAGACCAGTGGTCGGCACAGTGCGACTCCAGAGCCGTATGTGGCTCTTGGGTCGCACTTAGAACAACCGATCTTTATAAAGATCAAAAAAATTATCAAAATATAGAGTAAGATTTAGACATTTTTTCAATATAGAAATATTTCCAAACAGATTATTTAAGTGTATTTATTGTAAATCAATGGTTGTAGTGATCGTTTGACAGTGTTTCAGTACATACGAGGGTGCGTTTTAAGTTCGCGGAATGAGAGGGATGGACGGGGTGATTATGCTCATTAGGACCGTAACGTGTTCAGTGACTCATAATTAGTATATATACGAGCTTTCATTGTTATAAGATAACTAGTCTTTGAGTTATCGTCAACCAAGCAACATAATCCACTCCGGAAAAGTGAAAATGGAAAAATCGAATATCGTGCCGTTATAAAGTTCCTTACCAAGCAAGGAAAATCAGTTCCGACTATACTAAATGAGATGTCATCGGTTTACGGTGACTCTTGCCCTGGAAAAACAATGGTTTACAAGTGGCACAGTTTATTCAAACAAGGAAGAGAATCACTTAAAGACGACCCGAGCCCGGGCAGGAGCGTCGAGGTGACCACGCCAGAGCTTATCCAAAAGTCGAAAAAATTGTACTCGACGATGCTCGGCTAAAGAAGAAACAGATCGCAGAAATGGTTGAGTATCGGATACAACCATTTTAAAATTCTGCACGACCACCTTGGCATGACTAAGGTCAGTGCAAGATGGGTGCCGAGAATGCTCACGCCGCCGCAAAAACAACAGCGCAGAGTGTTCACGCGCATTTTGGACCTCTGCAATGAAGACAAGGATGGTTTTTTGAGTCGAATTTTTACTGGAGACGAAACTTGGGTTCATCATTATGAACCTGAGTCGAAACAAGACTCCATGCAGTGGCACAAAAAGGGCACAGCACCCCCCAAGAAATTTAAAGTGTCGCAGTCAGCTGGAAAACTCATGGCTACGGTCTTTTGGGACTCAGAGGGAATATTGCTGATCGATTATAAAGATAAAGGTGTTTCTATAACCGGAGAATACTACGCTTCGATATTGGAGCGATTAAAAGAAGCTATTAGAGAAAAAAGACGGGGAAAATTGACGAGAGGTGTGCTTCTTTTGCACGACAACGCGCCCGTCCACAAGAGCCGCGTTGCATTGGCTGCCCTGCATAAAGTAGGGTTCGATATTTTAAATCACCCACCCTACAGTCCAGACCTGGCCCCGAGTGATTATTGTCTTTTCCCAAAAATGAAAAAAGAACTGCGGGGTAAGAAATTTTCCACCGATGATGAAGTCAAGGAGGCAGTTTCTCAGTTTTTATGAGGGTATAAATAAATTAATAGAAAGATCTGAAAAATGTATCCGTCTTGCAGGTAAATATATTGAAAAGGAAAAATAATTTGGTTTTTTATTTGCACCCTTTGCCCCCATTCCGCGAATATAAAAACGCTCCCTCGTAGTTATAATAACGCAGTTTTAAGAATAATTTAATATTTCATGTGCTTTCGAGAAATCAATTTTGTAGTGTCTTCAACAAAGGTTATATCAATACTTGTGATTCAAATTCAATAAATGCATATTTTTACTAGTATAATAACTAGTAGAACTATAGAATAAAATTAGAAGTTCTAGATTAAAAAGCCACAATATAGTCTAGTAATAAATGGATCAAGTGCGGCCCTGGCATAACACAAAGCTGACTCACTCAAACTCTCCTAGGAGATGCAAGCACAGCCATGTAGTTCTGGGCTCTTAAGAATAAGACTACGGTATCCCTTGCCTGTCGTAGAAGGCGACTAAAAGGGGCCTCGGGTTCACTGGGCGGCAAGGGTTTTTCGTCCGCCAAGGTGGACCCGGGAAGGCGACATCGGCGAGCCCGTGTCGCCTTATTCCCTTCCCCCGGGAAGTGCTCTCCTTAAGCACAGTGCAGAGGGGCTCCGGTGCGTTCCACTGGAGATTCCGGAGCCCCTCACCATGCACCGAGGAAGGGCCACCGGGGAGGTTTTAGTGGGAAAAAACCCCAGAAGGCGGGGTATCTTTTTGAAGATTTCCTCCTCGTTAACAAAAAAAAAAGGAGATGCAAGCAAATTTTTCGCATTAATAAATATTTATTGAGTATGAAGTTTAATTTAATGTACTACTTATTTAGTGTAATATAAATCTACTAAACAAGATTTGCCTTCCATTTTATTAAATTGTAATATCCATATTTGGCTTATGTATTTGCCGAATACTGCCCTAAACCATTAGGCTATTGACGCTTCAAATATTAGAATAACAATCTCTCTCTAATAATATAACTAGTTTCAGTAATTTTTATCGCGGTTTAACTTTGACGAAATGAAAATTAAATCAATAGAAAATGGTTGAAACTAATTACAATATGTAACATTTGGGCTAAATATATCTTATAATATATATATAGTTCATAAAGTTGTACAGAGTGATTGGTAGCGTAGTAGCTAAGCGAGTCGACTTACGTACTGATGCTCGGTGGCTCGACAATTCATTGGTATAGATGGCAGATGTCTAAAATAAGATATTACAGGGGAGTGTAGGGGGCGCGGGGGGACATGCGCAAGCGCTTATTATCTCCTGTGGTACTCTGCCCCGCCCACCGATACCACACCCCGCTCGCTCGTCGCGTTCTAAATCTGTTCTTTTTGATTTTTTTTTATGGACTGTTATAGTTTCTTTTCTTTTTATTAAGTTGTGTTGTAGTGTATTGTATATTTTTTTATTAATTTATTTGTGATTTTAAATCTTTATTAATAAAAGAGTGTGCGGGTATGTTCATATAGGCTCAGAAACGGCTTGACCGATTTCAATGAAACTTTCAGGGAATCTTCAGATTGACCTGGCGAGTAATCCTGTAAAGTTTTGTGAGAAAAACTCTACAAGTCAACTGAGATACGAGGCCGTAACTATCAGATCGTATGCCGAACCACTTAGTGACTAGTCACTGCTAATCGTAGACTTGTATTTAATATTCAATTTTATTTAACTACGAAGACACAGTGTATACAGGAATGTACGTGACATGCCGTGATTAATTCATTCCGATATCTATTAGAAGTTTTACACATTTTGCTTTAGGAAACGTCTCGAGTACGACCGACTTGACAGAACTAGGAGAGGACCAGACCTTCGTACCCCAAGCCGTCGGGATCGGGACACTCCATGCGGTTCTTCAGATGCTGCAACGTGTTGTGGAAGTGCTTTGTGATCTGTTCCACTTCTTCCGACTGGTCGAGGTTGGCGAGCTCCTCGCGAATTTTCTGTATCACCTGTGGTAATTTTAAATAATTAGTAACTCTTCCGCATCACGTGATGTGACGTCAGAATACCTTCCGCTCCCCTTTCCTTATTTCTATGCCAAGAAAATTCATATGAGACCTAATTGAAATCAAATCCTCTAATAAAATCGATATCGGTTCATTAATGATATAATATCTTTAAGACGCTATTTTTAGCGGCACTACCCTTAGCCTGCTCTTAACCACTAAATGTTAGTTTTAAGTAAGTATCAAGTTTGCCTTTGTACATATACTTTGGTGCAATAAACGATTTATCTATCTATCAAATGACGACGCTAAATAACAAAAAAACAAACATTTTTATTTCCCCACAATAATTTCAATAACAACTTACTTAAATTACAACTATGGGCGGGGGACTGGTGTCCAAACTAGGAACGAGCCTGTGTGTTCACCAGGCCTAAACCCCACGGATTTTAACTAAACTTTTAAAACTAAAAGGAGAAGGTATATATATATACATAAATATTTATAAATATATATATAAAAGATGGAATATAGATATATAATTGTTGTTACGTGTCATGTGTGAACGTGTTGTAATTTTTACCTACAAAATATGCCTTGTATTATATTTTCCGTATTTTTATAGTTTAAGGATTTTAACCAATCAGATATTTTGTTTTTACAGTTTTTCTTACGTAGGTAAATGCGGAATGCAAGCCTAGGTCTCCTCTCAGGGACCCTTGCGCCGTGTTGCTCCCAATAGAGGACCAGGGTAAGAAACCTAAGAACTCTGTCACCTCTCAAGCCCGATGAAAATTCGTCACAAAAAAATGATTGTACAAACGATTAAAAAAAAATACGTAGACGAACCATCTCTTTGTAGTCGGTCAATAAGGTGAACTAAGTCGAAGTAATACGAGGGCGGTACCTAGTATATATCGACGCTGGAAAGCAAAAACGTAGTAAGTGACACATATGGCCATTTTCACTTTTTACGTCGTTAGAATCAGAAAGAAAAGACACGTCGAATGATATATGACTTGTAACAGATGAAAAATTGGATTGTCAAGATTGACACTTCTTTTATTTTTTGTACTGTAAAACGATTTTCTTTTAGTAAAAGTCTAGGTTAATGCCGTGGTAAAATACTTATTTAGCAAAACATAATAAATATTGTGTCCAAAAACGACAGCTCTTGGTCCACGAACACGAAAGTTATAATTTTTTTTAAAAGTTGAAATGGTTTTTTGGCTCTGTGGAAGAATTTAATTTTTGGCGGTGACTACGTTTTTGTTTTCCAGCGTCGATATTCAGGTACACTTACAGCATCGATGAGGTTGGTGGTGAGGCTGGCGTTGCCGCGCTCCCTCAGCAGCGCGTACCGTCCCAGCAGCTCGGCGAGCAGTTGGGCCTGCACTCCGCCGTCCATGCACTGCTGCGCCACGCGCGCCGCCTTCTTCAAGCAGTCCAGCGCTCGAGTTGCGTCGTTTAGTGACCACTGGAACACGAATTTAAAAGTGAAACCTTCTCCGGAACACATTGCATCTCATCATGATAAAGAAAACTTATGTCCCCATTAGATTATCCTTGAAATAGCTACCGACCGAGACTTAGGCGTAACATTAAAGTTACAGCCTTTATATATATAATATATATGTCCCACTACTGGGCACAGGCCTTCTCTGTAAAGAGAGTATAAGGGCATAGTCCGCCACGCGGCCCTAGTGCGGATTGGTAGACTTCACATGCCTTAGAAAATTTTTCTAAGACATGTAGGTTTCTCACGATGTTTTCCTTCACCGCCGAGCGCGTGGTTAATCAGCACATAAAATTGCAACAGCAAATTTATTGGCGCCGGCACCGGGGATCGAACTCGGGTTGCTAGCGTACTATGCAACAAGAGCCAACCGCCTGGACACTGAGCTACCACGGCTCTACGCGTAACATAGTGTCATTCATTTAGCGGTAAAGTCTGTAAATAGGATTAGAAAAATTATTTGTTCCACCAAAATAACTAAACCTTTGTAACCTAAGCCTTAAAATTTTTTTTTCTACTTTTTGAACAAAATATGATTTTTGCTATTAATCACTTTTGTCATGTATGAATTAAACAGACCTTGGAAATTAATTATATTTATTTAAACTTAGTAACGAACGACTCACAATTGTACAAATGCGCGTACGCCATCTTCCTGCGTAGACTTTTTTTTTTTTGTTAACGCGGGGAATCGAGTTATTAACCATCCTCCGGTACCCTGGGTGGGCCCGGAGGGATGTGTGGGACTCGGCCTGGGCAGCCCATACCCACTAAACCTTCCGCGAATGCCATCAGCCGTTATGAGCGGGGTGTCCCGGATCTGTCAGCGACAGGACACTAACGACCGGCCGGTCTCGGCAAGACCGGACTTCACCTTCGAAGGGGACTTCCCGGCACTCAGAGAAGTCCCGACGACTTCCTGCGTAGACTGCTTTAGCGAGGCCAGGGAGGGAGGGAGAGAGAGAAAGCGCGGCTGCCCCACAGAGTATGCTAAACAGGGATACCACACTATCCCCCGCTTAACTTGAGCAATTGCCCGCGGCCTTGTCTTTCCCTCATAAATAAGTCATGGCATATAAAATAATGCTAAATACTCTACTATACTATATAATACTTAATAACTTTGTTAGTTATCTTTTTAGAAATTAGTGTTGTTTACGCTGTATGTATTTGTGAATGCTGTGTTTTCCTATAATTAGTGAGGCAATTACAAGGTGTTTGTGAGTATTTTAAATTAGCATAGTATAACTGTACTTACTTTGGAAAACTTTATTAAATAAATAAAAATAAAAACATAGTAAGCGTCTAAGTCGCGGTTAGGTTTAGGTTTAGTTCTATCCAGCCCTGTAGTTCTGGGCTCTCAAGAATAAGACTACGGTATCCCCTGCCTGTCGTACAAGGCGACTAAAAGGGGCCTCGGTTTCACTGGGCGACAAAGGTGGGGGCCTGAGTCGTCCACCAAAGTGGACCCGGGAAGAAGGCGACATCGGCTGGCCCGTGCCGCCTTGCGCTGCGGAAACACGGGGGGGTAACCTCCCAGGACGATGCTCCTTGAGCACAGTGCAGAGGGCTCCGGTGCGTTCCTGGAGTCGGGCCCCCCTCGTCATGCACCGAGGAAAGGGCCACTGGGAGGTTTTAGTGGGTAAGAACCCCACATAACCGCCGCCTTCCCCAGAAGGCGGGGTATCTTTCTGAAGATTTCCTCCACGTAAACAAAAAAGTTTAGTTCTATGCCACGTTTCACTCAGTCCTAGTGTTATTAGCCGCCAACTATACTAATTTATCCTTTATTAGAATTAATGTTAGTTCATGTTACCAGCTTTCCATCCTTAGCCCCCTTCCAGAAGAGATGTGCGCAGAGCGCGACCGCTCGACTCTGGTCCGGCTTCTTCAGCAGCTTGCTGGCAGCCAGGGCGCACTGCGTACGCATTGGTTCCGCATTTTCAGCGCCTACAAATAAAATTGTTTTAATTTTGGACAACAGTGGCACGTATATAGGCTGTAACTTTAACATATCATAGGCAGTCATTAATTGAGGCAAATCTTCAGAGCTTTTTTTTTACGCGGGAGAATTCTTTTTACAAACCATCCTCCGGAACCCTGGGTGGGGCCGGAGGGATTTGTGGGACTCGTCCTGGGCGACCTCTACCCACTAAACCTTCCACGAATGCCATCAGCCGTTATGAGCAGGGTGCCCCAGATCTGTCAGCAACAAGGCACACAAATCTTCAGAGCCTCTAACAACGTAGACGAGTGGCCTACGAATGGAGGCCGCGCTTAGGCCGGAGAAGCGTGGGGCGCCGTCCCTCCAGATAGACCGACAACCTTATAAGGATAGCCGGAAGATGGGAGAGGAAAGTCTTGTAGATGGGGGAGGAAAGTCTTGTAGATGGGGGAGGAAAGTCTTGTAGATGGGGGAGGAAAGTCTTGTAGATGGGGAGGAAAGTCTTGTAGATGGGGAGGAAAGTCTTGTAGATGGGGAGGAAAGTCTTGTAGATGGGGGAGGAAAGTCTTGTAGATGGGGGAGGAAAGTCTTGTAGATGGGGGAGGAAAGTCTTGTAGAAACGTGAGGCGCCCTCCCTCTAGATGGACCGACGACCTGATAAGGATAGCCGAAAGAGGCTGGATGCGGAAAGCGGAAGATTGTATATGGTGGAAGGCATTTAATTGAAAGGGGAACCCCCCCCCCTCCTCCTCCTCTTTCTATCACCGATGAGCAGGGGCAGCGAGCAGTTCCACCCTTACGTCCTAGACATCCCAACAATACGCACGAAGCGGTTTGCCTCCACCTTCCTTCTGCTGCCTCTGTCAGTCTGCCGCGATCAGTCTTTTCACACAGGTACAATCTGGACACCTTTAAGTCCATTTGAACAGACACCTTATAGGCTAACGTGTTCCTAGGCTTCATCTTTGCCTTCCATCAAGCGAGATAGAAGCCAAGCGTGTAAACGAGCAAGTAAATCTTACCGAAGCAGTTAATCTGTTCGAAGGTGGCGATGATCAGCGTGATGGCGGCCAGCTGTGCCTTGCTGTCGGAGATCTCGTCTTCGTATAGGAGAACGCCTGCGAGAGATACTCGTACGCGATGGTCTCGTGATTCGCGAACCCGATCTCGCTGATCGCGAGCGCACCTTGCAGGTAAAGTCTGGAATATTCCATACGATATTACAGTTACAGTAGAAACTCAGTACCTAGAGACGAACTATCTTAGCGATGCGCAAAGTTAGTTGCATTAGCGTTTGTGATTACAGATACTGTGAAGTTTTAGTCGTTGCGAATCGTACCCCTTTTTTGTTGATGGGGAGGAAAGTCTTGTAGATGGGGAGGAAAGTCTTGTAGATGGGGAGGAAAGTCTTGTAGATGGGGAGGAAAGTCTTGTAGATGGGGAGGAAAGTCTTGTAGATGGGGAGGAAAGTCTTGTAGATGGGGGAGGAAAGTCTTGTATAAACGTGAGGCGCCCTCCACTCTAGATTGACCGACGACCTTATAAGAATAGCCGGAAGAGGCTGGATGCGGAAAGCGGAAGATTGTATATGGTGGAAGGCATTTAATTGAAAGGGGAACCCCCCCCCCTCCTCCTCCTCTTTCTATTACCGATGAGCAGGGGCAGCGAGCAGTTCCACCCTTACGTCCTAGACATCCTAACAATACGCACGAAGCGGTTTGCCTCCACCTTCCTTATGCAGACGGCTAAGGAATGGAACTCTGCCGCGATCAGTCTTTTCACACAGGTACAATCTGGACACCTTTAAGTCCATTTGAACAGACACCTTATAGGCTAACGTGTTCCTAGGCTTCATCTTTGCCTTCCATCAAGCGAGATAGAAGCCAAGCGTGTAAACGAGCAAGTAAATCTTACCGAAGCAGTTAATCTGTTCGAAGGTGGCGATGATCAGCGTGATGGCGGCCAGCTGTGCCTTGCTGTCGGAGATCTCGTCTTCGTATAGGGAGAACGCTTGCGAGAGATACTCGTACGCGATGGTCTCGTGATTCGCGAACCCGATCTCGCTGATCGCGAGCGCACCTTGCAGGTAAAGTCTGGAATATTCCATACGATATTACAGTTACAGTAGAAACTCAGTACGTAGAGACGAACTATCTTAGCGATGCGCAAAGTTAGTTGCATTAGCGTTTGTGATTACAGATACTGTGAAGTTTTAGTCGTTGCGAGTCCTACCCCTTTTTTTTTGTTGACGGGGAGGAAATCTTTAGAAAGATACCCCGCCTTCTGGGAGGAAGGCGGCGGTTATGTGGAATTCTTACCTACTAAAACCTCCCCGGTGGCCCTTTCCGCGGTGCATGACGAGGGGCTCCGGGATCTCAACGTGGAACGCACCGGAGGCCCTCTGCACTGTACTTAAAGAGAGCACTTCCCGGGCCCGAGCACTTTCGGCCTTCACGACGTTCTCGTCATATTATTATTATTAAAGACGCTTTCTAGAAACAAATTTCTATCCATACAAAGGTTGTCTGGAGATCACTCTTAGCGATAAGAGTGCCCATTGCGCATGCAATTATATCGTCATATATCAAAATGGATTGTTTCTGTGATGTATTCCTTACTTGTGTAATAAGGTACATTCATTCTGATTCTCTTTAAAATATAATATATACCTAAGTGGTAATTCTGCTAGTTCAGCTTTGACCAGCATGCTGATGGTTTGGTGGCAGAATTGGAATATCTTCTGACATTTCTTCTCCCACATCTCGTCCTGTAATAAGCAATAATTCAGGTATTAAATTACATAATTAGATTACCCAGTCCGCTTCGCCGAGCTAGATTTTGCTTTATTTTATTTAAACAATAAACTTACATCATTAAATATTTAATTTAACTCTCATAATATATTAAATTATTCATTTCCCTCCATATTCATTCTCTTCTCGAGCGGGTGAAGATCATTACCTACACCCATGTACATATCAGTAAATACAATATCATTCTTATCATTTATAATTTATTAGACTTCAATATACTCCATTGTACTTCAATATAGTTCATAACGACATAAATATACACAAGGCATGTGTCAATACAAATTTGTGATATAAAACAATAGAATATGATCATAGTAAATAAAGGCTGTATTTGACAGTTCAAAAAGAGGAGTGCTCCGATCATCACCAAACTTTACAGGATTACTCACCAGATCAATCTGAAGATTAGTTTAGTTTAGAAGCTACATTTTTTTTAAAAAGAAAGCCAGCAATATTTCTTTTTTTTTCAGAAATATTACTAACAATCTTGTTAACTATTCCACCTTAGCTTAAGCTTGTGCTAGGACATGGTTCACGGCAATAGTCGAATGGTGGATTCGAACCCACGACTTTACGATTCGCAGACCGTACCCTAAACCATTAGGCTATTGACGCTTTTAACCGGTCATCGGTCGAGCCGTTTCGGAGCCTATATGGAACATACATTTTTTATGATGAACTACACAGGTTGGCCAGAGAAGCTGGCCTTGACTGCTTCACCGGATTGAGAGGTGGCATAGCTCTTAGGTCGCTTAGCCTGAACCTCTGTCGCTAGCAACTCGACACAAGGGTCCCCCCGATGAGGGGTAAACTCGGCTTGGACGGTTACTATGTTACACGTAAGCATTCCGATCCAAGGGCGCCCGAGAGGGCCGGGACTCTAGTCATTAAGCAGTGCAGTTTTTTGATTGGCAATCAATATCTGAATCAGCAAGCATACCATATGATTTTAGTTCTCTGGTAAACCTTCAGAACCCTAAGTCCTATGCTAGAAAAATCGATGCTAACAATGTTAATTATATTACAAATATTACTAACATTCTTGTTAACCAAGCTTAAACTTGTTCTAGGAAATAGTTCACGTTAATAGTCGATTAGTGGAACCAACAGACTGTTAGATAGATAGATAGATAAATCCTTTATTGCACCAAATAATATGTACAAAGGCGAACTTAATGCTATTTAGCATTTTCTTCCAGCTAACCTTTAGTGGTTAAGAGCAGGCTAAGGGTAGTGCCGCTAAAAGTAGCGTTTTAAAACTAATATATAAATAAATAAATATACATTTACATATACATAAATAGATACTTCTATATAAATATAATAATATACATACACATGGAATATATATAACGACAATAAATATACCAGTTTGTAATTTTTCATTGCTTGAGTAGAAAGTATTCAGATACACGCGATTTAAAGACATTAGTTGACGAAGCCTCCCTAATCTCAATCGGCAAACTATTCCATAGTTTTATAGCTGTGCAGGTAAAAGAATTGCCATAGAAGTTCGTGTGTCATTCGGGGAATGTTAAAATTTTTTTATAGAAGGTTCGCGGTTCGCGGCCGACGAACTGTTTGAGTACAAAGCGGTCACGAAGATATTCTGGAGACCAAGTGTTATGAATTATGTTATATAACATGGTAAGCGTGTGCACGTCTCTCCTGTTGCGGATGTTGAGCCACTTCAGCTGAGCCCGGTAGTGTGACACATGGTCATATTTACTGTTGACGATTATAACTACAAATTAAGTTTATACAATTATAAACATATAATTACAAAAAAAATGGGTGCATGTACGTATATACTCGCGTGAGAAGTAACACTTCTCTGACATCATTAAAAATAGTTTTTGTTGCATGCAAATAACTAATTATATTAAAATAAGGTCTATGATCTCACCTGATCCTTAAGGTCCTTGTACACGAAGGCTAGCCGGTATGCGTGGAAGAGTATGGGTGGGAAGGTATGCTGTATTCTCCTGGCCCCACCACTCTGCAGTGCCTTCCGCGCCGCACTCAGTATCAAGTACTGTTCATCCGCCGAGTCAGATCTAAAGTGATGGATGAGCCTGGGAAATTTTTATTTCTGTAAAAACGCTTTTAGGACAATAAAATAGTTTTTAGTTATTTTTTTAAAGAAAGCTAGAAATATTCCTTTTTTTTTTAAATATTACTAAAATTCTTGTTAACCATTCCAACTAAGTTTAGGCTTGTGCTAGAAGATGGTTCACGTCAATAGCCGAACCTACCTTACGATTCGCAGACCGTACCCTAAACCATTAGGCTATTGACGCTTCATTGTTTAAAAACTCGAGTACTCAACAGGGCCAAACAGTACTTCAAGCCGGCTCACCGCCTTAAACTGTTTAAGGCACAGGTGCGGCCTCACATGGAGTATCGTTGCCACCTTTGGGCCGGGGCTCCGGGTTATCAGCTATCTCCATTTGACCGAATCCAACGTAGGGCATCTCGGCATCTCTCATTATCGACGATCCTGAACTTGCCGATCGGCTAGATCCTTTGGCACTGCGTAGGGATCTATCTTCCCTATGCATACTTTACAGAGTGTACAATGGGGAGTGTTCCGAGGAGTTGTTCAATTTAATAGAAACCGCTGATTTTCGCAACCGATCGTCTCGCCGGAACATCCGCACCATCTGGATGGTTGGTGTTCCACTACAATGCGTTTTAAATGCGTTTCTGCCACGCACAGTAAATATAATATCTGGAACTCGTTGCCATCAGCGGTCTTCCCCAACAACTGCGACATTGGGTTATTCAAGAAAAGAGCATATTCTTACCTGAAGGGTAGGCAACGCACTGGCGCCGCTGGTGATTGTGGGCGGCGGTGAATCACTTACCATCAGGTGACCCGTCTTGCTCGTTTGCCTCTTATTTTACATTAAAAAAACCGCGACATAGAATTAAAGAACGTTAATTTTACCTGGCCAATAAGCCCTGTTCCTCCATAAAGTCCTCAATATCAGGCTCGGCAACGAGCTGATCTGTCTGATCTTTGACCAGCACGTCCAGCATTGATAGCACCGATTCCACCTGCACAATGACAAGAGACAAACATTTTTTTTAAATTTATCATGGAAGGTTTCATTAAAAGTGATATGATATAACATCTGTATAAAAATCTTACAATGAATTTTCCCATAGCAATACGATATTACATACACATCAAAACAAGAATAATTAATATAAGTATAATTGACCTTCCAGGCTCGCTCTAAAAAGGCGGTATAGCATTCTTGCCTGATCCTACTGTGGCAAGGCAAGAATGCTATTGTAGCGAGTCAACGCCACTTTATTAATTTATTTTAGAATACTGCATTATGTATGTATTACCTTATCCTTTATCCTTAGCGTCTGACATCTTAGTATAAATAATAACCAATTCATAAAACTACCTGTCGTAGAAGGCGACTAAAAGGGGCCTCGGGTTCACTGGGTGACAAGGGGGAAGAAGGCGACATCGGCTGGCCCGTGTCGCCTTGCACTGCGAGAGCACAGGGGGAGTGATTAACCTCCCCCCGGGACGTGCTCTCCGAAGAGCATAGTGCAGAATAGCTCCGGTACGTTCCTCTGGAAATCCCGGAGCCCCTCACCATGCACCAAGGAAGGGCCACCGGGAGTGTTTTAGTTGGTAAAAACCCCACATAACCCTGCTTTCCCCCTGTGGCTATACTTGTTACGATCTATAACAGTGTGAAATCCGTACTCGGAATATTGGTTTCAGGCTTCAAGAAATGAGCCTGCCTGATGAGAGAAATGAACTCCTTAAGGCAATACACCTGCCTCCAGAATGTGGATGTTCATGGGCGACGATAATCACTTAAGATCAGGTGAGCCGTAAGCTCGTTTGTCCCTGTTTCCTATAAAAAAAACCTAGCAACAGTTACGTAGTCTTGCTTCCCTTTCAAGCCGGAGGTAATAATGTACTCACATCTTCAGGAGTTGAGACCAATGTGTCCGTGTCCAGTATATCGTTGACCAGGTGCACAGCTATCATCACTCTTCCCGGATGATTGAGATGCGCGATCAATGGAGCGTAGTTCTGCAGCCGGATGAGGGTTAGAACATTCTTGTAGTGGTCGGCGGGAAGCTTTAGTATTTTCATCAGCTCCTTGAATACTGGTGTGTTGTGTTCTAAATGGGGTTTACCGCTGGAATGGTGAAATACAATTCTAATAAGTGGTCTAATGTGAACATCTGGTTTGACTGATTCAAGCGTAATCTTGAATGTTATATCTCAGCTTTGCTTGGTAATTTTTTTTAACCGACTTCAAAAAAAGAGGAGGTTCCCAATAGACATAGACATTTATTTATTGGCATCACAATACAAAAACACATCACAGACAGAATATAACACACATTAAAAAAGAATGAAAAATAGACAAAACACAGTTAAAGTTACACGGACAAATAATACAAAACATATATCGGACACCGTCTCAGCATATGCTGCCGCAAGGATCCGACAGCGCTGATTTTCAGCGGTGCCCGGGACTACGTAAAGACGTGCGCGCGCAATGCTACTTTTATATGGAATTTATACAGACAATAAGTGTATAATAAATATGATACATGAATAAAACAGTTATGAGATTAATATATATTTTATACAATAACATAATTGATGAAAGAATTTCATAAATAAATATATTATTAAGTCAAAAAATAAAATAAATAATATGATAATACAATCTATATGTTTACATATGCTACAACATATCTATATGGTTTTTTTTGTTTGTTCCCTCATAACTGGACTAATTTTGACGATTCATAACACTTGGTCTCCAGAATATCTTCGTGAGCGCTTTGTACTCAAACAGTTCGTCGGCCGCGAACCGCGAACCTTCTATAATAAATTTTAACATTCCCCGAATGTCACACGAATTTCTACGGCAATTCTTTTACCTGTACAGCTATAAAACTATGGAATAGTTTGCCGATTGACATTAGGGAGGCATCGTCAACTAATGTCTTTAAATCCCGTGTATGTGAATACTTTCTACTCAAACAATGAAAAATTACAAACTGGTATATTTATTGTCGTTTATATATTCCTTGTGTATGTATATTGTTATATATATATAGATGTATCTATTTATTTATATTTATCTATATAATAGTTTTAAACGCTATTTTTAGCGGGACTACCCTTAGCCTGCTCTTAACCACTAAACGGTGTGCTAGCTAAGAAAATGCTATTTAGCATTTTCTTCCATAATTTATCTTTTTTTTAAAAAAAGAAAGCTAGCATTATTTCTTTTTATTTCTTTTTCAGAAATATTACTAACAATCTTGTTAACCATTCCAACTAAGCTTAAGCTTGTGCTAGACATGGTTCACAGCAATAGTCGAATATGGATTCGAACCCACGACCTTACGATTCGCAGGCCGTACCCTAAACCATTAGGCTATTGACGCTTCAAAATATATCTATCTATCTATCTATTCTTTCTTTATTTGAAAGCTGTTCCTTCCCATTTGGTCCAGTTCTGACAACGGCATCCATGAGAAAACCAGATAAATATTAAATTTGCATCAAGTATGTGCGTGACAAATAGACGTATAACTCAATATCACACAAACAGATTTAGATGATTTTTTTATTGGAAATGATGTACTTCAAAGGTTTTTTTATTGTTGTTAGATCGCAACCCCACACCTGTGTCCATGCTCTTTCCAATACACTTAAATTGTTCACTCTGCATTTATTAAAAGAGTGCCACTTCTACAGTTACTATTTTCCTTTTTTGTTTTTTTTTATATATATGCCCTGGTTCACGCGTCGCCAACGCCCCGCTGCATTGCTATTTGCTTCTTCGCGACCGCTGTGTCCCTGCTTCTCATGGCCATTTTCATACAACATAAAGATGCATTATGAACCTTCTTCTTTTTTGAAGTCGGTTGACAGTGTTAGAGAGGTTCCCATTGTTTCTAATCTCTATATTCAAAACACTTCTTTGTGACCAAACTGACCTGCTTTGGTGTATATCCGAGCAGATTTTATCCGTGTGCGCCAACACCCGGTCCACGTAGTTCAGCTTATCCGGGTGGCAGCGCTGCGCGAGTTTCAGCAACGCCAGCTGCAGACTCAGCATGTCTTCTGGCGCCATATCTGTTCGACTCTGTAAAAAGAAAATCATTTTTTTTCAAATCCTAAAAAACTTTTTGTTGACAAATTACTAACATCCTCCTTAACAATTCGGTGCTAGGAGATGGTTGACATCAGTCTAATATTGATTGTAACTTTTTACCTGAAAATCAGCACTGTACTACACGTTTGAGTATAGGACAGGCTGAGCCTAATGTTTTTTTTTTAATCAAAAATTTTTTTAATTACTTTTCTTTGTTGTTTTTTGTCTCGTTATATTTTTAATGTTTCTATGTACTTGTGTCGAATAAATGTTTTTTTCTATTCCATTCTTATGCTTCTCAGACGCTACCCTAAACCATTAAGCTATTGACCCTACAAATTATATTCACAAGATAACACAACACACATCAACGATAGCTCTTAGTTGGGCGGTTGCCTCATAATACGCTAACAAGCGAAATTAGATACCAATTGATTAAGTTTTGAGTGCTGATTCACCACGCGCTCGGCGGTGAAGGAAAACATCGTGAGGAAACCTACATGTGTAAGAAAATTCTCTAACACATGTGAATCTCGCCAATCTGCACTATGTTGTGACTGGACTATTATACTCTCTTTACAGAGAAGGCTGTGCCAATGCCTGAAGACAAAAGTCTTCAACCACTGCGTCCTCCCAGCCATGACCTACGATGCAGAGACTTGGACTTGACCGTTGGGTTGGTCCACAAGCTGAAAGTTACACAACGAGCGATGGAAAGAGCTATGCTATGCCGAAACGAAGAAATTTGACGGAGAACAAAGGTAGTCCACATAGCTTTTAAGGGCAGGAAGTTGAAGTGACAGTGGGCCGGTCACATCTGCCGTGTCAGTGACGGTAGATGGGGGAGGAAAGTCTTGGAGAAACGTGGGGCGCCCTCCCTCTAGATGGACCGACGACCTAATAAGGATAGCCGAAAGAGGCTGGATGCGGAAAGCGGAGGATCGTATGTGGTGGAAGGCATTGGGGAAGGCCTATTTCCAGCAGTGGATAGACACAGGCCGATGATGATGATATTAGTCTATATTACCTGTGTAATAGCAGCCACCTGATCCGAGAACACTTCGAACAACTGCACTTCCCGCTCCTTGCCGTCTTCCAGCACCACGCTGAGGTTCACATTGCCTTCGTTCCTCTGAAATGAATGACTGGTTAGCAACAGCTGTTAGCAGTCGCAGAGGAGTGGAATAATGGTAATATGTTTGCCACTCTGCCTACCCTCCTATATTAAGCATCCACAATGGATGCAGGGGACCATCTTTTATCCAGTGATTTGAAGTCTGTTTTTGTTTTACTCATAAATATACTTCAAACTATGGCATGATTTTTAAGCAGGTAAAATTGAAGTAAACATTTGAATAAGTGGAGCGACTTACATTTCTACCCACGTAAAAATGTCAATCATGACAAATTAATTCAATTTGAACTACATTTATCTCATATAACCTAATATAACATGGACGTAACACATAATACTAACTAATAAGAGAAATATTTACAATAGATATTTTACAAAAATAAAAACTGTTCCAAACCGTCTGTTGGCAACGTGCTCAGAAGGCTGGTAGCATTACCACGTTATATGACAATGTTTAACCTTTGCAAGGCATAAGCCAGAGCTCTGGTCACCAGATGTGTCACCAGAATAAGGTGGTGAGCACTAGGACATTTGAACTAAATGATTAGAGTATGGTATACCTGACTGTAACTGGCAAGGCGTTCGATGAGGGCAATAATTATGTTCTTAATATTGACACCCGGCTGCAGCTCAGCGCAGGACTTCAGGAACGGCTGGAGATTCGCCAGGTGCAGCTCATCTGGGAACACCTGCAAGATACCAATGTAAGTTTTAACCCTGGAAAGGAAGCCCTACACCTAATAATTGAATGCCGTGTACCTGCTATCCTAACAAGCAAGAGACGATACCCCACTTGTTATTTGACTGCCCAATAATGGGCCAGAAAGATTTGAAATGTAATGTTTGAAATGTATAAAAAAGTGTAAGTAAACTTGATACAGGCACATTATAAATAGTCTTTATAAATAAACAAATAAAAAAAGTGCAAAGAGGAATCTCTAGTAAGCATTGTAACAATGTTCACCTGTATGATACACTCCATCAGATACTCCTGGGCGATGGCGTCCCGGCAGCTGACCACCTGCTCCAGTATCCCGGGCAACACCAGGCGTCCGTAATCGTCCACCGTCACAGATTCCAGTTGCGAGAGACGCACCAAGTTTGTACCGACCAGGATTCGAAGCTCGGACCGCTCCCGTTCGCGACGCTCTTTATCTCTGTATGAGACAACGTCGGTATGAGGCCAATGCGGAGTAAGACACGCGCGTACAAAGTTGAATGACAATCTTCGCACAGTGGCCATGGATCATGCTAAATGGCATGTTTTTTGAAAAGCCTATGTCCAGCATTAGACTGTTGCAGGCTGATGACAATGGTGCAAGATACCGATACTTCAACACTGTATAAGATGGCGTTACACTACTACTGTCCTATATGGGAAAAAATAAGCATGACGAAAAGGGAAAATGAATGGGATCTCTGTCTACCCCGCTAGAGTTAAAACGATATGAGTCAATAATCCAACCTGGAGTGTCCTTGGTGCTGCATTCGGACCCAGAGCTTGTTCATTTCGGCGAAGTTCATCAGGACAAAGTCAATAGCGTCCCGCACCTTGAACATGAATAACACTCTACAAACCAATACCATAAACATTTGCATTGTTAATAAAAATAGAAAAAAAACCGAAAAGAAAGAGTAAAATGAAAACCTACTTCAAAAAAAAATGTGACAGATCAAACACTAAATGCTACTACATGCGGATGCTCCTTTTTATTTCGATATATTACGTAATTCAGGCGCGTATATTTTTCCACATTCCTGCATGTTCTCTAATAGGAGTAATTAACAACTTAGACTGTAATACCAATATCTCCATATGAGAATTAAATTGAAAACTCAATTGAAATAAAACTATAGTTTTTTTTTAATGAAAACAATTTCAAAATCGATTCAGAAATTAAAAATCAAAACCAATAAAAAATACAGATGAATTAATAACTTCTTCCTTTTTTTTTAAGTCGATTAAAAATAGAACAATAGAACTGTTAAAACACTCAATTTAAAAAAGCACTAACAGGTTAAGTGCTGTTATAACAAACAGTGCTGGAAATGAAATAAGTTTTGCACTAATATGAAATACTGTAATAGGATAGGGCTAAAAGGATTACAACTTACCACTGCAATGAAATATAATAACCGGAAGCTTCCGAGCAAAAAAATAAGTGGATTTTTAATTACACAAACTCTTACTATTAGTCAATAGGCATTAAGCACTTACAGTTCCTTCATTATCATTCTGCGCTTCTGCTGTATCAGGGAGGACATTTCTAGTGCACTGCAGAAGATAATTTCTCAGAAACAGTCCACGTAATGGATGCTGTACCCCACGACACATTTCCACTAGATCCTGAAAGAACAATGTTCCATTTCTCATGTTTGATAATCCTCCTGAAAGTCAGCCCCAACACATGTGTAAAGCATTACACAAGTGATTAATAACCTTTTTATAATGGACTCGGCAAAATGACTCAAATTTACTATTTCTTTTTTCCATAAATATGTATAATATGAACTGACCGAAATACAACAATGCATTGGAATAGATTTTTTACCATTTATGGAGAACCATGGTAAGTCTAATGGAGACACCAAAGCGTAAATGATGCAAATAAAATGTTTAAAAAATTGTTATTTTTATCTGGATCAATTTGTTTTCCATGCCATAATCATCAAAGGTCTTTAGTACTGTTGTCTGTCTTTGGAAGCTTTCACCTAACACCCTGTATAATCTATTTCTTTCATTTACTATGTGTAATAAATTAAAAGTTTCAAATTTTAACTTCATTGCAATTTAGACACAAACCTTCAAAAGATCCCTTCGTAGATTAGTGTTAGTCTTTATATAAACCAATCCAACCGTAATCAACAAATAAAGTCTGGGTACAATATTGCCGGCATATTGGACAAGTTCATACAAATCGGCCACTTTCCTGCCCTTCTGGAACTCCTCCAGCAAATATAACTCTAGGTGACGGAGCTCATCTGTGATTGCCATATCTGCTTTTTGTGCTAAGGATCATAGATTTTTAATCTATGAATAATTACGAACAGAAAAATTATTGGTTGCAAAGGTACTAGGGCTACCCCTGCAGTTTCCATATTTCTGGGGTTGACTAGCAATGGGATTGATCAGATAAATATCACAACCTTACAAATTCAGAGCCCCTTTATATCTATCTCCTCATATATCATATCTATATTACATTGTCAAAAGGCTGGCAGTACAATTCCTTTACTCCTAACAATAGGTCAAAAGGATACAAAGCTCGTAATAGCTTTTCGGTGACAACAGAGAAGTCCTTAATTCACCCAGCATGGTAGATGCATGTTTGAGTGCATCCATCTGCTTCGATTTGTCCAGACATCTCTTCATCTGAAATGCCTGCAATAAAAAACTAAGTGTGTAGTTTTTACTAAATAAAAATAAACATTAAGCAAAAATAACATATTTGGTTACTGTTTTACATAAATCTTTTTCATCTGAAAACTAGAAAAAGCACCAAGTTGTTTTTGAAATACCTAAAAGGATGGTACCTTTTAAGTAAAAACTTTTCTTATAAAAACAAATTACAATTCAGCTGTTGTACAATATTACCTATCTGTATTGCTTGTTTTAACAACTTACTATTTGTTATATACATTTATTATATAAAATCTAACCTGTATTTTGACGACATTTAATGCCTCGTCTAATAACTTCTCTTGTTCCTCGACCGGGGACGTCTGGTTCGTCATTTGTGCCTAATAAAAAAACAAAACAAAAATTACATTAACTTCACATTTGTACAATAATTACATTTTTAATTACATAGATAGACTAAAACAGAACTACAGCAACATACGTTCGACCAAATATATAAAAAAGGATGATTAACGTGCTCCATTTTATTCAGCTTACACTATAAATAACAAGCAAACACACCTGTGACGTGTTACAATAACAAACAACAAAACACAAAACTTTCTATAGCTGATAAGAAATATTTTTGACGAAATTCTCCTTGAGACTGAGTGGGTGTTATTTATTTCAAGTTGAGTTGATCTGCTACTTTG
This sequence comes from Meandrusa payeni, assembly GCA_029286785.1. Taxonomy (NCBI): domain Eukaryota; kingdom Metazoa; phylum Arthropoda; class Insecta; order Lepidoptera; family Papilionidae; genus Meandrusa; species Meandrusa payeni. The sequence continues at coordinate 7,320,683 of JAGSMX010000021.1, forward strand.
CCCGTATTGTTTGTAGTTTTAATCTGACATTCTGATAACATGTCAACTTTTTCAACAGATAAACACACTACAGATTTTTAATTTATTTAAAATTATAATATCAAGGTACTCATTCCTATACCTGGGTGAAATTTATACTTTCACGTTCCAAATTCCTAATGGAGTAGATAGAAAAGGTAATTGCAATTTGCTTTTCATCGAGATATCTTACTACTAATATGGAATAAATTGCAGCGATAAGTAAAAACACTTTTAACAACCTTTAAGAACGAACCGTGTAATAACATCTATGCTGACCATTCGATATATTAAAAGAATCTAAATAAATCGTCGTTCATCGTTCATTCGGCCCAACAACCTTCCAACTTAATTTGACGAAGAAAAAGCCTTTGTGTTAATGTACGCAAAATAAAGATTCACGCTAGAAGAAGTATATAGTGAAAGAACTTGTAAAAAAAGAAAGTAGGATAATTTTATTGACTGTGGAAATATAGTACACTTGTTTGTCAACTTGACATTTCAATATATTATTTAAATAGCATATAGTCCTAATCTATTCTATGTATAGTCTGTTTCAAAAACTTTATCAATGCTGATAGTGAATAGAAAATTGTAAATAATAATTATGGATAACAAACCCTCTTTGAGTCAGTATTTTAGCAGCTCGGAGGTCCCGCCCGCATCTCAGTTTTTCGATGAAATTGGGACATCGCCGTCTGAAATGATTCAAAGTGTGTATTTAGGAGAAAACGAAGGTTTGTAATATTTAGTAAATAAAGTGTTTTATTTATTAACTATTAATAGCCGCTTGTTATTACAGTAACTTCAACTACAACAACTAATATCTTCACACAAAATGTGGCCACTTCATTCGCTCAGACTAAGATGTCTCAAGAAATGACATTTGGTAATGTTTTGCCGACTGTTAGTGGATCTACAGCTATTCCTGCTGCCAGCCTGCCTGATCCCTCGACGTTTTTCGACACCATCGGACCTGAACCACAATTGGGGTCTGCTAAAATTGCAATGCCGACACCAGCTATTATCAATGAAGTGATAGATGGATTAAGCATTAAGGTTTGTTATAGATTTACTACACATAATATCTGTTGACAGTATACCTAAGTTGTCTAGGAGTTACCTATACTGTACATTGTGTTTAGAAAAAGTGTATTATGCTAATACTTAACATGAAAACCTAGTCAGAATAATCATGGACAAAATCTTTCACTGCTGTATGAAATTATGTGAATAAACATACAGTGAAGAAATACCAACCATACTGTGTGAAACAGTGTTTCGAAGTACAATTTCTCTATCTACTACATTCTTTGTGAATTTATTTCAAAATATTTGAATTTCAGACATGCTATAAATAGCTGAAAATGGGATGGCACCATTGATTAATTTGAAGAAGAAGATAGAAATGGCTTTTCACCAAGTAGGTTTAGACTTAAACTCTCAACCATCATGTTTGAATAATTTCATCAGAACTAAAATCACTTGAATACTAATATGTGAAAGCTTTTATATAAGTATTATAAAGTGAATATTCTGTATTTGTAGCATTTGTTAGGGCTCCAATTGTGGAATATGATAAAAGTTTGGAAGACACCTGTTAAATCACTATTTATAGTGACACTATAGACTATTAATGGTACTGTTGTTCTACTTGGTCCTTCACATGTGCTAACAATTGTTTGTTGTTTCAGAACCAGCCTGTTGACAAAGAGGCTGACAGGCGGAGAGATGCTTGGATACCAAATGATGAAGCAAAGAAAACTTTATTAAAGGTTTTAATAATTCATATGTTAGTATAATATTGTAGTCACCATAGATATGCCTGGAGGTTTCTGGTCCTAGATTGATCCTTGTGGCATTACAACAGATGGGATAACATAGAAGGGATATTATTATTTGATCACAGGATCTTGCCTCATAAATACATAATCAAATGTCTTAGTGTTGGACTTTATTTCCGTTATCTCATGGTCGGTGTTCAAACCCCAGCCTGATTGTACCAATACATTTTACAGTTTCTTAAATACAAAAATCACTACATTTGTGCCCCATATGTAGCTGTGGGCTCACCACATATGGGAAAACAGACAGTATTTATTGCCTCTGTCTAAACCAAAAAAGAGCATTATTTTCATAATATAAAGTTCATGTAAATATAAGAAATCATTACGATTGTTTTTCAGGCCCAGTCATCACCAAAAGGCTCATTTTTCCCTGAAAGAGAAGTCCTCACTATGCCAGGCTTGGTACTTGAAGAAGAACTGGTAAGTCTGATTGTCTTATATTTTATATTGAAATATATATTCCTATTTATATATATTCCAGCCGATATATTCCTCTCCAGACATCAGCAGAGGTTGACGAGTTTCTTGAGCATCGTTAGCTATACCACTGGTTACAGACCGTTGGCTAGAGACAGACAGTCACTCTAAGTGCAGAATATTATCTTGTTTATCAGTTAATAAGATTCTTTAACACGAAAGTAAAAAATTCACAGGCGGATGCCTTACAAGAAGTAGCAGTCAAATACCTTGGCGTCAGTTCCGCCGGCAGTCGGGGTGTGGTCCGGGCAGAGCATGTGAGCAGAGATGAAGCCGGTCTGCGAGAGTTGCTACGGACCGGGTACCTGAGGTCAGCTGTGAATCTCACCGCCACGTTGCTTGCAGCTGCCGGCCAGGGTAATGCTAGAGTGCTTCATCATCATCAGCCTTGTTTTTTTTTACGCGGGGGTATCCTTTTTACGGACCATCCTCCGGAACCCTTGGTGGGCCCGGAGGGATGTGTGGCAATCAGTCTGGGCGACCCCTACCCGCTAAACCTTCCGCGAATGCCATCAGCCGTTATAATTGGAGTGCCCCGGAACTGTCAGAGACAGGGCACCCCAAAGACCGGCCGGGGCAGCGAGAGGAGCCGTTGGTATCGCCTCCTGCGCACCCCGACTCGCCGCCTGCGGAGGGAGGAAGGCCCTGAGCTATCCTCCCTAATCCGCTTGTCGGCCTCCTTCTGGGACACAACAGTCGATGATACCATCCGTCATATCGACGAGCACCCGCCTGTCGCGTTGATCTATCTGTTAGCACAATATCAGTAGGTTTATTGGCGACAATAGTTCTATCTGTGATGACAGATCGACCTCAAAAAATGTACTGAATAATAAGACACATATAACCTAATCTTATAATACTTACTATTTTATTATGTATGTGGCCATTACAGGGGTGGGTAGAATGCATCGCCCAACAAAACACAACCCTCGTACACTCCAACTGTGGCTGACGAGGTTCGCGGTGATGCTCCGGATAAAACTCCACGAACCCTTGCTAAAGGAAGCTGAGCCGTTTGGAGATCTGAGCAAACCGGATATGTTTTATCAGGTATTTTCTTATAAAATGATAGCATGGGTCACGATAAAAATAGGTTTTATAAATAGAAATATTCAGTGCTTCTAATAATTAAAATGTAAAAATCTGGCTCCTTTTGGCAAAATACGACACGCCTGTGTTTTGGTGGTGTTGGATCTCTCACTGCCTCGCCCCAAATGGAGACTTCCTGTAGGGTGAGATTCATTCGCTCTACCATGGCTCTCCTTTGAGGCTGTACTTGATCCTTTGTGGCGTTAGCACCCAACTAGTAACTCTGGTGGTATAAGGTGAGATATATTTAAAAAACATCGAGAATCTCCTCTTTGAAGTCGGTTTAAAGTTAAGTCAAACGCGCTATGACAACCGATACGTTATCGTGACGCGTCGCTAAGCTGCCCACCTCCTTGCTATTGGTATTTCTAACAATAAATTATAATATAAATTCAATAACCAAAAGTGAATGGCGGCGTCGTTTGGGAAAACGCGGCAGCTTAGCAATAGACCTGAATTTACTTGTGCATTTTGGAGAGTCTACTCAGGAAATACATGATCTAATTCCACCATCAGACTTCAAGACGCACTGCAGGATTTCATCCTTTTATTGTGAACATCCCTCAAACTTGAACGAATCACTGCTTCGTCTTTCATTATTGGTACAGCAAGGTCCTGGAATAGTTTGCCCGCATCTGTCATTCCCTCCAATTACAATGTATTTTCAAGAGTAGAGTGAACAGGCATTTACTAAGCTAGTGCGCCTTACCATCAAGGACTTGTAAATGTAGTTAATATCAGGTAGGATCGTGGTCAAGAGTGCTTAGTTAGTATAAAAAAAACTTTAATTTTTCAGTTCTACCCGGACACACACGAGAATCGAACCGGCTCTCTAGTACCGTTCTCGCTGAGGCTGCTCATCGCCGAGCTGCCGGGGCACGTTAGCAAACCAGAGGAGGCAATAGATCGACTATATGCAATGTTAGATATTATACAACAGGTAAATACTGCTTCTAGAGGCTCATAGAATAATACTACGGTATCCCCTGACTGTTGTACAAGGCGACTGAAAGGTTCTGCCGCTACAGTGAACCCGGGAAGAACCGGTCGAGAGTGCTGGGGGAGGAAGTGACCTCCCCGGGATGTGCTTCACAGTGTAACATAACTCTACCTTCCACATTCATACTCATTATGTTAAATTTGATTTTAAATTAGTTTTTATTTTATCATCGGCTTCAAGGAGGAGTTTCTCTATTCATCTGTCTCCTCATAACTCTCTACTGAGTGAACCGATTTTGGTGATTCTTTTTTTATTTAAAAGCTGACAATATACATGATTTTGTGGCGTTCATTACATATACTCTAAAGAGTTAGTCCTGAAAAGGACTGATAGAATGTTCTCAACGAAAATAGTAATATAGTCCGGAAAACATCTAGACGGGCACAACTCGAGGGGCACAACACAACGGCCGCGCAAGGTCACACGCCACACACCGCGCTACACACTACACACGTGAGGCCCGCTAGGGAGCAAATGAAACGGAGCAACCACGACACGCGCATATTTAAGATCTCTGGCGGAGTGACAAAGAGAATCGCTTTTGTTATTGGACAAAATAAGATTCAAGACGTTATAGAACCCATATTTTATAAGACCATATTTTGTATATAAAGAGCAACGTTTACCCAAATAAATCATTCTGGATTCCACAGTCTACTTCAACTGCTACAACAGTATTATTTTCAACTCCTATCAAGTCAACCAATTTCGATGAGTCATTATTTATTGGATATGACATACTTCAAATGATTATGTACTGATTAATTATATTTCGCAATATTCCAATTATTCTATTTTTTTTTTAAAGAAAGCTAGCAATATTTCTCTTATTTTTATTTTCAGAAATATTACTAACAATCTTGTTAACTATTCCAACTAAGCTTAAGCTTGTGCTAGGAGATGGTTCACAGCAATAATTGAATGGTGGATTCGAACCCACGACCTTACGATTCGCAGGCCGTACCCTAAACCATTAGGCTATTGACGCTTAAGTTAACTTTTTTTGGAGTCGGCTTTTGTTTTTACTCATAAATTTACATATCGTCGAATAAATAGAAAAATTCAAAATTTCAGAAAATTAGATTATTAGTAAAAAGAGCCTGTACTGTTAACAATATTTTTATATGGATAAAAGACACTTTAAGAAATTAAACGTGAAGCTCACTGGATGTCACGAGAAAGTGTCTTTTATCCATATAAAAATATTGATAACAGTAGGTTTTTTTTTTAAATTTTGAATATTATATTGTGTTTTTTCAGATGTTATCGAACCTGCTACATGGGAAAACTGAGGATGGAACGGGAGTAATAAGTTCAGAGCAGGATAAGTTAGAGTCTGTTAAGCTTTGGACGGGTAGACAGACCAGGGTGCTGCATTCAATAGTCAATTGTGCTATCGCTTTAAAGGTAAGTTTATGAATGTTTGTTCATAGATCAGGGAACCGCGGAGACGGTTCATAGTACTCGCAAGAGTTGACTTGAGACCTGAGTGGAATGTGTGGTACTTCAATCTCTTAGCTGATAGTCAGTTTGGTAGTTTTATGGATATACTAGTTTACCCAGCCCGCTTCGCCGAGCGAAGAGTGCCGGAACGAACTTGTGTCTGAAGTCGAAACTCTTCTCGACAGGGTCTCAGATTAGGGAAGACTAAACCTTTTTTTTTATTGTTAACGGGGAGGAAATCTTCAGAAAGATACCCCGCCTTCCTGGGGAGAAGGCGGCGGTTATGTGCGGGTATCAAGGGCTCCGGGATCTCACGTGGAACGCACCGAAGCCCCTCTGCACTGTGCTCAAGGAGAGCACGTCTCGGGGGAGGTTACTCCCTCCCCCCCTGTGCACTCGCAGCGCAAGGCGACACGGGCCAGCCGATGTCGCCTTCTTCCCGGGTCCACTTTGGTGGACGACTCAGGCCCCCACCCTTGTCGCCCCTTTTAGTCGCCTTATACGACAGGCAGGGGATACCGTAGTCTTATTCTTGAGAGCCCAGAACTACAGGGCTGGGGAAGACTAAACCTAGTCCAATTTAACCCCAAAAAGACACAAGTTTTTGCGTTTACCGGTAAAAAAAACTCCCTTTATCGTCTCCCCTCAGTTGGAGGGCACTCTCTTGGTAGCATCCTCCAGCATTGGAATCCTTGGCGTCGATATATCGAGCGTCGTTCAGTTTCGTGGTCACTTGGAAGGCAAAGCCAAATTGACCTCCTTGCTTAGGGCTCCTTTTCCCCAAACGCAAAAATACGACCTTGGCTTAGATTTTTTATAGATATTATTAGATACCTTTCTTTGGTTCCAGGACTACCGGTTAGCTAGTAAGATACTAGTTTCCCTACAGAAGCAAGCAACAACGCCAGCGCAGAAGAGAGCGTTGTCCAGCGCCCTCTGCCGGATGTGGCTTCTAGCAGGACACTTGAAGGCCGCCATGGTGCATCTAGAAGACGCCAGGGAAACAAGACATCATTTGTAAGTAAAAGTTAAAGTAATAGATTTTATATATGTCCCACTGCTGGGCACAGGCCTTCTTTGTAAAGAGAGCATAACGGCATCGTCCGCCATGCACACGTAGTGCGGATTGTCAGTACAAGTCGTAGAAAAAATTTTCGGACGTTTTCCTTCACCGAAGAGCATGTGGTCAGCACATAAAATTACATCAGCAAATTTATGCCGGCACCAGGGATCGAACTCTGGTTGCTAGCGTACTACGCAACGTGAGGCGACCGCACCGACACTGAGCTACCACGGCTCTGTTATGTGTGTACCGTTTTATATTTAATGGAGCATTAAGTCATATATTAATCTATAACAAGCAATGTATATAATAGATAATAATAGATAATGAAGTGAAGTTCAATCCATCATGTTTAAATGGACACCATTGTCGATAGATGCCCGACTCCCGACGTACGAGAGTACGTAGACCTGGGCCTAATCGACATCGCCTACGGGAAGTATCAGGAGGCGTATAACAACTTCGCCAGGGCGGCAGACCAGGAACCAACCAACATTATGGTGAGTGTAATATTTTGCAGCTTGAGGAATCTGATCCAGCTATGATTTGCTTCTAGAGAGCTTTAAAAGACTCTCTAGTCGGAATTCTATACCGCCAGGAATAGAAGACTGACTAGTGACTGTCAGTTTGAGGGTTAGAATATTGCTTATCAAGGATATTTACGAGTAAAAACAAAAAACCGACTTCAATTAGATTTTTTTTTTGACGAACTACACAGATTGGCCAGAGAAGCTGGCCTTGACTGTTTCACCGGATTGAGAGGTGGCATAGCTCTTAGGTCGCTTAGCCTGAACCTCTATTGCTAGTAACTCGACACAAGGGAAGGGGAGGCGAAACCTCGGCTTGGACGGTTACTATGTTACGCGTAAGCATTCCGATCCGAGGGTGCCCGTGAGGGTCGACCCACGACTCGGTCGGTTGCTATTTCACGGATAATCTAAGAGACATTCAAAAGCTAAACTAAGTTTGAGTGTCACTTCGGGAAGCGTTGGCGCTGGGAGAAGAAGTGGCCGAAGAAACTCCAGCAACGCTCCTAATATCTAAGGGGTGGGGCCTGCCCATAACTTCAATTAGAATAAATGTTAAACATTTTTACGCGCTGACGCCCTTTTTATATTTTCGAGTTATCATAGAAATATTACCTAATAGAATTAATTAGAAACTAAACAAACTGTCATCAAACTACTCCTTTCCAATAAAAAATGAATCCATGAACATTTATTTATTTATTTATTTAAATCAACAAACATTATAACACCGTTACAGATAATACCAATATGATGTTATAAAAACTTAATTAAATATATATTATTAAAATTAAAACAAATAAAAAGCTGCTTGATATATTGACAATAATATATAAATATAATAGAGTCAAACACCTTCTACGCATTTGTAGGCAGCTTCGATAAACACAGACTCTGTGCAACAAAATATATCAATGTGCAGTGAGATGGTATTAATAAACCCAACCGCGCGCGACAGCGGAGAGTTCCTGGATAAGTTAGTCCTGGAGACAGGTAGTAGGAACAATGGCGGACGACGGCGCATGCACACGTAATTGTCAGGCGTCCGCAACTGTAGCGCGGCCAGCACTTCTGGGTGATGAACCCAGCCCCGCAGCACCCTCCACACATATTTAATCAGTGCGACGTCCCTCCTCACCTGCAGCTTGCTGTACCCGACCATGCCCAGTGCGAATAGGCTCGGGTACATCAGTGGGAAGCAAGGATACACCCCGTACTGCTTATAATATAGAAATCTACAAAATTTATTTTGTATCTTCTCCACCATGAGACAATATTTGTCTTCATGAGGATTCCGTATGTAAGCGTTCGTCTCTAAATGGCTTCTTACCAATGCGTTAAATAAAGATTTAACCACTAATAAATTCGAGAATTCCTTGCACTGTCTGAGGATAAAACCAAGATTTCTGTAGGTTTTTTTGCAAACGTTAGTGATGTGTCTACGAAAGTTAAGATCTTGTACCATCTCAACTCCAAGATCCCTGACACACGCGACTCGATTGACAACAGTGTCGTCGAGGACGTACGGGTGTTGCACAAGTGTGCGCGCGCGCCCAAAGCTAAAAATGGCTGATGTGATATTTATTTGAGCAAGCAATACAAATTTAATCCTTTTTTACGATTTTCTCAAAGATGAAATTAGACAACACTGCACAAGCACCAGTTTTCAATTAGAAAAAAATCATTAAAATCGCGTCACCCAGTCGAAAGTTATGAAGTAACAAACATAAAAGAAGCATACAGATGAATTAAAAACATTCTCCTTTTTTGAAGTTGGTTGAAAGCTCCCAGATACTAATAAATTATTATTAAACACATTATTTATACACCTTTTGTGAACCTGACTTCTAACACTCGGCGAGCTGGACGAATATGTGAGGTATCAATCTGTCTGCACTTGCTAGGCGACATTATGTTTACCTAGCTTCTACTGTTTATAACAAAATTAATAAAGTATTGAATTTGTATCCTCTTTCGCACCGGGAATGTAAAACCAAAATCACCAATTACTTGCAAAATTTAACTTATAATGACACTGAAGCAATTCTGTCTGGATGCTTGTGATGCACACACATACTCACACACACACATATACACACACACACGCACACACACATATGCACAATAATGTATCTATATCTTTTTTCCTCTAATATTATGTACATAATTATAAGTTTAATTTGTATTTGTATTGTGTCTCGAGGTGGGCGTAAACTGCTGCGACACAGTTGCCAACTACTGTAGCAGGTTACGTACATTCTGTATTGTGGTATTTCTTTTTCTTTTGTCCAAATAAAAATTTTATTATTATTATTTATAATGATCATTTAATGTCAAAAGAGGTTTTAACATACAAAATAAGGTGAAGAAGTAACAAATGATTTTTATTTACAGGTAGCCAATAATCTGGCTGTCTGCCTTCTATACATGGGTCGCTTGAAGGAGGCCATTGCAGTCCTTCAAAAGGCAATCAATTCTGATCCCGAGAGAGGCCTCAATGAGAGTCTCCTTATAAATCTCTGCACTCTCTATGAGCTGGAGTCCTCCAAAACTAACGAGAAGAAGTTAAATCTTCTGCGGATGCTGTGCAAACACAAGAGTGATACCATACCCAATGTTCTGGAGTGCTTGAAGCTTAGTTAAGTAAGTTAAGCTTAGTGTTTGGTGAATGTTTTAGTTATTGATTAATAAATTAATATCACACACACAGTATTTTATATGTCTCTGCCTACCTGGATATACAGATGTATTCTCCTTCGGAAAAACTCGGATCTTTACCAGAATACTATGGCACCCGTACTGTTAATGAATGATCATATTAAACTCTCCCAGCACCAACGCTTCCCGAAGTGGCACTCAAAGTTAGTTTAGCTTTTCGAATGTCCCTTAGATTATCCGTGAAATAGCAACCGACCAAGTCGTGGTTCGGCCCTCTCGGGCACCCTCGGATCGGAATGCTTACGCGTAACATAGTAACCGTCCAAGCCGAGGTTACCCCCCACCGGGGGGACCCTTGTGTCGAGTTACTAGCGATAGAGGTTCAGGCTAAGCGATCTAAGAGCTATGCCACCTCTCAATCCGGTGAAGCATTCAAGGCCAGCTTCTCTGGCGGCCAATCTGTGTAGTTCGTCATAAAAAAAAACATTAAATGAGTGACATTTTCATATCCATTAATATGGAACTTTATTGTTTAGTTTCAAATGTCAAAATGAATAATGACATTGTATAATATAGAGATGTTACAACCATAACAATAATTACTTAAAACGGGATATTACCATTACCAATTATACGAAATGAGTTCTTGATATTTTTAAGTAATAATTGTTAAGTTCGTGACCATGTTAGTTTAAAATCATTATGTTACAACCACTTTCTGTAACTTTAAAAATAATCAATTTTATTGTGATAAGTAAACAAAACATTATCTCCACTTTATAACATAATTAAAAGTACAACAAAATAAAGCTTATTGGGAAAAATTTACAGTAGTAAAACTCAATACCTGCCTAAATTTTATGTCATTGGCGTCCCTGTCGTACCTAAGTAAATAACCTGCGTGTGAGAGAGATGCAATCAAAATCTGAAAATATATATTATTTAAAACTATAGCAAATATTTGAATTGAGTTTTACCACTCTATATATATATGTTGGTCTGCTGATGCGACTGACCCCTACCGCTCTAAGATGGGTACTGAAGCTATTTGAGAGAGCAGGATAAATACGAACTTTTCCCAAAATTACAAAGGAAATTCTCACCATATCTGTACCTTGTTGTGCCTCTTATTACAAGTAGATAAAGAAAAAAACATAAATTGCATTAAATATTTATTTACAGTAATTACAAAATTATTAAACAAGTCATTTATCGATCACAGAACTTTCGAGTAACGGACTGTTACCTATTTCTCATTTCATACATTACCATCAGTGTCGGGAAGCAATAATAGTTGGAATACGATTCAACAATGGTTCTTACATAAGTGCCAGTATATAAGACATTTACTCAATCAAATTCAGAAACATTGACAGCCTATTCGATTATGTTATGGTGAGGAAATATGTTTCTTATATACAAAAAATTTTTGTCATATATGGTAATCAATTTCAATCCCCATAGACGTTTTTAGAATGGGCAAGGCGTTACCGGTTTATCATACCTCATTCTCTTAGTTTTTAACGATAAGTTTTCTGTTTAAAATAAAGATAAAATTTGACAATACACAGAGTGCAAAGGACATATAACTAAACTTGTTTTTTTAAAAAGTTTCAAAATTCATTTACTTAAAAATTATGTTTTTAGTATATGAATGATAAATAGTAATAAAATATTTAGTATATAATGAAAAAATTATGTTATTAGTATATGTCCCTGCTGGGCACAGGCCTTCTCTGCAAAGAGAGTAAGGACATAGTCCGCCACACACACCTAGTGCGGATGTGGAGCCATCACATGTCTTAGAGATTGTTTTAAGACATGTAGGTTTCCTCACTATGTTTTCCTTCACCGCCGAGCGCATTAAATCAGAACATAAAATTGAGCTACCAAGGCACGGCGAAGGCATCAATTATCTTGTTCTACTATTTTCTTAGAGTTCAAGCAAACCACTAGTTTTTATCTAGTCTCTTAATTCAACTTTACATTCATTATATTCTGTATAAAAAGAAAGCTCTATGGAAGTCTAATGGCATGATGATGCCGCTCGTGGTGTACAGTTCGTAGAGTACAATTAACATAAAACGCGAACGCGATTCCAAATTTTATGTCAATTGGAACTTTTGTTTTCTGTAGTTTTAGTTTCATTTTAATTGTTTTGTTTTTTTTTTCTTTTTAAATAAAGCTAGCAATATTTCTTTTTTTTTTCAGAAATATTACTAACAATCTTGTTAACCATTCCAACAAAGCTTAATCTTGTGTTAGGACATGGCACGGCAATAGTCGAATGGTGGATTCGAACCCACGACCTTACGATTCGCAGGCCGTACCCTAAACCATTAAGCTATTGACGTGAGTTTTACATTGCAATAACTAGCATAAACATGTTATTCGTAATTTGTAGAAATGAGTAATTGCGTGCGCGACTGTACCACATGCGCAGCTATCCCTTCTATGTTTCGCTCAGCGCTAGAGTAAGTTATATGGCGCCAACTATATTAATTTAAAATTTCTTACAATTTTTGTCTGTCTGTTTCGGGTGGACATATTTTTTACGGGACTTCAGCTGATGTAATAAGGAGTAACTTAAGTTGGGTTAGTTTTGTTTTAGAATAATCTAAATAAATAGTTTCTAATCGCGGGTAACACCGTGGGGCGCAGCCAGCATATATGTTTATCATAACATGTTATATATCGTCCATACCGAAGAATACTAGATAATAATAGAAAGTGATTTAGAAGCTGAAAGTATATTTTTATTATTCCTTATAATAGCATTCAAGATCCGTCTACATGCGTTTTTATTTTTTCTGCCAATATACTAAAAATAAACTTGGAATCCGTGGTTGCTTAGTTACGGTACAACACATGTCTACAACTTTTACTAACTGTCCTGATAATTGATAGTCTTGCAGATTTATTCTTTGGATGGACAATATATAGTAGACAATAAACAAATTTCATTGATTAATGTATAAGCTGTAAAAATTCATTATGATATTTTTTATTTAATCAATTGAAGACATATGTCTAACAAGAAACAATTATTTATAATAAAGAATCCTATAATTTCTTTTTTTTTCAGAAATATTACTAACATTCTTGTTAACCATTCCAAAGCTTAAGCTTGTGCTAGGAGATGATTCACGTCAAGTCGAATGGTCGACTCGAACCAAAGACCTTACGATTCGCAGACCGTACCCTAAACTAGTGACGCTTCAATATTAATTGTTGTCATGTAAAATACGATATTAGTAGCCTCAAAATGTGTTTTTATTTTTCTAATCAGGCAATAAATTGTATTAGTAATGTTTCCACTAAAACAATTTCAACTACACTAATGAGCTTTTCAAATAGTCTTATTAATTAGAATAGTAGATTTTACATGGGAGCTTTTTAAATCCAGCAATTTTAAAACTTTATCTCCTTTTATTACTTACATAAGAATTTTCACATATAAAATTTGCTAGTGCAACATTATCAATCGATTTCGTGGGAACTATGGTAATATGTATATTTTATGTATTAGTATATAATTATTTATGGAGGTATATTTAGTGTAGGTTGTTAATTATATGTATAGATTTGTTATCATATTTGTATTTGAATGCCATCATCCTATTTTGTTCATATGTTTCCTGTCCATACACAGGTTGCCTGGAAGAGATCGCTCTTAGTGATAAGGTTGCCCATTGTACAATCAACTGTAAAATGTACCTTACTTATGTAATGCCTTTTGTTTGATTTTGGTGTACAATAAAGTTACTATCTATAAGAATTATCACAACAATTGTGATTTGCCTTTGTGAAAGTGTGTATTTGTCACATTGAATGTGTGATAATGTCATTTTGTATAGTGAAAATTATGGCATACCACTTACATTTAGGCACTTCTAAAACTCAAAACCCCAACTGCTATTTCCAATGCACTGCTCATTTGCATTGATAGTCTTACACTGCACTTTTAACAATTTAAGAATCCATTTCAAGTGAATGCTCGCTTCACCATCACCGCCTGTGATATGTTAGTCAATGAAGCGTAAGGCTAATTTTCATAAGTCTACTTTAGCCCCTATCCCGCTGAGTGGTATCGCTTGTAGTTCTGTCCGTAAGCACAAAAATTCACCAGTCACACAGGTGATTGCAGCACAGGCAATGTTTAGACTCCACCAGGAGAATGTTGTCGGAAATGTTCCATTGTATATCCAGCATGCAATCAAGTGTATACCATGGAAGGTGCAACTGGAAATAAGATATTGAAGAATTAATGATTACTACACTATATAAGAAGCCTTGGCAATTTCAAAATCAATTTTAATTTCACTATATCGCATTTTTCATCCACTTACAAATGAACAAGTGTCAAGTGTACAAATTAACAGAATTGTTAAAAAATTACTATAATAATAAATAAAAATTACTATATAAAATAAGTACTGCTGTCAAAAGTAGACAAGGCACCTGGTTTATATAGCTTGTTCTGAAGTAAGATGCAATTTTCACAGAAGACATCTTAGCCTAATGTACTAGAATGATGTACTTAACGTGAGGCATGTTGACAGAGCTCATCATAAATATATATGCAAAATATCAATCTACCATTTGGAAACACAGGCATTTTTTATCAATTTATTTAAAATTATTAAAAATTACCTAAAGTCTAGACACAGCTTAGTTCGACCGACAACATTCCAAAGCATTAATGCACCAACAATGGCATTAAGCACAAAAGCGACAATTACCGAACGTCCCTCATCATCTCTGACATGTATTTCCTGAAACAAAATATTACGACAGTATCATAATTTAATGCTGGCAAGCCCAGTTGTTTTTACTGTTACTGTGTTTATATGCTTGGTGAGTTATTTAATTATTAACTGAGATAGTGGTCCTGGATTTTGACAAAGAAAACTTCAATGATCAAATTCTTATCAATGATTAAATAATTTATTTTCATTTTAATAAACATCTATTATATTGGAGTAAGGTACAGGTAAGTGACTAGCTCTTGTAGGGAGAATTCTGGCTATAAAGATATTTCAGAATTCATCCAGGAGGATGTCATATTAGGGTTGATTGAATGTACTAACATGATACTGAAATATGTGATCCAAAGTTCGCGTCGATCCTGTTAAGTCTTGCATCACGGCGATGAGCAGGCACAACGTTAGGTAGAGAAGGAACTGCATTGCCACTATTTGAGAAACGATTAAACACGGGTCCCATTGCGTATAGCGGAAAGAGCCTGACAATTTCTTTATTTTGGACATGTCGAAATAAGTTTATCAAATTTGAATATACGTCTATCTGAGCGAATTTTAAACACCGTGGTCTCTGATCACTCTAGTGATCGAAATTTCATATAACTTTTGTATTACTTAAAGTAAATATAACCATATGGTAAATAATAAGGATAAGACGAAATGAAAAATTACGTATTTATTATGTTCGTTCGTTCAATGACATGCTTATGACATTTATATGACACATCCATCGAGACATTTTTTTATTGCCTAGGAATGTCGCCTTAAATTCTAGAAAGATGGCTTTCCATCCATATTTCACCACAAATATTGGTAGTAAAATGGGCTTAGCTTTTAATAGCATAATTACGCTAAAGAAATAAATAAAATTACCTACTTTTTTTTAGCATTGTGTATGCTGCCATTTTGTATTATATCAGGATTTTGTATCAGGATAAGAACTTATAAACGATGGCTCGAAAATGATGATTCCTGTTAAACCAATGAATTTCTTACCTAAACACCTGACAAAATTTGTGCCCTGTGCATGGCTTTAAAAAAAAATCTTATTATTAAAAATATATTTCAATGGAACGGACAAAGTGTGAAATCTAAATTGATTTGCTTAGATAGTTTATTGAGCGATGAAAATATACATGTGGCAATAATTTCTGAATATCTATGACATTGACATGTTTGAATGTGAATGCTTGTGTCCTAAGTCACTCTTCATTTAATCACTACATTACACTGAATCTCTAAAAACACATATTTGCCCCTTGAACAACATCTATGCTAATATAGAGGCAATACCTATCAAATTACTAAATTGTAAGTACATAGTAAATATTATTTCTATCTTTTGTCCATCGTCTCTAAGTACGCGTCAGTCAGATTGAATTTTTTTACTGGCTTCTAAATAGATCTCGGTTAGTGGTGATTTTAACGAACAGCAATTTTAAATGGCATGTGTTAAATGAAAACTTAGGTAGCGACCGTCTCATTATTAAAATATCCACGAATTACCAAAATGAAACACAATTTGTACCAAAACATAAAAAAGCTGGACTGGAAAGCCTACAAGCATGAATTATTCATTTTTTGTTCTTGATAATTTAACTTGCTCGGCCGTTGATATAAAAGAACATTATAAATATTTCGTAAGTTAAATGAACTTGGTACTCAGTGAAAATATTCCAATTAATAATTTGCATTCTAACATTAATGAAAAATTTACGTCTACAGAACTTATAGAAGAAAACCTACACCAGTTAATCTTTGTATGAATATGAATATGTTGCCTTACGAAAGTCGTCATGTATGGGTATCATAATGAAAACGATGGAATATAAAAATAAACAATTCTTGTAATATAGAAGTAAAAACCGAAAGGCTATTTGCGTCTACAGGCCAGGTCAATATCAATGTTAGATGTTTAAAATTGGTAAAAGACTAATTGGTCCATTTTTTAAACATTCTAATTCATGTAAAGCAAAAGGTGATTCAACCAGTTCATTATTAGCCCTAAGAGTTGGAGGGTGGTTGAGTACAAGTCAGGCATTAGGGAATGATGTAATCCATTTAGGCTGGATTGAGAAATAGAGAAACTAGAGGCTTGTCCTTTAATCTTTTTTTTTTGTTAACGGGGAGGAAATCTTCAAAAATATACCCCGCCTTCTGGGGGGTTTTATCCACTAAAACCTCCCCAGTGGCCCTTTCCTTGGTGCATGATGAGGGGCTCCGGGATCTCCAGTGGAACGCACCGGAGCCCCTCTGCACTGTGCTCAAGGAGAGCACGTCCCGGGGGGGAGGTTACTCCCTCCCCCCCTGTGCCCTCGCAGTGCAAGGCTACACGGGCCAGCCGATGTCGCCTTCTTCCCGGGTCCACTTTAGCGGACGACAAAGGCCCCCACCCTTGTCGCCCAGTGAACCCGAGGCCCCTTTTAGTCGCCTTCTACGACAGGCAGGGGATAACTGGGGACAACAGCCCAAAACTACAGGGCTGTTGTCCTTTAATCTAATGCATCTTGACCACACATCTAAAATTGATATTAACTTTGGAGGATTTGATGATTTATTATTTTGCTCTTCCAAGAAAACATGCGTTTGGAAAAAGTCAGTCATGTCTAGACTTTAACGAGACTTGTTTTCGCTATCATCATGGTTTTTCACATACCAACTGCTTTATGTTTTCTAGGTATTGAAAATGCATATATCAACATTCTCATAGGCAAGGTAGTAAGTACATTGGATGATGTAGGAATTGGAAAAATGTTATTTACATGTGGTGTTTCTTGAGTGATAGGATATAGGTTGAATTGATGGTTAAAGCTGATAAGCATTCCTGACAAATAAATAAGGGCTCAAAGAGTTCCTATATCCCCATTATTTTCATGTTTCTGTTGTATCATGTTTCTCCAACCTGTGGGCCAATGCTTGGTAGATTATAGACATAATTTATGTGAAAATTTTCAGCGGTGGAACGCCAACCATCAAGACTACATCTACGGAATTTGAAATTCTGCCTTGATGGTAATGGAAAAATGTTACCATACCAATCAGTCAGGAATCTACAATCACAAGTAAACCAAACTGATTTTAAATCAAATCAAATGTTTAAGGTTCAGTCGAACACCGAGCGGAGAACATGTCGAGCGAATGTGACGCCAAAGATTGTGACGCTAAAGATTGTGACGTAAAAGATTGTGACGTAAAAGATTGTGACGTAAAAGATTGTGACATAAAAGATTGTGACGCCAAAGATTGTGACGTGAAAGATTGTGACGCCAAAGATTGTGACGTGAAAGATTGTGACGTAAAAGATTGTGACGTCAAAGATTGTGACGTGAAAGATTGTGACGTAAAAGATTGTGACGTAAAAGATTGTGACGTCAAAGATTGTGACGTCAAAGATTGTGACGTCAAAGATTGTGACGTGAAAGATTGTGACGTAAAAGATTGTGACGTGAAAGATTGTGACGTCAAAGATTGTGACGTAAAAGATTGTGACGTAAAAGATTGTGACGTCAAAGATTGTGACGCCAAAGATTGTGACGCTAAAGATTGTGACGTAAAAGATTGTGACGTAAAAGATTGTGACGTAAAAGATTGTGACGTAAAAGATTGTGACGCCAAAGATTGTGACGTCAAAGATTGTGACGTAAAAGATTGTGACGCCAAAGATTGTGACGTCAAAGATTGTGACGTGAAAGATTGTGACGTCAAAGATTGTGACGTAAAAGATTGTGACGTAAAAGATTGTGACGTAAAAGATTGTGACGTAAAAGATTGTGACGTAAAAGATTGTGACGCCAAAGATTGTGACGTAAAAGATTGTGACGTCAAAGATTGTGACGTAAAAGATTGTGACGTGAAAGATTGTGACGCCAAAGATTGTGACGTCAAAGATTGTGACGTAAAAGATTGTGACGCCAAAGATTGTGACGTAAAAGATTGTGACGCCAAAGATTGTGACGTCAAAGATTGTGACGCCAAAGATTGTGACGTAAAAGATTGTGACGTCAAAGATTGTGACGTAAAAGATTGTGACGTAAAAGATTGTGACGTAAAAGATTGTGACGTAAAAGATTGTGACGTAAAAGATTGTGACGTAAAAGATTGTGACGTAAAAGATTGTGACGTGAAAGATTGTGACGTAAAAGATTGTGACGCCAAAGATTGTGACGTCAAAGATTGTGACGTAAAAGATTGTGACGTAAAAGATTGTGACGTAAAAGATTGTGACGTCAAAGATTGTGACGCCAAAGATTGTGACGTCAAAGATTGTGACGTAAAAGATTGTGACGCCAAAGATTGTGACGTAAAAGATTGTGACGCCAAAGATTGTGACGCCAAAGATTGTGACGTCAAAGATTGTGACGCCAAAGATTGTGACGTAAAAGATTGTGACGTAAAAGATTGTGACGCCAAAGATTGTGACGTCAAAGATTGTGACGTAAAAGATTGTGACGTCAAAGATTGTGACGCCAAAGATTGTGACGTAAAAGATTGTGACGTCAAAGATTGTGACGTAAAAGATTGTGACGCCAAAGATTGTGACGTAAAAGATTGTGACGCCAAAGATTGTGACGCCAAAGATTGTGACGCCAAAGATTGTGACGTGAAAGATTGTGACGTAAAAGATTGTGACGTAAAAGATTGTGACGTAAAAGATTGTGACGTAAAAGATTGTGACGCCAAAGATTGTGACGCCAAAGATTGTGACGCCAAAGATTGTGACGCCAAAGATTGTGACGCCAAAGATTGTGACGCCAAAGATTGTGACGTCAAAGATTGTGACGCCAAAGATTGTGACGTAAAAGATTGTGACGCCAAAGATTGTGACGTAAAAGATTGTGACGTAAAAGATTGTGACGCCAAAGATTGTGACGTAAAAGATTGTGACGTAAAAGATTGTGACGTAAAAGATTGTGACGTAAAAGATTGTGACGTAAAAGATTGTGACGTAAAAGATTGTGACGCCAAAGATTGTGACGTAAAAGATTGTGACGTCAAAGATTGTGACGTAAAAGATTGTGACGTAAAAGATTGTGACGTCAAAGATTGTGACGTAAAAGATTGTGACGCCAAAGATTGTGACGTCAAAGATTGTGACGTAAAAGATTGTGACGCCAAAGATTGTGACGTCAAAGATTGTGACGTAAAAGATTGTGACGTAAAAGATTGTGACGCCAAAGATTGTGACGTAAAAGATTGTGACGTAAAAGATTGTGACGTGAAAGATTGTGACGTGAAAGATTGTGACGTAAAAGATTGTGACGTAAAAGATTGTGACGCCAAAGATTGTGACGTAAAAGATTGTGACGCCAAAGATTGTGACGCCAAAGATTGTGACGTAAAAGATTGTGACGTAAAAGATTGTGACGCCAAAGATTGTGACGTAAAAGATTGTGACGTAAAAGATTGTGACGTAAAAGATTGTGACGCCAAAGATTGTGACGTGAAAGATTGTGACGTAAAAGATTGTGACGTGAAAGATTGTGACGTCAAAGATTGTGACGCCAAAGATTGTGACGTAAAAGATTGTGACGTAAAAGATTGTGACGTAAAAGATTGTGACGCCAAAGATTGTGACGTAAAAGATTGTGACGTAAAAGATTGTGACGCCAAAGATTGTGACGTAAAAGATTGTGACGTAAAAGATTGTGACGTAAAAGATTGTGACGTAAAAGATTGTGACGTAAAAGATTGTGACGTAAAAGATTGTGACGTAAAAGATTGTGACGTGAAAGATTGTGACGTAAAAGATTGTGACGTAAAAGATTGTGACGTAAAAGATTGTGACGTAAAAGATTGTGACGTAAAAGATTGTGACGCCAAAGATTGTGACGTGAAAGATTGTGACGTAAAAGATTGTGACGTAAAAGATTGTGACGTAAAAGATTGTGACGTAAAAGATTGTGACGTAAAAGATTGTGACGTAAAAGATTGTGACGCCAAAGATTGTGACGTAAAAGATTGTGACGTAAAAGATTGTGACGTAAAAGATTGTGACGTAAAAGATTGTGACGTCAAAGATTGTGACGTAAAAGATTGTGACGCCAAAGATTGTGACGTAAAAGATTGTGACGCCAAAGATTGTGACGTAAAAGATTGTGACGCCAAAGATTGTGACGTAAAAGATTGTGACGTAAAAGATTGTGACGTAAAAGATTGTGACGTAAAAGATTGTGACGTAAAAGATTGTGACGTAAAAGATTGTGACGCCAAAGATTGTGACGTAAAAGATTGTGACGTAAAAGATTGTGACGTAAAAGATTGTGACGTCAAAGATTGTGACGCCAAAGATTGTGACGCCAAAGATTGTGACGTAAAAGATTGTGACGTAAAAGATTGTGACGCCAAAGATTGTGACGTAAAAGATTGTGACGTCAAAGATTGTGACGCCAAAGATTGTGACGCCAAAGATTGTGACGTCAAAGATTGTGACGCCAAAGATTGTGACGCCAAAGATTGTGACGTAAAAGATTGTGACGTAAAAGATTGTGACGTAATAGCGGTTTAAAAAATGATTTCTCCATTGTTCTGCTAGCAATCGTGGATCCATATAATAAATTCATTATTGTTGATATTGGAAACTATGGACGATTGAGTGACAGTAGAATATATGAAAATTCTGTCCT
Source organism: Meandrusa payeni (assembly GCA_029286785.1). NCBI lineage: Eukaryota > Metazoa > Arthropoda > Insecta > Lepidoptera > Papilionidae > Meandrusa > Meandrusa payeni. The sequence goes on from JAGSMX010000021.1 coordinate 7,342,194, forward strand.
TTATAAAGTCCTAAATGGTAAATCACTTATACCACCGAAACCTCTGCCGGGGAATGTCGATAAAACACCTCACGTTTTAGTTGGAGATGAAGGTTTTGCTTTGAATAAATATTTAATGCGGCCTTTCCCTAAAGCAGTGGTTAAACAAGACAACAGAAAGAAAACTTTCAACGATAGACTATTTCGAGCCAGACGTGTTGTCGACAACAATTTTGGTATTTTGTTGCAAAAGTTTCGAATCTTTAATAGACCTATAGAAAGTGACGTTGATACTGCGATACATATTGTTAAAGCAGTGTGTTGCCTACATAATTATATAAAAATCAAACGAGGGTTCATATCGCCCAAGCCCGAATTAATACCTGACGTACCAAGAACGATCACTTCATTGAAGCCCACAAATCAACGGTCTCCCGATGCCGCATTTAAGGTGCGAGAAATGTTTGTCACATATTTTAACGATAACCCATTAAAAATATATTAAAAAAAAGCGGCTCGTTTTTTTTTAAAACAGCAGTTAATGTTACAAGTTAGTTCAGTTTATGCCGACAACGAATCCTGGCATATTTCGGACACAACGCGCAGAGGCGACGAAAGTCTAGATAAACTGATCGTAGTTGGGAACACCGCAGGAAAAAGATCTCGCGGCCGTTCACCAACAATGTGGTCCGAATCTTACAGTGCTGTCAGAGACGCGCTGGACAGAAGCCGGTGGAGGCAAATCAACCGCTCCAGATGCAACCCTGATGGTGACCACGATCCTCAGACATGAGGGACCGACACTAGAGAGTTCAGTTTAGTAACAACCTTTGTATTGTGCTGGGTGCAGGCCGTCTCCGTAAAGAGACTATAAGGGCTTAGTCACACAAACCAAAATTCCACTCATTATCATCTTTTTATAGCAGATAAATCTCGCATTGGTTTCCTAAATAAATTTATAAAGTCAAAGCGTCAATAGCCTAGTGATTTAGGGTACGGCCTGCGAATCGTAAGCACAAGCATAAGCTGGAATGGTTAACAAGATTGTCAGTAATATTTCTAAAAAAAAAAAGAATTATTGCTAGCTTTCTTTTGTAAAGTCGCCACTTTTTCCAGTCACAACAAACAGCGGAATGACAAGCTCAAATCCTGGTAATTAACAGTGACGTTAGTTACTGCGTTTCGTTTTACGCTACGACGTTTAAACAGTTACCAACAGCAACAAACGCAAGGTACACTGGTTTTGTGGATCCTGCATAAAATGTGATGGAAATTTCCGTGTTTACTAGTATATTGCAACTGTCAATTTTCCCGCCAACTCTACACTCCGCTCGCTGTGTGACTTTACCTTTAAATTACGATAAACTTTGTATTAATATGTCCCTTTTATCTTTTTCTTTGTACACTTTGAAGTTAGAAAATATTTTATTACATATATATAAATGTTCTCGTGATCCATTTCAATATTTACTGTCGGCAACAAATAGAAAGATCGCACAAACATTAACATTCACGCCTGCGAAATAGCAGGACTGGCAGAGATTACCGATTTTTGTTTTACTGGACCAAGTAAAACAAAAGTTTGAGTTCTACAAATAATATAATAGTCACATAATAAAACCCGTATGATCGAGCTTTGCTCAGTATTTTGTTGAAATTATTATTTGGATACGAATATAAAAATCGAAGGAAGCAGAGGCAGGGCGCCCACTAAATGGACGGACTCTATTGGAGGAGCTACCTAAATTAGAACTCCAGGCGCCTATCCACCTGGCCCAAAATAGGAAAGAAAGAAAGAGTGGGGAATGCTCGTTTAAAGCAGGTCTCTTGGTGGTCACGACCCTCAGCTCTGAGGAAACGATTATAAAGAATATAAAAATGAAAATTGAATAATATTAATCGATTTTACAGACAATAATAAACAAGTATATTTACGAGCACACACAATAACCGACTTCAAATCGAATCAAACGTTAAACGCGTATTACGCGCGGAAGCTCTCCTTGTATTTCCGAAGAAGTAACCAGAACCTAATCAAACTCTCATCAAACTATTCTTAAATTCTTTTCCAATAAAAAACGAATCATTAAAATCAGTTCACCCAGTCGAAAGTTATGAAATAACAAACTTAAAAAAAAAAGCAGACGAATTGAGAGCTTCCTCCTTTTTTAAGTCGGTTGAAAATAAAGTAACAGCATATATAATACGTCCAAAAGTCTGGGTCTACACGAGGTCTTCTCTGAAAAGAGAATATAGAATAGGCTAAAACGTGAGAACTTCTGGTCTTCTATCGATCGACTAGGTTCCATATTTTTTATTTTGACATATAGTCCTGGGTAGTTAGGTGCATTAGCTTAGTAAATGCCTATTCACTCCATTTATGAAAACCTACATTGTAATCGAAGGGAAACACAGACGCGGGCAAACTATGAAAGACGAAGTAAAAAGCTTCGTCTTTTATTAAGGTGTGTTACATGTGGGCTTCGTGTATAGACGTTGTTAAAAACAAAGAGATAAATATTAAAAAATAAAAAAAATTAGATCATGTAATTCCTGAGAACACTCTAAAATGAATTCTGTAAAACCCAAAAACTAGCTTCATCTTGGCCCGTTTCCAGTGCAAAGCTGCAAGATGGTATTTAGCAGCGCCTGTTCAAATGTGACACACGACTGAACTTGAGCTTTATAAATCGAGCACTTGCTTAAATATTATAAGAGGTTCAGGCTAAGCGACCTAAGAGCTATGCCACCTCTCAATCTAGTGAAAAATTCAAAGCCAGCTTCTCTAATCTGAGTAGATACGTCCCAATAATATTATAAAAAATACATAATAACAACCACTGCGGGCGATACCAATAGATAGGTGGACCCCTGACTAGGCTATTGAGCCCTCCAATCGTATTGACGCTTCTATAATTAATTAATTGATAACAAACATTGCAAGATAATGGACAGTAGCATAATTTTGAGTAGTGAAAATTTGAAGATATCTTTATCATTTGCACGCCAATATATAGGGTTTGAACGACGGTGTAATTCAGTACATGAAATGGAACAACTGCGGGTGGTCGTTTTGTGGTGAGTCTTGTTTTTTTTTTAATTTTACAAATAGTCACAGGATTGAAACATAGAGACATAAAAGAATAATAGAATTTAAACAAATTAATTGATAAATATAAGAAGAATAAATATATGCTTCCGGTGTATCCTACTGTGTTAAAATAACGGGAGATTTTTTTTTTCTATTTAAGAAAACCAAATTATAACTTGAATATATTTTTAATACACTTTAAGCAAACACGATCCCTCCAGATATTTAGTGGAAAGTGTCTTAGTGCAGTGCTGGATAGAGAGGCTGGGTTATGTGGGATTTTTAGCCACTAAAAGGGGGAGGGGCTCCGGGATCTCTAGTGCACTGGAGCCCCTCTGCACTGTGCTCTTAGGAGAGCATGTCCCGGGGGAGGAGGTTAATCCCTTCCCCATGTGCCCTCGCAGTGCAAGGCAATACGAGCCAGCCGATGTCGCCTTGCACACAAAAGGCGACAAAGGTCGCCCTTGTCGCCCAGTCAACCCGAAGCCCCCTTTTAGTCGCCTTCTACGACAGGTAGGGGATACCGTAGTCTGATTCTACGAGCCCAGAACTACAGGGTTGCATTTTAAAAAAAGTTTTATTTCTAGAAAATTCTAGTAATCCGAGTGAAGAAATTAACATAACCATGGCTGGTCCTTTCTAGCCACCATGTCGCTGTGTCTCTCTGTCCACCCCGTGACAAACGGAGAGAGTAAACTTTGTCGGCTTTTTTTTACTTTATAAGGTAGTGCTTAACCACGATCCTATCTGACGTTTAGTGGTAATGCAGTCCTAGATGCTGTAAGGATTACAAAGAAGGGATACACTACCTCAGTAAATGCATATTTCCTCTATTCTTTTAAATACTCAACATTGTAATCGGAGGAAAAGACAGACGCGTTCAAATTATTCCAGCCCTTTGCTGTACGAATAATCAAGCTTAAGTTAGGTGCCATGGAATGCGGGGCTAGGATGGATACCTGGCCCCAGTATGCTTCGGCGTCGTCGGGACTTCTCTGAGTGCCGGAGAAGTCCCCTTTTGAGGTTGAAGTCCGGTCTTTGCCGGGACCGGCCGGTCGTTGGGGTGTCCTGTCGCTGACAGATCTGGGGTACCCCGCTCATAACGGCTGATGGCATTCGTGGAAGGTTTTGTGGGTAGGGGCTGCCCAGGCCGAGTCCCACATGGAATGAGCTCATTGCCAACATCGCAATTGGCAAATTTGTACTAAGCACTCGACATTTATAAGGAAAATAAATTGTTGACTTAACACTTGTCAGGTTTATCTTAGTGATATATATAGGAAACCTACAACAAACCGATAGTGTTTTTAAGCACGCATCAATTTTGATAACACTTGTGCTAATTGAGAAGTGTTTACTTTTTGCTTTTGTACTGTTTTTCATGTTTTGGTATTGTGACGTCATTATGCATAGATAGTAACGAAAATAAAAATCTCATGATAGGCCGCTAAAAAAAAATATTGCTAGCTTTCTTTTTATTAAAAAACAAATGATTTGTTACAGGGCGTTGCTAAGCACAGGGTTCGGAACGGCTGTCAAATTCCCCCCTGGCTTCAGATTCGGCGCTGCAACGTCCTCTCATCAGGTCGAGGGAGCTTGGAATGTTAGTGGTAAGAGTATTTTCGAAATTATGATGCCAAGCAAAGGAAAATTTTAACCGCCTTTAAAAAAGGAGATTCTCAAGTTTTCAATTAGCAGATCCCATATTAGTTTCCTCGGCATTGACTTTGGGTTCCGCATATACAAAGGGACGTTTATGACAATCCAAGGCTAGGATTTATTAAAGTTAATGAGCACAAATGTGAAAGAAAGAACATAGCAACCAGAAATTCGTAATATAACTATGATAAGTCAAAAATAGGAGAAACCACTTGATGCAAATTTAAGACTTATATGATTATCATGGATCCCATTGCCAGACTTGGACCTGGAAATTGGAAGCGGCATGGATAGCTTTAAAATAAAAAGAATCATCATAATCGGTTCAACCAGTCGAAAGTTATGAGGTAACAAGCGTAAAAATATAGACGATTTGAAAACTTCGTTTTTGAAGTCGGTTGAAAAAAAATAAAATCAAACATTTTTAACAAAAAAATATTATTAATATTTCTCTTATTAATATTTATTAATATATATCTGCATTTCTTTGTTTTTACTCGTCCACAGACAAAGGGGAGAGTATATGGGACAGGTTCGTTCACGCCAACCCCGCCGTGATCGTTGATCGGAGCAATGGGGATGACGCTTGTGACTCCTATCACACGTGGAAAGATGATATCAGAATCGCTGCGGAACTTGGTCTACATTTTTACAGGTTATCAAATTATTTATATATATGTATATAAATATTATATATATCCTTTCTCTAGTCTTTATTTTTTAGTAGGAAGTCAACATGATAAGTACTTAAAATATGCATTAATTAATAACAAGGGACGGAATGGTCCACACTTATCGGGCGTACGGATTGCCTGGAGTCAATCAGGCGTATTATTTCCGGTTTTTGTCGCCTTTTAGGCCTTACAGCGGTTTTCCAGTCTAATTCTAGTCTATTCTCAAAGTGGATAAAAAGTGATGATTTCCGGGGGGTCTAGCTCGTTTCGATTTTGCTAACTGCATGAATTCATTTCTTGAATGCGCTCACGATATCATAGCAATTATGCTGTGTTGTAAATTTGCTTATTTATTTTGGCAGGCTCTTTTCTTAATACATAAAATAACCAAGTGAAGTCTGCCAATCCGCTCTAGGGCCTTGTGGTCTGTACTCTACCTCATCTATACTCTCTTTACAGAGAAGGCTGGAACTTTAATTCTAACTAGCGTCTATATTCGTTTTCTTTCTTCACATTTGGGCTCAAAGACATTTAAGAGTACTGACCTAGTCTTATTTTGCCACCATATTTAAGGAACGGAAATTTTAAAAATCTCATGGAAGCAGTAAGCCTGCTTAAAATTTCCGTTGCATATCTTCGGAACTCAAGAAAACAAATGCCAAAAAAAGTAAAATCAATTGAAACAAAAACCCTTAAAAAAATCAAAATCAGTTAACAAATGACGGCGCCATTAAAAAAATACTGTTTTAAAGTTGGCAAAAAGCATTGCGCGACCCATAGGCGACTGTTTGCCATATTTCAAAAATAAATATATTTCGTTCTAGATTTTCCTTTTCTTGGCCGAGACTTTTGCCGTCTGGTACTGCTGAAAAAATAAGCGAAGACGGTAAAATTTATTACAACAACCTCATCGACGGTCTGCTGGAAAAGGAATAGAGCCAGTAGTCACACTGTACCATTGGGACTTGCCACAGAGATTGCAAGACTTAGGTGAGATCTTTCTTATTAACGTAAACCAGCGGGAGTAGGAACAATGATATTATTGTCTCTAGAATTCATTGAAATCTAGTATTAATTAGAAGAGTTGAAAGAATCAATAGAGATAGAATAGAATAATTAGATAATATTACAAAAACATAAAAATATACAGACAAAGCTTTTTTAAAGTTGATAACAACCGACCGAGTAAGGCGACCGAGTGGGTCGGCCCCATCGAACGCCCTCTATTCGGAATGCTAACATCCAAGCCGAGATCCCCTCTCAGGGGCCCTTGCCCCCTGTCGCTCCCAATAGACGTTCAGGCTAAGCGACCTAAGAGCTCTGCCATCTCTTAAATTCTATTGCGAAAACCAAAAAAATATATATAAAAAAGCCCAATTTCTGTTAGTGTCTGACATACGGTGCGCGTAACTTTCTCACGCATCAACAATAAAATAACATCATTTCCATACGTGCCCGGAGTACTAACTTCACAAACGTTTCTTCTGTACATCCTTATTTGCTCTCATTCCCATGGAACAAGCTTTTTTTAACAAGAATTTCAATAAAACTTACCTTCGACCAATGATTAGTATTCATACTAAAATTGCAGAAAATCCTAAAAACGTATTTATGTGTATTTCAGTAAACAATACGTGAGTTGAATTTCTAACAGATAAAACAGTATCGCCTTGTAGCCTGTTACCTTGTCAGTAAGCCTCGCTTTTAAAATTCTTTTTGTTTTTTTACTACTCTGTAAATCGTATTTTTTAAGTAAAATCATCTTAGTAGGCTGGTGAGGGCGTTACGAAAAGTGTGAACGTGTAAACGAAAGTGTAAATACATATGGATTTACTTCAGTTATGTGGTCTAAAACTTCAGAATTGAAACGAAATTACCGCCCACCTGATCTTAAATGATCACCGTCGCCCACGAACATTCACAGCACCAGAGGAGCTGCAGGTATGTTGCCAGCCTTTAGGATAGGAGTAGGCTCGGCTCGTTTCTTGAAGGTCGTCTAGACACACCGCTGGTGACAGTTGATTCCACGGGTTGACAGTGCGTGGAAAAAAGTTGCTCGAGAAACGAACAGTTGGGGAACGCAATCAAGATGGAGTCGATGGAATTTAGAATTCTGCCGTGATTATAATATAATAAGTAATATTTATAGATATTACAAATACATACGAAATACTTTTACTATATTTTCCAGGCGGTTGGACGAATCCCTACATAGCAGACTGGTTTGCGGACTACGCGAGGGTAGTGTACACTTTGTACGGCGATAGAGTGAAGACCTGGATCACCATCAACGAGCCCATAGTGGTCTGTGACATTGCATACAACACGGGGTACTTCGCTCCCGGCATCAAAGACCCGGGTTTCGGGAGCTACCTTTGCAACAAGAATGTCCTACTCGCACATGCTAGGGCTTGGAGAATTTATAACGAAGATTTCAAGCCGAAATATCATGGTGTGTTTGTATTCAAATGATTAGTAATGTATAGGACTCCACCCCACTAACGAGTGTGCTTAAGACCACACGACTATAGTAAAACTATCATAGGTCCATCTATATGTATGTATATACGCGATTGTTGAGGAGAGAAAGAAATTGTGCGCACACTGCCGTCTCTTGTTATACAGACAATAGGCCTGCACGTTGTCTTAGATATACGAACTTCACTTCCGTTCGCCTCGCCCGATGACATTTCGTAACGCATTCACCCGCTTACTGACTTGGGGTCAAGCATGCGTGCAATGATAACTTCATAATTAAGGAATAGAGACCGAATGAGAGAGTTTGTTGTCCATTTTCTGGTTTTAGAAAATAGTAAAGTTGAAATAATTGATCAAAAACAATTCAGGACCCGGCCTACGGCGTAGGAGTCTTCACCTTTGCCATCACCTTAGGTGAGCTATTATTAAGGCTATTTCATTTTTTGACAAAGCGGCACGTAACAAAGAACCTGAGTCCCAAGTCCTTTTGCTAGTCCTATCAATTATCATTCCGTCACACAACAAACGATTGGTGTGCCAGTGGTACGCTATCGCTAAACCATAGTGGCACTATTGAACTGAAAGACTTCTCTGTTTCTTGAAGTGCCATCTCCTACCAGAGGTCGGCTATCACTAAGGCTATTTTATTTTTTGATGCAGCCGCACGGAACAAGAATCGTGTGATCAAATTGAACCATGTCCGGAGATGTCTAAGCCACGAAATACGTCTTCTTCCAGGTGGTCGTTACCCTCGGATGATGAGTTGGACTAGTTCGTATTTGTTACCACGCATTATGTGACCAAAGTACTAGAGCTTGCGTTTTTTCACGGTATTAAGGACCTCCGCATTCTTGTTCACCATTTGCAATACTCTTTTGTTTGGTATCTTATGCGTCCATTATATTTTAAGAATTCTTCTGTACACCCACATTGCAAAGGCTTCTGGGTCTCATATGCTGGGTTAAGGTCCATGACTCCTACGCCATACAGAAGAACAGAAAACACATAGCAACGTGCCAAATGCACCCTGGTAGATATCTTCAAAGATCGATTGCAGAGAAGGTGAGGTAACTTTAGAAATGCGTTTCGAGCTTTCTCTATACGACATTTGATCTCCGTGCGTGCAGAGCAAATATCGACCACTGATGCCAATGATACCTTCATTTTGTGTAAATGAACCTTCATTGGCAACGAAGCCCTGGTATAAATGACGAAACACGAAATACAACAATTTATTATATAAGTCTACTTTTTAAATGCGTTCCTATATACGAGTATATATATATGTCCACGAGTGTATATCATTTTTGTAAAATTAAAAAAAATTTCGTATCACAGGTAAAGTTGGAATCACGAATCAGCTGTTTTGGTTGGAGAGCGCGTCGAGTAGATACGATGACTTGACAGAGCTGCTGCGACACTACATGGTATGATGGATTAACAAGTATTTTCAGGATTACGGCCTCACATGGAGTACTGTTCGCATCTCTGGACCGGGGCTCCACAAAATCAACTCCTTTCAATTGACCGCGTACAAAGTAGAGCTTGTCGAATCGTCTAGATCGCCGTCTCTTCGATCGACTTGACTCACTAGATCTGCGAAGAGATGTCGTGACTCTTTGCATTCTCTATTACATTTACCATGTGGAGTGTTCTGATGAATTGTATGAAATTATCCCAGACCGATATCAATTTCCATTACTGCATATCGCGGAAAATTTGTAAACTCCATCGACACTTGATGGCTGTCGTTACACGACCAAACGTTTCCAGTGTAACTTTCTTCCACGCAATATCAACTTGCAAGCAGCTGCAGGTGCGTTGCCGGCGTTTAAAATAAGAGTAAGTTTCTTGAAGATATAAAAAAATGTATAAATTATACAAGTTCGGAAACACCGCTGGTGACAGTTGGTTCCACCGGTTGATAGTACGTGGAAGAAAGTTACGCGACATGGTCGTAACGCGCAAGGATTATTGCGCGTTACCGCTATTTTATGGGCAGGCCCCACCCCTTAGATGTTAGGAGCGTTGCTGGAGTTTCTTCGGCCACTTCTTCTCCCAGCGCCAACGCTTCCCGAAGTGGCACTCAAAGTTAGTTTAGCTTTTGAATGTCTCTTAGATTATCCGTGAAATAGCAACCGACCGAGACGTGGTTCGGCCCTCTCGGGCGTCCTCGGATCGGCATGCTTACGCGTAACATAGTAACCGTCCAAGCCGAGGTTACCCCTCACCGGGGGGACCCTTGTGTCGAGTTACTAGCAATAGAGGTTCAGGCTAAGCGACTTAAGAGCTATGCCACCTCTCAATCCAGTGAAGCAGTCAAGGTCAGCTTCTCTGGCCAATCTGTGTAGTTCGTCATAAAAAAAAAATGGTCGTGAAACGTCGAGTATCAGGATAGTGTCTTATTTTTGTTAAATGTGTGCCTAATTTAAATGTGTTATTACCTGGCTAACCGATTAAATGGCTTTTTATTATTAATAGCAGACTCGAGAGTTACGACTAGAAGAACATTAGATACAATTTAGTAGAATCCAGAAACTTTTTGTATATTGAAGTCGGTTTTAAAGCGAGATAGTGACAGTGAACGGGACCCTTTCCAACTTGATACAGGCGGGAATGTACTCACACGCGATCTACTCGAAAGAGGGTGGATGGCCGCCACAAATAGAGCAGATCATAGCACAGAACAGCAGAACGCAAGGATACCCACGTTCTAGATTGCCGCAGTTCACTGAAGACGAAATTAAACTCATTAAAGGTATTGTGATAAGATTTTTAACCCACCTTAAATACCAGGACTGTCTTAATTCGTTAGTGGTTTTTTTTACCCAAGTCTAGCCTAGTCTTTTATGGACCGTTTATGAAAGTATTTCTTATGTTTGAAAAGATGTGGTTTCAATCCTAAAAATCATTTGGAAGTACGCTTGTTAATTGTGTGATTTGAGATTGAACATTTTCTAAAAATAAAACCTAGCTAGATCGATTTATCGCCCCCGAAAACCCCTGCATACAAAATTTCATGATAATGGTACCTGTTCCGAAATCCAGATTATTATTACGACGGTAAACATCTTAACACAAAAACTATTGGTTAAACCGTTTTTCTGTTACGAAAGAAGCAGTAATTGAATATGATAGACATTTGTGAAATGACGTATGGCCTGTTTGAAGTTGTCATTCGTTGGCCAAACAACTGAACGTCATTCCGGTCAATAATATAAAATTTATTAATAAAAAAATTTTTTTTTTTATTTTACATACAAACATCTGTCAGTACCAACTCAGAAACATTCGTAGACTCATGTACAACACTTTGCTGAAGATTATCACATAAAATGTATAGTTTACGATTCCATAACGGACATACAGACAAACATTCATTTTTATTTATATAGAATATATGTTTATATGATGCCAATAAAGAAACTGTCAACGTCTAATCCGTCACCGACGTTATGCGTGTACAACATATCCATAGGTTACAAGTAATTCAGAATCGTTTTCTGCGAAGAACCACGTAATCGCAAGCTCCACGTTGATACAAGGTTATCGACAATAGCCCAATTCTATAAGCAGGCATCTCGACGGTTTTGAGACTGCCTCCAAATATTCTGACAAACCTCTGGTAAGTGCCGCCACTTATAAGCCTTACTGTACTAAATACCGTCGCATCGCCCGAAGGCGGAGACACGTTCTCGACGATCCGGACGACGCGATTACCATTGCACAGGCTAGATCTTTACAAATTCACAAGCTGTCAAGGCCAGCTTCTTTGACCAATCTGTGTAGTACATAAAAAAACGTGTAGATTTGAAGTGGGTGTTTGTTTTGTACACGTAAACTATTGTCAATGAATACAGGTACATATGACTTCTATGGATTCAACTACTACACGTCTAGGACGGTCCGCGAAGCCAGGGATGGTGAAATACTGGAGAACTGGCCTCTGGGATCGGGTGCAGTGGAATTGGGCGCAGTCGTAGAAGCTGATCCGTCATGGAAGAAAGCCGACTCCGAGTGGTTCTGGGTATTACTTTAAGATTTCATTAGTACATTAAGGTCTACTTACGTCTTACTCTGACGGTCAAGCATTGGATTTATAACAACAAGAATATTTACGAGTAAAAACAAAAACTGACTTCAAATCGAATCAAACATTTATTTTTTAATGTTTGATTACGCGCGGACGCTCTCTTTGTATATCAGAATTATCATGGGAATATTAAGAAATAGAATTAATAAAACTTTCATCAAACTTCTCTTATCTCATCTTATCTTCATAACTTTGGTCTGGGTGATTTTGTAGATTCTTTTTTTTATTTTCATTCGAAACCTAGTACTTCGTCCGATTGTTTGTCAAACTGTTTTAAAAAAATATTTTTTAAACCTTTGCGTATGGTGTGTAAATATATATATATATTAAGAACAGCCTGTATCGAACGCTCACACGCATTGAGGCGTCTTCGCTTACGATGGATGTGTGCGTTCGTTTGCAAAGGAAGCTCGCAACGGCTCGTGACGAGGTGTTGCGGTGTTCTCGTTTATATCACTATCACTGTAAAAATGGACGAGAACTGAATGCTGAGCATCCAGACAAACCTGGGATAGGTTTTTGGGATGCGCTTTATTGTGTAAATTTTATTTGTAAAATGTATTAAATAATTTAAATAAAAAAAAAGTTGCAATTGGGTCCAATTTAGACAATGGCATCCATGAAAAAATCATATAGGTCTTAAATTTGCATTAAGTATCTGCATGAAATATGGTAGTGAGCCGTGGTAACTCAGCGTCCGGGCGGTTGGCTCTTGTTGCATAGTACGCTAGCAACCCGGGTTTAATCCCCGGTGCCGGCACCAATAAATTTGTTGTTGCAATTTTATGTGCTGATTAACCACGCGCTCGGCGGTGAAGGAAAACATCGTGAGGAAACCTACATGTCTTAGAAAATTTTTCTAAGGCATGTGAAGTCTGCCAATCCGCACTAGGGCCGCGTGGTGGACTATGCCCTTATACTCTCTTTACAGAGAAGGCCTGCGCCCAGCAGTGGGACATATATATTATATATATAAAGGCTGTAACTTTAATAACTTTCATGAAATATGGACGAATAATTTAATATCATGCCAACCGATTTCTGATGATTCATTTTCTATTGGAAAGGATGTATTTCAAGGGTGGTTTGTTAAAGGAGAGGAATAACAAAAAGAAGCGGTGTTTGTATTTGTGAAAGAAGCGGTGTTGTGTTCAATTATATTTGTGTTTATTCCAGATTAATCCGCCCGGCATTCGCAGGAAACTGAAGTGGCTGAAGGACACTTACGGAGATATTGAGATTTTCATCACAGAAAATGGCTTATCTCTTCGTAAGGAAGGCCTAAATGATGTGGAAAGAATTAATTACTACAGGGATCATTTAAAACAGGTAAAATTGTTAATAACTTAATTATTACTAGTAACCTTAATCCAGAAATGATTTGAAATGAAGATGAAATCACCATTTCAAAATATTTTTTTTAAATATTTAATCTGTCCTCGCCTTTATATTGGCATCATTATACACAAACACATATCAGACAAAATATAACACAGATTAAAAAAAATGAAAAATAAATAAAATACAGTTAAAGTTACACGGACAAATAGTACATAACATATGATGCCAATATCGGACACCGTGTCAGCATATGCGGTCGCAAGGATGCGACAGCGCTGATTTTCAGCGGTGCCCGGGGCTACGTAAAGACGTGCGCGCGCAATACTACTTTTATATGGAATTTATACAGACAATAAGAGTATAATAAATATGATACATGAATAAAACAGTTATGAGATTAATATATATTATATATAATAAAATAATAGATGATTTTTATTTCATAAATAAATATATTATTAAGTTAAAAAAAAATCATAATTAAACGTATAAAGTTAAAATAAATAGTGATCTCAATGTTCCCATTTATGGATTAATTCATATTTCGACTATTACGCGACCACTAGTAAATCATATTCCGTGTCTGCAGTAAACATTGCGTGGAAAATCCGCAGTCGAGGCAACGGAGAGCCGCGGGTTATCGACCACTTCATTAGATTTTTGACGTTTTAAGTGGCTTAAATCAGTTTCGATTATTTCTTAACCGTTTGAAATAATCGTAAGCTCCTGCTAATACTGACGACTGGTGGATTCAGACCAACGACCTTATATTTCATAAACGATCTAACTATTGTAACCATTGGGCTATTGACGCCTCAAATTAAATTACTATGAATTAATATTTTGTCTGTCTTCAAACAGGTATGGCTGGCTATCAATGAAGATGGAGTCAACGTGACCGGTTACACGGCGTGGACTCTGGTGGATAACTTCGAGTGGACTGACGGTTATTCGTGAGTATTACAGTAGTTACGAGTAAAAACGACAACCGACAAATCCAATAGGATTTCCAATCTCCTCGGAGGTCAACTTCCTCAAGTTCAGGGAATTTTCACACGCCTGGCATAAACGACGGACCCGTTAAAAAGTCGTCTGGCGTCGTCGAGCGAGCCATTATTTTGCGTGCCGTAGAGCCCCTAAGGGGTTGAGCTCCTAAAGGTGGAGAAAGGCCCTGATAAAGAACTTGTAGGGAGTCAAGAAGGTGCGTATGGGCCACACACACAGCCAGACCACGCGTACCCTCCCGCGTTTCGGCCCATTTAACCGCGAGTTTGGTGGGGCCATGGGAGATGGTGGGTAGGGAAATCCAATAGGAATATTACTAAATATAATTATTCAGAACCTAACCAAACTCTCATAAAACTACCCTTGAAGTACATTCTTTCCAATAAAAAATTTATCATCGAAATCGATTGGCGTGATGTCGAGTTATCCGTCCATTTGTCGCGCTCATACTTGATGCAAATTTAAGACATATGGTTTTCTCATGGATGCCGTTGTCAGAACTGAACTAGGACCAAGCGGGAAGCACTAGCTTCAAAAAAGAATTATCAAAATTGGTTGACCCTATCGAAAGTTATGACATATCAAACGTCAAACGTCAAAAACAACTACATAACGACGAAAAAAAACTTTTTAAACACTGTAACATCTTACCTATTTACACAAAAATAAAATACATCATGTTAAAAGAATATTTCTTTAATGAAAAAATTTTAACCAAAATGGAACATCCTATATGCACACGGTCGATATCGTCAAACCAGTTTAATACGATAGTCGCAAAAAATGTGTACGGCGAGCGCACGGCAAGATACATCGTGCCTAGATTAATTAATGAACTACCCTCAGATATAAGAAATTGTATAACTAACAAAAACATTAAGAGTATACTAAAAAGTTATTTAGGAACGCAAGACGGACGCTTTGGCGCTAGCGACAAACCATTGCGGTTTATATAGCGTTAAGTTATATGTATATTCCTTTATTGTAAAATTTTATTTGAAATAAATAAAAAAATAAAAAAAAAAAAACGCTATTTAAGAGCAGACGCCATCTTTTATTTTCGAAGTATAGCTACTCGTATGTTCATAACTGGCGTCTATTCTCTTTCTGGTTTTGTCTTTTTTCTTTCGTACATTCGTGATCGTTATCGTTATGGATTATTTACCTAGTATTAGATTGTCATAACCCATACGTTATATATTGTATATATAGGGGTCTGGTTAGTAATTTTAATGTTATTTCTTTTTTTTCAGCATCAAATTCGGCCTGTACGAAGTGGACTTCAAGCATCCAAAACGGACCCGCACACCTCGAGCCTCGGCTAAGTATTACAGCAATGTAATACGAAGTCACTCCTATGAAGTGGTTGATAAATATACTAACGATGAGTTGTAAAGTTTTTGCGTTTCATTGAAGTGAAAACTTCTAAAGCCACATTTTAATCACGAACTACACAAATTGGCTAGAGAAGTTGACCTTGACTGCTTCACCGGGTTGAGAGGTGGCAATAGCAACCGACCGAGTCGTGGTTCGCACGACTCGGTTGGTTATCAGAGAGTTCCATGGTCCATCCGAAAAGTGAAGCCTAATGGCCTCCAATGCCTCTTCGTTCTGATCAGCGGGGTTTTTTTTATTTTTTAAGAGTTTTCCCGGAAAGGACATGTTTTCGTCCTTTACGGGAAATTCTATTTGTTTCTCTGACTAGAGGGGGTCAGAGATGTTTCAAACTAGTATGTATTTATCTTAATGATTTTTCTTTTTTTTGATAACTTCTATATTCTAAGTAAATATTTTGTATATATATATATATATAAATATACTATATATATATATGTAAAG
The DNA here is from genome assembly GCA_029286785.1 of Meandrusa payeni. Lineage (NCBI taxonomy): Eukaryota > Metazoa > Arthropoda > Insecta > Lepidoptera > Papilionidae > Meandrusa > Meandrusa payeni. Next base: position 7,358,353 of record JAGSMX010000021.1, read on the forward strand.
TATATTTATGTATAAGTATAATATTTATCTGTTTCTTTATTTTCTTTTCTGTACTCAATTTCTCCATTTATTTTCAAGAATTAGATCAGCTGGGTTAGTGGTGGTCACCCAATCAGAACTTCTTCCAACAGTAATGCTACGGAAAGGTTAAAGGGATGTCAAGGTTATTTTTTTTAGATTAATATTTCATCGTCATCAGCACATCGATAATTGAATTATTATAGTATGGTTTCATCGTGAAATTTAACTGGCAAATAGCAGAGTATCGAAAATGTTAATTTGTAATTAAATGCGATCCGGGTTAAAAAGGCATTCTAGCCTAACAACTCTTCTCTTGAAACTCCCAAATTGAAATACAGACGCAGACAATTTTGTTCCAATCCTTAAATTCCGGAGATCGTACTTTTATCGACATCACAAAGCATAATATTCGTTCCATTTTGTAATAAGATAGAAAAAATAGATGTTTTTAAATTGTAACGGGCAAAAAACGTGGAATCATTTGGATATTTAAAAAATATTGTTTTCATTTACAACAGAACACTCGTAAATTCTAAAATAATTTATCCGACCACAAAGAATTTAGCGGGAATTGCCTATTGTTTTTAATTAAAAAAGGCACACAACCTTAATTGACTTTAATTATATATTTGATTAATTGGATGTATCTGGTTGTTCTTAAAAATATACATAAAAATATAACAAGTTTTTAAACAAATTAACATTCTTTTAAGCATTGATAGTGACTTAGAATTGGATTTCTAACGGCATACGATTCTAAAAATCCTTTTTCTTTCTTTAACCTATTTGATAATGATGAGGTTCTCAAATCTGCTGTAATATTGTTTATAGTATTGTATATAACATTTAAAAATTATATTTTATTCAGACATTCGTTAATTTTTTTTTGTTACCTCAGAACTTTCGAGTGGCTGAACCAATTTTATCCCGTGTGGTCCCATGTCAATTTTATTCGATTTAGATTGTGTGTGTGTGAGTGTTTTTGTTTTTACTTTTTTTAATTATTTTTTTTTTTTTTAAATTGAATTATGTTAACATAATATAAAATGAGGTAGATTTAAATTATTCAACAATATGTGATTAAGGGAAATAAAAAAAAATGTATATTTATTTATAACAAAAACGCGACGATACAATAGCAAACGCACGTCGTTATGTTCATTCTGACATTGGCAATTGTAAAAGATGTCGACACAGTTACAAAGTCATTGTATTTCGCGATGATTCTATTCTTGTACCGATCATCGCATTTGTATTATCGTCAGTTTTCCAGGAAATACGAGGAAAAACAAAACCCGACTTCAAATCAAATCAAACGTTAAGCGCTTGATAGATAGATAATTCCTTTATTGAACCAAAGAATATGTACAAAGGCGAACTTAATGCTAATTAGCATTTTCTTCCAGCTAACCTTTAGTGGTTAAGAGCAGGGTAAGGGTAGTGCCGCTAAAAATAGCGTTTTAAAACTATTATATAGATAAATATACACAAATAGATACTTCTATATAAATATAATAATATACATACACATGGAATATATATAACGACAATAAATATACCAGTTTGTAATTTTTCATTGTTTGAGTAAAAAGTATTCTGATACACGCGATTTAAAGACATTAGTTGACGAAGCCTCCCTAATCTCAATCGGCAAACTATTCCATAGTTTTATAGCTGTACAGGTAAAAGAATTGCCGTAGAAATTCGTATGTCATTCGGGGAATGTTAAATTCTTTTTATAGAAGGTTCGCGGTTCGCGGCCGACGAACTGTTTGAGTACAAAGCGCTCACGATGATATTCTGGAGACCAAGTGTTATGAATTGTGTTGTGTTGTATAACATGGTAAGTGTGTGTACATCTCGCCTGTTGCGGATGTTGAGCCACTTCAGCTGAGCCCCTTAATACGTGGACGATCTGTTTTATTTACGAAATATCGTAGGAATATTACGATATAGAATTAATCAGAATCTAACCCGACTAATGTCCATCTAACCAACAAGAAACTAACACAGATTGGCCAGAGAATCTGGCCTTGACTGCTTCACCGGATTGAGGTGGCATAGCTCTGAATGTAACCGAATTCTCATCAAATTACTCTTGAAATACATCCTTTACAGTAAAAAATGAATCGTGTTATTCGTCCATTTTTAGCACACATGCTTGATGTGTGACTTATATGATTTTCACATGGATGCTATTCTTTGAATTCGAAGAGCACATAGGAAGAAGCTTTCGAACGAAGAAAGAATGATCATACAGTCCAAAGTTATGAGGTAACAAACATAAAAGAGAACAGACGAATTGAGAACCTCCTCCTTTTTTGAAGTCGGTTGATGAAATTAGTTTTCACAGGTTTTTTGGTTGAAATTCAGCGCTGTGCTACGTGTGTGTGGCCCAATTACTATTTTTTTTATGTTGTTTTTTGTCTTCTGCCGAATAAATGTTTATTCTATTCTATTATAAATTAAGAAGAAGAAATTGTATAAGATTCGAACTCGGGTTGCTAGCTTACTACGCAACTTGAGGCGACCGTCCGGACACTGAGCTACCACGGCTCACACTGAGGTACCACGCCATGGGCATACGTTAAATATTAAAAATCGTTAAATAATTATAGTTATGGAATATTAAAGGATTGGCCTTTTGGAATCCGTTGAAAACTTACAGAGTTCGTTGTAACTCATAGTAGACGTTCAGGAAGCGACCTAAGAACTCTCTCACGTCACGAATCCCTTGAGATGCAAAAAATATATCGATATATTTTTCGATACAATATGAATTCGACACGTGATGATACATCGAAACTATTTATGCTACATATAGAAAGTATCGATGTATACGGATTTTTATATCGATATTTTCCAATTATCGTAATTTGTTTTTTTATTATAAATTGCTTTTTTATTTGACATGTTACTTCTTATTCGTGGCTACTGTATGTGTGTTTTATGTAAATGAATATTGAATCTATGCATATCAAAGGGAAAGTGTATGGGTAAGTTCTGTACGTAGTATATTGAAGTATAAAAAAGATAATAATTAAGGATTTTAAAATATTCAAGGTAAGTTATAGCGCCGCGAGTGTATCCGTTTACTAATGCTTTTTTAATTGATTATTACAATGGAAAATTGTGTGCATGTTACAAAATTGTGCGTGTCGCTGTTGTGTTGTGTGTGTCGAAATGAATACGGAGAGAAGTGAATAATTTCATATGTTGTGAGAGTTAAGTTCAATATTTTATTGTTTAAAAAATAAAGCAAAATGTAGCCCCATCTAGCTATAGAATATAGGTATATATTCTAGGGCTGCGTATGTAGTTGTTTATATTTAAGTAGTCTAAACCAAACCGCGGCACAGATTATAAAATAAAAATAGGACTAGTACTGCCTGTGTGTAGCAGTGGTAGTAACATACGACATTTGGTTATCGGATGAAATATCTTTATTAGAAGATTCGATAATATCGTATTTAAGCGATATATCGCGTTTATATATCGATATAATGACATAGTAATATAAACATGAAATAGTTTCTCTGGAAAGTCAACGTCAAGTTTCGTCAAAAAAAAAACATTTACGTCAATGTTTTGCGTAGAATTGAGTTTAAGTAAATACTGAAAAACGTAAATATGCCTGAGTGAAGTTTGTGCACCTTTATAAATTGTGAAGTAAATCCGATTGTCAGACCATTCGGTCGTTGGTGTTGGCTGCGATGCCCTCGCTGATTTATTCAGAACGGGTTTACGACCTTTTGTATTTTTAAATCTGTCAGCTCGGTTTTAATGATAGCAAACATGTCAATGAAAGCGGTTGTTTTGGGGTAAGTGGTTTTGTTATTTATTTATTTTATAACTAACAATTTAATAAACTATTAATTTATTTTAACGAAAAATATGAAGCAACTAGGTACTTAATAGTAACTAAAAAATAAATATTTACAATATAATAAAGGTGACCTCACCACGGACCCAAAGTTTCAACCGCAAACGGCTCAAATATGAAACCTCTATCGAGGTTACTATATTTGCGCCATTTGAGAGGCCGCCCCAGTCTCAAAAGAAGATTCTGGAAGATGAGACGGCGCCAAAGTATCGACGCATGTGGCATCCCATACTAAAGGCCGTCCCATCTTCCAGGGTATAAGTATCAATTTAATCAAATTTACAATTGATTTATTCTCAAATTGTATATTAAACAATAAAAATTATATGTCGATCTGTTAAAACCCTCAAATAGGCACAAAGTCCATTCAGCACTCTTTCAAAACGACGCTGTTTTATTCCATTGCAAGTCAGCACTTTTACTTACTTGTACAGTTTTTATATCATAATCAACGCAGTGTTATTCAGAACCTCGCGAAGCTTAGTTCTCTTCCAAATTTAGGGATTCGGGAGTCAAACCTTTATTGTAACAAAATAAAGTGGTGTGTGACACATCGTAGTTAATTATTATTTGTATTACTTAACTTAAAAGCTTAATGTACGCGATATACAGGTACACTATACGTAGTTCAGGAGACAGAGCTCCTATATATTGCAACATGCTTGCTTGTGTAACGTTAATAAAGTTATTATTATTAAGTTGGAAGTTTTTTCAAAAAAAGACATCCAGCGACGACCGCCTATCGAAACGAAATTTGTTAAATGTCAAATTATTATTTTGTAAACCTAAAATATGTAGTGTTATAATTTGTAGGTCTCGTAGAATAAAATAGTCCAACAACTAATACACTCGCTTTATTGAGACAGCGTAACGTTGTACAAAGAATTATTTATAACGAATACCGTCACAACTGCGCGTCCTCACAATCTTTATACAAAATTAATTAGAAGTCAGATTACGAACTAATAAAGTAACAACTATTGTTTACAATGCCAAGTTCATGTGACGATCAACTAAATTATTAATTATGAATTAAAGATACAATAAGGTTCAGGTAAATCGCTAAGATATCATTGGAAGTAGTTATTATGCATAACAATCGCTGGGTGTCATGTGTTGCCAGCTAACAATAGGCTCGGTTACCATATTTTATAAGTCAAATATGTAGTATTAGCGTACCCAGTCCGCTTCGCCGGGCTAGGTTTTGCTTTATTTTATTTAAATAAACTTACACATTAAATATTTAATTTAACTCTCACAATATATTAAATTATGCATTTCTCTCCGGATTCATTCTCTTCTATTCTCTTCGTGAGCGGGTGAAGATCATTAACTACACCCATACACATATCAGCAGCATCAGTAAACGGATACATTCGCGGCGCTATAACTTGAATACTTCAAAATACTTCATTAGACTTCAATATACTCCATTGTACTTCACTATGGTTCATAATGACATAAATATACACAACGCATGTGTCAATACAAATTTGGGTTACAAAACAATAGAATATCATCTTACTCTGATGATTTGCTTGATAAAAGCTGTATTTGACAGTTCACAAAGAGGAGTGCTCCGATCGTCACCAAACTTTACAGGATTACTCGCCAGGTCAATCTGAAGATTCCCTGAAAGTTTCATTAAAATCGGTCTAGCCGTTTCGGAGTCTATATGGAACATACCCACACACTTTCTCTTTTATATATATAGATTTTGTAAATTAGTTTTACTTCAAAACATTTATGTATATTTGTGTTAATCTTTTGTGATTATTTTAACATTTTTGGAAGTAAACTTTAGTCATCCGTCAATCTGTAATATATGTATTAATATGTAAAGAATTTTTATGTAAATTTTTTTTTTGTTACTTTTTATAGCAACAACACCGGAAAGGAAAGACGTACTGTTTATACCATTGTGTAGTTTTTGTAGTATAAGATGACAAAAAATCTCTTTCCATATACAATAGATGAAATAAAATTTAAAACTATGTATAGGCGTGTACTTGTCACTATAAGTTACGTAACGCGCCTACGCGTTACTAGCCAAAATTGCGGAGAATGATGTAGGAATGAGATACATATAAAAAATAAATGGTCGAGTTAATTAATAAACAATAAAAATACGCTTAAAAACATTGTATAACAATAGACGCCGTTAGAGTGATGCGATAATGATAACATGTAGAATAGAATAAGTCTATTTACATACAAGCAAAAACCGATTTTCAAATCGAAACGAACGTTAAATGCTATGAGAAATTTTTCAGAAAAGTTCCTATTTATTTATTTATTTAAATCAACAAAAATTATAACACCGTCACAGATAATACCAATATGATGTTATAAAAACTTAGTTAAACATATATTATTAAAATTAAAACAAATAAAAAGCTGCTTGATATATTGACAATAATATATAAATATAATAGAGTCAAACACCTACGAATTTGTAGGCAGCTTCGATAAACACAGACTCAGTGCAACAAAATATATCAATGTGCAGTGAGATGGTATTAACAAACACAACCGCGCGTGACAGCGGAGAGTTCCTGGACAAGTTAGTCCTGGAGACAGGCAGTAGGAACAATGGTGGACGACGTATTTATCGTAGTCTTTCAAATAGCTCTATATTTATAGATATGATAATGTCACACATCTAATACGATCATTCATTAACAACAACAACAGTACGGGTGTCATCGTATTACGATAAAGATGAGAGTTTTCCCGAAGGAAAATAATTTCTCACTACATCTGTACGCAGTACGAATTATCGTAGGAATATTACGATATAGACTCAACCAGAACCTACACCAAAGTCATCTCATTCAACTAATCTTAAAGTATCCTTTCCAATAAAAAAATTATCATCGAAATCGGTTGACGTGATATTGAGTAATTCGTACATTTGTGGCGCACATACTTGATGCATAGAGGTTCAGGCTAAGCGACCTTAGAGCTGTGCTACCTCTCAATCCGGTGAAGCAGTCAAGGCCAGCTTCTCTGGCCAATCTGTGTAGTTCGTCATTAAAAAAATATACTTAATGCACATTTAAGACATATAGTTATCTGCCATTGCCAGAATAAGACCAAATGTGACACTGGAAGCACCAGTTTTCGAATAAAAAAGAATCATACAAATCGGTTCAACCTGGACGAAAGTTATGAGGTAACAGACATAATACAAAACATACAGACGAATTGAGAAACTCCCGTTGACCGTTGAGTAAGACCATTGAAAACCGACTTTAAATCACACGACAGATCTAAGCAGAGAAGTATTTATTTATTTATTTATTTAAAAAGATACACCAACAGCATTACACAAGCATACATTGTTGTATTAATCAAGTTTACAACAAGTCCTGTTGTGTATGCCAATTACAGGTGTACACAACATTCGCCATAAAGAAACGTAACGATTTTATTATTAATACTTACAAAAATATTTTATTAAATGATAAAGTAATAGGAATATAACTACAAAATTGATTAAGTTAGCCAAAATCACTGCACAATTTTTAACACTAAGGTGCGGAAGAGCTTGCGTGAATTAGAAAAAATGTCAACCGACGTGGACTTAGTGTTAAGAAGGTTATATGTAGCGGAAATCCTTGGCAAGGGCGAGTGTGACAGAAGGTTGGTTTTAGATTGCGGCACATCAAAATCCTACAACAACGACTCCTTGGATATTTGAATGGCAAGTAGAGTCACTTGTCACCGAAGTGTTATTATATTACGAAGTTCTCGGGCCTTTATTTCTTCTTTCACGATTGCGCTAATAGTAATAAATTATTAATTGATTGAACAGCGTGTTGGTGTGTGTGGAGGTTGGCTGGAGCGCGAGGAAATTTCCACCTGGATTCAAATTCGGAGCAGCAACATCCTCGTACCAGGTGGAGGGCGCCTGGAATGTTAGCGGTAAGTGGAAATCGTGTTTCATCTACTATACCAGTGATTCTCAACCTTTTTTAAGTTATATTTCTTTAGGCGAGTTATGAAAAATTGATGACAATAACAGGTTGAAGCTGCGTGACAAATTTAGGCGGAGTCAGGTTAACATCACGAGAGGACTGCCAAAACCACTTGTCGCACTGTGCCCTTCAGAGCAAGGCGACCCGGCCAGCCGCGTCACCTTCTTCCCGGGTCCACCTTGGCGGACAACAAAGGCCCCCACCCTTGTCCCCACTGAACCCGAGGCCCCTTTTAGTCGTCTTCTACGACAGGCAGGAGATTCCGTAGCCTTATTCTACGAGCCCAGAGCTACAGGGCTGAACCTTTGGTACCACTGAACTGACTTTTACAGGACTTTAGCTGGCAGATAGCCGATGTAATAAGAAGTAACGTAGGCTAAAACTTTCAAAGGAAATTTAAATAAATAATTTTTAATCGAAGGTAACACCGCAGGGTGCAGCTAGTGATGTATATAATTGTCGCTCGGTGTGGCAATTGATGTGAAAACCAGATTGATGTTGATCTTTTTAATTTAAACATTAGGAAATTAAAACACTAAAATTGTAAATTATTAGTTTTACTGGCCCCTATGACTGCCATTTTTAGAACAACCAAAGAGGTTTATTAAAGTTGACTTTGTTTCTTTAGATTGAGGTAGGGTGAGGTAGATAGCATGGTTCTTTTTTTATACTTTCTAAGTATTTATAAAATATAATATAATATATGGGATATTATAAAATAATAAGCCTTAACTTAAATGGGAACCACTAGTTTTCAAATAAAAAAGAATCATCCAAAGATATGCGGTAATAAGCATAAAAAATACAGAAGTGTTTAGAACCTTCTCCTTTTTTGAAATCGGTTGAAAAAGGCAGACTTAATGCTAAAAGGCATTCTCTGAAATTTTAGAAAAGACAATTCCTGCTATACATTCGGCTACTGTACTACAGAGATCCAATTTCTTTGTTGTACAATTCGTGTTGTTGGTTTTTGTTCAATTCCTTTTGGAAAATGTTTTTATAAGGCCTGGATTACCTACTCAACCTTTCAGATAAAGGTGAAAGCATATGGGACAGGTTCACCCATTCAAGTCCCAGTATAATAGCTGGTCATACCACCGGCGACGTGGCCTGCAACTCCTATTACAACTGGGAGGACGACATCAATATTGCCGCTGAACTGGGTCTCCATTTCTACAGGTAAGAAAACCGGAGATAAGAATACCAATTAATCTTTCTCTTATCCTAAACAAAATAATTACAATGTCAAATAAGCTCTCACATTATTTACGTTGTAGAGAGAGACAGTAATGGCTGTGCGCTTTTCTCTATGTTTTCCTCCGCTGGAGATTAGAGAGGATCATGCGTCATGCATCGAGGATGGCTCCCGGAGGGTTAAATGAAAGATTATAAAGAGACTTAAAAGACATTAAAAAGGGAGGAAAAAATTTTTTTTAAATATTATATAATTTTCAATACAACCATTTTTTGGCTATTTTTATCACAGATTTTCCATATCATGGCCGCGCCTGTTACCGTCGGGTTTTGTTGACAATATAAGTGTTGAAGGGAAGACATACTACAATAACCTGATAGACGGTTTACTCAAACGGAGAATCAAACCTGTCGTCACGCTCTATCACTGGGAGTTGCCGCAGAGGATACAGAACTTAGGTGACGTGGTAACTTCACAAGAATATTTACCAGTAATATTTAAGAGTAAAAACAAAAACCGATTTAAAATCGAATCAAACATTACACGTTATTACGCGCCCTCTTTGTATTCCCGAATTATAGTGGGAATATCACGAAATAGAATTAATCACATTCAGAGAACCAAATTCTCATCAAACTAACTTTGAAATACATCCAAGCCAATAAAGCAATGAATCATCTGTACACCTGACCTTCAGGGCCTTTGGAGAGGTAGCCATGCTCACAACGCTTCTCCTCACACACGTAGCGTAGCGTGGGTCGTCTACGAGGTTCGAGGAGCCTCGCAGGTACGGGCCTCGGGGTACCCCATTGACCCCATTACCCGGGTAATCAACGCAGGGGGCGAGTGCCTCCCTGCCTACCGTTTAAAACGGATTTTTTAGGAATAACTATTTTTACGTCCAGGTTAATCTCTCAAACGTCAGCCACGACGAATCAAACGACTATCCCGACCTCTCGGTCTCGGTTGAGACGGACGTCTAGGGAGGGGCGAGTGGAAGCTTAACTGTTGAAAAGCTCCATAGCATCCTAGAATAGGGACTTTAAACACACACGTGGGACCGGTGCGAGGCAGCTGAGAGTTCCACAGCTCCCTGGGGAGCACGGGCAGCCATAAGTCTGCGGTGGTGGAGTTAGGGTCAATTAAACTTTATCATTTCAGGAGGTTGGGCCAACCCATACGTCGTGGACTGGTTTGCCGACTACGCCAGAGTTGCTTACACACTGTTCGGGGATCGCGTGAAGACCTGGATAACCCTGAACGAGCCTATAGTAGCATGTGATGTGGCGTATAACTCTGGCTCCTTCGCGCCCGGCATTAAGGACCCTGAAGTTGGCAACTATCTGTGCGGAAAAAATATGCTTCTGGCACATGCTAAGGCCTGGAAAATCTATGATGAGGAATTCAGGCCTAAGTATCATGGTAAGATATTTTTTACACATTTATTTGAAAACACATATCGGAATGGAGAACTCGAAAACGCTTTCTCCGATGATGCAAAAACGCACAGAGCAAGACCAAGCCAAAACCAAAACCAAGACTACTATGGTATAAAATATACGCATGGGATCTCGTATATATATAGATAGAGCTACCAACCGAGGCGTGGTTAGGCCCTCTCGGAGGCCCTCAGACCGCACTTAGAGTCCTCCCTTGGGAACCCTTCCGTGAAACAGTAGCAGTCTTGCATAAAATTTGCATTGCAATTAGAATTGTTTTGATTTGCATTGTGTAAATTAGCATTCAATTTCGATAGGTTCGATAGGCCTAGGTGCTAGTCTTTTTCGAAGCAAGTGCTCCGTCACCATCCCACCCGACGGGAATCAAGTGGAAAAACAGTCCTGCATGGTAAGACGCACTAGCTGAGTAAAAGCCTCTAAAAAAAACAGACAGACAATAATAGTACAATAAATATGATATATGTATAAATAGTGATGAGATTAATATATATTATATAAAATAAAATAAATAATACATTAAGTAAACCTATTTTAAAGTTTATATTATATAATGAAATATTAAAAATATTGAAAACAACAAGACACGATATCACGGGGATATTATCTTTTATCTGTGATTACAGGCAAAGTTGGTTTAACCAATCAGATATTCTGGCACGAGCCCGCGTCCAAGGGGGACGAGGAATTGACGGAGACCATCAGACAATATATGGTATGTTTGACTATTTTAATTTACTAGTAATATATATATATATAATATAGTTTAATGTAAAATGCGAAGATCTATGTAAGGCATTACATGATTAGATGGCATCAGTAACGAAAACATTCTTGGAGTTTGGGCAGACAAGCTGCAGGAAATTCGTTGGAAACAGATGCCTAGACATAATTGTACAAGGCCCAAGAAACACTGGTTACACGCCAAAGAACTATCTCAACAAAAATATGCTGAAGACCCGGCAAAGTGGAGTAGACTTAGTAGGAAAGTGGTCCCTGGTAGAAGAATGGTTAGGACCGGGATTCCTCGCAGCACCCGCCCGCTGAGTGGCCTGCGTGAGAGTCCGATGGACGGATCCTTGTCGAGAAAATCGAGCGAGATCTCTTCCGCAACAAGGAGTGGTCCCGTGTTGACTTAGCACAACGAATGTGCTAGGGAAGGAACTCCACCCCTCGGACATTCTTAAGCTCAGGCCAAAGTGTATAAACCGGTGTGTGTAAATAAATCGGTGTATGAACCGGAATAAAATCACATAACTGCCGCTGGGGATACCTTTTTGAAGATTCATCCTCGAAAAAAAGCAAAAGAAAAATTAAAAAATAATTAATTTCCATTACAAGCTTGTCGGCATTTGTATTACAAATTCATTACAAATTTATCGTATCGGCTGGACCGATTTTGACGGGACTTTTTGTCACTGGCAGATAGCAGTTGTAACAAGGAGTAACTAGGATTTTTTTTTATTTTAGAAAATTTTAAATAAATAGTTTTTAATCGCGTGTAATGGCAATGGCGGGACGCTTGCATTGGATAAATTTTACTTCACTCTCATTAACAGATTTATTCTCAAACAGACTGGAATGTATTCCCATCCGATCTATTCGAAAGATGGTGGCTGGCCTCCAAAACTGGAGCGTATAATAGAAGAGAACAGCAAGAAGCAAGGATTATTACGGTCAAGGCTGCCCCCGTTCACTCAAGAGGAAGTCCAGCTTGTCAAAGGTCTACTTACATTAAACTAGGTTTTTGAAAAAAATGGGTGCTGGTACGCGCGTGAGAAGCCTTAACCTCTCTTTGAGATTAAAAAACGCGTATTCCTTGAAGTTTGACTTACCAACGTTTTTTTTTGTCACTCGAGTAGTTCGTATGTTAGTTACCCCAACATGAGAGGGTCATGGACTTTTGCTTTCGTTGTTCGATTCACCAGTTATATCTTATATATAACCAATTATCGCCAATAGTCCGAAATTATTTAACCGACTCCAAAAAAGTAGGTTCTCAATTCGTTTGTATTTTTTTGTATGTTACCGCATAACTTTCGACTGGGGAACCGATTTTGATGATTCTTTTATTATTTGAAAGCTGGTTCCCCGGTGCTCCCATTCCAATTTGGTTAAATCGTAATATCCTGGAAAGGTCCATCGGGCACCAGAAAGAGAGAAAGACCAGCTGCCCGGTGGACAGACGACACTACGCACGTGGCTGGCAAACAGTGGCCATTAACCGCAAAAGACAAAGAGACCTGGAAAGCTCTAGAGTAGGCCTTCACCCTCGAGAACGAGGGGTTCTATTAATAATTAGAAATTAGTATATTGTATATTTGTAATTAGGTAGTAAGAAATATAAGGCTTTATTATTTTTATTTATTTATTTATTATGTCTTTTGTTTTTCTCAAACAATTAAATGAAAATTGTTTATTATTTTTTTAAGAATTAGATCTCTTTAAACCAACAAAGTATCTCATTCACAGGCACCTACGACTTCTACGGCATGAATTACTATACTTCTAGAATAGTGCGTAAAGCGGAACCTGATGAGAAATATGGCAGCTGGCCCATAGGAGACGGAGCGGTGGAGTTGGGTGCGGTTATGGGAGTACGGCCGGAATGGAAGAAAGCGGCCTCTTCGTGGTTTTGGGTACGGTACATCTATATATACAAAAGAAAAAGTGTGTAGTTATGTTCAATATAGGCTCCGAAACGGCTCTACCGATTTCAATGAAACTTTCAGGGAATATTCAGATTGACCTGGCGAGTAATCCTGTAAAGTTTGGTGACGATCAGAGCACTCCTCTTTTTGCACTTTCAAATACAGCTTTTATTTACTATGATGATATTCTATTGTTTTATACCACAAATTTGTATTGACATGCGTTGTGTTTATTTATGTCATTATGAACCATATTGAAGTACAATGGAGTCTACTGAAGTATAAGGAAGTATAACGAAGTATATTAAAGATTAAGGATTTTGAAGTATTCAAGGTAAGTTATAGCACCGCGAATGTATCCGTTTACTGCTGCTGCTGATACTCGTATGTTCATGGGTGTAGACAACAGAGATAGAGAATACGGAGAGAAATTCAAAAAAAGGAGGAGGAGGGATGTTACATACACTGTGAAGGGGAGGTGGCTATTGAGCGACTCGTGGTCCAAGGAATGGTTGAAACTACCAGATCACGAGAATGATTGCCTGTGAGATGGACTGGCTTCAAATAAACTGTAGTAAATAGCTCATGATCTCTAGATGAATACACGAGGTGGGCGACCTTATACGATCCACCATATTCGATTATCCTCTTTCCGCATTTCGGCTATACTTATAAGGGCGTCGGTCACCTTGGCCGGGAATAGCAAGGCCGGCGGAGGGCCGTGTTTTGCGGTGTCTTGCCATGAGGAGATTTGCCCTTAGTTCGATACGCTAAGCATGCGGGTTGACAACTGTGGGAATTGGGAAAGGATATTTGGTGAAAAAAGGACTTGTCACAGCAATTGAATGACCATGCTGCGGCTACTGGAAAGTAGCTGGGGAACTCCCAAGTGGCTTGTGTAGGATGAACCCATTGAACGAATAGTATTCAATGAATGAATAATTAATGCCAAATATTCATTACAGTCATATGCACCCGGGCTTCGACGTAAGTTGGTGTGGTTGAAGGAGACGTACGGAGACATTGAAATCTTCATAACTGAGAACGGAGTGTCTACATTTAGCGACCAATTGGACGACGAGGATAGAGTGAAATACTTCAAGGATCATCTAGAGCAGGTAACATTGATTGCCATTGACTTGGCACACATGTTCGTCATTAATCACCATCATTTCAGTGATAGGATATCCATGTAGGCCTTCCCAGAGGATTTCTAAAGGGATCGGATGGAAGCGGCTTGCGTCCAACTTCTTGTGGACGTCCTATTTTGCGCTTCCCGGTTCATGGTCACAACGATGAATGGTCACATAATAATTTATGATATTCGGTCGTAGTTCCCCTCGGATCGAAATGCTAGCAAATCGGACCTCTTCTCTCGGGGGTTTGCTATCCTATTTCATTTCCAGGTCTGGCTTGCTATCACTAAGGACGGTGTGAACGTAACTGGATACACCGCCTGGACAATGATGGACAACTTTGAATGGTGTGACGGTTATACGTAAGTACCTTTTAACTTATTCATAAAAGTTAAAGTTATAGCCTATATATGTCCCACCGTTGGGTATAAGTCTTCTGGAAGCGATGGTAACGTTGACAACTTAGGATCTGACGTCACGGCGAGACCCGGCGTCAACCACACCGGCGTCGGATGGTCCCATAATTACCTACTATTTACGGGGATTATTTAGTTATTTAAGAAGGCAATATACCAGATCTCTAGTTATACAGTCAGCTTTTATTTAAAGTCCCGTAGGACTCTTTACAAACAGAGCGCAGTAAATGCAAAGACGAAAAAAATCAAACGCTATTACGCGCGGACGCCCTTTTGTATATACGAATTATCGAAGAAATATTACGACATAGAATTAAATAGGACCTAACCAAACTCTCATTAAATTACTCTTGAAGTACATTCTTTCCAATAAAAAATGAATTGACGAAATTGGTTGGCAATAATAAAATTGTAACAACAATTTTATTGGTGCCGGCACCGGACTCGGGTTGCTACCATGCTATGAAAGTTTTTTACTAAAGCCCCCTCGGCAGCCCTTACTCGGTGCACTGTGAGGGGCTCCGGGATCTCTAATGAAACGCACCGGAGCCCCTCTGTACTGTGCTGTCGGAGAGCACGCCCTGGGGAGAGTTTAATCCATCCCGATTGTGCCCTCTTAGTGCAAGTTGACACGGGCCAGCCGATGTCGCCTTCTTCCCGGGTCCACTTCACCGGAGGATAAAGGCCCCCAGTCTTGTCTCCCAGTGAACTCGAGGTCCCTTTTACTCTGATCAATATACTTTCGCCTATAATTTCCTCTGTCACTATATTTTTTTCTTTCTTCCAGAGTTAAATTCGGCCTCTACAGTGTAGACGTGAACGGACAGAATCGAACGTGCACCCCGCGCGCCTCGGCCAAGTACTACGCAAAAGTCATTAGTGCCCACAGTTTGGACTTTGATAAATACAACCCCGCGCAATTGTATTCCACTGTTTTGCTTTACATTCCGCTGCCTATTGTCCTTCTGGTTTGCGTCTGCATGATGTTCTCCTGTCCGAAGACGACCAAGTCCTTAACAGCACGGCATCACAAGTTACTGAACACACCCGACATGTTCTAGAAGATTGTTTTTTGACATGATTTTATTCTTTTATTTATTTTCTTAATCTTTCATGCGTCAATATCCTAATGGTTTAAACGGTTTAAACCTAGGTTCCAATCCACCATTCGACTATTGACGTGAACCATCTCCTAGCACAAGATTAAGTTTAGTTGGAATGGTTAACAAGAATGTTGGTAATATTTGTGAAAATATGCTAGCATCTTTCTTTTTTTTAAATATGGCGTGTCCAAAAGCATGCCACTAGACCTATTGAACGAGACGGGCCAGTGAACTGCCGAGGGTTTTTTAACTTTTTCGTTCCAAAATACACAGATTAGCCAGAGAAGCTGATTTACACTGCTTCACCGGATTGAGAGGTGCTTAGCTCTTAGGTCGCTTAGCGTGAACCTCTATTGCTACTAACTCGACACTAGGGTCCCCGGTGAAAGGTAACCTCGGCTTGGACGATTACGACTACGCCTAAACATTCCATCGGAAATAGGACCATTCGGGAGGCACCAGTTTTAAAATAAAAAAAGATTCATCCAAATTGGTTCATCCGAAAGATATGAGGTAAAAACATAAATATATAAACGAATTGAGAACCTTCTCCTTTTTTGAAGTCGGTTGAAAAAGAGCTACAGTCAAAACTGAGTATTGATTTGTGTTTTTGTATGTTGTCGATATTTAATGTATTTAGTCATTACAAGGCGATTGGTTTATTTTACAATTGCAATATGATTGTAACAGGTTGGTTTCATGATGAAACGTCAGCGGCAAATAGCAGACTTGAATGTCAGTAACTTCTTCAGCACAGTTAGCACATAGTCAATTACAGGGCAATTAGTTCAGAAATTATACGCAATTATATTATTAAGTCGCTACAAAAGACAATTCTTGACCTTTTCCTCAACTTTCAATTAGTGGTTTCGAGAGATTTCCTAGAAAGAAATAAGTTGAACAAGGCTACCCATTTAAAACAGCAGTATTCATACAACACAACTTTTTTTTATGACGAACTACGATTGGCCAGAGAAGCTGGCCTTGACTGCTTCACCTGATTGAGTGGTGGCATATTTCTTAGGTTGCCTAGCCTGAACCTATATCGCTATTAACTCGACACAAGGGTGACCCCCGGTGAAGGGTAATCTCGGTTTGGACGGTTACTATATTACGCGTAAGCATTCCGATCCGATAAATATTTTAGGTATATGAATTTATCAATTATGAATAAAATACTTTAACTGTAATAAAATAAATGATATATTCATTGTTAAAATGTAATATATATGAGCCGTGGTAGCTCAGTGTCCGGGCGGTTGGCTCAAGTTGCATAGTACGCTAGCAACCCGAGTTCGATCCCCGGTGCCGGCACCAATAAATTTGTTGTTGCAATTTTAAACCTACATGTCTTAGAAAATTTTTCTACGACATGTGAAGTCTGCCAATCCGCATTAGGGCCGCGTGGCGAACTATGCCCTTATACTCTCTTTACAGAGAAGGCCTGCGCCCAGCAGTGGGACATATATATTATATATATAAAGGCTGTAACTTTTAAAATGTAATTACATGCATATATTCTTTTAGGATTCAGATTTTTGGTACACATCTCCTAGCTAGACTAATCCATAGCCTGTATTTGGGAGATATTGTACCTAGTCAGAGTTTATCTTAGGAACTACATATTAATAATTATAACGCAGTTAATGCAATTTTTATTTCATATCAATGTGTTTAATTCTTTTTTTACTGTTTTTTAATGTGCAGTACATCCTTAGTTAACACTGAAAAAAAATGTTTCACAAAATGTAAGTCCATAAAGGCTTAGATCTTCGAAATATGTTTTTTTTTATGTGATTGAGTGAGTTTGTGGAACGAAGAGTGTGCATGGTTTTTTTTTTTTTTTTTTCGACGAACTACACAGATTGGCCAGAGAAGCTGGCCTTGACTGCTTCACCGGATTGAGAGGTGGCAGAGCTCTTACGTCGCTCAGCCTGAACCTCTATCACAGTGTGCATGGGTGCATACGAGGTTGTATGCGCGAGTGTGTGCATGAGTATGAAGTATGTGTGTATTAATGAGAACGTGGTTTTCATTTATGTTGTGCCAAAGTTTTACAAAGCGGAAAAATCAAGGATAATTTATTTTAGACTATAAAGAAACTGTTCTGTCTCTACATGGGTAAAATAATGGAGACACGAGTAAACTAACTATTTATTTAGAGAGATAAACTATTTATAGGCATATAAAAGTTAATTTTATTATAAAGGTGTAGTCCCAAGTAGAAGCTAAATCTTTTGGTAGTCCTAGACATAACTGCTGGAATACAGCAAATATTATCCTTACGACGTTTATCCAATTGAACATATGGAATCTGACGACGCTGTAGTACTGTATTAAGAATAAATAATTGTCTCACATTTATTTATTTATTATTTATTTGCACACAATACAAAAAAGGTACAAATAGGCGGACTTAATGCCAGTAGGCATTCTCTGCCAGTCTACCTCGGGGTTGTGTAGAGAAAAAGTAACGGGTGCAATCTATGTGGGAAAATAATAAATAAAAGAAAACTATAATAAATGCATGAACATACAATATACATACCTACTTAAAAATAAATTAAATATATAAACATAATAATTATATTTAATAATAAATAGATACATATATAAATACATATATACATATAATTATAGATGGATAGGGACAGCAATTGTCAATCTATTCCTTGCTTAGGTAAAGCTTCCATAGTAAATGTTCCACATTCAACACATTGCAATCTTTGCATAGTTAGCTGGTAAAGACAGGCCTAAAAGTTATATTCTTTAAAATGGCCCCAGGCTTCAGAACTGTCTTGGCACCTCCCCAACATGAGATGTAGTAAGTAATGAAGTACCCTCATTAGGAAAATTATAGACAAAACAATTAATACTAACATCTCTTTTACTAAAAATACTAAAAAACGCAGCAACCGACGCGCTAGTTTCCTTGTCATAGCGAAAGTTAGAACGAATTACGGTAAAAGATCAATTTGTTTGGAAGGAGCACAGCTGTACAACAAAATACTCGCACACGTCAAGAGGTGTGAGTGTACACACTTAGCGCATTCAAAATGCAAGTTGCTAAATTCCTTAACGATATCTAATCGTCCCCATGCAAAGACTCCTTTATTTTTTTTATTAGATATTTTTATAGATTAGTTTTTTTAAAAAGAAATCTACCGATATTTTTTTTTTCATAAATATTACTAACATTCTTGTTAACCATTCCAACTAAGCTTAAGCTTTTGCTAGGAGATGGTTCACGTCAATAGTCAAATGTTGGATTCGAACCCACGACCTTACGATTCGCAGTCCGTACCCTAAACCATTAGGCTATTGACGCTTATTGTTCTCATGTAAGTGACCTGTAATATCTAAAGTGGGAATAAAGTTTCTAAAACCTAAAATGAAGGACTGACAAGAGCCAACCGGGAACGAAAAATATGTGATTGACTGCTTAATAAATTTTTTTATCAACTTATAGGTACACAGTGTATAGAATATAGACGCCAGAACTTCCTAATTAATCTATGATACTTCAGAAATTAAAAATGGCGTCCGTATGTAATAGCGTTTGACGTTTGATTAAGAAGCCGGTTTTTGTTTTAATAAATTATCTATGCTAATTCAAGGGCGTAATAACTTTAACTTGTTGTTTAAAAATAAAAATCTATCATATCTATCATAAAATTTTATCATTAATTACAATAATAAAATATTGATCACAATTTGCATAGTTGCCAAACTGTAACTGTAAACTGTTAAATGATAAATTCGTAAGACAAGTGGTAGTAACTGAAAACTTGAATGGCCTTTTTTTTTTGTTCACGGGGAGGAAATCTTCAGAAAGATACCCCGCCTTCTGGGAGGAAGGCGGCGGTTATGTGGGGTTCTTACCCACTAAAACCTCCCCGGTGGCCCTTTCCTCGGTGCATGACGAGGGGCTCCGGGATCTCAAGTGGAACGCACCGGAGCCCCTCTGCACTGTGCTCAAGGAGAGCACGTCCCGGGGGGGAGGTTACTCCCTCCCCCTGTGCCCTCGCAGCGCAAGGCGACACGGGCCAGCCGATGTCGCCTTCTTCCCGGGTCCACTTTGGTGGACGACTCAGGCCCCCACCCTAGTCGCCCAGTGAACCCGAGGCCCCTTTTAGTCGCCTTCTACGACAGGCAGGGGATACCGTAGTCTTATTCTTGAGAACCCAGAACTACAGGGCTGAACTTGAATGGCCTAAACTATCTAGAATTTAACCAAAATAAGGTACAAAGTTTTTATGAAGATAAAACCACTACTGTCTCTGTCTAACGATAAAAGCGTCACTAAATATAATTTATTCAAACAATTGTAATTGTTCCTTTAGCCTTTATTTAGAAGACACAATAATAAAATGTTCATCTTTCGCAAAAAATCAAAATAAAATATTATTTTATAACAGAAGATGCACATGTGATAGAATTTCAGAATCACGATGAAATTGACCATCTCTTGATAAAATTTGCCTTCTCAGCTTAGTGTGTAGTGTGATGTGTGATAGTAAAATTAGAGTACTTTTATCAATGATAATAATTACTTATTTTTCTCCAAAAATACATTTGTTCCCAATTTGTTTGAATTAGCAACAACTTCTTTGTCGATCTTTATTGTTACGAGGTCAAAACAGAATAAAAACCTACAAACAATTGAAAACTCGTAAACACAACGTCAAAACGTATAATTTGTAGTTAGTGTTTTAATAAAATGGTTGCTACTCGAGTACTACTGGGTGTAGAGGTTCAAAATAAGCGACCTAAGAGCTACGCCACCTCTCGATCCAACGAAGCAGTCAAGGTCAGGCCAATTTGTGTAGTTTGTCAAAAAAAAAGATGTTTTTTTCTGCCCCCTTAATGCGAGGTTATCGGTACCTTCTGGGACACCTATATATACATATTGATAAAGCGAAAGAGGACAGTCCTGTAGTCTAAAGCACTTGTTTTTTTATGATACTTATTAGATATTACTTATGTATGTGTATTATTTAAAATTATTCTTTATTTATTTTTACGCCCTTATAATAAATTAACTAGCGATCGTTATAAGAACACGTTTTGTTCGCCGTGTTTCTTTCAGTGACGGTCTAACTTGTATTATTAACAGTCTCTATTGGATAGTGGAAAATTGTGTTGGAATTTATGTTAGTTACTATGGAATGGCTATATATTTTATTCAGTTGAAACAATGATTCGCAAGGAAACGGTTGTGTTATGGTAAGTTGGAACTTTTTGCTATATATGGTATTTATTACATATTTTGATTTTTAGCAAAGTTAGCCATTAAAAAATAAACTATATGTAATTAGATTTTTGTTTATAACAAATTGAATGCTAATATTTTTTTTTTTCAAAGTCTAATATTCTTGTCTACCATTCCAACTCAGCGTAAGCTTGTGCTAGGAGATGGTTGACGTCAAAAGTCGAATGGCGGATTCGAACCTACGAACTTACGATTCGCAGATCGCACCCTAAACTATTAGGCTATTGTCACTTCAATGAAATAAGCAAATACCATTAAATATATTATTTATAATTAGCGATTGGCTCTCGTTTCACTTCCCCTTCAATTTTACCCTATAATTGATGGTTTTCTGCCTCTTCCAGGATAGACTAGTAGAGGTACTTCTTTTAGTAGTGAAAGGGGTGCCCAGGATTATAGTCGTTGTGATGGACTTACTTATCTAATAAATAATATTACAGTGTCTGTTTTTAATATTAAAATTAACACTTTTTACTAGATGTGTATTGATACATTCATTTATAGAAATAGTATTTATAACAGAAGATGCACATGTGATAGCATTTCAAAATCTCGATTAAAATTACCATCTCAGCTTAGTGTGTAGTGTGATGTGTGATAGTAAAATTAGAGTACTTTTATCAATGATAATAATTACTTATTTTTGTCCAAAAATTTCCCAATTTGTTTGATTTAGCAACAACTTCTTTGTCGATCTTTATTGTTACGAGGTCAAAACAGAATAAAAACCTACAAACAATTAAAAACTCGCAAACACAACGTCAAAACGTATAATTTGTAGTTAGTGTTTTAATAAAATGGTTGCTACTCGAGTACTACTGGGTGTAGAGGTTCAAAATAACCTAAGAGCTACGCCACCTCTCAATCCGGCGAAGTCAGCTTCTCTGACCAATTTGTGTAGTTTGTCAAAAAAAAGATGTTTTTTTCTGCCCCTTAGTGCGAGGTTATCGGTACATTCTGGGACACCTATATATTGATAAAGCGAAAGGGAATAGTCCTTAGTAGTTTCAAATTCCCCTATTCTAGGGAGATTTTGAACTCATAGGCCCCTCTCGACCTCCGTCTCAATCGAGACCGAGAGGTCGAGAGAGCGTAGAAGATAGATTTGTCGCGGCTGACGCTTGAGGGATTAGCCTCGACGCAAAAATAGTTATGCCTAAAAATCCGTGCTAAAACGGTACCCAAGACCGGTAAGAGGGGAGCAGTCGCCGCCTGCGCTGATAACCCGGGTAATGGGGTAACACCCGAGGCCCGTACCTGCGAGGTTCAGGAACCTTGTAGATGACTCCACACACACACAAATACAAATTTACAAATACTTTATTCAAAACAAATTCCTTACAAATACACGAACTGCCTGACTCCTGAACTAGGAATTCAGGAGTCACAGGTTCAGGAAACACACAGGACAGTCCTGTAGTCTAAAGCACTTGTTTTTATGATACTTATTAGATATTACTTATGTATGTGTATAAATTAAAATGATTCTTTATTTATTTTTACGCCCTTATAGTTAATTTATAACTAGCGATCGTTGTAAGAACACGTTTTGTTCGCCGTGTTTCTTTCAGTAACTGTCTAACTTGTATTCTCTATTGGTTAGTGGAAAATTGTGTTGGAATTTATGTTAGTTACTATGGAATGGCTATATATTTTATTCAGTTGAAACAATGATTCGCAAGGAAACGGTTGTGTTATGGTAAGTTGGAACTTTTGCTATATATGGTATTTATTACCTATTTTGATTTTTAGCAAAGTTAGCCATTAAAAAATAAACTATATGTAATTAGATTTTTGTTTATAACAAATTGAATGCTAATAATTTTTTTTTTCAAAGACTAATATTCTTGTCTACCATTCCAACTAAGCTTAATCTTGTGCTAGGAGATGGTTGACATCAAAAGTCGAATGGCGGATTCGAACCTACGAACTTACGATTCGCAGATCGCATCCTAAACTATTAGGCTATTGTCACTTCAATGAAATAAGCAAATACCATTAAATATTTATAATTAGCGATTGGCTCTCGTTTCACTTCCCCTTCAATTTTACCCTATAATTGATGGTTTTCTACCTCTTCCAGGATAGACTAGTAGAGGTACTTCTTTTGGTAGTGAAAGGGGTGCCCAGGATTATAGTCGTTGTGATGGACTTTCTTATCTAATAAATAATATTACAGTGTCTGTTTTTAATATTAAAATTAACACTTTTTACTAGATGTGTATTGATACATTCATTTATATAAATAGTATTTATAACAAAATGTCTGTTCCGGCTAATCTCTGGAACGGCTGCACCGATTTTGACGGAATTTTCACTGACAGAAAAGAAAAATTTAAATAAATAGTTTTTAATAGCAGGTAACACCGCGAGGCGCAGCTAGTGTATAATATTGTCCCATAGCCACTTATAATCTTAAATTATACCTTATTTAATTTTTTGAATGTTAAATAGAAATTTGAAGCGTCAACAGACTAATGATTTAGGGTACAGTTCGATCTTAAGGTCGTAGATACGAATCCACCATTCGACTATTGACGTGAACCATCTCCTAGCACAAGCTTAAGCTTAGTTGGAATGGTTAACAAGAAAAAAAATTATAAAATCATTGGCTACATTTCACAAATTAAAGAATATTAGCACTAGTTCCAGTACTCAATATTTATGAACAATGACTCCCTAACTAAATAAACTTTACCTTCTGTTTTTTTTTTTTTGTTTCAATTGACTCGCAATTCACACGATGTTTTTTATTTGCCGCAAAACATGCAACGAACGATCTGATAAAATTACAATTAATAACTGTTAACCATCTAGATAACAATTTCATGACGTAAAATTTCAAAGTAAACTGATATACTTTATGGTGGATGCATTGAAATTTGATTTCAACTACAAAAAACAAGGACATTCGAATCTACTAATGGACAAAAACCTTTGTATGTTAGGCTCATGAAAAGTTTGTAAATTTAAATTGGCGAAAAAATTAAGCCCAGAGGTAAGCAGAAATTACTTTTTGGAAAAAAGGTTCCAACGTTTTATTTTTTACGAACGAATCTTCATTGTCGGTCATCCCACCATTCCATAGCACTTTTTTTTAATTTATTTTTTTATTAACGAACTACACAGTTGGTCAGAGAGGCTGGCCTTTACTGCTTCACCGAATGGAGAGGTGGCATAGGTATTAGGTTGCTTAGCCTGAACTTCTATCGCTAGTAACTCGACACAAGAGTCCCCCCGTTGACGGGTCACCTCGGCTTGGTTATTATGTTACGCGTAAGCATTCCGATCCTAGGGCGCCCGAGAGGGCCGAACCACGGCTCGGTCGGTAGACATTTTATTGATTAAATCTAAGCTGAACTAACTTACTTGCCACTTTCCTATGGCACTATCAACCTCGCGGTTATATGTGCCGAAACGCACGTTGTCTGTCCGTGACCGTTCACACGCACTTTCTTAACTCCCTACAAATCCTTTATTAAGGCCTTGTCTTAAAGAGCTAGTGTCCGTGAGTCCCTGAAGGCGCACTGTCGGTCAGGGTGGACGCAGTCCTTTGACCTAATATCTCGACGTTATTTCGAGACCACACCAAATCGGTAGATAGCTGAATCCTTCATTATACCCAGAGATATGTATAAAGGCGAACTTAGTGCTATTTAGCACTTTCTTTCAGCTAACCTTTGGCTAAAACAGTGTAAGGGTAGTGCCGCTAAAAATACCGTTTTTATAAGACTTATGTAGTTAAATATATACGGCCTGCATGACCGAGCTTTGCTAGATATTTTTTTGTTCATTATATTTAGATACGAATTAATTATCGATGATATTATATAAATATGAATAATATTTGTCGATCTTACCGACATGATAATAAAAATGCTGCCGTAAATCTTTTAAACCTTCAGATTACACAAAGTAGGTATGCAGTCAAATGCAATTTTCTCTACTCTCTACACGCTTGGTATTAGTAAAAAAAGTTCATAGGTGACCAAGATCTACGCCTCGATAGTCTTGAGCACAGGCGCAAGGTGGGCCAGCCTTTCGGTGTTTTACAGATTACATTTTGGAGAGTGTGCACAGGAATTACACGAGTTAATTCCCTCATCCCCATTCTACCTTCGGGTCTCCATCCTTTGTATGGTCGATGTTCCGCGCGTCCGTAAGAAGTGATTTGAGTCATCGTTCATCGTGCTTACACCAAAGGAATGGAACATGTTGTCGGCGTCAGTCTTTCCGTCCAAGTACGACGAGGGAGCCTTCAAGAGTAGAGTGAATAGGCATTAACTAAACTAGCTCGTACCATCTTTCGAGTATATCACAAGTGAAAAAGTTTGTTTATCGGGCAATTTATACACAATAAGACCTCCTCTATCTGTGAATGAAAAATAACCTGCCGTTCATGAAGTGTTCGTACGAAAAAGATATTCAAAGCAGTAAGGGAAAGAATTCGAAGAAATCCTGTCCCCAAGCAAAATATTTTATCTCGAGAGATGAAGGTATTTTAAAAGAGTACTTATTACTTGCAGCCTATAAAAGACGTACTGGTCATTTCTTAATTAATTATTTTAAAAAGAATAGAGTGGTAAAATTGATACATATCGTAAAACTGTACGCAAAGGGAGATCACAGAAAAATTTTGTTTATTGAGAAGTTTTTGCAATTGAGCAACATTTTAACAAACAAAATGACCGTATTTATGCTCGAAGCTCTATGGAAACAGAAAAAGGAATGGTTTATGGTATAATGACGATAGAATTGTAATTAATTGGTTTCATAGAGAAATAGCAAGCTTGGGACCATTCCTCACATTAAGTTTATTAAATTCAGTAAATATAATAATTAACTTTGTTTTTTGTTAATACCTTATTTAATATTTAAATGTCAAATTAAATGATCATAACAAGTGATAATAAATAAATAATAAATAAAATTTTATTTGGACAAAAGAAAAATAAATATTACAATACAGAACGTATGTAAAGTGCTACAGTAGTTGGCTACTGTGTCGCAGCAGTTTACGCGCACCTCGAGACACAAACAAAATAAATACAAATTAAACTTATAATTATGTACATATTATTAGAAGACAAAAGATATAGATACATTATTGTGCATGTGTGTGTATGTGTGTGCATCACAAGCATCCAGACATAATTGCTTCAGTGTCTTTATAAGTTAAATTTCGCAAGTAGTTGGTGACTTTAGTTTTACATTCGCAGTGCGAGAGAGGATACAAATTCAATACTTTATTAATTTTGTTATAAACAGTAGAAGCTAGGTAAACAAAGTGATAATCTAAGCGATGAGGTTTTGATTTACGATCCGAGGGTCAGTGGTTCAAATAATAAATGATTGTTGATGATGGAGTTTTTTTTTAAACCTTTCAAGGCAAGCTCAGGTATAATCTAAAAAATGTCAATCCCTACGTTGGCAGTTTGTGCGATAACAAGTATATTATCTAGTAAAAACAAAAACCGACTTCAACTCGAATCAAAATACTATATGCGCGGCCGTCCTTTTTGTATTTTCGAATTGTCGTAGTAATATTACGAAATAAAATTAATCAGAACTTTTTTTTGTTGGTGGACGATAAAGGCCCTTTGTTGTTTACGGGGAGGAAATCTTCAAAAAGATACCCGGCCTTCTGGGGGGGAAGGCGGCGGTTATGTGGGGTTTTTACCCACTAAAACCTCCCGGTGGCCCTTTTTCTGCATGACGAGAGGCTTCGGGACCTCCAGAGGAACGCACCGAAGCCCCTCTGCACTGTGCTCAAGGAGAGCACGTCCCGAGCGGTTATTCCCTCACCCCCTGTGCCCTTACAGTAGCAAGGCTACACGGGCCAACCCCTGTCGCCTTCTTCCCGGGTCCACCATAGCGGACGACAAAGGCCCCCACCCTTGTCAACCAGTGAAACCGAGGCCCCTTTTAGTCGCCTTCTACGACAGGCAAGGAATACCGTAGTCTTATTCTCTACAGGGCTAAAAAAAATGTGGAACGCTTCACGATTTTGCGTGTCATCCTTGCACAGGGGCCATACAATCGTCTCTGTATCGTTCCAATTTTAGTTTATGTACTGCCGGAGGAAGTACAAATTAATCAGAACGTAACCTAATTTTCATCAAACTCTTCTTAAAGTACATCCTTTCCAAAAAAAATCATCGAAATCAGTTGGCACAATATTATTTTATTCGTCCATTTGTGGCGTACATACTTGATGCAAATTAAACACTTATATGTTTTTTTAAGGATGCCGTTGTCAGAATTGGATTAAACCGAAATGGGGCCACCGCCAAGCACCAGCTTTCAAATAAAAATTACTCATCAAAATCGGGTCACCCAGTCCAAAGTTAAGAGGTCAAAAACACAGAGGGAAATGAGACTGCCATGACTAGACGGAATGGTACCGTGTAGACAAGGTAGTCCACCAGGGTTTTGAGGGTAGATTAGAGGTAGATTTTAACGTACATCCCTGAGACAGGCTAGCCTAGCGCGGAAGGGGTTGTTGCTTGTTGCGTGCCTTATGACTTACTTTGTCGGTAGTCCCACATAACACGTCATCGTCCCCGTGAGGGTATTTCCCAAACAAAAATAAGGAATTTGCGTTCCGATATACCAGGCTACGCTTAAAAATCCATAGCAACGGTTCAATAAATATATAAATAAATTACTGTTGTTTTAAGTGATTTTTTTTATGACCACGCGTATAATGTAATCTGTTATTTTAATCGAACAATACCAGTAAAGAGCACGTGCTATAACATCACTAATATTGTATGTAATAATAAAACAAGTTTACGAGCAAAAACAAAAACCGACTTCAAATCGAATCAAACGTTATTAGGCGTGGACACTCTTTTGTATTTTCGAATGATCGCAGGAATATTACGAAACCAAACTTAATCAGAACCATACCAAACTTTTATCAAACTACTCTAAGTACATTCTTTCCAATTAAAAAGCATCGAAATCCGTTGGCGTGATATTACTAACGTTCTTGACCATTCCAACTATGCTTAAGCTTGTCCTAGGAGATGGTTCACGTTCAATTGTGTCTATTAAAAGGAGAGACGGTTAGCACTCCCCTTGACAAGGATGGAACATATTAAATGGTTAAGGCACAACTTGACCACATTTTGTCGGGGTGCGCAGGAGACGTTTCAGACGTCTCCTCTTGCCGCCCCCGTAATCCGAAGTGGGGTCAGGATGGGAACCCGGCCCCAGCATGCTTCGGCGTCGTCGGGACTTCTCTGAGTGCCGGAGAAGTCCCCTTTGAGGGTGAAGTCCGGTCTTTGCCGGGACCGGCCGGTCGCTGGGATGTCCTGTCGCTGAAAGATCCCGGACACCCCGCTCATAACGGCTGATGGCATTCGCGGTAGGTTTAGAGGGTATGGGCTGCCCAGGCCGAGTCCCACACATCCCTCCGGGCCCACCCAGGGTACCGGAGGATGGTCTATAAACAGATTCCCCCGAGTAAACAAAAAAAAAGGGAGATGGTTCACGTCAGTACGTAGTCGAATGGTGGATTCGAACTCACGACCTTACGATTCGCAGACTGTACCCTAAACGCTATTGAATAAAGCTATTGACGCTATTGAGTTATTTGTCCATTTGTGGGGCACACACTTAATGCAAATTTAAGACTTATATGGTTTTCTCATGGGATGGATCTCAATGGGATCCTAGTCAGATTTGACCAAATTTAAATGGGATAAAGCACCGGCGTTTGAATAAAAAAAGAATCATCCAAATCGGATCATCCAGTTGAAAGTTATGAAGTAACAAACATAAAAAATACATACAGACGAATTGTGAACCTCATCCTTTTTTTGAAGTCGGTTGAAAAATAAAGAACAATATAGTGGGTTGTGATATGATGGGATTCAAATCCCAGTCGGATTGTACTAATGTATTATCGTTTTCGATGCCCTGATCTATTTGAAGTAAAACTTCTTTACGCACGCGTGACTTTGGGATTAAGGTGGCGAATGTGTTACGAAAAGTGTGATCGGGCAAGAGAGGTGCGAGCACACATTTTCTTTCTCTCATCGTTCGTAACGTGTTGTACATCTAAGACACGGTACAGGCATGTCTGTTTCACATTGTGGGAGCAAGAGAGGACTGCACACGCACGTTTCTTCTCTCTCTTGAACAATCATGTATTTATTATATAGATACATAGATAGGTATTTAGATAGATAAATCCTTTATTGCACCAAAGAATTTGTACAAAGGCGAACTTAGTGCTAATTAGCATTTTCTTCCAGCTAACCTTTAGTGGTTAAGACCAGGCTAAGGGTAGTGCCGCTAAATATATCGTTTTAAAACTAATATATAGATAAATAAATATACATTTACATATACATAAATAGATACTTCTACATAAATATAATAATATACATACACATGAAATATATAAACGACAATATATAGTCTTTCCGTCCAAGTACGTGGGAGCCTTCAAGAGTAGAGTGAATAGGCACTTACTAAACTAGCGTGTACCATCTTTCTACTATATCACCTAACACCAGGTGGGATCGTGGTCAAGCGCTAGTTTAAACGCATAAAAATATATATATATATATACCAGTTTGTAATTTTTCATTGTTTGAGTAAAAAGTATTCAGATACACGCGATTTAAAGACATTAGTTGACGAAGCCTCCCTTATCTCAATCGGCAAACTATTCCAAAGTTTTATAACTGATCAGGTAAAAGAATTGCCATAAATTCGTGTAGATGGAGCTAAAGAATTTTTACTCCCGCCGTGTGGTCGAAATTTCTAAAGCCTACTTATTTTTTTTACAATTTATATGGCGCATTTTAGCACGTTCAACTGTCGGTAACAGTAAATTGGAATCATTAGGTTTACAACCTTACGGATGGAGCTCTGCGGTTACAAAAACCGCACATAAACGCTAATATGGTTGTAAATATAAGAGGCAGTAAAACATACACTAATTGGCTGTTATGTTTGGAATTTAGCGCGATTTCTCTTAATCCATAAAGAAGTTTGAGAATAATAAAAAGTTACAGCCTTTATGTATATAATATATATGTCCCACTATTGAAATGATTAGCAATAGGAGTATTCCACGCTTCCCAAAGTGGCACTTAAAGTTAGTTTAGCTTTCGAATGTCCCTTAGATTATCCGTGAAATAGCAACCGACCGAGTCGTGGTTCGGCCCTCTCGGGCGCCCTCGGATCGGAATGCTTACGCGTAACATAGTAACCGTCCAAGCCGAGGTTACCCCGGGGGGACCCTTGTGTCGAGTTACTAGCGATAGAGGTTCAGGCTAAGCGACCTAAGAGCTATGCCACCTCTCAATCCGGTGAAGCAGCCAGCTTCTCTGGCCAATCTGTGTAGTTCGTCAAAAAAAAAAAGAAGTATTCTACAAGTACCTTTGCGCCCACAAACACAATGTCTAACAAACTCACATCTGCATACTCACACACACAGTCACATACACACACTACAAATCTATCAAACATTCCTCCACATGTTTATATACTTATCTAAATTAATACTTCACCAAGACGTGATAGCCTAATACTGTGTTTTAAATTAGCTATGTACACTACTTTTGATTATGTAATGGGGTGGAGGGTTGATTACTTGAGACACAGGATCCGTCCTTGTTTATTTGTTGACGGGGAGGAAATCTTCACAAAGATACCCCGCCTTCTGGGGGGAAGGCGGCGGTTATGTGGGGTTCTTACCCACTAAAACCTCCCTGGTGGCCCTTTCCTCGGTGCATGACGAGGGGCTCCGGGATGTCACGTGGGACGCACCGGATCTGCACTGTGCTCAAGGAGAGCACGTCCGCGGGGGGGG
Source organism: Meandrusa payeni (assembly GCA_029286785.1). Taxonomy (NCBI): domain Eukaryota; kingdom Metazoa; phylum Arthropoda; class Insecta; order Lepidoptera; family Papilionidae; genus Meandrusa; species Meandrusa payeni. The sequence continues at coordinate 7,389,299 of JAGSMX010000021.1, forward strand.
GGGAGGGGGTTATTCCCTCCCCCCTGGGCCCCACGGGCCAGCCGATGTCGCCTTCTTCCCGGGTCCACTTTGGTGGATGACGCAGACGCAGACAGACTACCCTTGTCGCCCAGTGAACCTGAGGCCTCTTTTAGTCGCATTGTACGACAGGCAGGGGATACCGTAATCTTATTCTTGAGAGCCCAGAACTACAGGGCTGGACACAGGATCCGTCCTAGTTCAAGTGTCAATCCACCATAATCTTTCTGTCATTATGTCTCCTGTTTCAAATGTGTATGTGTTTTTAATTATATAGTTATCTTAAGTAACTACTGTGGATTATGGTGAGGAATAAATGATTATTATTATTACTATTGGGCTCAGGCCTTTTCTGTAAAGAGAGTATAAGGGCATAGTCCACCACGCGGCCCTAGTGCGGATTGACAGACTTCACATGTCTTAGTAAAATTTTACTAAGACATGTAGGTTTCCTAACGATGATTTCCTTCACCGCCGCGCGCGTGGTAAATCAACACAAAAAATTGCAACAACAAATTTATTAGACCGAACTCACGTTACTATGCAATTTGAGCCAACCGCCCGGACACTGAAGTACCATGGCTCTTGGTTGAGGATAATGCTGAACTAAAAGTTCGTCGTAATAGGGATGTATTATGACAAAACCGTTTCTCTATATATTGCGATTCAATGAACAATAACGGTATGAATTCTACTTAAATTTGTGACGTAACTGCATACCGATTTTTCATTTTAAGGTTATTAGTAAGGGTTCGATGCCGATCAAGAATGATAGGGAATTCTAATCCTAGAGAAATCACTCGCTTAAATTCTTTTCTCTTAAATTCGAAATTAAGAAGAGTCAATAGCCTGACGATATAGGGTACGGTCTGTGAAACGTGAGGTCGTAGGTTCGAATCTACCAATCGACTATTAAGTAAATCTATTTTTGTTAACACGGGGTATTCTTTTTACAAACCATTCTCCGGAATTCTGGGTGGGCCCGGAGGGATGTGTGGGACTCGGTCTGAACGACCCCTACCCACTAAACCATCAGCCGTTATGAGTGGAGTGCGCCGGATCTGTCAGCAACAGGGCACAACGTGAATCTCCTCGAACAGGTGTCAACAACCTTTTTACAAATAAAACTATATATAAAACCTCTGTCTATTCTGTGTAGCTTCGTCATAAATAAAAATCGGTTAATAGGTGACGGAGTTACAAAAACACAAACGAAAACGAACCGAATTCAGTATAACCTTTTTTTGAAATCATTTGAAAATGCCGGAAGTTACAGATTACCAAAGTTGTAAATATACATCAATGTCAACCTTATTCCCTTAAGTTGTTCATTTCTTAAAAACGATTATAACGTAATGACTGTATAGAATGCGTTAAGCCTTTCGGCGAAATCGTTCACATTTATTCGTTGTGGTGCCAACTATCCTGTATATTTAGTCTCAAAAATGGTTCGCTTGGCAACGGTTGCGTTCAGGTATGTCGCAGGTTTTTTTTAAGGTTGTTTTTAATTAAAGATTAAATAAATAAATTTAATTATCTTTTGAAAAATACCTTTTTTTATAATATTAAACAAATACACTCCCAGATACATCTATCGGGACACCCAGTGTTTTAAGTTTTGAGGGTCCGCAGCTAAAAATAAATGTTAGGTGGAACAATAAGTTTTTATGCACTTTTGAACCTGATTTATTGGTCAACCCTTTGGTATGTTTTTTTAAATTTCGAATCTAGAATTAAAAAAAACATAAAACAAAAAAAGTTGATTAATAAATCAGCTTCATAACTGCATAAAAACTTATTGCTCCACCTATCATTTATTTTAGCTACGGACCCTCAGAACTTAAAACACTAGGTGGGCCGATAGATGTGTCTGGGAGTGTATTTGCTTAATCTTTATTTGTGCAAAAAAGTGTTACAATAGGTGTACTTAATGTCAAAAAGCATTGTCTGCCAGTGTACCTCGGGGTTGTGTAGGGAAAATATAACGGATGCAAGCTTAGAAAAATATATATAATAACATATAGCCATAATAATTATACAAGTGTTTAGGAGACCGCTTCCGACAACGTAGAAAGACGATAGTACTATTAAACTTTGATGATGAGACGGAAAAAACCTAATAAAAAAAAAATTAAATTTAAAACTTCTTGCCGCTTCTTTTATGGCGCGGTAACAGCGTTCCCCTAGCGTTCGTTGACCCGAGCATCATCGTTTTTGATTTTGCGTTTCATTGCTGTTTTTTTATTTGTAATGTATTTTTTTATGATACTATCGTTTCATTTAGTTTTACTAACATGATGGATAAATAATACTAATAAAACATTTTAAAAATATGTTTTTTTAATCAAGATCGTTTCCGTCCCATCATCAATGGTGTAATTAGTACTATCGTCTATCTTGGTTGTCGGAAGCGGTCCCCTGTATATAACAATAAATAGATACATATATAACTACATAGATCTAGATAGATAGTAGTGAAAAGTAAATTTAAAACTATTTATTAAATACGTTCAATAAAGGCAAGCTTCGGTAGTTTATGGATGCACAAAGCATACATTGATCCTAGTAAAATGGAAAAAAAAATTGTCAGCGTCTTTCCCCCCGCTTACAATATGAGTGTTTTTTAAAGAGTAGAGTTAATAGGCATTTGCTAATCCTCTTCTAGCCTCCACTGCATCTCCACTTATAAACAGGTGGGATTGCGGTCAACTGCACAAATAAAAACCGACTTCATATCGAATATAAATATTACGATATAGAATTATTCATTTTTTTTTGTTAACAGGGAGGAAATCTTCAAAAAGATACCCCGCCTTCTGGGGGGAAGGCGGCGGTTATGTGGGGTTATTATCCACTAAAACCTCCCCGGTGGCCCTTTCCTCGGTGCATGACGAGGGGCTCCGGGATCTCCAGTGGAACGCACCGGAGCCCCTCTGCACTGTGCTCAAGGAGAGCACGTCCCGGGGGAGGTTACTCCCTCCCCCCTATGCCCTCATAGTGCAAGGCTACACGGGCCAGCCGATGTCGCCTTCTTCCCGGGTCCACCTTAGCGGACGACAAAGGCCCCCACCCTTGTCGCCCAGTGAACCCGAGGCCCCTTTTAGTCGCCTTATACGACAGGCAGGGGATACCGTAGTCTTATTCTTGAGAGCCCAGAACTACAGGGCTGACGATATAGAATTATTCATGACCTAACCAAACTGACATGTAACTACTGTTCAAATACATCCTTTCCAATAAACAATAATTCATCGAAATCGGTTGGCGTGATATTGAGTTATTCGTACATTTGTCACACACATACATATTAATGCAAATTTAAAACTAATATGGTTTTGTTATGGATGACATTGTCTGAATGGGCCCATACTGGAAGCACCAGGTTTCATTTCAGTCCATTGAAATACTCGGAAACACCGCTGGTGATTATTTGAAATCTCTGGCTATCCCTGAATTAAGAAATGAGAGAAGACGATTGTAGTAAGAAAAAAATGTTGCGAGCAATATCACTAACATTCTTGTTAATTATTTTTAATGACGAACTACACAGATTGGCCAGAGAAGCTGCCCTTGATTGCTTCACCGGGTTAAGAGGTGGCATAGCTCTTAGGTCGTTTAGCCTGACCCACTAATGCTAGTAACTCAACACAAGGATCCCCCGGTGAGGGGTAACCTCGGCTTGGGCGGTTACTATGTTACGCGTAAGCATTCCGATCCGAGGGCGCCCGAGGAGGGCAGAACCACGACTCGGTCGGTTGCTAGAAGAGCACTTACAAGAAGTTTGTTAGAATGTTGGGTGGCAGTCTCGAAAACCGTCGAGATGCCTGCTTAAAGAATTGGGCTATTGTCGGTAACCCTGTATCAACGTGGAGCTCGCGATTACGTACGAACCACGGCGCACCCGTGGCTCGTCGCAGAAAACGATTCTGAATTACTTGTAACCTATGGATATGTTCTTGTTAACTATACCAAATAAGCTTAAGATCCTGAGATGCTTGAGATGGTTAACGTTAACAGTCGAATGTTGTATTCGAACCTACGACCTTACGATTCGCAGACCTTACCCAAAGTCAACGATATTGTATCAATACACGATTTTGTCAACAGTGTGCTCGTTAGTGCAGTATGGTGCAGCGATCTGAGAAAGTTCCCGAGTGGTTTCAAGTTTGGTGCCGCCACTGCGTCGTACCAGATTGAAGGTGCATGGAATGCAAGTGGTAAGGGAATTAGATTATATTAACATAATTCAATAGCATCATCCTACAGCACACACATTCGCGTTCACATTTGTACCGAGATGGCGGTATTTACTAGATTAGATTAACTGGAGACTGGCTCTAGTTTTCAGGTAATTTATACAACCGTGTATTTATATAGAAAGAACTGTGCCGCAGCTACTAACGCCCATCTCCAAACAATATAACAAATTTACTAAAATTAAAAACAATATCATATGTAATTCCGTTTGAACGAATGTGTATAGGTGAGTGTGTTTTGTGTACAAGGTTACGGGTGTTGATGTGTGCGTGTGTTAGTGTATGTGTAGGTATGCGTATGAAGTAGAGGTAAGTTACTCTGAACATCTTTATTGTGTTTTTAAAAGATATTCAGTATAGTCATAACAAAGGGTATGGAGCCATTCAGTAATAAGTGCCTTACATTCTTGTAGTGGTAACGGGTATATATGTAATAGTTTATTTACTTTATTGTACATAAAAGCACAAACCTGTCATGACTGCGTTGTGTATTATATAGTGCAGGATCAAACTTTAGAAGTTTTAAAGAATATATGAAACCTCCTTAAAGAACAATGAGTGAATGAGACAGAATGAGGGTTAGTAATTAAGTCTTGGTTAAGTCAATGAATGACAACTTCAAACCATACGTCATATCATAATTTGAGAAAATATTCACGGTAAAAAATAAGGCGGTACGAAGTTCGATGGGTCAGCTAGTATACTAGTAAACATCAAGTCGAGTCAAGTCAAAATATTATTATCTTTATTCAATAGAGATCGAGAATCTACTTTGAATAGTCCAATATTTTTCCCTACCGTGCAATTTCGGACGCAATCCACTAAGAAAAATTGCACAAAAACTTATGAGAGCTTTTTTAACGTCTATAAATTTTTTACAATATTCGTTTACTTTTACAATAATTATTACTAAATCATGTTGTGTTAGAGCAACTTGATCCCAAGCTTTGTTATCGTTTACATAATCAGAAATTTTGTAATAAGCCTTACTTAAGAAATACCTAAGAATAACTTAAAATTGGCTTTAACGATCGTTTTAAACTTGTTCAAAGACAGATCCTTAATATTATTTGGAAGTTATGTTGTAGAAACGTATACGTATAAAATAAAATTTTATATAAAATATTTTTTTTTTATACTTTCCAAGCAAGTGCTTGAACACGATCCCATCTGATGTTAAGTGGAAATACAGTCCTGGATGATAAGGCAGATTATAAATGCTTATTCGCTCTTCTCCGAATAGTTGTTGTCGGAAGGAAAGACAGATCATTGATGATCACAATACAAGTTTATGCACCATTCAATAATATATCGTTAGATAAATGTAATGGGATTTCCAGATAAAGGCGAGAGCACATGGGATAGGTTGGTACACACCAATCCCGGTGCAATAAAGAACGAAGACAACGGAGATATAGCCACCGACTCCTATCACAGGTGGAAAGAAGACGTGCATATGGCTGACGAATTGGGACTGCATTTCTACAGGTATTTGTTAAAAATAGGTTTATTAGAGTTGGCGGCAAATAACTCTAGCGCTGAGCGAAACGTGGAAGGGATAGCTGCGTGTGTACAGTCGCGCACGGAATTTTTAATGTCTACAAATTGCGAATAAAGTGTTTTGTTTGTACTTCTTATTATTGGCATTTTCACAATTTCCAATCACAAATAAATTAATAAAATAAACTAGGACAATCAATAAAAAAAACATCGGAATGCACAGAAAACAAAACTCAATTAACAATTTATACAACAACATACAATTTAGAACGCGACTGTACACAAGGAGCGAGGGATTTGTATCGGTACGCGGGGCAGAGTACCACAGGAGAGCCAATAAGCGCTCGCGCATGTCCGCCCGCGCCCCTTTACATTATTTTCGACTTCTGCGTATTAACGATCAGCGCTAGTTTCAATCTCAGCAATTGGTGAATACGGAACAATCCAACGATTTTTTTAAAGCCTTTTTTGTCCTTTATTTTTTTTTATTTAGCTTGTTCCACAATTCGAGTTTTCTTCATAAGTTGCCAGTTCGGCTAGCCTTCTCCATTCTTCTCTATTTCTTGCCATTCTGTTCTACGTTTTTCCGGCGACCTGGTATATGTCGTCGGCCCATCTTTAGTGTTGCCCTTCTCTATGATACTATTCCAATTATTTTAGACCATTGGTCTCTATCCTTCATAGTATGACCTGCCCACTTCCATTTAAGACGCCTGATATTGTGCTATGTCGTAAGTTTTTGTCTTACATCTGACAGCAGCAGATTTTATTTATCAGTAATTAATAATCTAACGATTATCAATTTCTATACTTTGTTAATTTACTTTTAAAACTGTTGATCTTCCACCGTTCTAGTTAGGTCTTCTCGCTATCGTAGTATGTAAAGATAACATCATTCATCATCATGTAAAACATCCACTGCTGGACATAGGCCTCCCCCAACGATTTCCAAAAGGACCGGTTGTAAGCGGCCCGCATCCAGCTACGTCCTGCGACCTTTATGAGGTCGTCAGACCACCTTGCCGGTGGACGTCCTACACTGCGCTTCCTGGTTAAAAATATGGTCGGACCAGCAATCGCAAACAAACAAACAAACAAACATTTTTATTTTCCCACAATAATTTCAATAACAACTTAAATTACAAAATTGTAACTAGGAACTAGGACTGGTGTCCAAACTAGGAACGAACCTGGGTGATGGATCACCAGGCCTTAAGCCCACGGATTTTAACAAAACTTTTAAAACTATTGGAGAGAGAAGGAGAAGGTACATAAATATTTATAGATAAATAAAGGTCTATATATAAATAACGATGAGTGTTAACTTTTAACGGTAATGGACACGAATGTAGAACGTTCGATTTGAAGTCGGTTTTTGTTCCTACTCGTAAATATACTTATTAAAGAAAAGTTCTTTACGCACGCTTGTCTTGGGGAGTAAGCTGCGGAACGATTTACTTTGAGTTGTGGAAAGTTTCATCCTTTTGTTGTGAACATCCTTCGAACCCGAACGAAGCGCTTTGCTTCGTCTTTCATTATTCGTACGACAAAGGACTAGATTAGTTTGCTCACGTCTCCGATTACAATGGTATTTTTATGAGTAGAGTTAATAGGCATTTACTAAGCTAGTGCGTCTTACCATCCACTTAACATCAGGTAAGATCGTAGTCAAGCACTTGCGTAGAAAGTATAAAATATAAGTGCGATAGAGGGAGATATAGTGGAGATAGTTCCGTTTATTACTGTAGGAGCAAGAGAGAGTAGTGCGCGTACACATATCTATCTTGAACAGTCGTGTATGGAGGATGGATGGAGCTGATGTTTTACTCCAGGTTCGTTTAATTATAGGCTCTCACTGTCGTGGCCGCGTCTTCTACCGACCGGTTTCATAAACAAGAAGAGTGAAGACGGCAAGAGCTACTACAACAAGCTAATCAACGCTCTCCTGGCAAAGGGTATCGAGCCAGTTATAACTCTCTACCATTGGGACTTGCCACAGCCGATACAGGATCTGGGTAGGCGATTTTACTAGTCGACTTCACACAATAAGTTACTTTTTTAATAATAATAATAATCAATGAACGTTACACACCATTAAATCTATCATCAACTACTGGACTAAAATTCGATGGCGTGATATTGAGAGTCAGAATTGGACCAAATGGGACCACACGAAAAGCACAAGCTTACAAAAGAAAAAAGAATTATCAAAATCAGTTCACCCAGTCGAAAGTTGTGAGGTAACAAATATAGAAAAAAATACAGACGAATTGAGAACCTTCTCGTTTTGGAGTCGTAATGTGCTAAATATGAAGCGGAAAGAAACCCATTAACAGGTAGTCTAAAACTGAGGAAGCAACATGTGGGTGCTTTCTTAATGCTGCTGTCTGACCCGACTGCAGAGGGCCCGAGGAAGCTAGTGGCTATGGCCATACAACATTCATAACTTTCTTTCTCGCTTCATGCGACCGATGTGTATGTACTTAGGTTATGATAAGATGGGGCTGACATGCCCAAAAGGGTAAAAGTCTACAATAAATAAAGAAAGAAAAACGGTTGTAAACACTTGATAGAGCGTAAAAACTTTCATACGTAGGTGGCTGGACCAATCCCTATATATCAGAGTTGTTCGCGGAGTACGCTAACTACGCCTTCTCCCTATACGGTGATAGGGTGAAGACCTGGCTAACAATCAACGAAGCGATAGTGGTCTGCGATTTCGTGTACAATAGCGGTGTCTTCGCGCCCAACATTGAGGAGAAGGTCTTTGCGCCTTACCTCTGCAACAAACACATCCTTCTAGCTCATGCTAAGGCCTATAGAATCTACGATAAACACTACAGGCCTACGCAGCACGGTGAGTTTCCTTACTTCTTCTATATTTAGATACCACTGTCCGGTGTGGTGCCGACAGAGTAGAATATATATGCACCTATTAAGGGAGACAGCTTCGAATGGTGGAGAAATTCCTTGATAAAAAAGCCTCCAGGAGGTCTACGGAGGAAGGCGCGCCTTATGTGTTCGGGTGCGCCCTGCCTGGAGGGCGTTGGAGGTGCCGAAAGGCGTCCAAGTCGCAGACGAGGTCACGCTAGGCACGTTCCCCACAGGTTAATAAAAAAAGGGTATATAATCATGATAAAGTGAGTGTGAGAAGGAAATTGGTATTTTGGTATACTGTCAAAGATAACTTCTTTTCTTCGTTTTCCGTTCACTCATTTATTAGTATAGATTAAAATTAATGTATTTCCGTTGACAGGAAAAGTGTCCTTCGCCAACAATTTGCTGTGGATAGAACCTCTCACTCCAGCTGACAAAGATCTCGCTGATCTGGGATTACAGCACTCCGTAAGTTCCTGCCTATACCGTTAAAACAAGCTGTCATAGTGTTAGCCGCAATGATTCTCAACTACTATATCTCGGCGCTTTTTTGTGCCACAAAATTGAATGTATTGCCAAATTTTAGATAATATTAATATTACTACATAATATGAAGTCGCTTTCCGCTGTCTGTCTGTTCGCGATGAACTCAAAAACTACTACACTGATTTTCCTGCTGTGCACACCGATAGATAGAGCGGTTCTCGAGGAAGGTTTTAGTATATTCTTTGTTAAGTTTTCGTATACAATGGCTAAAATTTAACGATATTCCTTGGAGGTGTCATCTATTTGTAATAGTACCTGCACGGTACAAGTAGGGCGCAGACAGAATATAACACACATTAAAAATAATGAAAAACATACAAAACACAGTTAAGGTTAGACGGACAAATAATACGAAACATATGATGCCAATATCGGACACAGTCTCAGCATATGCTGTCGCAAGGATGCGACAGGGCTGATTTTCAGCGGTGCTATATCATAACTAACGTACCCAGTCCGCTTCGCCGGGCTAGATTTTGCTTTATTTTATTTAAACAATAAACTTACATCATTAAATATTTAATTTAACTCTCACAATATATTAAATTATTAATTTCTCTCCGTATTCATTCTCTTCTCGAGAAGATCATTACCTACACCCATGTACATATTAGTAAATACAAGATCATCCGTAGCAGTAGTATCATAGTAAATAAAATCTGTATTTGTCAGTTCAAAAAGAGGAGTGCTCCGATCGTCACCAAACTTTACAGGATTACTCGCCAGGTCAATCTGTAGATTCCCTGAAAGTTTCATTGGACCGACCAGTCGTTTCGCAGCCTATAAGGAACAAACTCACACACTTTCTCTTATAAATATAGATAATATTAACTCGTAATTAAAACCTTTAATATACGAAATGTTATTTTTTTAATACTTTTCTTCTCGAAGCGCCATCTGCTACCGGAGGTCGGCATCATTATGGCTATTTTATCTTTTGATGCAGCGGCACGGAACAAGAATCCTGTGCCCATGTTGAACCATTATTTTGTACATTCAAAATTATTAGCATAAAAATTAGATAATTTTCTTTGTCTGCCGCCAAATTTTGAAATAGTTAAAATTGTGTCGCAAAGTAAAGGCCGAGAATCACTGCGCCAAGTCTTCAAATCAATATCATATTATCAAGAGATATAGCGTTATAGCATTTGTATAAAAAAAGCTGAGAAAAAAACGAAAGGATATTTTCATTTTCAGGCTGGACGCTACTCCCATCCTATATATTCCAAAGAAGGAGGCTGGCCCTCGTCTATTGAGAAGGTTATGGCAGAATACAGCAAGAAACAAGGGTTCAATTCGTCGAGATTGCCATCATTTACAAAAGCAGAAATAGAATTGATAAGAGGTATTTTCATTTTAACTTTCGAATGAGCGAATCAATTTTGATGGTTCTTTTATATCAAAGCAAATTGATGCTTTCCGTGTTGTCTCATCTAATCTCATTTAATCCAGTTCTGCTGCATCCATGCGTAAGCCATATTTTACATTAAGGTTGAAATTTATAAATCTTTATTTGACTTTGCATAGGCTTCAGACTAGGTGGCCAAGATCTACACCTATATAGTCTTGACCACCGCATCAAGGTGGCCAGCCTTTCGATGTTGTACAGATTACATTTTAGAAAGTAAACAGGACTTACACAAGTTAATTCCCCCCTCCCCATTCTACCTTCAGACGTTTAGACAATCGGCAGGTCTTCACCCTTTCATAGACGATGTTCCGCGCGAACGAAGCGATTTGAGTCATCGTCCATCGTGTGTGTCCAAAGGTGTGGAACAAGTTGCCGGCGTTATTATTTCCGTCCAAGTACGATGTGGGAGCCTTCAAGAGTAGAGTGAATAGGCGCTTACTAAACTATCGTGGACTATCTATCGACTATATCACCACTTAACATCAGGTGGGATCGTGGTCAAGCTCTAGTTTATACCCCATAAAAAAGTGAAAACTAAAATAGAGCTTAAGATAATTCAAAAACGTGCCTATTTCCATAATATGTTCTTGGTAATTGTTAGTATTTTAAAAATATAATATTTATAAAACAAGCTCCAATATTTCATAACGTCTATTATTCCCTAATCTAGAACTTGTTGAAACTATCAAATACCTAGGAATAATGTTAGACTATAAGCTGAGTTTCAAGAATCATATAGAAATGCTGGCGTCTAGAATGCGCAAGTTGATGTATTTATATATTTAAAGATTGCGTAATATTGCAGATCAAAATACTATTAGAATGTTATACCTAACTTTATGTCAATCACTGCTTATTTATTGTATAACTATCTGGGGTGGCACCTCACGGTCTACTCTTCTTGTACTAACTAGAGAGAGCTCAACGTGCCGTACTGAAATCCAACAAGTGACTTATATGCAAGATCCCAAATGCTAACAGTACGACAACTTTATATACTCGGTGTATACAAAACACTCGACTCTAATTTACGACCCACAAAAGACTGCAGAGAAAAGACGGAAATATGCCGTTTACTGTATAGAAGCTCACTCACGGTTCACACAAAAGTCTTTCTCTTTGGAGGCTATCTGTACAACAGGCTCTTAATCTCAATAGGCTTAACAAAATTCTTAATCTGTTCCCGCTAAATAAGAAAAACTGTAAAAACAAAATATCTGATTTGTTAAAATCCTTAAACTATAAAGCAACGGAAAATATAATACAAGTTAATACCTAAATATATGTCAGTTTCGGCATATTTTGTAGGTAAAAAATAACAAACACATTCACACAGACACACACATGACACGTAACAACAATTATCCTTCTTTTATACATATAGATATATATGTATATATACCTTCTCCTTCTCTCTCCAATAGTTTTAAAGTTTTGTTGAAATCCGTGAGGTTTAGGCCTGGTGATCCATCACACAGGTTCGTTCCTAGTTTGGACACCAGTCCCCCGACCATCACTGTAATTTAAGTAAGTTGTTATTGAAATTATTGTGGGAAAATATAAATGTTTGTTTGTTTATTCCTTCATCTCATTTAAAACCCCATTAATTAATTTAAAACCAAGACAACACGAACAATAGAACAGCTATAGTCAGTTTGAAGTGTAGTAAATACGTTCATATATATATATATATTTTATTCTTATATTGCAACCACAGACCTGTGTCCGTGCTCTTTTCCAATACACTTAAATTGTTTACTCTGCATTTGTTAAAAAGTGCCACTTCTACAGTTACTATTTTCCTTTTTTTTTATATATATATAATGCCTGAATTTGGAGGTGGCCAGAGATTTGGGTTAACGCGTCACAGACGCCCCGCTGCATTGCTATTAGCTTCTCCGCGACCGCTGTGTCCCTGCTTCTCATGGCCATTTTCAGGTTGTAGTCCACTATCCTCTCCCTTGATGCGGCCATTGCCCTTGTCACCAGTCTTCCTCTGGCGTCGTCACAGTCATCTGTATAATAGACACAGCTGACGGTGTGTCGGGATATCGCCACTACAGCATGTTGGACGCTGTCGTGCAGTTGCAGTTTTTTCGTCACTGTTCTGATGACCACCACTGACCCGTACGTGAGGCCTTGGGCCTCGTGCACGGTAAGGATGCGCGAACCTGACCCCGATCCGTATCCCTGGTTGGAAAGGGATTCTTTTTCCGTCTGGGTGTATACCAGGTATAGTGTGTCGGGGAGGGTTGGTATTATATTCGCGCCTTTGTAATTAGCTCTTTTCAGAGAGTGCACTGCAGGTCTGGATGAGTATATGCCACGTTCATATATTTAAACATCTCCCTAAGCAGATAACATCTCAAAATATTTCTAGAATTATGTCAATATTCGGTAAGTCAACGAGTTTCGTAACTTATACTTTGCTAAGTATAAGCCCAGAAAATGACTATAAATTTCAATACCGACTTAATTAGTAAGCTAAGCCTAAGTAATATCAAAAGTCACTTTATACATTTTTTAAATAATTAAAAGTGTTTTTAAAAATTATCGTTTCAATTCATTCATATTCATATGGTATGTTTACTTATATATGTTTATGTATGCTTGTATTTATGTATATAATTATTTTTATACATATATAATGTATTTTTAAATTTGTCATATTTAACTTTTTTTAAGGTTACACCCGTGACATGACTTCTGATATTAAGTTCTCCTTTTGTACACTTTTATTATGTGCTTATTTTTTTAAAATCTACTCCAGGTACATATGACTTCTACGCTTTGAACCACTATACAACTCGCAAGATCAGGCCTGCCAAGCCCGGCGAAGACCCCGGGGTTTGGTTCATCACGGGCTCGCCGGAAATTGACGGAGTGCTAGTGGTCGAACCCGACTGGCCTTTAGGAGCTTCAGAAATGCTGGCGGTAAACATCTATAATTTTTCTTTAGGACTTTTTTCAACCGACTTAAAAAATGGAGGAGGTTCTTGTCTATATGATTTTTAATGTCTGTTACCTCATAACTTTCGACTGGGTGAACCAATTTTGATGATTCTTTTATTTGAGAGTTGGTGCTTAAGAATAAAAAAGTGTGGTACAATTCTTAGAATGGCACCCTCGAGAAAACCATATAAGTCATAAATTTGCATCAACTATGTGCGCGACAAATGGACAAATCGAATAGCTCAATGTGACGCCAACCTGTTTCAATAATTCATTTTTTATTGGAAAGGATGTATTTTGATGAAAGTTTGGTGACTATGTATGTATTATGACTCTTATACCCTGGAAGATGGGACGGCCTTTAGTATGGGATGCCACATGCCTCGATACTTTGGCGTCGTCACATCTTCCAGAATCTTCTGTTGAGGCTGGAGCGGCCGCTGCAACTGCAGAAGACCTCAAGCGGCGCAAATATAGTAACCTCGATACGGGTTTAATATTTGAGCCGTTTGGGGTAGAAACTTTGGGTCCGTGGGGTCCTAGTGCTCACCACGTTTTTAATGTGTTAGCTAAGAAGTTAGTCGACACATCTGGTGACCAGAGGGCTGGCTTATACCTTGCACAGAGGCTAAGCATTGCCATACAACGTGGCAATGCTACCAGCCTTCTGGGCACGCTGCCAAGCGATGACCGTTTGGCTGTTTTTGTAAATATTTTGTAATATCTATTAAATTGTAAATATTTCTTTATTAGTAAGTATATGTTAAGTTTGGTTAGGTTCTGATTAATACAGCCCTGTAGTTCTGGGCTGTCAAGAATAAGACTACGGTATCCCTGCCTGTCGTAGAAGGCAACTAAAAGGTACCTAGGGTTCACTGGGTGACAAGGGTGGGGCGTTTGTCGTCCACCAAAGTGGACCCGGGAAGAAGGCGACATCGGCTGGCCAGTGTCGCTGCGCCTTGCGCTGCGAGGGCATAGAGGAGTAACCTCCCCGGGACGTGCTCTCCTTGAGCACAGTGCAGAGGGGTTCCGGTGCGTTCCACTAGAGATCCCGGATTCCTTCGTCATGCACCGAGAAAAGGGCCACCGGGGAGGTTTTAGTGGGTAAAAACCCTACATAACCGCCGCCTTCCCCCCAGAAGGCGGGGTATCTTTTTGAAGATTTCCTCCTCGTAAAAAAAATAAAAAGGTTCTGATTAATTATATTTCGTAATATTCCTATGATAATTCGGAAATGTGCCCTTTGTATGTCCCAATTATCGCACATCCGCGCCGTTAATATTTGATTCCATTTGAAGTCGGTTTGGTCTTCGCTCGTAAATATACATGTCATATTTCTTACAGATATACCCTAGTGGTATGCGGCGTATGATAGCCTGGCTGAAAGAGCAGTACGGTAACGTCGGCTTCCTGATAACCGAGAACGGGTATTCGAGCTTTGGACACGAACTGAACGATCTTGATAGAGTGAAGTTCATTAAAGAATATTTAGAGCAGGTGAGAAATGGGTCCTGGGTTTACAGAATTAGGCTATGCCTTACCTGTCGTGCGTGACAAGAGTGGGGGCTCTTGTCGCCGTGAAAGTAGACCAAGTAGGAAGGCAATTCGCAGTGGTCCTCTTATGTTACCTGCTTTGGCTGAAGTTCCGCTGAAGATCCAGGAGCCCGAGCCCGAGGAGGCCGTCTGAAATATCTGCGATCGAAATTCTAACCCGGAAAATGAAACTACTACTCTACAAAACCGTCGGGGAGTCATCAAGAAGGCTCCGGGATCTCCAGTGGAACGCACCGGAGCCCCTCTGCACTATGCTTGGCAGCACGTGCCGGGGAGGTTAATCCCCCCCCAGCACTGCAACATTTAGGTCACCCGGCCCGGTTGACGTCACGGATTAAGTTAATTGCGCATTATTTTGATTTTGCTGTATCTCTTTAGGTTTAAGTTGCATGGTGTAAAGGGAGAAAATAATAAAATTCTCAAGCCAACTAACGTATTTAAAATAATATTGAATAATACTGTATTTGTGTAATTAGCTTTACATTTACCGTTTTTAACTGTCCAATTTTTAAAGTGTTAATATGGATATAATATGTTATTCTTAAAAGATAGACGTATACCATCGCAGACTTTCTATAGACCTATATAAGATACACAATTCCACCATACATTATTTTGCTATATCTCAAAGGGTTTAGGCGGCGATTTCGTTAAAAACTCTCGGACGATCGAAATATCGTTATATTTTAGCTAATCTATACAAAATTATATTACCTTCCTCGAGAACCGATCTATCCATTGGTGAGTACAGCATGAAAATCAGTGTAGTAGTTTTTGAGTTTATCGCGAACAGACAGACAGACATCGGAAAGCGACTTTGTTTTAAAAGGATATTGCATTATTTTTTTCTAGGTACTTTTGTCGATTTGGGTGGATGGTGCCAAAATTCTAGGATATACTTACTGGTCACTAATGGACAATTTTGAGTGGGCAGAGGGCTATAAGTGAGTAAAATCAATATATATAACGACAGTAAAGCTGAAATTTATAAAGCGTACTTTGACTTTGCTCATGCTTAACTTAGGCCAAACTTGTGTCGGCCCTGTAGTTCTGGGCTCTCAAGAATAAGCTACGGTATCCCCAGTCTGTCGTAGAAGGCAACTAAAAGGGATCTAGGGTTCACTGGGTGACAAGGGTGGGGTCGTTTGCCGTCCGCCAAAATGGACCCGGGAAGAAGGCGACATCGGCAGGCTGGGACGTGCTCTCCTAAGAGCACAGTGCAGAGGGACTCCGGTGCTTTCCTCTGCAGAGCCTCTTACCATGCACCGAGGAAGGGCCACGGGGGGAGGGGGGGGTTAATGGGTTAAAACCCCACATAACCCCGCCTTCCCCCAAGAAGGCGGGGTATCTGGTACATTGAATAATTTTGAAGATATGTCCAAACTTTGAGATGTATAATTCAATATATGTCCATTTTTCATCGGTTCATATGGTTTACAAAGGCGTACCACTACCGCGTCAATGATGAAATAATAATTCATTATAGAACAGTTTCATAATGAAACGTCACTAGCAATTAGCACTGATGTGATAATATGTGATAAAATAAATTTTGTAAATCTATATTATAAGCAGTACGGCGTGTGTCCTTGCTTCCCACTGATGTACCCGAGCCTATTTGTACTGGGCATGGTCGGGTACAGCTGGCGGCAGGTTAAATATGTGTGGAAGGTGCTGCGGGGCTGGGTTTATCACCCAGAAGTACTGGCCGCGCTGCAGTTGCTGCCTGACAGTTATATTTATTGTCAATACATAAAGCAGCTTTTTATTTTAATAATATATATTTAACTAAGTTTTTATAACATCATATTGGTATTATCTGTAACGGTGTTAATAAATGTTAATTTCAGCCTAAAATTCGGCCTCTACGAAGTTGACTTCAACGATACGAAGCGCACGCGCAGACCGCGCGCGTCTGCGGAGTACTACGCCAATGTTATACGCACAAACACTATCGACTGCGAGACAGTTCCCGAGGGAGCGTATGTGCTGAGCCGGATGAGACGGAAGGGACTATTCAACGACGCATGTATTGATAGCGCAAGCATGTTGATTACTAGTCTGCTTTGTGCGTTAGCTTGCTTGCTCGTCTAAACTTCACTTCTGGTCTTGTAAAGTTCGACTATAACCCGAGAAATGGGACATTGAAATCATATATAATAATGGACCGTTTATTTTGAAAGTGGTGTAAGTCCATTGTCTTTTGTTTCGAGAAAATTAAAAGTTACTATATTTGTTGATTTAAAAATACAGGCAAATCATATGAGGTCATATGACATGTTGATATAAATTTTTTAGCTAATTAGACTACGATAACACATATTTTTGTGCTGTAAATGGACTTACACCACTTTCAATATATACGGTTCATATAATTGTGATTTTTTTGGTGAAAATGTCAGTCATTCTTTAAAACAGTTACTTAACCGTTGGCAAACCTACTCCTGTCTACCATTAAACGAGCAAACTTGTTTATATATTATATGTTATATATCTTGGCTCCAACGATTTTTATGAAATATTGTATGCAGGGGGATTCGGGGGCGATAAATTGATCTAGTTAGAATTTTTTTTTGAAAATGTCGGCGTTGCTAAGCGACAGTAAGTCAAAGTGTGTTTGGTTCGACGTTAGACCAAGAAAATTAATTATTTACACATATCTACATGTATAAAAGAGAAAGTGTGTGGGTTTGTTCCTTATAGGTCCCGAAACAGCTGGACCAATTTCAATGAAACTTTCAGGGAATCTTCAAATTGACCTGGCGAGTAATCATGTAAAGTTTGTTGAGGATCAGAGCACTCCTCTTTTTGAGCTGTCAAACTAACCATTCGTCATACTTTCATTTCTGAGATTAACTTGAGCCCGATATATTTTTGTATAAATGATAAGAATGATATTGTATTTACTGATGTGTACATGTGTGGTACCTTCACCCGCTCAAGAATACAATGAACACGTAGAGAAATTACTAATTTAATATATTGTGCGAGTTAAATTAAATATTTAGTCATGTTATTGTTTAAATAAAATAAAGCAAAATCTATATATATATATATATATATATATATATATATATATATATATATATATATATATATATATATTATCGGCGAAGCGGGCTGTGGACGCTATTTATAAAATACGTGTGTCAAATGGTTGCTTAGTGATGAATCAGCAAAAATAGTCAACAACAAAAAATAATGACATAGCGCGTAGAGATAGGGTGTTATTGGATTGCCACAGGTAATGGTAGAACACAGCCCTGTAGTTCTGGGCTATCAAGAACAAGACTACGGTATCCCCTGCCTGTCGTATAAGGCGACTAAAAGGGGCCTCGGGTTCACTGGGCGACAAGGGTGGGGGCCTTTGTCGTCCGCTAAGGTGGACCCGGGAAGAAGGCGACATCGGCTGGCCCGTGTAGCCTTGCACTGTGAGGGCACAGGGGGGGTGGGAGTAAACTCCTCCCTCCGGTGCGTTCCACTGGAGATCCCGGAGCCCCTCGTCATGCACGGAAAGGGTCACCGGGGAGGTTTTAGTGGGTAAAAACCTCACATAACCGCCGGCTTTCCCCCCCGAAGGCAGGGTATCTTTTTGAAGATTTCCTCCCCGTTAACAAAGAAAAAAAAGGTAATGGTAGAACAATCAGACGAAATAAACCACAAATTAAAAAAAATGGGCTTGGAATCTCTTTCACCTCTCAGTTACGCACGATAATCTTTAACAGTAATAATAACCCTTTTTAATAATTAATATTATGGGCTAGATATAACAAAGAAATAAACAAATTAATATATATTGATAATATCGATATATTTATGCAACATATCGAATAGTATCGATACATAATTATATATTATATCGAAGAATATATCGATATATTTTTTGCATGGACATCCCTATCGCACATCTCGGCAGAATTACAAGTTCCACCGCCACTATTTTGATGGTTGGCGTTCAACGACTGTACGTTTCTCGCGTAACATTATATATCAACTTGTTGTATCAACTGTCCACAAACCATCGGTGTTTCAGAACGTTTACGATTTGGGGACCGTTTACGATTTGGGGGGAAGAAACGAATCTACTCCTTTCTTAAAGGCCGGCAACGCACCTGCAGCTCCTCTGGTGCTGAGGATGTTCATGGGCGCCGGTGATCACTTAAGATCAGGCGAGCCGAGCCGAGCTCGTTTTAGTTAAGACGTAAATAATTTTTGCTTGCGGCCTTCGACACCATTGCTGAAACGTGTTTGTGGTGGTGTAAAAAAATGTTCAGGATGTCTGAGTAATAAAGTTGTCATTTAACAATATTAAAATTTACTTCTTAAACTTCTTCTGCAGTTTCAATAACGGTTCGTTCTTACTTTTTCTCATAATTTTCTTCTGTTCGCCTGTTTCTAGTGCTTTCTTCATAACCTGGTAACAAAAACAATGTTGATAGAATATTCTTACTCATTATAATAATATTCTCTCAAATCTAAATCTCAATCTATCTTAAAGTAAATATGGCAATTGATAATAAAAGTTTTGGAACGTCTTATGGGGCGTAAATAAAAGCATAACATTTTAATGTGAACATGTTTAGATAGATGGCGCTATTATTAATTATATGTTTTTATAAATCATAGTAAATTAAATAAAGGTGATAAAATAATTTTGTAAAGTAGTTTTTTTTATATATTTATCGATAAAACAATCACAAGAATACAACTTGAAATTAACATTTTTATAATACTTCGCTCCTATCTGGTGTCTGGTGTCGACACCACGTACGTTTTTTTTTATTTTTTTCTCAATAAAGTAACAATTTAGCAATGAGGTAGTTCGTAATCCTGTTTCAAAATATACAAAAAATATTAAAACATAATTATTACAGCTATATCGTTATAGGCTATCAGTCGTTCTCAAAGTGGACGACGCCGCCTTGGGGGCGTTTGAAACCTAGAGGGGGGCGTAAGGGGCCCAGAAAAAATGGGGGACGTTGATGCGGGTAAGAGGGGCGATTTGTAATTTCATTTACTTAATATAATTTGACTAAAATTAAAACCCACCTACTAAACAATAATGTGTGATGTTATAAGAACTTAAAATACTTAACATAGATTTAAGATTCTTTAGAATAAAAGAATTTTTAGGGGTGTATAAAAAATGCTGAAAAATAATTGATTTTCAAAGGGCCCCCCTTACAAAAGAAATAAGTTTGATAACCACTGCATTACCGGGACAGAGCTAGCGTTGGTGTGGAAAGATGGCCCAGGGCTACAAATTTCAAGGGGGTGATGGGTAGGGGTGGGATGGTTCCAAAAATAATACAATATAAAAATAAAAAAAAAATTGCAGCTACAATAATTAAAGCTAAAGAAAAGATAAAGCTATTAATCCACGTTCACCTTTTTTTAGCTAGAGAAGCTGACTTGCTATGCTATGCCATCTCTCATCCCTAAACCTCTATAGTTAGTAACTCGTCACAAAAGTCCCGTTAGGGGTCAGCTCAGCTTGGACGTTCACATTGATTTGAATTTTAATATTGAATCAGGAAAAAATTAACACTCGACTTTGATTTCCTTAAGCGGGCGCCAAAATATACTTGCCTGGAGTGGTCGTAAGGCATGTACTGGAATGAACCATCGCATTCCTCTTTTTACCAAGTTTAGTAAATCCCAAATGTGACAGTTTGTGTGTCCAATATCATACACCAGGAACAAATTTAAATGTGGCCAACAACAATAAGCTTTTCTAGACTGTAAGGATTTTTTCGACCCTGATAAACTTAGTGAATAGCAGAAAAGAAATATGGGTATCTATTAAATAATAAAAGCATATTACCTGCAAGGCGTTTTCATTGGGCTCCTGCCTGTCCACTTGATTTAACGTGGGAAACTTGAAGGAGAACCCTTTGGGGAAGATTGGTCTCTTCAACAGAGTATCCAATTGTTTCTTCTTTATGTTCAATACTTTGTCTATGGTCGGGTCTATATATTTTCTTGGTCTGTGGCTTCCAGTGAAGGTAGTTATTGATTAAATTGGTGGTTTAGGTATTTTGGAGAAATTATTATTTTAAAATATTTTAAAATTTGAAGCGTCAATAGCCTAATGGTTTAGGGTAAGGCCTGCTAATTGTAAGGTCGTGGGTTCGAACCCACCATTCGTCTATTGCCGTGAACCATGTCCTAGCACAAGCTTAAGCTTAGTTGAAAAGGTTAACAAGATTGTTAGTAATATTTCTGAAAAAAAAAAAATGAAATATTGCTAGCTTTCTTTTAAAAAAATAAATAAAAATAGTCCTATCATCTAATACCTTTCAACGGGCAATTTTTATATATAATCAGATTTTATATTATCTCGGAAACGGCTTCAAAGATTTGTCAACCGACTTCAAAAAAGGAGGAGGTTCTCAACTCGATTATATGTTTGTTACATAACTTTCGAGTGGGTGAAACGATTTGTATGATTCTTGTTTTATTTGAAAGTTCTGACAATGTCATACATGTCTTAAATTTGCATTATGTGTGTGTGCCAACCCATTTCGATAATTGTTTTTTTGGAAGTGATGCACTGGATGAATGGATGATTTGGCGAGAATTTATTTAGGTTCTGATTAGTTATATTTCGTAATATTCTTACGATTATTCATAAAATACAAAGAGAGCGTACGCGCGTAATAACGTTTAACGGTTGATTCGATTTGAAGTGGCTTTATGTTTTAACTCGTAAATATTAAATAAGCTTAGCATTGTAAAAGGATACACGTCATCTTCGTCAATGATGATGTCCATCTCCCGTGCTGCCTTCTCCCGCCAGCCCTCGGCCTGCGTGACGCGGCGCCGCTTCAGCATCAGCGCGTCTATGTCCCTCGCCAGCGCCACCACCTCGCGTATGGTCGGCATATTTTGCTCCGCAACGGGAAACGATGCCAGTTCCGTTGCTGTTGAATTTAAACGATGTACTCGAGAGAAATATAAGTTAGAAAATTTTACAGACTATATTTTTCCCATTGTAGGACTCAGGCTTTCTCTATACAGGGCATTAGGAGACCGCTTCCGAAAAAGAAAACAGACGACAGTACTAATGACACCTTTTATAGTGGGACGGAAAAAGAATCGCTTATGATTTAAAAAAAAAAATCAATTTTTTAAAACGTTTTTTTAGCATTATTTACGCTCCATCATATTAATATAGCTAAATGAAACGATAGTTTCATAAAAAATATATTACTTTACGTAAAAAAAGGGGCTATTCTTTTACGGCGCTGAACCACGCTCCGGCGTTCGTTGACCCGAGCATCAGCTGTTTTGACTTTGTGTTTCATTGCTGTTTTATTTAAACAAATGATTTTTTTTATCAGAATCGATTTGTTTTCCGTCCCATCGTCAAAAGTGTCATTAGTACTATCGTCTGTTACAACAGTATTTTATTCAACTCCTATCCAAAGTTCTGTCCAAGTATCCTGCCAAAGGCGTTTGAACTTGGAGGGGGGCGTAAGGAGCCCAGAAAAAATGGGGGACGTTGATGTGGGTGTGATTTACCAAGTTTAGTAAATCTTAAATGTGACAGTTTGTGTGTCCAATATCATATACCAGGAACAAATTTAAATCTGGCCAACAACAATGAGCTTTTCTAGACTGTAAGGATTTCTTCGAACCTGATAAACTTAGTGAATAGCAGAAAAGAAATATGGGTATCTATTAAAAAATAAAAGCATATTACCTGCAAGGCATTTTCATTGGGCTCCTGCCTGTCCACTTGATTTAACGTGGGAAACTTGAAGGAGAACCCTTTGGGGAAGATTGGTCTCTTCAACAGAGTATCCAATTGTTTCTTCTTTATGTTCAATACTTTGTCTATGGTCGGATCTATATATTTTCTTGGTCTGTGGCTTCCAGTGAAGGTAGTTATTGATTAAATTGGTGGTTTAGGTATTTTGGAGAAATTATTATTTTAAAATTTTAAGCGTCAATAGCCTAATGGCTTAGGGTACGGCCTGCGAATCGTAAGGTCGTGGGTTCGAATCCATCATTCGACTATTGCCGTAAACCATCTCCTAGCACAAGCTTCAGCTTAGTTGAAACGGTTA
The DNA here is from genome assembly GCA_029286785.1 of Meandrusa payeni. Taxonomy (NCBI): domain Eukaryota; kingdom Metazoa; phylum Arthropoda; class Insecta; order Lepidoptera; family Papilionidae; genus Meandrusa; species Meandrusa payeni. The sequence goes on from JAGSMX010000021.1 coordinate 7,412,485, forward strand.
ACAAGATTGTTAGTAATATTTCTGAAAAAAAATTAAATATTGCTAGCTTTCTTTTAAAAAAAAAATAGTCCTATCATCTAATACCTTTAAACAGGCAATTTTTATATATAATCAGATTAAAAATTATCTTGGAAACGGCTTCAACGATTTGTCAACCGACTTCAAAAAAGGAGGAGGTCCTCACTTCGATTATATGTTTGTTACATAACTTTCGAGTGGGTGAAACGATTTGTATGATTCTTGTTTTATTTGAAAGTTCTGACAATGTCATACATGTCTTAAATTTGCATTATGTGTGTGTGCCAACCCATTTCGATAATTGTTTTTTTTTTTGGAAGTGATGCATTGGATGAATGAATGATTTGGTGAGAATTTATTTAGGTTCTGATTAGTTATATTTCGTAATATTCTTACGATTATTCGTAAAATACAAAGAGGGCGTACGCGCGTAATAACGTTTAACGGTTGATTCGATTTGAAGTGGCTTTATGTTTTAACTCATAAATATTAAATAAGCTTAGCATTGTAAAAGGATACACGTCATCTTCGTCAATGATGATGTCCATCTCCCGTGCTGCCTTCTCCCGCCAGCCCTCGGCCTGCGTGACGCGGCGCCGCTTCAGCATCAGCGCGTCTATGTCCCTCGCCAGCGCCACCAGCTCGCGTATGGTCGGCATATTCTGCTCCACAACGGGAAACGATGCCAGTTCCGTTGCTGTTGAATTTAAACGATGTACTCGAGAGAAATATAAGTTAGAAAATTTTACATACTATATTTTTCCCATTGTAGGACTCAGGCTTTCTCTATACAGGGCATTAGGAGACTTCTGCTTCCGAAAAAGAAAACAGACGACAGTACTAATGACACCTTTTATAGTGGGACGGAAAAAGAATCGCTTCTGACTTTAAAAAAAAAATCAAATTTTTAAAACGTTTTTTTTTTATCATTATTTACGCTCCATCATATTAGTATAGCTAAATGAAACGATATTTTCATAAAAAATATATTATTTTACGTAAAAAAAGGGGCTATTCTTTTACGGCGCTGAACCACGCTCCGGCGTTCGTTGACCCAGAGCATCAGCTGTTTTTGACTTTGTGTTTCATTGCTGTTTTATTCAAACAAATGATTTTTTTTATCAGAATCGATTTGTTTTCCGTTCCATCATCAAAAGTGTAGTACTATCGTCTGTCTACGTTTTATTAAGCAGTCTTCTAATAAACTGTACACAGAGTATAAGGCGAATATACGGATTGACAGACTTCATGTGTTGTAGAAATTTTCTAAGACATTTAGGTTTTCTAGCGATGTTTTCCTTCACCGCCGAGCATGTGATACTTAATTGCAACAACAAAATTCATTGGTGCCTGGAATGGGGACCCATCTCGGGTTACTAGATTACTATGCAAACAATGTTACTTAAGTTTGCGTAAGTTTTACGACGTTTTCCTTCACCAACGGAAACGTGGTAAATCAGCAAATAAAATTGAAATAACAAATTCGTTGGTACCGGCACCAGAGATCAAACTGGAGTTGCCAGCGTACTATGCTGTAGAAATAAAGCTTACTTTTATTCAATGTGCGACGCAGCTTAGAGTAAGAATATGCCTCGGACGAGTCCATCATGAGGATTGTGAGGCCTTCCTTGGTAGCGCGGGCGGTTCTTCCGCTCCTGTGCACGTAGTTCTGTAACGGAACATGCAACTTCTGATGGAATGTATTCCTGGTAATTTTTATAGAGCGGAACGAAACGCTGCAGGGTCGTTGCCTATATTTTTTGTGAAGAGTCTGGTCATAAAACAAGTGGAATAAATCACATGACTGAAGTAATACTTCTTTGGCTCTGTCTATATGTATGTATCTTATAAACTCCATCTCTTCCTATCTTCACTAACTTATACCCCCTGTCAACTTTCGTACGACGAAATGTTAACATGTGGAACTAACAATTAAAATTCTTCCGTAATACGCCGTGATGAAAATCGGCAGCTGGAATTGTTCCGAGCTTTATTTTACAATAAGGATTATCGTCGTTATTTTATAAGGTAAGGAGTATCGAGCCCGTTTATGTCACAAGAGAGTTTCCTAGATAGTCTTCGAGAGTAAATCTGGGTTTGAGCTGTGACTCCATGAGCGATATGCTGGACATCAGCTCGGTCGGTTGGTACAATCATATTACAATGGGGATGTGGACTCACTTCAGCCGTCTTGGGAACTTGGTAATGTATCACGTGGTCCACGTCCGGGATGTCCAGCCCGCGCGCCGCCACATCCGTCGCTACTAGCACCCCGTGAGGATCGTCACGGAATCTGGGAAATGGAGAATAGGATATCGTTATCTCCATTGATCTAATTTCTATCCTTTTAATATTGTTTACCTTTACCTGTTGTGAGCAGTTATTTTTCACCGTTTAAATGTTGTTGCCAATTTTTTTGTTTTTAATATTGCAGCTGTTGCTTATCTTCAAAATCGCTTCACAATTGCTAAAGATCGTGACCACTTTTTAGGCGATCATATCTGCTCCCTGGCACGTCGTAAAGATAAAATTTGCTGTATTCCAGCAGTAATGTGGACCGCCAAAAGGTTTAACTACTACCTGGGGCCATACCTCTATAATAAAGTTAACTTTAATGTGCCTTTTCATAGTTTATCTTAATGTAAGTGTAAAAAGTTACTTTACTCGTTTCTCCATAATTTCACCTACGGAGAGACTGAAAAGTTTCTTCATAGTATAAAATAAATTATCCTCACGCTCATGTACTCACTCGCACATACACCCTCACATGCACCCACGCACACTATTCTTTGCAAAAACACACAACTATCACTCACTACACAAACACGGACTTATGTACAACATCTCCCTAATACAGGCTATGTATTAGTCTAGCAGGGAGATGTGTACCGAAGGACCGAGGTAGGAAAATGTTTATGGAATATGATATATAATATGTATCTAATATTTTTGTGTATGTGCATGTCGGTATATAAAATGTGTGTGTGTGTGTGTGTAAAGTAAATAAATAAATATTTCATTTCATTTCATGTATACACACCTCCAGTTGTCCTACGACTTGTTGTTCTCACCACCTTGGACTTTGGCCTCTAGGACTTTTGCCTTTTCATTACTACATATACAGAATATAAAAATCAAGTCTCACCTCTCGAGATTCTTCAACCTTTGTCTCTGCGGCATGCTGGCGTGTAGCGGGAGTGGTGAGCACTTTAACAACGTGAACAACTGCGCCAATCTAAACATTATAGTATAATAGTACTGTATAATTAAAAAAAGTTATTATTAAATTAGTTAAAATTGTAGTCTATACAGGGTATTAGGGAAAAAAATCAATCCTGAGTTTAAAAAAATCATATTTTTGTAAAAATAAAAAAATTTATTTTCTTTTATGAAACATGAATGAAAAAGATTTATCAGTGATGATGAATATTTTATGGCTTGGTAACAAGACCTTTAAGCCAAGTCTTTTTTTAAAACACACACACCTATTTCTTCAGATTTATCAGTGATGTCAAATAGAAATACCGTCCTATCTCAATAACCTCTATACTTTGCAAGAGTATAGAACGTATATTGAACTCCCGCCTTATCGCGTACCTAGAACAAAATGATATCCTCAGTGACCGACAATACGGATTTCGCCGAAACCGGTCGACAGGAGACCTTCTAGTATATGTCACTCACTTTGTAGGCGAAGCCCTAGAGAGTAACGGGGAAGCAATTGCTGTCTCCCTCGACATCTCAAAGGCATTTGACAGGGTTTGGCATGCAAGCCTAATTAGCAAACTTCCAGCTTATGGCTTGTCCCCGGGTCTGATTGAGTGGGTTAAGAACTTCCTGAGTGAACGATCGCTTCGTGTCGTCATCGACGGATGTACACCAGAGCCCATGACGACCAATGCCGGTGTTCCTCAAGGTTCCATCCTCTCTGCAACACTTTTCCTGCTGCACATAAACGATCTGTTGACGCCCGGCATCTATGGGTATGCAGACGACAGCACTATTGTAGAGAGATATCTCCCGGTAGGGCGGACCAGTCAGGATCAAGTACAGTCCGAACGCGAGGCCATGGTAGAGCGTACAAATTGCACTCTCGAGGCAGCTTCCTCCTGGGGCATAGCCAATCTTGTGCAGTTCAACGCCACCAAAACGCAATCATGTTTATTCACCGCCAAAAGGAGCCAGTCCACATTAGCTCCGACTTTTCAGAATGTATCTCTGGAATTTACCGACAGCCTACAGTTACTATTAAATTAGTTAAAATTGTAGTTTCTATTTATAGTATTAAAATAACCACCTTTTCACTACATGTACATGAATATTTATTATTATTATTATTATTATTATTATTATTATTATTATTATTATTATTATTATTATTATTATTATTATTATTATTATTATTATTATTATTATTATTATTATTATTATTATTATTATTATTATTATTATTATTATTATTATTATTATTATTATTATTATTATTATTATTATTATTATTATTATTATTATTATTATTATTATTATTATTATTATTATTATTATTATTATTATTATTATTATTATTATTATTATTATTATTATTATTATTATTATTATTATTATTATTATTATTATTATTATTATTATTATTAATATTATTTATCATTTTTAATACAACTATAGGTTGCCTAAAGAAAAGGATGTGTAAACATTTATCTATTTATTCAAAATGAGATGATATTTTAGATTGTTTATATTTGTATACTAAATAATTATAGAGTTAAGGTTCTATGTCATTATCTATTTATTCAAAATAAGATGATATTTTAGATTGTTTATATTTGTATACTAAATAATTAAAGAGTTAAGGTTCTATGTCATTATCTATTTATTCAAAATAAGATGATATTTTAGATTGTTTATATTTGTATACTAAATAATTAAAGAGTTAAGGTTCTATGTCATTATCTATTTATTCAAAATAAGATGATATTTTAGATTGTTTATATTTGTATACTAAATAATTATAGTGTTAAGGTTCTTTGTCATTATCTATTTATTCAAAATAAGATGATATTTTAGATTGTTTATATTTGTATACTAAATAATTATAGTGTTAAGGTTCTTTGTCATTATCTATTTATTCAAAATAAGATGATATTTTAGATTGTTTATATTTGTATACTAAATAATTAAAGAGTTAAGGTTCTATGTCATTATCTATTTATTCAAAATAAGATGATATTTTAGATTGTTTATATTTGTATACTAAATAATTAAAGAGTTAAGGTTCTATGTCATTATCTATTTATTCAAAATAAGATGATATTTTAGATTGTTTATATTTGTATACTAAATAATTAAAGAGTTAAGGTTCTATGTCATTATCTATTTATTCAAAATAAGATGATATTTTAGATTGTTTATATTTGTATACTAAATAATTAAAGAGTTAAGGTTCTATGTCATTATCTATTTATTCAAAATAAGATGATATTTTAGATTGTTTATATTTGTATACTAAATAATTAAAGAGTTAAGGTTCTATGTCATTATCTATTTATTCAAAATAAGATGATATTTTAGATTGTTTATATTTGTATACTAAATAATTAAAGAGTTAAGGTTCTATGTCATTATCTATTTATTCAAAATAAGATGATATTTTAGATTGTTTATATTTGTATACTAAATAATTAAAGAGTTAAGGTTCTATGTCATTATCTATTTATTCAAAATAAGATGATATTTTAGATTGTTTATATTTGTATACTAAATAATTAAAGAGTTAAGGTTCTATGTCATTATCTATTTATTCAAAATAAGATGATATTTTAGATTGTTTATATTTGTATACTAAATAATTAAAGAGTTAAGGTTCTATGTCATTATCTATTTATTCAAAATAAGATGATATTTTAGATTGTTTATATTTGTATACTAAATAATTAAAGAGTTAAGGTTCTATGTCATTATCTATTTATTCAAAATAAGATGATATTTTAGATTGTTTATATTTGTATACTAAATAATTAAAGAGTTAAGGTTCTATGTCATTATCTATTTATTCAAAATAAGATGATATTTTAGATTGTTTATATTTGTATACTAAATAATTAAAGAGTTAAGGTTCTATGTCATTATCTATTTATTCAAAATAAGATGATATTTTAGATTGTTTATATTTGTATACTAAATAATTAAAGAGTTAAGGTTCTATGTCATTATCTATTTATTCAAAATAAGATGATATTTTAGATTGTTTATATTTGTATACTAAATAATTAAAGAGTTAAGGTTCTATGTCATTATCTATTTATTCAAAATAAGATGATATTTTAGATTGTTTATATTTGTATACTAAATAATTAAAGAGTTAAGGTTCTATGTCATTATCTATTTATTCAAAATAAGATGATATTTTAGATTGTTTATATTTGTATACTAAATAATTAAAGAGTTAAGGTTCTATGTCATTATCTATTTATTCAAAATAAGATGATATTTTAGATTGTTTATATTTGTATACTAAATAATTAAAGAGTTAAGGTTCTATGTCATTATCTATTTATTCAAAATAAGATGATATTTTAGATTGTTTATATTTGTATACTAAATAATTAAAGAGTTAAGGTTCTATGTCATTATCTATTTATTCAAAATAAGATGATATTTTAGATTGTTTATATTTGTATACTAAATAATTAAAGAGTTAAGGTTCTATGTCATTATCTATTTATTCAAAATAAGATGATATTTTAGATTGTTTATATTTGTATACTAAATAATTAAAGAGTTAAGGTTCTATGTCATTATCTATTTATTCAAAATAAGATGATATTTTAGATTGTTTATATTTGTATACTAAATAATTAAAGAGTTAAGGTTCTATGTCATTATCTATTTACTAATTTATTTATTTACTTTTTAATGTCTTCTACTGTTATTTGATTCCTTTTTTGTTGAATTGTTGCTCTTTCTATTGTTTAATTTTTTAAATCTTTAATTGTATATCCTATTCTATTTGCGAAAACTTTTAATTGGCCATTTCCATGTTTAATTTATTTATCTTGTGTCTCTTCTAGCTTACGAACTATCACAGTTGGCACAGAGAAGCTGGCCTTTACTGCTTCACCGGATTTGAGAGGTGGCACAACTCTTAGATCGCTTAGCCTGAACCTCTATTAGATGGTAACTCGACACAAGGGTCCCCCGGTGAGGGGTAACCTCGGCTTGACGGTTACCATTATTACGCGTTAGCAGTCCGGTCCGAGGGCGCCTGAGAGGGCCGAACCACGACTCGGTCGGTAGCTATTTCATTAACGAAATCTATTGGGACAATCTAAGCTAAACTAACTTATATGCCACTTCGGGAAGCGTTAGCGCTGGGAGAAGAAGTGGCCGAAGAAACTCCAGCAACGCCCTAATCCTATCGAGAGGGTGGGGTTTCCCCATGAAGTGCTTGTATCGCGCAAGGATTATTCGCAACCTCCGACGGTCGCGGATGGACGCTTTGTGGCTTTGTAGAGATCTAGCCTGTGCAGCGGTGATCACATCGTCCGGATCGTCGAGGACATGTCTCGGCCTCCGGGCGACGCGTCTGAATTTACAAGTGGGGATAGCCTTGTAAGTGGCGGCACTCACAAAAGTTTATTTGAATGTTTGGTGGCAGTCTCGAAAACCGTCGAGATGCCTGCTTAAAGAATTGGGCTATCGTCGGTAGCCCTGTATCGACATGTAATTCGCGGTTGCGTACGAACCACGGCGCACCCGTGGCTCGTCGCAGAAAACGATTTTGGATAACCTGGAGTCGGTGAATATGACGGGGAGGCATGCGCGAAGACCGGGCTCGCGTACGTCATAACGGGACGTATTACTGCTTTGTAGAGTGTCACCTTATTACGAAGGGACATTTTACTCTTTTATTGATTATGATATAGGCGGCCCATTACGTGGGCAGCCCGGTTCCTAACTCGAGTTACGTGCGGTCCGAAGCTGAGTCTCGGATCTAGAAGTACACCGAGGTATTTAGTTTCGGTAACCCAGGAATGGGACTACCGAGAAGTTGGATATTGGGAGAGACGGAGGGCTACGCCTAGCTTGTCTCGAAAAGGTCTCTTCTAGCTGTAAGTGTTCTGTATATATACCAAATTAACATTTTATAAAACCTTTGCCTGCCTGTTAGTTCCAGGTAATCATATATCATATTTTGAAGGGAATTTCTCTGACAGATAACCGATGTAATAAAGGGTAACTAGGCTACTTTTAATTTAGAAAGAAAAAAGTTTTTAATCGCGGGCAACACCGTGGGGCGCAGCTAGTATTAAATATATATTAAACGTTAGTACTATAGTTTGAAATAATGACAAATATAATAATACGTCACCTTCTTACACTGCCAATAGAGTTACAAAATACTATTGTCCTGCCCGGATGTTTCTTCAGTATGTAATAAAGGTAAGCGTCTTTATTCTCCAGGGAGCATACGATACGACATTCCGTCAGGGTCTCCGCCGCGCCTGGAAATCATAAAACGTACATAGCAGGACCTTAAGGACCTTGAAGGCATCAGATCAGGAAGAAATACAGAATGAATGTAAATAACTTGTTAACGTATTGCAAAGGTGCCTGTTTGGGAACCCCAGATGCCATCCCCATTTTAATACGGTATACATAATAATAGTATGTATTTATTAATAATAAGTGTAGTAGTATATTAATAAAATAAACTATAACAGTCTATAAAGTTGTAGCGTCAATAGCCTAATGTTTAGGGTACGGTCCACGTATCGTAAGGTCATGGGTTAAAATCCACCATTCGACAATTGACGTGAACCATCTCCTAGCACAAGCTTTAGCTTAGTTGAAGTGCTTAACAAGATGTTAGTAATATTTATGAAAAAAAAAAAGAAATAATGCTAGTTTTATTTTTAAAAAACAAAAAAACCGAAATTAAAAAAACAAAAGTTAAATTAACATGAGCCGTGGTAGCTCAGTGTCCGTGCGGTCGCCTCAAGTTGCAAAGTACGCTAGCAACCCGAGTTCGACCCCCAGTGCCGGCACCAATAAATTTGTTGTTGCAATTTTATGTGCTGATTAACCACGTGCTCGGCGGTGAAGGAAAACATCGTGAGGAAACCTACATGTCTTAGAAAATTTTTCTACGACATGTGAAGTCTGCCAATCCGCATTAGGGCCGCGTGACGGACTGTGCCCTTATACTCTCTTTACAGAGAAGGCCTCTGGCCAGCAGTGGGACATATATATTATATATATAAAGGCTGTAACTTTAACTTAAATTAACATTTAGAACGCGACTGTACACCATGAGCGATTGGGGTGTGGTATCGGTGCGCGAGGCAGAGTCCCGCCCGCGCCCCTTTCATCCTTATTTCAGCCCCTCTGTCATACCCTATTTTTGATTTCTGGGAATTAATTTATATAGGATTAAAAATAAATAATTTATCTATTTACCTAAGTTCTGAGTTGTTATGTCCACAACCTTGGGGTCTGTCATGCCGATCATGTTGACCAATCTCTTAATCTTCTGCTGTGGAGACATCTTCTCTACCTTTCTATTAATTATCTTGCCACGTTTCGTCACCTGTGATAAATGGGAGTAATGTATTTTCAACCGACTTCAAAAGGAGGAGATTCTAAATTAGTTTGTATTTTTTTTACGGCATAACTTTGGAATGGGTTAACCGATTTCATTTTTCTTTTTTTATTTGAAAGCTGGTCCTTCCCTTATGGTCCAGCTTGGATCTCATGGATCCTATTGTAGAATTCAAAATTTTCAGAATTGGCTGAAGCTGGACTACAACCACACCATATAAGTATTTGCATCAAGTATGGTTGATATAAATGTACGAATAACTCAATATCACACCAACAGATTTCAATTATTCATTTTATTGGAAAGGATGAACTCTAAGAGTTGTTTGACGAAAGTTTTTTTTATGACGAACTACACAGATTGGCCACAGAAGCTAACTATTTGACCGGATTGAGAGGTGGTATAGCTCTTAGGTCGCTTAGCCTGAACATCTTTCTTTTAATTTTCTCTTCGTCCTTTTAAGGCAGGGTAGACAGAAATTATAGCAATCCGCTTTTCACCAAGCACAGTCACATATGTGACAGGTGAGTCCAAACCATTAAATTAATTACCTAGTTTGATTTGTAATTTTTACGCCATAACTTTGGAATGGGTTAACCGATTTCATTTTTCTTTTTTAATTTGAAAGCTGGTGCTTCCCTTGTGGTCCAGCTTGGATCTCATGGATCCTATTGTAGAGTTCAAAATTTTCAGAATTGGCTGAAGCTGGACCACAACCACACCATATAAGTCTTAAATTTGCATCAAGTATGGTCGATATAAATGTACGAATAACTCAATATCACACCAACAGATTTCGATGATTCATTTTTATTGGAAAGGATGAACTTTAAGAGTAGTTTAACGAAAGTTTTTTTTTATGACGAACTACACAGAGAAGCTGACTATTTGACCGGATTGAGAGGTGGCATAGCTCTTAGGTCGCTTAGCCTGAACATCTTTCTTTTAATTTTCTCTTCTTCTTTTTAAGGCAGGGTAAACAGAAATTATAGCAATCCACTTTTCACCAAGCACAGTCACATATGTGACAGGTGAGTCCAAAACATTGAATTAATTACCTAGTTTGATTTGTAATTCTTATATCAATTCCTGAAATCGATGTCACCAAAACTTTCTTTCTCATTTTTCTCCATTTCCAAATTGAGAATGAGCTGATTTTTTAATTTTAAAATAAAAAAAATAATTTGATGAAATGTTTAATTTTTTAAACCACATTGCGTCTTATTTTGGGCCCACTGTTTATTCCTTTAAGCATGTTTCTGTTGGTTGGTTATAAAATGTTTATAAAAGTCATGTAGCACGATGTCTTACCTTCTTCCCTTTCATATGTAACGGGAGATCGTGAACTAGAGTAAGAGTGGCGGAGAAGACGAAATTCTGTCTCGTGCTGCGATGAACATCGACATCGTTCAGCCGTTCTAGAAGAGGGTGTAGCTCTTCAAAGTGGCCTCGCTCTATCATACGGTCCGTTTCGTCGATCGCTAAGAACCTAGAAAAGAATAGTTAACAACCCATAGTTAGTTACAGCCTTTATATACAAATATATGTCCCACTGTTGGGCCTTCTCTGTAAAGAGAGTATAAGGGCATAGTCCGCCACGCACACCAAGTGCGGATTGGCAGACTTCACATGTCTTAGAAATTTTTCTAAGACATGTAGGTTTTCCTTGGGGGGCTTATGTCCAGCAGTGGATGTTTTACGGCTGTAATCATGATGATGAGTGGTTCTTAATTTTATTTTAAATTTGTATTTTTTGTTTTATTCACATTGGGTATTGTTTTAAATTGATTACGAATTTCCGTCGGCTTCCTTTGTGGTCATTTTTTTCAGTGTCTTTGGAACAAGTTCCTGAAGTTAAAGTGACTGCTAGGCTATACCTTAAAAATTTCCGCCAGCATTTTAACATGTATCATCATTATAAGTAACCGCTTACTTGACGGAAGCGAGCTGCTGAAGATGCGGCTGCCCTTGTGTGATCAGCTCCCAGAGCCTCCCCGGCGTGGCCACGACCACCTCGGGCCCCGACCGGAGCACCCTCTCCTGCTTCACTGCCGCCATCCCACCGACTATCGTCGCTATTTTGATACCTAAAACATCAACCCAGTCCCGTTTTTTGAAGTGTAACTTCTTTACCCACTACACATACACTGACTAGGGGACTAAGCTGTTGTATACGTTACGAAAAGTGTGATTGGGCTAAGCGAAAAAAAGTCAAAAGGGAGATATAGCTTTTTTTTCTGGAACAAAGCCTATATTGATTCTGCAGTAGTTTTACAGAGCTGTTTATCAAACTTTGCCGTTTCTTTTTCAACCGACTTCAAAAAAGGAGGATATTCTTAATTCGTGCCTCTATGTTTTTTTATGTTTGTTACGTCATAACTTTCTACTGAAAAATTTGATGATTCTTTTTTATTTTGTACAATTTTCTTTTTGTTTCCACGGTTCTTTATTCCTTTGTTATTTGTGTAAATTGGTATTTTTCTTTTCACTGAAGTCTTTTTATATGGAATTTCATAAACATTCAAACCGGCCTCAGCTTTTTTCTTTAGATGCATAATTCCACATAAAATTGGAAGACCAAAGGCTAGAGTTTTTCCACTACCAGTTTCAGCAGCTCCAAGAATATCTCTCCGGCCTGGAAGTTAAGAAAATAAATGAAAACTTTGAGCATTGAAAAGTTCTTATAGTCAAAAGAACAGGCAGGCCAAATTTTTCATATTTATTTCTAAATAAAAGTTTTATATGAGTATATAGTGGTAGTTTAACTTTTATAGACATACATTATAATTATGCTTATCATGCAGACAATATGGATAGTAGCCCTGCAAGAAATGTGGGTTGTCCTGTTATGATCATGACAATGACAGAAAATGTGTGTTAGCTTACAGGTAGCGTCAGCGTAGCAATGCATAATCAGACCTAGAATCCAATGCAAGATTGTAGGGTCAAAGCCACCACTGCTTTTAACATCAACCATCTCCTAGAACAAGTTTAGCCTTATTTCGAGTGGTTACCTATGTTAGTAATAATTGTTATACAAAATTCTTTAGTATCCTTTTTAAAAATTTCCGCCAGCATTTTCACATGTATCATCATTATAAGTAACCGCTTACTTGACAGAAGCGAGCTGCTGAAGATGCGGCTGCCCTTGTGTGATCAGCTCCCAGAGCCTCCCCGGCGTGGCCACGACCACCTCGGGCCCCGCCCGGAGCACCCTCTCCTGCTTCACTGCCGCCATCCCACCCACTATCGTCGCTATTTTGATACCTAAAACATCAACCCAGTCCCGTTTTTTGAAGTGTAACTTCTTTACCCACTACACATACACTGACTAGGGGACTAAGCGGTTGAATACGTTACGAAAAGTGTGATTGGGCTAGGCGAAAGAAAGTCAAAAGGGAAATATAGCTTTTTTTTCTGGAACAAAGCCTATATTGATTCTGCAGTAGTTTTACAGAGCTGTTTATTTTTTTTCTTGGTGTCAAACTTTGCCGTTTCTTTTTCAACCGACTTCAAAAAAGGAGGATATTCTCAATTCGTGCCTCTATGTTTTTTTATGTTTTTTACGTCATAACTTTCTACTGAAAAATTTGATGACTCTTTTTTTTATTTGAAGCTTCGAAATCTCGTTGCATATAAAAAAAATGCTATTTCACACGGGCTGCAATCCCTATAATATCCTTGGCTCAGAAAAAATAGTAATAATGTGAAAGCTTATTTTTTATTTACCAGTGTATTTAGCTGCTGCTATCAGGTGTCTGCTAATCTGCATGGCCAGTTCTCTTGTTGGAGTGAGTATCAGCGCGTACAGCGGCTTCCCAGTCCTCACCTCCACATGGCTCGGTATCTCTATGTTATCTACTACCTTCACACATCCAATGCCTGTAATAACAACAATATACAATAATAAATATTGGTACAGAATATTATTATATTAGGTCAGGGAGGGGAGCGCTGAGGCTCCCTCTAGTAGTCTATCAATCTTGCTAAACCGCTTAAGACAACTGATTACGCACAACCATCGTGCCCTAACCCAAAGTTTATACTAGTACAGTTCTATGTGTACCCAAACTCTTTTAAGGCCAAAAAAGTTTTGATTTAGTAAAAATATTTACCATTTTCATCCACTTCATCTATACCGTCCGTTTCTTGTCCAATGTCATCTGTTTGATTTGTCCCCACTTTATCTGCTTCATCACCACTATCATTACCTTCATCATCGGATAATTCTGTCTTTTTTCCTGGTACTTCAATTTCATCTAGAGATTCTTCTTCACTTTCATCATTCATATTTTCTTTAGTGTTCTCAGAATCATCACTAGAATAACCTTCAGAATTATCTTTTTTATTTTGTACAATTTTCTTTTTGTTTCCACGGTTCTTTATTCCTTTGTTATTTGTGTAAATTGGTATTTTTCTTTTCACTGAAGTCTTTTTATATGGAATTTCATAAACATTCAAACCGGCCTCAGCTTTTTTCTTTAGATGCATAATTCCACATAAAATTGGAAGACCAAAGGCTAGAGTTTTTCCACTACCAGTTTCGGCAGCTCCAAGAATATCTCTCCGGCCTGGAAGTTAAGAAAATAAATGAAAACTTTGAGCATTGAAAAGTTCTTATAGTCAAAAGAACAGGCAGGCCAAATTTTTCATATTTATTTCTAAATAAAAGTTTTATATGAGTATATAGTGGTAGTTTAACTTTTATAGACATACATTATAATTATGCTTATCATGCAGACAATATGGATAGTAGCCCTGCAAGAAATGTGGGTTGTCCTGTTATGATCATGACAATGACAGAAAATGTGTGTTAGCTTACAGGTAGCGTCAGCGTAGCAATGCATAATCAGACCTAGAATCCAATGCAAGATTGTAGGGTCAAAGCCACCACTGCTTTTAACATCAACCATCTCCTAGAACAAGTTTAGCCTTATTTCGAGTGGTTACCTATGTTAGTAATAATTGTTATACAAAATTCTTTAGTATCCTTTTTTTAAAAAAATTGGATCTACTATATTTTACATATTTACTAACAATACCCTTTTCATCATTGTCTTGAAATATAATATCATATGTGTTGTCATCTGTGGTTAGTACCTTGAGAGGTAATTTCTTTTCTTGTACACAATTCCAGGAATAAAATATTGATTTGACCATTCGACTGTCTACATTCTTCATTCAAATTTTATTTTATTATATGCACATTGAGATTAGTGATCTACAAAGAAATGCCAACAACCCAAACATTTAAATTGACTTACCATGAATAGCAGCTGGTAATGAAAGTTGTTGTATTGTTGTTGGCTTTTTAAATCCTAATTCAGCTAATGCATTTATTATTTCTTCAGGTAACTTAAACTCGGCCCAAGACAACATATCTTCAGGGGATAATTTGTTACATGTTTCTGTTATATCACCTAGCTTACGCTTCTTTGGTTTTGCTTCCTTTTTCTGCCTTTTCATCTTTTCATTTCTTTTTTTTTTAGGGTTTTGTTCTTTTGTTTCCGCCGTGTCATTTGTTAAAGATGGTTTAACAGCGTTGCACAATTCAACTATAAAACCATTTTCCAATTTCACCTTTTTATTTGGTATTGTTCTTTCTTGTAATACTGCTGTGTTATTTTCAGTTTCTTGTTTAGTTGTAATTTTTCTCTGTAATTTTGTGAATTATAGTAAGATTTTTTTTATAGTGGATTGCCATTGTTACTGGATTATTAGCCAAGATTGTCAAGCTATGTTTCATCATTTTAGACCACTGTTATAAGTATTTCAAGTTCAGTTTTATTCCAAGAAGGAATTTTGGCTTGAGCTGTTATTCTAAACATATTAGTACTTAGATGTGAATGTAAGTGCAGAACAATGGCCATTTTGTCCCAGCAATTAAATTTAATGAGCAGACCTACACAATATTTTGCATCTCTCTTTGTGCCGGAAACGTAAATTACATCCTCGACAACACAGACAACTCAACAACAACCCCTCAAGGTAGATCACAGGGCAAAAATCATAAGTATAATCATTATTATTACAAATAATCCAATTTAAACTTAACAACATTATCCCAAAACAAGCAGAATACTAGAAAAAATATGTAATAATAATGATAGTGCACTACAAACATATCAATATTTTTAAAGGCAATATATTTGAAGGCAAATTTTGGCTTCGTAGCTAAAATTTGCCTTCAAATATATCAAAATACTATGATTCGTTTATATAGTATTTAAATTAGCAATTGAAATGTAATCTTTTCATAATATTACGAGCTTCTCTCAAAATAAAAAATGTGGGTATTTCAAAAGCTAACTTACTTTTTTTGATTTCTTTCCATCCCTCTCGAGACTATATTCAGCACATTCCTCGAGCCCAACAAAACCTTGAAACTTGTCCATCATAGAAACTGGAAATCCTTCCACGGGGACCGATTCCCAATTAATGGATTTAATTTTCTTAGACATGTCTCAATACTTATCACGGGAAATATTAATAAGTTTTTAAACGTTTCTCGTACTAATAACCTACTACAACGTGAGTTTGACGTTGGGTGTTGACTGATGACAACAAAGTCAGGATTGCCATTTCTTTAAAATTGTTTAAATCGAATTTTATATAGACATTAAATAACAACGCTACAATTAAATAATTATACGGAACTTATTACTTTACGTCGACCTATTAAATAAATAGTATGTAAAAATTTATGAATTTTACTATTTTCAAGCATTTGACTTTAAAAATACGATAAATGACATGATTTATGTATATTGAAGAAGAGGTAAACGTTACGGACGAAAAATTAACAATTGTCGAATTTAATTATTACAATTAATTTATACGATTTCCCTTTCCATTTTTCATGGTATACAAAATATATTCAATAAAAATATATTAGTAATTATTCATTTGAATTATAAAATAAATAAAAAAAATCACTACACCTTCTGTGCATCGTCGTTCATAGATTATAGACGAAAAAAATAATAGCACGCTGCCGCTGCAACCACAGACTAAGGGAGGGAGGAAGTTTGTGAGTGATCGATTTTACACCGGCCTCCTAAAAACTTCACAACGGCATTTCTCTTTGTTTGCCATTACGCGCGTGGACAATTTTGAAACAAAAGTATCGAGTCAGTGCCGTGTAACTAAAATGGCGAACATGTTTCGCGGGGTGACGGTGTCCGCCGTCAACAATGACGGAGCTCTAACTCCGCGGTACAATTTCCCTACAAACGTAAACGTGGATTACGATCCTCAAGGGCTAAGTGTTAAAGTGATACGTGCCGACCCTGTTCTAGCTCAAGAAGTGTTGGAATTTCCTGTCCATAATCTGAGTGAGTGTTCAAGGGTAGCAGGCCAGTCGTACATTTTCACGATTGACAATGAAACATTGTTTTTCAAATTCGCGTCAGACGTTGATTGTCAGCATTTTCACTTGCTGGTTACGAAAATCAAGGCGGGCCGCTCATCGAGCGTTTTCACCGTACGCACGGAGGACTCGTCGGCGATGCAGTATTTCCAATTCTACGGGTACCTTAGCCAGCAGCAGAACATGATGCAGGACTATGTTAGGACAAGTACGTATCAGCGTGCTATTTTGTCGAACATTAATGATTTCAAAAACAAGGTTGTGTTGGATGTTGGCGCGGGTTCTGGTATTTTATCGTTCTTCGCGGCACAAGCTGGTGCGCGGAAAGTGTACGCTGTTGAGGCAAGTAACATGGCGCATCACGCTCAAGGCCTGGTCCGAGCGAATGGCCTGCACGATCGTATAACCGTAGTCGCGGGGAAAATTGAAGAAATTGAGTTGCCAGAGTGTGTAGATGTGATCATATCGGAACCAATGGGCTACATGTTGTACAATGAACGGATGCTGGAAACATATTTACATGCAAAGAAGTGGCTTAAACCAGATGGTAACATGTATCCCACACGTGGGGACCTACACATTGCTCCATTTACTGATGATGCACTTTTTATGGAACAGTACAATAAGGCTAACTTTTGGTACCAGACATGTTTCCATGGGGTAGATCTCAGTGCATTACGCACAGCTGCCATGAAGGAATACTTCAGGCAGCCGATAGTTGACACTTTTGATGTGCGCATTTGCATGTCGAGGTCTGTAAGGCATGTTGTTGATTTTCTCAATGCCAATGAAACTGATTTACACCGTATTGAAGTGCCATTTAGATTTGAGCTCACACAATCAGGCACTTGCCATGGGCTTGCATTTTGGTTTGATGTCTTATTTGCAGGCAGCACGCAGCATATTTGGTTATCAACAGCACCAACGGAACCTCTGACACACTGGTACCAAGTGAGATGTCTATTAGAGACACCAATATTTGCTAAGCAAGGCCAGGCACTCTCTGGTAGAGTGCTTTTATTAGCAAACAAGAGGCAGAGCTATGATGTTACCATGGAGATTAATCTAGAAGGAACAAATATTTCTTCATCCAATACATTAGACTTGAAGAATCCTTACTTTAGGTACACAGGAGCACCTGCCGCTCCACCACCAGGAGTAAATACAACTTCCCCCAGTGAATCCTACTGGAACTCTAATGACACAACAGGTTTAACTAATGGACAATTAATCCTCACAGATGCATCTCAGCAGTATTGCTCAACTCCTGATAAAGCAATTGCATATGGAGCCCATCCAAATATGATAAAGACTGTGATGCTGCAAGAAGAGTTCATTAAGAGGATTGGAATTAGTCAAAATGGCGATATATAATACGCGAAGACGCGCCGTGCGCGCCTTAGGGCTCTTAGAAACCGTCATAACCGGTTGTGAACTATCTTCCGTTCGAACATTGTAGTGTTTAAGCAGACTTATTTATTTACAAAGGATGCATCACAGTTTTTTTGTCAAGGGGGGGGACTAATCAAAATGCGGTTTATGCATATGACTTTGTCATTCGTACGTCCTGTACACGCCGTGAGGTTTCTGCAATTAACCCTTTTCGGTGGACGTTTTGTCAAGATGTTTGAACGACGCTTATTAGTGTAATTTGAAATAGACATTGCTTTAATTGAAATTTTTCTGTAAATATCCCCCAATCCCTGTGAATTGACGATTTACAAAACTCTCCGGAAGGGTTATCTGCGTTTGCTTAGGTGACTCTACAAGCTATTACTGTCATTGCTCAAATCACTGATAAAACATATATAGAAACTTAAAATTGGAATCTTCATATATTTAATTAAGACCATGACAATCTAGAATTTTCTTTTAAGCCGGCCATAGTTCCTTACAATACCTTTTGATTTGTGCAATGACAGTTTTATTTACTTTTAATAATTAAGTAATGTAGTAATTCAAGTACACTTAGGATTAAGCGAAAAGTGCTGAATTTAAAAAGATAATGCTACACATTGTCAATACTCAACTATTATTATTAGAAGCCAGAGTAGGGTTGAAATAAGTAATTATTTAAGTTACAATTTATAATTTTGATATCCAGAAAATTCTGTCTGCCAACCAAAATATAGATTATGGGATGGCTCCAAATCCCAGTTATACTGGCGATTTCACCAAATTTGGACATGCTTAAAACTATAAGAATAAATACACAATTAAGAAGTTTACATCCTTAATAAGATGCTACAGAATAAATCTTGGTTGGAGCACAACACTTGCTTGTTTGAGAATTCAATATGTCATGGATCTATCATTGGCTTAACTAAGTTGGACTAATTTCTAAATAGCTCCTGGTCTGATATTGCACTATTAAAAAGGGTTATTATTGCCTTTTACCTGCCACTACATTGTCTAGAGGGCTTAAAGACAAAATACTTAACAATTGGCCTAATTTTTAAATTGCCTTTATATCTAAGGCTGAGTTGTAAATTAATATTTATTTTATTATCTTACTTTTTCATATTATATTTCTAGGCCTGCCTAGAACATTTCATTAACCACCTTTTAGGGTAGGCTGCAATTTGTTAACAGCTAACATGTTCCAATTTTTCCATTAAAATTATTAATATAAACTAAAAATTATAAGTAGAAAAATTTTACTTATCCTGAAGCATAGACTTCCACATGTAAAGATAAATATGCTTACACATGAGTGCCTTAATTTTTGTCATTCACTGCCAAGTATTGCCATATAAAACATTTAAATATGTTGCTATAGAATCTGGCTGGCGAGAATTCAAAAGTCTGATATATATTAAAAAAAACCTGTAAACATCATTTGCTTTTTTTAATTGGATCTTGGCAACTTTCATTTTTCTCAAGCTATTTTTGATCTGAAGCATTAGTTGGATGTTTTTATTTTTAGTTAAAACTTTTATAATTGAGTATTTTGTATCTAAACAGGGGCATAAACAATACCTAAAAAAGTTTTTTGGGTTTTGAATTAAATGAAAATGCATTTATTATTCTTACAATGTAACAAAATCTACATTTATAAGTTGTGTACATTATTTAGTCTCAGTCAGTCTTGGTAAGAAATAAAAAATGTATTCTGGCTAAATGGCCACTTTTGACTTTGTTCAGGTTTTTAGTATATCAGGCTAAGAATCTATGTATTTTAACAATTCCTGTAGGAAATTCAGCCCCTGCTTGCCTTAGACATTTCTTTTTTTAACTAGTATGTTGGCTCAACTGATTTTAAGTAAACTCATGTAAAATGGTCACTTTACATTTTGTAGAACAATGTTTCCTTACTTCTTTTGGACAAAAATCTTGAGACAGTCCTTGATAAGGCTGCCAAGCCATGACTGATTTAGTATGGTGTACATTTCCGATAAATTGTTAAGCTTTTTTAGACCTACGAGTGTACACTATTTCTCTGGATGTAATGATCGGCAGTATAATTTTTTTCAACATAGATATTTGTCTTTAAGTAATATGTGGGTTACTGGAATAGATAAGTATGTTGATCCAATCTCTTTAGCATTGGCATGTCCATTATATGCAATGACCCATGTGTGCAGGTTTACAAGAAGTTTGTTTTAATTTATAAAAATATGTGATATTAAAGCATCAATCAGTTTCTAACATAACAAATATGTTTCAAGTGTGAACTGTTAAACGATTTTAAATCTGATAATGGTTTCTGAGTAATAATATTTTTGGCCAAACTATTAATTACTATACTTCTTACGAAATTTGTATGTAAAAGCAGTATAATACAAGAATTTACTTGTATAAATAAAGTCACAAGTTACTAAAAGGGAATTATAGAGAATAATAGACCATGTTAATGAAACAAATGTAAGTGAAAAGCATTTTAAAAATTATTATGCACCCCATTATTAATTTAAATAACTTAAAAAAACCTATAGTGAAGTTCCTTTCATTGATTATTTTTTATATAACAGTCGTAGCGGTGTAGTAGAAAAAAGTGTTCTCTATGTTGTAAGAACAATTAAACATTACTAAAGCTAGTTTCAGACTAAAGTTTAAAATGTTTCCGTAGCAGGTAGAAACCAAATTGAAAAATATCTTTTGAATACTTGGTGATGTTTACCGGTTATAATTTAGTGATAAATCAATGCATTTAGTGTTGATTCAAAACTTTATTGTTGGATAGATTTGCACTTCAGCAGTGTAATCTTACCTCAATCCCATAGGTATTTCTATCTATTTTATGTAATTTGGTGCTGAAATGTTATTAGCATAAACAGAAATAACTTTCAAGCAACTGTTCTACCTCACATCTTGGCAGACGGATTTTTTTCTATACCAATAAACTATAATCATTCATCTTTAATAGGGTTGCCAGCTATTTTCCTTGCATTTCTATTTAAAGCTATAATGTGATAAGATAAGCAATAAATTTGACACCATGTCAATGTTAACAGGGCATTTTGTAAATAGTTCGGCATATAAAAAAAATAAGAAATTCGAAGCTTTTCTTAAGGTATTTTATGACTGTTTACTTGATTCGTTGGTTGTTAGCAAATATATTTTGCACTTTCAAAGTATTGAAAGATTTGGCAACCCTACATAATTGTGTAGGCCCTGATTACTTGCCAATTGACTATCGTAAATAAAATTGTATGGAACATATTTTAAAAAACGATAGTCTTGGAAATTTTCATTTTTAAGGGTGTTATTTATAGTATAGTATATGTAAATCAATATACTCGAAAAAGGCGTATTAGCGTTACGTTACATGGAAATTATGAAGTTATTACTACGGAGACAAGAATATTGCAAATACCCCACTAGTATGTTGTATTGTGTTCATATAAGTGCTGTTTGTTAAAAATGTATTAAATTTGTTTAAAAATAAATAACATTTTGAATAATATTAGGCAATACTACATTAGTCTTTCAAATATTACTTAATTCCCAATTAATCGTTTATATAAACATTTGTATTGCAGGCAAATTGGAATAATGTTCCCATCCAAATAAACAGCACTGGTATGGGTTGAACATTAAAGTGGGGAATGTGTATTATATGCCATGTATTATTTGAAAATTATTATTATTTATTTGGGTTTTTAGGCAGCCAAATCTATTATAGCTGAAAAAATGTGATTTTTTTTTCCATGGAGACATATGGAATATTTTGTAATTCTTTTGTCAATGATTCTATATGTGGGTAGACTTTATAATCATATATGTAAGGTTACGCAACTCGTATTTGCGTATAGTCCAAGTTTTTATCTATGGGCATAGTCGTATAAGTGTCATAATTTCTACTTAATTTGTGACGTTGATCACTTTGTAATGGTAACAATTTAAATACCCATTTACAATGACAATTTAACAATCTCTGTTAAAAGTTCTTAGTGTATTGATTCTATTGTTTACTGGATATGGCCTTGTTACTATGTCAAATAAACATAAGGGAAATTTAAGACTGTTTACACATATTATAGCATTAATCAGATATGTGTAATATCTCGGTATTAGCACTCTACATTAAATTGTCCTTACAAAGTGATCATAATAATTTATAATTAATGTAATACTAATCGGTATAAATTTATTTTTGTGTAAATATAACAGTTAAATGGCGACGTCTGGTTTCAATGGATTATTATTTGTTACAAGAATATTATGGTTGTGTCTAGACGAATCGTTTGATTACAATAAATATAGGAATTGGGAGAGGGATGTTGCGTTAAGTTGTATTTCGTGGATGTTCATCTTCATTGGGAAATCGATTTAAATTTCGTGTGTCATATAATCGATTTCTTGATGACAGGTAACTCCAACCAAATTGATTGTGTATCTTTTTTTATTTTAAGACCCTGTGTATAATTATATAGAACAATTTAATTTTTTACTTGGGCTTGTAGGAAATTGTATTGTACTAACGAATGCAGACGGAAGGCTTAACACGCAAAAAGAACTTGATCGAATTTCGATCTGCGTTATTTTTATCTCCAGTATATCTAAGGATGATAATTTGCGTCTCAAATCTTACACGTCTATTTTGGGTTTGTATAACATCATCATATTATTTCTATTTCAGATGTATTATCATTTCAATTACTATAGTTATGAAAAAAAAATACAATCTTCAGACGGCAGTTTTCGGTAATTATGTGAAGTAATCTTAATCAAATAATTGTAGTTTGATTTCCCTTTATCCTAAGTTTTTTATTAAGGTCAGTAAGAAATCTTACATACAAAAAACCCACTTAGTAAAATTTTGTGATGTATGGCGATGGGCTCATCTTCTACTCGACCTACCATGTGGGTTGTTATGAATGTCCACAGTTTACGATTTTATTGTATGTACAGAAAAACACAACAAAAATGGAAAAAATAATGAGACCGCAACACCCGACGCTTTCCTTGAACAGCTGTACGTGCTGTCGTAGCGATAGGGGGCGGCCCCTTTGCTCAAGATGGCGGTACAACCCTAAGACTACGCCAGCCGGCAAGAATTAACTTCCGAAGACTATCCTTCATACACTTCGGACCTTAATTCACACTGATGGATAGTCAAGTAAAATAAGTTCTTCACAGATCGCATAAAATGGACGACCTCTGCTCTATACTGAATAGAAAATGCCATGTGTATTACTAAATAAACGTTACGTCCCTAATTAGAGGGACTATGCACTCAACATACTTCCTAAAGTATAACCATTCGTAAAGGCTTGGGTGTGACATCATAAAAACGATCACAAACATGCAATTCTTTTGATGTTGACAAAATTGAGCCGTCTGCTCTCGTTAAAATTAAAAGAACACTCATGACAAATGTAAATGTTAGTATTAATAATATATATTCAAAAACAAAATAAATCACAATCTCAGCAAAGTATTGATTCATTAAAATATATCACAAACTTCACGATACAACTAGCATAAGACTTTTAACTAGAACTAATCTCGCGTGCTGTTTTAAACTATAAATTATACAAGTTAAAGGAAGAAGTAGGTGCCGTTATCATACCAAAACACAAACCATTATATTTTAAAACGTTTTTCATTAAACTAAACACTTGACCAAAACAAAGTTGTATTGTTTAAAATTGAAACATTCAGTAAATTTTGAGACAAAAAATTACAGACAGACATAGATTAGGTTTTCACTCAATTTCTCTCAGTTTCAAGAAAAAATAAAGCCCCGCGATATTTTTAAATGACAAATTCAAGAGATTTTTTTTTATTTTAATTATCTGTATTCCGACATAGGTAAAATACAGGCGTCGACCATAAATAGTGTTACAATAGACACGAAAATCATCTTGGCAGTTTCAGATCACTATAAAAGGTGGACTTCCACTGAACATTTTTTTAAAATAAAGATTTTCACTCCGGACGGTTATTCGATAGATTTATTTTATTACACTGATTTTTACTATTTTGGGACTATGACCGCTTGGTTCCTTCACGTAAGATTTTTTTAAAGTGATTGTTCGTTAATTTTGTTACTTAGAACAATAACTTCGGCTTGTGATACAAGCTCCCGGAAGACATTTTAACCATGTACACAATCACAGTATGCAAGTTTGTAGTTCATGATATACGGTATTTATATGTATTACTGATATTTATGCAGTGTAATTCAAAGATGGATGACGATGATTTTTCGATGGTTTTTCTAAAATCAGTGGAACTCCACCATCAAGACATGGACGAATAAAATTAGAGTTTGTACATTAAATATTAATTCTAACTATTTATCTTTGTAAATATTGATATCAATACAAAGCTCAAAGCGACAAAATTTGTGTATACATTAATGATACTACTGGACAGATTTTGGTGAAATTAAATACACGGAACACAGATAGACTGTATGGTGAGCTATGATGTCGTGAGATGAGAATACATGAATGTTGTATTTCAAAACAGTCATTGATCACACAAGCGTTTTACTTAATGTTGTGTGTGCCATAAGTGCAAATAATTGTGGTCTTTTACATAATTTAACAATACTTAATATATAAACATACCTATACTTATATAGACAGATTGGTCTTTTGAGAGACAGAGCGATGGAATTAAGGAGATTGAACATACAATGTGACAGGTTATACCTAATACCCACTGGTATTATGTAAAATCTCATACAGCTCTTAGGTCGAACTGAAGCTCTTTTAAAGAACGACTCGGCGCAAGGTACCTTGTCTTGCGCGGTCACTCCAATCAGGATAGTATTCCATGTCATATATAATTGAAATACAAGAGATACATAAAATTGTAGTGCCTAGATTTAGACTGACTAAAACTAAAAATTCACTTATGGCTTGATATTTTATTAATAATCTGACCAAATTAAAAAGGTACCCAAAATAAAATCGATCAGAACAAGCGTTGAGAACCTTAAAACATTTATACTAACTGACACTCAAACAGACTAATCTACAACTCAAAGCGCTTATATCATGTATTGTGAACACAATTGTATATTGTCTTTACTTAATGATACCCGTCATATGATCCAAACAACGAATGCTCTGTCTCTTTTACACTTCTTTATTTAAACAACTAAAAAATCACGTTCATCTGTATATATAAGATAGAAATAACAGTGGTATGTGGTTGCAATATCACAAAATATAACATTAATTTAACATTTTAAGAAATAGGCCACGTTGGGGTCAAATAATCGATAAAAATACTAATGAAACTAGTTAATAAAAGTTAATAGTGTAACTGGCTTTATGGGTCTTTGACTAATCGATAATTGTGATGAATAATAAAAAAAATTAACAGCACATAAGTCTCATCCAAAAGACCTGTAATACACACTAAAAGCAATCTTATTACATAGCATATAAGGCGAACTATGTATATACAAGCATTGTCTAATTTGTATACAATCAACAATTTCCATTATATAAACATTTAAATATTAGTTGTGAAGGCACTGTAAAGCATTTAATGAATAACCGCTAATAAATAGTTTTTCTTCAGGTCAGTTAACGATAGAATATCGATATCTCGGTAATGATATCGATATATTAAAAGCGCAATTTATTCATGAGAAAAAAGACCTTGTATTCTTAAAAACTAGTGTCTTGTCACGTATCTCACAGCATTATAACGACGTTGTAATGAGATCGTCAATAGTTGATGCTTGACCCCCTCATTTTGTGCTCTCGCAGTTGTCGATAGTTTGGCATCACTATGCGGAGGCTTTTGAAACATTTCGCGAAATATTATGAAGAACGAAATCACAGGTACAATTAATATATGAAATAATATATTTTAGTGCTTCTTTTTTAATTAAAGAACTGGGTACGGAAGTTATTATCATAGCATAGCAATTTCAAATTGTTGAAATATATTTATAATAAAAGAGATTATGTTGTAAATAAAAATTGTTCTCGTTTCCCGCCAAAATAATCAAGATGGCGTACCTTGACAGATTGTCAGTCATCGTTTAATCAATGTCTAAATTTAAATTAATGTCTGGTCTTATAATTTACAAAATTGTAAAAACAATAAATTAAGCTAAATTTAGTAAAATAATTTAGTAATTTGTCTTATTTGAGCTATTTTAGCTTGTAATTTAGCTTAATGGAAGTTTTAATATCTATTTGATTATATAACACATACGTTTATTTTATTAGTCTTGAACAACTGGTGTAGACAGATATAGCAATCACTATTAAATTTTCAGCTAATTTAATCCCATATGCGACTGAGGTGGAAGCCTATCCCAAAGCGCACAACAGATTATAGCAAACTCAGATTATCAGAGAGTAAGTCAAAGATACAAACTTAGAAAGATGGTAATGCGTTTATTTATACACGGCCGGTGTGACGGGGGAAAATCTTTAACAGGACCTTCTAGGGGGAAGGCGGTGGCCCTCTTCGGTGCATGGTGAGGAGCTCCGGTAAACCCACGTAAGCCTCTCTGCACTGTGCTGTTAAGCGCGTCTCAGGGGAGGTTACTTCCTAGCAGTGCTAAGGCGTTACCATTAGCACAAGCTGTTTGATAATGTTTCCACTTCACTACAGCCTATCTAAACCCCTTGCCAAAATGTTAAAGTTACAGCCCTTATATAAATAATATATATGTCTCACTGTTGGACGCAGGCCTTCTCTGTAAAGAGAGTATAAGGTCATAGTCAGCTTGACCCTAGTGCTGATTGACAGACTTCACATGTCATAGAAAAAAAATATTTGACATGTACGTTTCCTCATGATGTATTCCGTCACTAACGAGCGCATGGTAAAATGTGGTGGTGCCTGTGTGTCAAACTGTACGACCCAATAATTAAAAATCGTATAGTAGTTGCTATATCCGGCTTCTGATTTCAATTATAGACCAATTCTGTGAAACCAGTAAATCGAATGATCTAGGTCGTAATTAGTTTAAAACTATTTTTATATTAAATAAATTTAAGTATTATAGTATTGTTTCTAGGCCTTATGGAAACCGTAAATAAATACTGTGAAATCAAGTGTCTACAAGCAAATGAGCCCAGCGTGTATTTTATCGATAATCTAACAACAACTTATCGATATACTTATATTAATCACACCACAACGATTGATTCATAAGAATTGCAATTGCGAGCGTCAAGCCCCCATGAAACGTCGACACTACTCAAGCTGTAAGCCATTATTTTAATTTATCGGTATATCTTGACCTTATAAATGGCCAGAACGCAGCTACTATAAAAAACAGACTAGTGACGTCATCAATATTATTAAGTCCTGTTAACGAGAATAAAAAAAATAATGGCTTGCAGGCTAGACCTGTCCCGTACTAATATAAGGAAGACTATATAATTTAAAGCCCATTTAATACTATTTTTTCTACTTAAGCATATCTGTTGTTTGAGGTAGATGGACTACTTGACAACCGACCGGACGAACTGAATAATATCTAAGCGATAATAAACTTTATGTACTTAAATATAGGGCCGAAATTCACATATCATGGATAGTAATGAGACCCGAGTTCGATGACGTCAGAACGAATGCTAGTACAGCGTACAAAATAGTTTGTAACGTCGTGAAGTTATCAAAGGTGATGCACGAATGCATTAGCTCCGTCGCCCGTTGTACAGTGACGTCAACAGAGGTGGACATTTTCTTAACGTATATCCACGTTAACTATTCGTTACAATGTTATTATGTCAATAGTATATTTAAAATGAGTTAAGAGAATTAATAAATACTCTTTAAAAGAGCATAAAAATAATAAATTAACAATAAAAAATACCTTCATCCAGCAACAGACGTAATATTTTTAGGTTGTAGAATTAAATAAATCTTA
Organism: Meandrusa payeni; assembly: GCA_029286785.1. Taxonomy (NCBI): domain Eukaryota; kingdom Metazoa; phylum Arthropoda; class Insecta; order Lepidoptera; family Papilionidae; genus Meandrusa; species Meandrusa payeni. The sequence goes on from JAGSMX010000021.1 coordinate 7,440,772, forward strand.
TATAAATATTTAAAATTATCACTTTTTAGGTTGGTAACATTGAATCGGTTATGATAATAATATTAAAAACAAATAAATCGATGATGGATATCGATTGTCATCGATATTCGAAAGGAGATATTCTTTGGTTGGTTAGAATTTATCGATTGTGTTTAACAATCTGGATTCATGACATTTTTTGGTCTGATGATAAGAGATAAGTTAATTACTATAAAGTATTTTCCTTTTGACTGTGTTTATATGACTGATTACCTCTTAATGTTATTATATATAAGAAACCAAACAATTTTTCTTTAACGAACTGGCCAGAGAAGCTGGACTTGACTGCTGCACCGGATTGAGAGGTGGCAGAGCTCTTAGGTCGCTTGAACCTCTATCGTTAGTAACTGGACAAAAGGGTCCCCCCGGTGAGGGGTAACCTCGACTTGGACGGTTACTATGTTACGCATAAGCATTCCGATCCGAGTAATAAAGTAATTCCTCAAAGAAATGTGTTCGAAAACCATATTGTACTTTTTAGTTCGCTACTGCGCATAATGATTTACACGAATGTAGACTTTAAAATTAACGATATTAGGTCGAAATTTGTTGCATTGTAAAATGAATCCAGAAAACCAAGCCGTAGTGATTTAGGGCGAGTTTTCGTCGTCCACTTCCTTAATGACCGCATCGGATTCCCAACGAGCCCTTTCCGCCAGAAGCGCCTGCAGTTTCTGAAATATTACACTGTTATATTATTGATTATAGCAGAGACATTATATAGGGTGTTCCAAAACTTTAAATTTCTTTAACTAGTATGTAATAAATAATATTAAGAGACGAGGCATTAAAATTAAATTTATTAACTAATGGTTGATGCGAATGTGTCAGCAATTTTATTTATTACATACTATATTCTTAAAAGCTAAACCAAACAAATACAGTGGTACATGTACGTACGAGTTTTCGTGTTTTAATTCTTACCTTATCTTTGCTTGTATCTCAAATCAATTTTCCCCATTGAAATTATTTGTAATGTTTCGTAAATATACAAAAAGCAAAAAAAACGCATATTCAATCTAAAAAAAATGCTTTGAAAACTCGGGAAACAAACACTCAGACTGAGTTCTAGTCTGACCTGGGAGAAACTGTTAGAGCGGTGTAGTGTGCGATTCCTCGTATCCCAAATCTTACTCTCATCTCATATCAAAGAAATTTCCCCAATTGAACCATTGCCACAAATGTTTTGTAAATGTACAAAAAGCCAATTTATGTAAACCAAGTTGGGTTCGCATTTTTCATCACAAATACTTCGAAAACGAGGAAAAGGGAGGGAAATAAGCACACAGATATATATATATATATATATGAAAGTATGTGGGTATGTTCCATATAGCCTCCAAAACGGCTTGACCGGTTTCAATGAAACTTTCAGGGACTCTTCAGATTGTCCTGGCGAGTAATCCTGTTAAGTTTGGTGACGATCGGAGCACTACTCTTTTTGAACTGTCAAATACAGCTTTTATTTATTATGATGAAACTCTATTGTTTTATAACCTAAATTTGTATTGACACATGCATTGTGTATATTTATGTCATTATGAACCATATTGAAGTACAATGGGGTCTATTGAAGTATAATAACGTATACTGAAGTATATTAAAGATATTAATGAAAGATTTTGAAGTATTGAAGGTAAGTTATAGCGCAGCAAATGTATCCGTTTACTGATGCTGCTGATATGTACATGGGTGTAGGTGATGATCTTCACCCGCTCGAGAAGAGAGTGAATACTGCAAGTAATAATCAATGTAATTGAATATATTGTGAGAGTTAAATTAAATATTTAATGATGTAAGTTTATTGATTTTTATATGATTGATTATAAAATAAAGCTAAATCTAGACCGGCGAAGCGGGCTAGTTATCTATAAATGTCTTTACCTCTGGTTTGTCAATAACGATGATTCTGTTCTCGATCTTGGGGGCCAGCTCACACGCGTTCTGCTCCAGGTCGTCGAGTGACGCACGACGCGTTAGCCTAGGGATAAATTACAAATTAAAAAACCTTTTTTAGTAAGGATTCGCCAGCCAGGATGCTGTCATATACACGGTATTAGGAGACCGCTTCCGAAAACGGAGACAGACAATAGTACTAATAACACCTTTGATGATGTGATGGAATAAATCGGTCCTGATCAAAAAAATCATATGTCAAACACAAAGTCAAAGACAGCTGATGCTCGGGTCAACGAATGCCGGGGCATCTTATATGACGTGGTACCAGCGCGCTGCCAGAGATATGATTTTTTAAGCGATTTTGTTTTATGCTATGTAAGAATAATCTACCTATGGTGATGAGGAGTGGGCTCTACAGCGGCTGAGGAGGCCCGACGTAACGGAGGGGGCCCATCTAGCTCGCTGCCGTCCAGCATCTTCACCAAGCTATGCCTATAAAATCGAATAAGTTATAATACAAGATCCCAGAGTCATATAATTAGTTAGATAAGAATTACAGCTAACATTAATGCCCCAAGTACACGTTGGCCCTGGGGGTTATTAATTGGGGTTCCTTTGTCGGCCACTACAGTAGACCCGAGAAAAGACATCGGCTGGCCCGTGTCGGAATAACAGTGCAGAGGAGCTCCGGTGCGTTTCTCAAGATCACGGAGCCCCTCACCATGCAAGGAGGGGAAGGGCCACCGGGGGGTTTTAGTTAGTTACCCACATAACGTCCTGAAGGCGGGGTGTATCTTCTTGATGATTTTCCCACCCGTCAACAAAAAAGTATTAGTATTGGATAGTGCTCACCTGCGGCTGAGTGTGACGAGGGACTGGCGATGCTTAGAAGGTCTGGACTTGCCCGTGCGCACGTTGATCGCGGCGAAGTGGTTCTGCACCGCCATGCCCACCTCCGGGCACATGTCCTCTGACACCTGTAATTATATATAGACTCATAAATCCTATAGTCCGTTCGCGTTACGAAAATAGTGAGTTATCGTTGTCCGCCGCTAGCCTCGCCCCTCGGCCAATCCGTTCACATATTTTTAAGTACTTATTATACTTAATTATACCAAAAATTTTAAATCGTTTTAGAAATGACGGCGCTATGAGCGGAAAAACATTAAAAAAATACAGACAAATTGACAACATCCTACTTTTTAAAAAAAAAGAGCTCTCCCATAGACACAGCTTTCCAAGTCCAGTGTACTTACCAGGACGGGACACTGCGGCAACATTGTGAAGCCATCGTTCCCGGCATGCAGATACTGCTTCACCGCGAGCCGGTACTTCTGATCAAGCTGCAGGTACTCGTCACCGATCTTCACCACTTGCTCGGCTACCCTCTGGCCGGGCGGCTTGGACGGATCGAACGCGAACGAAATACCTGCTACCTGCGTACGAACGTTGCACATACGTTGAATTGCATAAGTAAAAATCTATACTAACAAGTGCCCTAGAGTCGAAATTAAATAACCTAGGAATTGGAACATTCAAATCGCACATAATTCAAAGCTTGTAATTGATTCTGAATCTGTCAGTCATTGTTTATCATTGTTACTTAACCGTTGCCAAGCAACCGTATAATATCTTAATATATGTGGATGAAACGTAGTGTGTGTAAGGTTTTTATTATTAGTTAATTGCATTTTGTATGGAAAATTTAAATATTAGCATTTTGCACCAAAATACTTTTGACGACAAGGCAAAAAATCCAATTTAAAAAGATTACCCCGCCTGTACAATGAAAATTTCAGTCATGTAGACATAGACATTTATTTATTGGTATCACAATACAAATACACATTACAGACAGAATTTAACACACGTTAAACGAGAATGAAAAATAGACTAAACACAGTTAAAGTTACACGGACAAATAATACAAAACATATGATGCCAATATCGGACACCGTCTCAGCATATGCTGTCGCGGTGCCCGGGACTATAGAGATATTTTTCATCTATCAAAAAGTAACTTTAAAAATAAAATCACTATGTACTTGGTCCAATTTAATTAAAAAAAAAACACTAAAGTGTATGAGATTGTAATTATATTTGACACTTGATAATTTAAGAACTTACGTAACATAATAAACTTAACTATCATAAATTGTCTCTGATAATCTAGTTATGTACCTGTTGGCTAATTTATCTATTTTGTGTCTACTTGTTTTAAATTTGTTTCGAAGCGTCAATAGCCTAATGGTTTAGGGTACGGCCTGCTGAATCGTGAGGTTCGAACCAACCATTGGACTATTGCCGTGAACCATCTCCTAGCACAAGCTTAAGCTTAGTTGGTTTAACAAGATTGTTAGTTATATTTCTGAAAAAAATATTTAAAAAAAATCCTATTGTAACTGTATGATGTTAAATTAGCTGTCGTGTAAACTATTATAAATAAATAAATAAGACTATCGTAATGTTATTCTTTCGTAATATAATAGCAATATGGAGAATACATTACCTGTGGAAACCTTCCCTCTAAACTGGGATATTTGCAGACGGAATTTTCTAGTATCTTCAGAATAGTGGATCCAGTCGCTTCTACCACGACGAGCGGGTCTCTCATGGGGATGATCGTTGATAGATCACGGAGCGTGAAGTCGCCGGCGGCGTGGACCTAAGACGAAATGGAAGCATTTCTACCATACATACATGTTGATACTTATTGTTATATAACAATTATATTTACGGGCAAAAACAAAAACTTTTTTTTTTGTTAACGAGGAGGAAATCTTCAGAAAGATACCCCGCCTTCTGGGGGAAAGGCGGCGTTTATGTGGGGTTTTTACCCACTAAAACCTCCCCGGTGGCCCTTCCTCGGTGCATGATGAGGGGCTCCGGGATCTCCAGTGGAACGCACCGGAGCCCCTCTGCACTGTGCTCAAGGAGAGCACTTCCCGGGGGGAGGTTACTCCCTCCCCCCCTGTGCCCTCGCAGCGCAAGGCGACACGGGCCAGTCGATGTCGATTTTTATTACCTGCCCTGCATGTTTTTGGAGGAGGAGCTGGCCTTGATTGCTTCACCGGATTGAGAGGTGGCATAGCTCTTAGGTCGCTTAGCCTGAACTTCTATCGCTAGTAACTCGACACAAGGTTCGCCCTTCGCGTAAGCATTCCGATCCGAAACACGACTCGGTCGGTTGCTATTTCACTTATACTCGGATACACGTTAGAGCAATCTATGTATCAGCTTTTATTACCTGATCAGATCTGAAGGTGCCAGAGTTGAGTATAACCAAGTCGGCGCCGGTGGCGGCTAGAAGAACATCGCACACCCAATTCCCGAGGTTGCATTCCTCTCGTCTGATGCAGGAGAACCTTCCTTCCAAGGGGACGTAGAACTTGCCAAGGATCTCGTCCATCTTGCCTTCTATCATTGCTGGAATAGATTATGCTGGTTATTTAAAAGAAGCTCAATAATCTTCTAGGGAGACAGTTTAGATTGACATGTTCTTTTAATCATAGCGGGGTGGAAAGAGACACTCTCAAATCAAAAAGTCTTAAATTTGCTTCAAGTATGTGCGCCACAAATGGACCAATAACTCAATACCAGCATTCCCCACACTCTTCTGTTTTTAACCAATACATGTGACGCATATGGGACCTACTAACCTCTGTGAAAAGTGGACGGCGAAAGCTGTCTCTGTCTACCCCGCTAGGATAAAAAGGATGTGAGAAAGTACTGTACGTTTTTCACGTAACTTCTTTCGAAACTACAACTACAAACTTACCAGAGTATTTCTCGACCTTTGCCTTCAGAGCCTGGTCCTCTGCGTAGGAGCTGCTGACGTCGACCTCAGATATCGCCACGTGGGGCCCCTCCGGACCGAAACTGATGTTGATCTTGGAGAACTGACGGAAGTCTGTTCCACTCTTCACTATGTATTTATTATTTATCTGTTTAAATGTAAATAAGATTTGTAAAAATTTTGTAGAAACTCCATAGATTACGGTCGTCTCATCAAGAGATTCTGCAGATACTTCTAACAATTGAAATATCATATAAAGGCACCTACCTCTAAAACTTCATAAACATGATCGTGTCCCCCTAGTATAAGGTCAATTTCCGTGCAACCTTCAGCCAGTTTAACGTCATTCGGTGTTCTCATATGAGTAAGAGCTATAACGTACTCGCAGCCCTGAAATAATACAGTAATATCGTAAGGTTTACATTGTAATGAATCATTTATAATTCTATTGTACCTAATCTAACGATGGCGCAGAAAAAAAATAATAAATTAAAAGATCCTTTAGCAACGAGAGTCTTCTATAGCGAAGAGAGCAATATCTTATAGAACCTTTAAACAAGTAATTCTTGTATATCTCCAGAGAATCTCCATTATGTGCCAATACCACACTGAAATTACCAAAGCTTTTGGTACTATCAACCATAAGTTAATAAAGCAAAACTGTCTCAGCTTTGTGTTGCTGGGTCTCTTGAGCCATTGGTTTTATTTGATTTTCATAAAAAAAAACTCTAAGAGTTTATATTTACACATAATATTTTGCACGCTATTATATTTATTATTTATCTGTTTAAATGTAAATAAGATTTGTAAAAGTTTTGTAGAAACTCCACAGATTACGGTCGTATCATCAAGAGATTCTGCAGGTACTTCTAACAATTGAAATATCATATAAAGGCACCTACCTCTAAAACTTCATAAACATGATCGTGTCCCCCGAGTATAAGGTCAATTTCCGTGCAACCTTCAGCCAGTTTAACGTCATTCGGTGTTCTCATATGAGTAAGAGCTATAACGTATTCGCAGCCCTGAAATAATATTGGAAAAAGGATTGTGATAAGATTTATATTGTATCATTTATAATTCAATTGTATCTGATCTAACCATGGTGCGGAATGAAAGAAATAAATGAAAAGATCGTACAGTCACAAGAGTCACATATGGTGAAGAGTATTTCTCCAGAAAATCTCTGTTATGTGGCAATACCACATAGAAATTAACAAAGCTTTTGATACTGTCAACCACAAGTTAATAAAGCAAAACTGTCTCAGCTATATGTTGCTGGGTCTCTTCCGCCATTCGTTTTATTTGATTTTCAGAAAAAGAAACTCTAAAAGTTTATGTTTACACATAATATTTTGCACGCCATAATATTTATTATAGCGTACCACAGGGTCATTTTTGGTACCAATTTTGTTCCAATGTTTAAAATTAGTATACCAACGCGGAAGACAGAGATCTCATTAATAAAGGACATGCGTATATGTATGAATATAGGAAAAGGGAGAGGAGTTCCCCTTTTAAATAACTGATGTTGTCGTCTGTATTATGATCTGCCACAAACTCTCTAGCTAAAATAAATTGACTAGGGACAAAATCATCATTTTCTGCCTTCTTACCTCTTGCTTCAACTGAGATGCTAATTTGGTTCCAGCTTGGAGAAAATCTATGAAGGTGACTTCCTCAGGATTTATCGTGGCCAGTGTGTCCAGCCATTCCTAGAGTTTTTAATAATAATAAATTGATTATAACATAAATTATTAGTTAGTAATTCGTTACCGGGGTGATATATTAAAACATATAATTTTTGTTAAGAAATTATAATATTCCGATGAATAGAATGCCTATATCCGACACATAGGCATTTTCTTTCCACACATATCCATGGTGGTTTTAGGTTATAGTTACTGATTTAACGATGTAGATGCTCTCTAAGAATGCAATCCTGGCCAAAAAGTTTTCATCCACAATTATACAATATAACAATTTTTTTTACAAATATTACTTACATCGCTATGCTAGGAGATGGTTCACAACAATAGTATTATGATGGATTCAAATCTACGAAATTACGATTCGTAGACTGTACCCAAATTAATAACAATAGTATTATTTTTAGTATTAAGCCTTGAGATCAATTATTGCTTCCGAAACCAGGTAACTAGTGTAATATATAATAAGTAACTAATATGTGTGGAATTTTTAAATATGCCAACACCAACTGAGGTCAGTATGAAGCGTCTATACCTCTTGTATACCTGTTCAACTAGTCCAATAAGTCCGATCTTGTGTCCATTGCAGAGGAGAGCATGGGTAATCTTGCCGTCGCCTAGGGACGGCCAGTCTCATTGTCGATCACGTTGGACATCAGCCAGGGGAAGTTGCACTGGGCTACCAGACCAGAGAGGACTTCTAGTCCGAAATCTAAACAAGGGAACATAAATCAATTACGACTGCGCGCTCTCAGAGTCTTCTAACTTGTAACTTCTAATCAATTTTCTCCATTCCATCTCCAAAAAAAGAACATTCCTTATTCAAGCGTTGTAATAGTTGAGTTTGACGTGATCACGTCAAAAAATGTAAAAACAAAAATGAACTACCGTCAGTCATTATAGTCACTCGACAAATTCTTATTTTTTTTTTTGCTCTGTTTCTCTGTTTTCATATATATATATTATTCAATAACTGTAACAAAACACTTTATTAAATTATGGAGAATGTGCAACGCGTAGACAAACCACTGCGGTTTTTATGGCGTCATGAAAAATCTTTTTTGATATATTGTTTGATAATAAATTAAACAAAAAAATCCATAACAGCAATAAGGGAGGAAAAGAGAGTGAAGCTTTAGAAGAGAACTGAGACTTGGAATCTTAAGTAATATGAAACAAAATTACTTACCAAAGTCATGGTTTCCGAATACAGCGCAGTGGGTTCCTATTTCGTTCAGCACGGGTACCATTTGTTCGCCCTTCGTGAAGGTGCTCACTGGAAATAAACACAAGTAAAAGAAAAAAAATCGAGTGCTTTAGACCTGTACTGAAGTAAAATTTAATAACATTTACGCAAGTAAAGTTAATAACATTATATTAACACCATCGTATCTGAAGTAACGTTTTCAATTCCTTCACGGTTAGAATTCGTTGAATTTGGAATCGTCAGAGAATCTCATGCTAAAAAAATCTCCACATGACACCAACTTTTATAGCAACTCATCTACCGTACGCGCTGTCCCTCTGTGGAACTCTCTCCCTGTCTCCATTAGGAAATCTCACACGATAAATATTTTCAAAATCAGAGTTAAGTTTTACTTAGACAAGTACACCTAACATCATTTACTTATACTGTTATGATATATGTAAATATATTATATGTATTCCTTACTATACACATTTTGTCTTTTTACATTATATATTTTGAAATGTAAATATTGATACCTATATTATATGTATGTGTATTATTATATGAAGAGATCGCTTTTAGCGATAAGGCCGCCCATTGTTAAATGTATTTCTGTGTGTTTTAATTATTTTTTTTTTAAATAAGTGTAATAAAGAGTTTATAAATAAATTTATTAAAAATCTTTAGCTCCATCCCCATCTATATATCTCTCTCTCTTTCTATCTTCACTAACTTATATCTCCCTCTCATTCAACAGCTTTTTTTTCACGGGTAGTAAATCTTCAACAAGATACCCCGGCTTATGGGGGGATGGCGGCGATTATGTGGGGCTTTTACATACAGAAAAACAATATACATACACATGCTAGGCGAAAAAGCATCCCCACTGAACAATATAAGAGGATTGAGATGCTGTAGAGCTTTCACAGCAGTGCTAAATCTTAGCGCTCCGCCAACTGGTTCTGTGTCTGAAATAAGAAAGAAGATATAATCACTCATTATTATTTATTTAATAGTTATTTGCACATAGTAACAATGTTATAATAATAATAAATAGTATACTCGCCAATAGACCAGACATAACACTCACCTTAAAAGCTCAAAAAATAACATATTTAATAGACGTTTCAGTTCCAAATACGAATAACTTAAAACAGAAGCACACAAAGAATATTCAAAAATACATTCAGTTAGCAGATGAAATTAAGCAAATGTGGCACTAGGGAACCGTTAGAATCATTCCCATAATCATTTCATCTACTGGTGTCATACCAAAAACACTTAGTCTTGCCTTAAAATCACTAGATGTCAATAAAAACACATACATATCACTGCAAAAATCAGTAGTGATAGAAACATGCTCAATAGTCCGTCGCTTTTTAAATCCAACCACCCTCACGCTCCAAAATAACGAAGATATTCACGCTAACATGCAATAACATACATATACACACACGCACACCAAAAACACATGAACCAGGCAGGATACTTGGCATAAGCCCGTACCTGATTCAGTAAAACCGACCCATAAGGTCGAGATCAACAGTTACTGTATCAAATAATAATAATAAACCATTTATTCGAACCAGCACACAGAAATAGAAAAATAGGACAAAATAAGAACTTATCTACTAACAGTAAAAAAATTGTATTAATTACAAAACATTTTCTTAAATACTAATTAAAAATAGGAAAAAAGAAACTAAGTAAATACGACAACTTAATCTATATAGTTGCGATGCTGGATCGTATAGGTACCAGCTCCAGCATTGTGTTGTCTGTGAAGCCAACGCTGATATTCTGCTGGTACCTATGCCTTCCCGTCTGGCCGTGTTCTGTGCTGTGTTATGTGGACGATACACCAAGATAATAAAATAAATAAAGAAAGTACAATATAAATATAAACGACCAAATGATCAAGGGGCACCACAGACTAGCATAATAATAGTGTGAAAAAGCAGTACCCGTGTTTTTAGAAACGGCAAAAGGCACCCACAATCCCTATGGTTGTCGTGGCAGACAGATAATTTAAGATCAGGTTGTCATTTCAAATTTGGACTCGTAACAAACACTTACTGGTGGTTTGCTCGATGTTGTATACATCGTTGTAGTGGATGATGACCACATCATCGCCCATCCCTCGACCTGATAGTTGACTCACTGCGCGTCGACCCACCTGCCTTACTTCTAGTGATGCCTGTAACATATATCGATATAAAATTAGCTTTTAAGACCCTGTTGATATTATTGTAAACGAGGCCTTTTTATGACACATTTCACTGGATGGTATTTCAAATGAATTAAACGTGGATCAGTCTCCCGGAATAACTTTTTTTTTTGTTTACGGGGAAGAAATCTTAAAAAAAATACCCCGCCTTCTGGGGAAGGCGGCGGTTATGTGGGGTTTTTACACATTAAAACCTCCCCGGTGGCCCTTCCTTCGAGCATGGTGAGGGGCTCTGGGATCTCTAGTGAAATGCACCGGAGCCCCTCTGCACTGTGCTCAAGGAGAATCCCGGGGGGAAGGTTACTCCCTCCCCCACGACACGGGCCAGTCGTTGTCGCCTTCTTCCCGGGTCCATCTTGGCGGACGACAAAGGCTCCCACCCTTGTCGCCCAGTGAACCCGAGGCCCCTTTTAGTCGCCTTCTACGACAGGCAGGGGATGCCGTAGTCTTATTCTTGAGAGCCCAGAACTACAGGGCTGCTCCCGGAATAACTTAGAGACGATGCGTGGGCGTAACGAGTAGCGGCGCAAATTATTGTACCTTGTTGAGAACCTGTAAACCATACTCTTCATAAAAAAACTTACCTATCATATTATTAGCTTCGTCGAAATCAAAGGAAGCCGATTATCAGGCGAATCACAACCTTGATGAAGCCTGAATGATAATGAAGAGCGCTGTACAATATAGATAAAAACTTGGCTATACGATAATACACTATCGACATTTGTTATAAAAAAGTATCGATAGTTCTCCCACAACACTAAATAGAATTTCAACATGCCGACTAATTACCCGTGCACCCGATCTTCTTATAAATATGTATTTAAAGAAAATCATGCTTCACAATAACATCGATACAGTTAAACTAACCTTTATGAATTTTCCTCATACTCGTAAAATCCTAAATATACTTCAAAAAATCCTGGATATGAATCCCATGAAATAGTGGTACTATTATAATAATAATAATAATAAAATATTTATTTTCAGACAACTTAACTAATAGAATTTGTTAGTAACAAAATAACTATTATAACCAGTCTAAAAGTCTTTGGTTTGTCCATGGTGGAATGTAAGTTTAAATGACGTACACTTTGGAAAAAAAAAATGGCGCGGGGACTCATGGGGGGGATCATCTTACATTTTACCATTTTCATCTTAGACGTAAGAAATAAGTGTATGTGTTTTAAAAAAGACTTGGCTTAAAGGTCTTGTTACCAAGCCATAAAATATTCATCAATCATCAATCAAATGACGTCAAATGAATCGACTGTTTGACATATAATTGTCTACTTTGGTTTTGTTAATAGGAGTGCTACCTCTATAGTTACTACATTTCCTTTTTAAAAATTATTTTATAATGACTGATTTTTGAAGGTGGTGTTGGAGAATGCTCTGGTTCACGCCTCGTAGATGCCCCGTTGCATTGTTATATCTCCGTGCCCGCTGCGTCCCTGTGTCTAATGGTAATCTATTATTTTCTCTTTTGATGCCCTTGTCGCCAGTCTTCCTTTAGCGTCGTCATGGTCATCTGTGTAATAGGGGCAGCTGACTATCTGTCGGGATATCGTCACTACAGCATGTTGGACGCTGTCGTGCAGTTGCAGTTTGCAGTAGGTGGTTTTTAGTCTCATATCCCGCCTTCCATTAGGCTATTATATATCTATAGCTTCAATTTGACATTGTATAAAAGAAAAGTAATAAATTGGTCGACAATACAATTTGCGAGGAAGTGCGATTCTGCCAAATTAATTTGACCTTCTGCCTCTGTCCATTCAAATGGATGCTCTGTGACCAGTATGTTACCTTTTTATACATAACGATTAATTCATACGAGAGTGAATTTCTAATGCATAATAAAATGTTAGAATCGAACAAACAAAAAAGGTACGGGATAAATTCCTTAAAAAATTCAGACCACTTGATCCTGGAAGTTTTCTTTGATAAATGTTACCTCTCCGAGTAATGGATTGGGCTACTAACAAGATAAAAGTAATGTAAGGCGAACATTTCGTCCAGGAAGAAGATTTACAACGCCTCGCCTAACCTAACATACGGGGTCGCATTTTGTAGAATAATTGATATGTCCAGCTATTAAGCGGTGATAGCTTTTCGTGGGGAAATGTCCCCAGGGTGGCGATGACGTCTTGTGTTGGGTTCGCTCTGACTAAGAACCCCACGTAACCACGCCTTCTGAGGGGTTATGTGGGTTTATCTCCCGTTAAAAAAAGGTTCGCACCGACCAAAACCCTACGATGAACGCCATCATCACTACAGAGGGATCCTGGAATCTCGTCACGGGTCAAGGTAAATGTTTGGATTAGGCCTAAGCCCTTGGGCCCATGTCTGCCTGTTACTGAAGTTTCATTACGGCCAGCGACCTTATTAGTTCAAAAGTGGGACTTTTAGACTCAAGTTCAACCAACCAGCTACAATGAAATTTTCATTGTGCTAAAATCTGTAATCTAATCATTAAATTTTTTTGATGTCTAAATTGTTTATATTTTGCATATTATTGAAGCACAGGCTTTCTGTAAAGAGGGGCAGGCGTCACACATTCTAGTGCGGATTGGCAGACTTCACAAGTAGATTTTCTTTTAAGAAAGCTAGCAATATTTCTTTCTTTTTTAGAAATATTACTAAAATTTTTGTTAACCATTCCAACTAAGCTTGTGCTAGGAGGTTCACATCAATAGTCGAATGGTGGATTCAAACCTTAGTCCTTACGATTCGTAGACCGTACCCTAAACCATTTGGCTATCGACGCTTTTTTTATTTTTAATGAATGTTTTTCTAACCCATGTAACCTACATGATCCTCCTTGATATAATTATTTGATATTAATTACCTTTTTGAAATAAAACTGTACATTTGGAAGATCTCAATATTATACGAGATTGATATTATAGATAATTATAGATAAAACGATTAATACCAACATCTCTTTTACTAAAAATTCTAAAACGCAGCAACCGACGCGCTAGTTTTCTTGTAATACCAAAAGTTAGAACGAATTATGGTAAAATATCAATTTGTTTTGAAGGAGCACAGCTGTATAACAAAATACCAGCACACGTTAAGCGGGTATACACACTTAGCGCATTCAAAATGCAACTTGTTAAATTCCTTAACGACAGTTAATCGTCCCAAAGCAAATGAATGCGTTAGGTGTTGTTCCATATGCAAGCGAACTTATTGTTTTATAAAATAATTTTTTATTGTTCTCATGTAAGTGACCTTTAATGTCTTTAGTGAGAATAAAGTTTCTAAAACCTATACGAGATTGAAATATTAATTGGAAAACAATTCGAGTGTCAAATATACTTAATTGGAAAAACTAGTGGCACCAAACTAGTAGATTGCAAAAATTAATAACTACAATATCACTGAAGGTATGTATTTAAAAACAAGTATATTTACGAGTAAAAACAAAAACACGATTGCCCTCTTTGTATTTCCGAATTATCGTAGGAATATTATGAAATAGAATTAATCAGAACCTAACCAAACTATCAAAAAACATGAATCATCGAAATCTCTTGGCGCGATATTGAGTTATATGGTTTTCGTATGGCTACTATACAGACAGAACAATAATCGAAGGGCAAGTTAACATAGTAACAAGTCCAAGCCGACGTTACCCCTCACCGAGGGGACCCTTGTGTCGAGTTACTAACAATAAAGGTTCAGGCTAAGCCACCTAAAAGCTATGCCACCTCCCAATCCGTTGAAACAATCAAGGCCAGCTTATCTGGCCAATCTGTGTAGTTCGTCCTAAAAAAATCTTAGGGCAAGTCTATCGTATCAAAAATTAATATTGCATAATATGTGTTTGTTTGTTTCCTAATCGAATAGGTGGGCTGCTTAAAAACAGGTCATTAAAAACTGGATGTACAGTCAAGCACAAAACCACTTAAGTGTGTTTTAACTTATTAAATTTCCAAGTTATACCTATTTGACGAACTTGAAGGTTTTGTTTTATACAGAAAGCTAGGTAATATTTCTTTTTTTCTACAAGAAATATCGCTAACATTCTTGTTAACCATTCCAACTAAGCTTAAGCTGGTGCTAGGAGATGATTCACGTCAATAGTCGAATGGTGGATTTGAACCTACGACCTTACGATTCGCAGACCGTACCCTAAACCATTAGGCTATTGACGCTTTAAACTTTTGAACTTGGAAGTTGTAGAGAATTTTTAACGTGTGAAAGAGTTTCTCGCGCCGATGTAACACATAATTTCTTTTTATATTGCAGTGTAGCGTCGTGCACTGCCAAGTGACTATGGGAGTAGGTACCGATATTATGTCAATTACTACAATAATCTTGAAACTGTAAGAGAACCATATAGTAAATTTCTTGCAAATGGTATCCCAGCTACCGATTTTCGTTACCGCATATCCCGGCAGAATTCGAAATTTTATCGAATTCTAACATGATAGCTGGCGTTCCACGACTGTACGTTTTTGGCGTAACTTACTTCCATGTACTACCAACACTGTATAATCAACTGTCACTAGCAGTGTTTCCGAAACTGCACGATTTGGGAACATATAAAACAAAACTATATCTGCCTATCGGGATCGGCTATTCGTATATCAGATGCAGGGTTTAATTTTCTTTTATATTTATCTTCGTAGTCTGACGTACGCCATGACGAGTTGTATATCTCTAAAACTCCTTGGTAAATCGTAGAAAAAGTGGCACGTCGTTACTTTCATCTGGCGTAAGGCCAACCCATTACTTAGGAAGCTCCGGCATTATCAGTTGATAAATGGTGGATCTAGTTTCTTTAATAGAATGTTTTACGCAAAATATCGATCCCTTGAAAATATACTAAACTATGCTATCTAGAGTTGGCACGTTCAAGAATATTCCGGGTCTCCAAGCTTATCTGTCATTTTGAGACATAAAATGACAAAAGACTAATATGTTTATTTGTTGCCAGTTGAAAATGCACTTCCACTTTGCATGCCTCTGATGATAAATGATGTCTGTTGCTGTTTCCTCTGTCTAGCGAATTCCCCGCCTTCTTATTTTAATTCATAAGTATACTTAATATATTATGTAGTAATATAGTATTTCTTTATGCATTAAAACTAAATTAGTTGAACTAACTGTTAACAGTTTTGTCCACTTTGCCCGGTTTTAGGCATCCTCTGTCCTATTTGTGAGATTGTCATGTCCGCTTTTACGACGTCTAACGAAGTGTTTCTTCTTGGGTAGAGCGTGCGGTTGATGTAGCTGTAGCTGGTATATAGTCATCACAATGCACATCCCAGGTGCAAATTTTAAAAGATCATGGACACGGTCGAATCTACCTATGATATTGGTACTACTCTGTGTGACATAAACATCAATAATCGTTAAAGGTATGATCTGCGAAACGAAGGTCGTAAGTTTAACCTCACCATTGATGTGAATCTCCTAGAGCGAGCATAATTTATTTGGAATGGTTCACATATGAACTTAAGATATCTAGTAGCAAAAAAAGTTGTTCCAGTCCTAAGTCAATAATAAAAGTCATAAAACTATCTATATCACTTTTGTTCACAAATGTACCACACGTCCTCCACGAAGGCCACACCAAACTGATAATATGTACTGTTAGTTACTGAGTTAAAACACATTGGGATTTATTTGGTGTTGAATTATTTTTAATACATGATTCATGATGTAATAATCAATGTTTAGTTTCATATTGAGTCTAGGAAGGATTTCCTTTGCTCTACAAGTGTAATATTCCATGTTTCAGTCTGCAGACTAATTACTAAATCACAAGCAAACCATTGTAATTTTCTGTGATCTCTGCCTACTCTTTTGGGTGATGGATGTTTGTGTTTATATGTATTTGTTTAATTTATTCCACAGTAGGGAAGTACCTCGATCTTGCAGAACTTCAAAAAAGGAACAGGTTCTGAATTTGTCTTTTTTTATGTCTGTTACTGCAAAACTTTGTAATGGGAGAGTCAATTTTGATTTGAAAGCTGGTGCTTTCCATTTGGTCCAATACCATAAGTCTTAATACAGATAAATAAGAAAAATAGCAGAGTAAACGGTTGGATCTCTAGTATGATAAATCACTAAAACCGGAACAAAGTACAATGCTTTGTCTTTCATTTTTTATAAAGCAAAAGATTGGAATAGTTTGCCCACATCTGTCTTACCCTCCGATTACAATGTGAATGTTTACAAGAGTAGAGTGAATAGGTATTTACTAAGCTAGTGTGACTTAACATCCAGGATTGCATTTACTTAATATAAGATGTCATCAATGTTAGGGCAGATAGATTAAATATATTAAAAGGAACAATATTGTTGCTTTATATTGTGACCTAATATTGACTGACAGAAAATTCAACTAAGGCATTAAGTGCGCCTTTGCTTTTTTAACTAAGAAAGAAATGCTTTTATTCATATGTGACCCCTAGGTAAGCAGCCAAGTTCCGAGGACCTGGTCTACAAGAGGCCCCTATTGACTAAAACCTCCTATGGTGAGGTATCTTCTTCCATGATGAGCGACATGGGGTTGCATTAGCATTCACCATCTCGCCCCGGCGACAGGTCGGGGAACTTACGGGACTTTAGTTTACTGTGTTACAATGAGTAAATATATAAAATAATCATATATTTCATAATGGCAGCTGTATGATCTTATTCCATATAAGACTGTGTATAATTAAGAGCTTCAGTTTTGTTCAAAACTATGACGATAGTGGTACCGCAGGTTCGTCCAGACACTATTAAGTTGCAGTATGCAAGCAACATAAAATCAATGCCTCTATTTATATACCATTACTGATGCTTGAACAAAATTCATTGTGAAACACACATAGTGAGGTTTGCAAGGCCGTGTAAGAACTGCAAAGCCTATACACAAGTAGTGTCTAAACAAAGCTTTTGTGCAGTAGAATAATAAAAGACTGTACTGTTGTTGTTGTTCCAAGTCCATTGAATTTTATATAAACAAAATAAAAGCTAGTGCAACTTATAAATAATGCTTCCCAGATTGTAGTAACATGCAACATTTGTATGAATGCATATCTAATTTTATTTTAAACATTATGTGAGTTGCATGCTGAAATTGAACATTGCAATAATATAATAAGTGCGAGACAGTAAATAATAGAGAGTGAATACAGACAGAAATGATATCACAATGCTACCCAATATAATGTTTATAGACAGTGCCTGTTTGAGCCATCCGACGACAGAGCGTACACCATCCGTCACTTCCCCAGGTACATCAACACTCGTTGACTCTATTAATGAACTCCAACGTGACCTGAGTGCGGCTTGCGCCGCAAACGACGCCATCACACGTACAGACCTCACTAGAACCATTTGTTTGTACACATTCACTATTTTATATTAATGGACAATTTATATCCAATGTAATGTGCTTATTAACTGTTTAAAATTGGTTAAATTTATTTTATATAATAATAATGTAAATTCTATATAAATATATATTATTTATTCAATAAACAACTGGTGTTTCTTGTACTGGTGACCCTATTCGAAGGATTTTTAAATAAAGAATTAGTCAAAAATATTTTTTATATCCACTTTAGTTTGTATAAGATGAAGTTCATATATTAAAAGTGAATTATTTGTAAATATTATTTATAGGCACAAAAAAACTCAGCGAAGGTCATTTTCCGCCGAGCGATACACATATGTCACATTCCCGACTTTTTACACTGCTATTATTGGCACACGAAATTAGCTAGTTTTGTAACACTTTTAGACATCAAACAATTGCAAAAGCGACTTTTCACTTCCAGGAATTACCAAACCCGGTCTGCGCAGTGGCGCACTTAGAATGGCAATGTTCTATGTCAGGTCAAGGCACTTTACTGCCTATTTTGGCTCCGTCCTTTAAATGTGCGAAAAAATAAATATACAACAGTACTGAGATTTATTACTGACAATTCATTCCGTATGACACCGTTTCTTAAAACAGATGCTGTAGCGTTCGTGATAACGTTACATTCCTTTCGTGAAATCTTTCGGTTTAATTTAATTTGTAAAATAAAAATAAATGACTAACTTACCTAACAAACTCAAAATTTGATGAGTTGAACACAGGCTCTTTTACTGAGATATATCGGATAAAAATCAACAACTGTTTAATTTATTGTTTTCAATATTTCTTCCGTACAAATTATTCACTAAACATATAAGCACACCCACAAACGGAATACATGAATTCGTACTGTCAAATTTAAGATGTCAAATTCGATCCATCGTTTGTCAAATGTTTCGTTCCTTTTCATTGTTAAATAATTATAACCTATGAATTAAACTATAAATATAATTATAAAAGATAAAAATCATTAAAAAATGTAAAAGAAAACTCAACTAAAAATAAGCCTTTCCGTAAAAGAAAATTTTATATGGTGGAGAAGGGAGTCTAGCCTATTTTACTGGGTTATTCCAGTTTTAAGAGAGATTATATATACTAATTTAGCCAATTAATGAATAGTTTTCGAATCTCGGACCAATCGGGTCGAGTCAAAGTAATCACTTAGATTAGTGGTTGCTTTCTTGCCTATATATTAAAATAGCTTTAAATTCTTTTTTTTATCTTATTTTTGAGAGAAACAAAAAACAAAAAATGTTTTTTAAATAAAAAATTTATTCCCAAACATTTTTACAATAATAATCACCTTCATAATCATACCAATCGACAAGTTTCTTGTCATCCCACATAAAAGTGCCTTTTAAGTTCGCTGATGCCGCTAAAATAAGGTAAAGAATTGTGTCGGCAGCTACATCTGGTTCCACTTCCCCCCCTCCATTTGCCATATCTGTTTTCACATATCCCGGGTATACAGCATTAATAGAGATATTTTTGTCCTGGTATTTTCTCTGCTGCACCATAGACAATGCAGTCATCGCCGTTTTTGAAACCCTATGCTCTGCATGTTTTCCATCATCAGCAAAATCATCCTTTTGGAACGTTCCATTTTTCACGCTCTCGAGGTATTCATCAACGAACTCATTGATTTCCGCAGTGGTTAAATCTTTTTTTTGAAGTACCTCGAGCCACTTTTTGTTCTTTATATTTGACAAATGTCCACATGCACTTGAAACATTTACAACCCTAGCGCCATCTCTTAGCAATGGGTATAACCAATTCTCAATTGACAGTAAGCTCCGATAATTAATGTCAATATTTCGTTTTGCGGCGTCATAAGTAGGATATACCTCGTCCCATTCTAAAATACCAGCATTATTCACTAGCACATCCAATCCACCGTGTTTTGCTTTTAAATAATCAGCGAATTTTTTTACACTATCATCGTCACTTACGTCAAGCAAGTGAAATTCCGGATTTAACCCAATGGATTTTAACTTTTCTACTGCTTCCAAGCCTCTTTCGTCATCTCTGGCCGTTAAATATACTACACCATTAAATTTTAAGCAAAGCCCTTTCACAACAGAAAATCCTATACCTTTATTAGCGCCAGTAACCACTGCAATTTTTGCCGCCATTTTGTTGTCAACACTGTCAAACGTTACACTTTGTACTGAGCACAGAGTGCTTTGTAGATTCCTGATTATTATGACACCGACAATAATTAACACTATAAGTATTCATAACAATGATATAATACAAATATTTATATTTATCGTTATCACGTTTATATTAATACCAATTCTAGGGAACCGTAGCTATTGGAAAGTATTGTACATAGACATTTGTCAGACATTTCTTTTGGTTGTTAAGTTGATGTCACTTATGTCACTGATCACTGTTGATCTTACGATGTGATGGCCAGGAATTAGAATCTTAATCAGCTTGTGCCGTTTTTAACCTTCAAAAACTGGCGTAAAAAAGCTATGCTGCAAAAAGAGGAAAGGTTCTCATTTGATTAATATTTTTATTGTTTTTATGATGGTGGACTAATGTCATTTATGAACGATTTTGAAAAACATGTTTTGTTTTATTAAGTTTACCGTACGGTGCCGTTTTAATTCGTTGCATTGGAAATTAGAAGACGTTCGGAAGATGTACCAGGGAACTCGTACAGAGGTATGGTATTTATTTATTATTTTGATTTTTTTAAGGTTATACGTTTAGGAAACATTTGAGCAAATATAGAAATTCGTTATTAATATCTCGTTCAGTAATTAACAGCATATAAAATGTATTGAACCCAAAGACATTAATTGTCGAAGACTAATTCGAGATAAAGTCATGTATCGATTTAATCGCAATAGGTTTATTTTTGTTTTTACAACAAAATTTATTTTTTATTTATAATTGCTGATTAACGCAGAGAGAAAGGTCAAGTTGGGTTCCGTGGTTATCACTGAAAATGTGGGTTCAATTATTATCTATATATTTAACCTGGCAATAATTTCTATTATAATCAAAAGTATTTTTTAAACATAATTTAAACAATAATTTTTAAACGCTATTAGGCGCGAAAGCTCTTTTTTATTTTCGTGCTCGCTGTCGTTTTGCTCTACTTACTCAATTTTGGATTGTCCTATACCTATCAGCATCTTTGAAACTTCAATTACATTCGTTTAGGGTACGATCTACGACCTCCCCGAAGGGTTCTCGGCTTGTCGTGCCGGGGGGGCTCAGTAGCCGTGGTCCGCCTCCCCACGGTGAAGCTAAGAGGAACCCACCCGCCGGCCCGTGTGAAGGGCTGGCATGGAGGGGCTGCAAGGCGGGCTCCAGGTTTAGGAGCCTGTCCATTGCGGCCAATGTACGAGTCGCGGGGGGAGAGGAGTGTTGGTGTATCGTTGCCACTCTCCCTATCCCCCGCGACTCAGCGGTACCGCACCGTTAATGCGGCGTGGAGGGGCTGCGGCGGGAGCGGTGATCCTCCTGCTGCGGCCGTCTGGCTAGCGGCGGGGCCAAACATCTTGACCGACGCTGGGGCTGGGTGGACGAGGTCAAACTCGGCCCCCGTGGCCTCCAGGTGACCGACTCGGGGGTTTGTCACCCGCTTGCGGAGGCCTACGGAGGAAGGCGCGCCTTAGGTGTTCGGGTGCGCCTTGTCTGAAGGGCAGGGGCGAAAGGCGTCAAGTCGCGGGCGGGGCCGCGGAGGTCTCTGTTCCCGTGGCCGTGGTCACCATACGCGACCGTGGAGGAACACTCTGTGGGCTTTAATCGGTGAGGGCCTGACATAATCCGTCCCTCCCCCGGGGGGCGTTTACGCGGCTAGGTACGTTCCCCACAGGTTAAAAAAGGGTACGATCTACGAAACTTCAACTGTCACTGTCAACCTATGAAATCAACCTTCACTAGTCTACTCCTATCTCAAAGACCGGCATTGCCTTTTTAATGTTGTTGTCTGACCCGGCTTCAGAGGGAGCGGGGAAGCTGGGGGCGATGACCATGCAACATTGATGACTTTCGTTCTCGCTTCATGCGATCGATGTGTGTGTATTTAGGTTAGGGTATGATGGGATTGACATGCCCAAAAGGGTAAAAGTCCCAAAAAAATAAAGAAAGGAAAAAAAAAGACCGACAACGCACCTGTAGCTCCTCTGGTACTGTGGATGTTCATGGGCGACTGTGATCACATAAGACCAGGTGAGCCGTAAGCTAGTTTGCGCCTTTTCCTATAAAAAAATTAGCACCGTAGATTCAAAACCATTAGAGTATAGTCGTGATCCATCTCCTAGCAATAGCTTAAGCGTTAAATTGGAATGAAATAGTTAATAGGTATGTTAGTGATATTTCTGAAAAAAATCAATAAATATTTTTTCATACGGTTTTTAGCAATTCCCTGTTATATATTCGTAACCCAAGGTCCTATACTAACAAAATTCATTTGGTACCAAATTGAAACCAAATCTTTTAAAACAAAAGAAAAATCAATGTGACTTATTTTGAATATTAACTTATAATTTTGAAGCGCAAAGGGCGCTATGTAGAGAACTCATATTAGAGATTTAGACCGTAAAAACTCGACCTTCTTGTAAGCAGTCGGTTAAAAAGCGAGTAAAACAATAGCTCCAATCAAATTAAATGTACGCTTATCTCAAAAGCATTTCTATTTTATTTTTTTTATTGGCCCGAACTGTACGATACAATATCTCAGTTGGAAATACAAAGGCGATGTCGGACGCTCCGGCAAATTGGATCTGTGAAACGTCGTTACGGTTCTTTTTGCTTTATTTAAGGGTAAAAGATTTAAAATCAGATTTGTTGCTTTGGAGAGGAATTGTTTTTATATTGCGTTAACCAACCATTTTTATTTTTTTTCCGCGAATGCCATCAGCCGTTATGAGCGGGGTGTCCCGGATCTGTCAGCGACAGGACCCCCCAACGACCGGCCGGTCTCGGCAAGACCGGACTTCACCCTCAAAGGGGACTCCTCCGGTGCGTTAACCAACCATGCTTATCATAGTCTAGTACGGAGTTATTCACTTGCCCATCGATTTTTTCGTCAGGTCATTTTTTTTTGTAAAGAAAGCTAGTAATGTTTCTTTTTTTTTCAGAAATATTACTAACATTCTTGTTAACCATTCCAACTAAGCTTATGCTTGTGCTAGAAATGGTTCACGCCAACAGTCGAATGGTGGATTCGAACCTACGACTTTACGATTCGCAGAGCGTACCCTAAAACATTAGGCTATTGACGCGGAAAGCGGCAATATGTGAGGTTGAACCACTAAAACCCCCCGGTGCACCCTTTCTCGGTGCAATGTGGTAATCCGGTATCTCCAGTGCAACGTACCGGAGCCCCTCTACACTATGCTCCCGGAGAGCACGTCCCGGGAGGAGAGGTTAATCCCTCTCCCCCTGTGCCCTCGTAGTGCAAGGCGACACGGGCCAGCCGATGTCGCCTTGTGGCCTAATGAAATACTAGGCCCTTTTTAGTCGCCTTCTACGACAGGTAGGGGGATACTATAGCCTTATTCTACGAGCCCAGAACTACAGAGATGACTGGACATATGCCTCTCCTAACTAAACGGTCCGGTTGTAGCGGCTTGCATTCAGCTTCATCTTGCAGTCTTTCTGAGATCGCCAGACTAACTTGTGGTCTCCTCTCGGTATCTTTCCGGTCCTATCGGCCTTCTGTTCTACGAGCTTGTATGTAGGTCTTTATGGTAGGTGCGACAGAGATGAAAACTTATATCTATGAAAACCTTTGGAAATTTCTATCCTATAAATTCAACTGTTAAAAGTTAGTCAAAGTTTCAGCCTTTAAAGGCACAGGCCTCTTCTGAGAGTATAAGGCGGTAGTCACGAGGCACTAGTGCGGATTGGCCGGCCGACTTCACAGGTCTTAGAATGTTTTTTCTAGGATCGTGAACTCAGAAAGTTTTCTTTCAACGCCGAGCGCGTGGTAAATCAGCACATAATATTGCGACAGCAAATTTATTGTTGCCGGCGCCGGGATCGAATTCGGGTTGCTAGTGTACTGTGCAACTTATGGCGACCGCCCGGATACCAAGCTATCACGACTCTTTTGAGTTACCACGGCTCTTTTAATTATTAAGTTCTAAAATTATTTAATGGTATCAAAATTTTTAAGAAACGTAGCGTAGAGTTTAAATAAATAACGAAAATAGTTAACGAGTGTTTTTGTTACCATAAAACTTTATTGTAGTAAGGCAATTAAAAAGCTAAGCTATCTTTGACTGCCACTTCGAGAAACGTTGGTGCTGGGAGATGAAGTGGCCGAAGAAACTCAAGCAATGCTCCTAACATCTAAGGAGTGAGGCCTGCCTATAAAATAGCGGTAACGCGCGATTATTCGCAACCTCCGACGGTCGCGAATGAACGCTTTGTGGAGTTGTAAAGATCTAGCCTGTGCAATGGTAATCGCGTCGTCCGGATCGTCAAGAACGTATCTAGGCCTACGGGCGACGCGACGGAATTTAGTAGAGGAAGGCTTTTAAGTGGCTGTACTTGCAAGAAGATTGTTAGAATGTTTGGTGGCAGCAATATACGTGTATATAAAGCAGTATTACGTATTTTTTATTAACTAACAAAGATGATAAACAAATTTAATAAAACATGGCAAAATATTTCTCGCGCCCGCATTTCGGTGGTTAGAATTTGAGACTTAATTCGTGTGGGGCCTCTTGTCAAAAGGCAACAAAAAAATAACTAAAACACGAAAGCCCTCGGCGTTGAAAATGCAAATTATTTTATCCCCGATTTAAATTCGTCGGTAAGCAAATGTCGTGCGGCTTAAAACGTATGTAACATGTTTTGTGTTCCTTTTCAACTTACGAGTAAAACCTTTTTTGAATATATATCCTAATAAATGGATAGACAATGTTTTGCTAGCTTTATAAAACAAATTACGGAAGGATTAGGATATTGTAGTTATACTACGTTACAAATTGCTCTGAAATAGTTCACTGATTTAGATTAAAATTTATTTGTACTGTATATGTATAGAACTACCCTTAGCCAGTTCCTACCACCAAAGGCTAGTTGGAAGCTGGAGGAAAATGCTAAATAGACATAGACATAGACATTTATTTATTGGCATCACAATACAAAAACACATCACAGACATTAAAAACATTAAAAATATAACACACATTAAAAATGAATGAAAATAGACAAAACACAGTTAAAGTTACACGGACAAATAATACAAAACATATGATGCCAATATCGGACACCGTCTCAGCATATGCTGTCGTAAGGATGCGACAGCGCAAATTTTCAGCGGTGTCCGGGACTACCTAATGACTACTTAAGACAACTTACTACAAAACTACTTTTATATGGAATTTATACAGACAATAAGAGTATAATAAATATGATACATAAATAAAACAGTTATGAGATTAAAATATATTTTATACAATAAAATAATAGATGAAAAAATTTCATAAATAAATATATTATTGAGTCAAAATAAACTAAAATAAATAATATGATAATTAAACGTATAAAGTTTAAATTATATAATTAAATATTGAAAATATTGGAAACAACAAGCCACCGATATCGCGGGGATATTATCTTTTTGTATCTTTAACATCAGGTGTTTTAATTTATTTTTAATGCGTTTACAGATTTCGATTTAGCAATAAGGTCCTCTTTGCACATATCATTTGGTGCAATAAAGAATTTATCTATCCACATACTCTGGAAACTGTAGTTTTTCAAATCAAAAAATCATTTGTGTCCGGTGTTTGACGTAACGATGGGTTCATAATATTGTATTTCGTCTGCGATGAACCGCCTTCTAGCATAAGTTTAATTAACAGTAACAGTTTCACCAGGTTTTTGAGAGGCCGAGTTCTTAGGCCGCTTAATCCTAGACTCGCTTGGCTTGGGAACGTTTTAGCGGAGAGTTTTCCCTCTGAAGCATCCACAAGGTCGGTCGGATGTCTTATTTGGATTACTATAAATTCTCGTGACAGCGTACTACGTAACACTGTGTTACCACAGCTCTCAATACATTCGTAGAAATTATTTAATTACCCTCCGTCAACCCTACTCTAGGTAATCAACGTAATGCAACGTTTATCAACATGGCAACATTTCAAAAGTATTCTCTCTGTTACGAGCACTTAATTACGCGGGTTGCTGGTGAATGTAAATGATTTTAAACTGGCATTTAACATAATGAGAGGGACGTATGGGAATGGGGTGAGGGTAATTGGAAAAAGGTTTGCCCGTAAGCGTATAACGATTTTTCTTGAAGTAAAACTTCTTTACGCACGCTTAACTTACTCCCCGTAAGCTGGTGAATGCGTTACGAAAAGTGTGATCGATTGAGAAAAAGGCAAAGTTGAGAGGGAGTTGAGTTAGTAGAGATACCGGATAGGAAATCCGATTGCAAACAGCAATATAAAACTCAAAATCGAATGCTCTTTTTAATATATATATTTTTTAATGTTCTATACATCCAATTAACAACTGAATTGATAACCTCCTTGTTTGAAGTCGGTTAAAAACAATAATTATGTAGCCCACCATAAGTAAAGTATCTTCGAAGATTTCTATAATTCAGTTATTGTGATGTACACTAAAACAACACTAATACACTAAAATACGCTCTAAATTCCGACAACACAAACACTCATCAACATTTAGTGCCAATAAAAGGCGGTAGGTGTAACTTTATTCACTATTTACGTGTTTATTTTCCATTTACGACAACTGTAAAAGTAATTCTATCATTTTCCTTGAGTTACTGTCTGTAGGCGCTGTAAAAACTTACGAATAAAGAGTTTAATTTATTTATTCGGATCTCTACACACACTGCTACATAGTAAACACATAGTTTAATACCTAATTGTGTACAGACAAAAATAAGCTCTCACGTTGACGTTATAACAATTGTAAGCAACAGTTAGTCCTAATAAATGATAATTTAGTTATATATATATATACACAACTAAATTTAAATTTGAAGCGTCATTAGCCTAAAGGTTTAGGGTACGGCCTGCGAATCGTAAGGTCGTGGGTTCGAATCCACCATTCGACTATTGCCGTGAACCATGTCCTAGCACAAACTTAAGCTTAGTTGGAATGGTTAACAAGATTGTTAGTAATATTTCTGAAAAAAAAATTAGTTAATGTGTAATATATATATTATGAATTAGAATTAGTTAATGAACTGAGTAATATAAAAGTACTTTAGTTGACTAGGTCGGCAACCGAGTCCATTTCCGCTTCCATTTTTAAAACAGATGCCTGTACTAGAAACGCAGGCTGAAAAGGAAAGGACTCTCTCTGTAGACGATCAGTGCACAGTTTAGAATAAGTGTGTAACGCTGGAGGAAAACCCCTTTACTAGTGAACCTCTGGAGGAAAGTCAGTAAGTCTTTATGAAATTACCTTTTAACACTCTTGATGTTTTGTTGAGAAGGAAGGTCACATATATAAAAACACAGCACATATACATGCACAACAAATACACTTAAATATGCCGGTGTAAAGACGCTATTCAAACGGCAAACAATTAATAAACATTGCAATTGTCTGTGTCTATGACCCGATCCAATCTATCAGATCAGATCTGGCGTAACTTGAATCCGACACAAGTTGTGTTAGTCGTGTTTGGGCGATTAAAGTCTGTGGACCTCCTCTCGTCAACGTCTCGGAGGTCTACTGGAATTACTTGTTGGAACCGTAATGCTGAACTACAGCCGAGCCACGTAAATTATTTATTACTGTCACGCTATATTGTGTTGTGTTGTAAGCGTAATCTTACGTCACTTTCTTGTACTTTTAACTCTATCAGAGCGATAGGATTTTTTTTTAAATATTCTAATTTGATGCTCTTTTGACATCACCAGATAAGGCGTTCCAAAGATTTATCGACTGTACTGTAAACGGGAAATTAAGGATACCAGCTTTATGCATTGGGATAGATTTTGAGACTGTTGTCCACTGGGCGATGAGGATAGGGGATTTTGCCGTCCGCCGAAGTGAACCTGTGCATCGGCTGGCCCGTGTCAGCCCGCGGGGGCACAGGGTATTAACCTCCCTCCCAGGACATGCACCGTGGAAGGGCCACCGGGAGGGTTTTAGTGGGTAAGAACCCCACATAACCCCACCTTCCCCCCAGAAGGATATATCTTGTTGAAGATTTTCCCCTCGTCAACAAAATAAAAAAAAAAGATTTTGAGACTGGTAAATAAAAAAAAAAAACCTAGGACGGTTTTTTTTTTTATGACGAACTACACAGATTGGCCAGAGAAGCTGGCCTTGACTGCTTCACCGGATTGAGAGGTGGCATAGCTCATAGGTCGCTTAGCCTGAACCTCTATTGCTAGTAACTCGACACAAGGGTCCCCCCGGTGAGGGGTAACCTCGGCTTGGACGGTTACTAATGTCCTAGGTGGATGATGACTCAAATATTGAAATTTAACTCTTTCTTTCATATAAGAAGAACTGTATTTATGCGCCTCAGGCGTAATTAATGTAAAATATCTTCGTACCGCACTCGGGAATAATTCAAGAGCACGTAAATATTTACCGAAAAACTTTTACGGTTTACGGGGCGAACCTCCCGCCAATTACCCGCGCCCTGCTGTCGTACACCTTTCTCCGTTATTTTAAACGTCGGGTTAAGATCATTTGCATGCTCAAAGGCGCAACTACCCGCTTAATTAACTGGCCTAAAACGTACGAAATACTTTTGAAATGTTGTTGTATTTTAAAAGCTTTTATCGTTTAAAAGAAATTTATTTTCTCAATATTTAAACGACTTCAACGTATTACTACGAGCAAAGAAAACCAACTTCAAATCGAATCAAATCATAAACGCTTTTACGCGTGGATAACCTCTTTGTATTTCCGAATTATCGTAAGTATATTACGCAATAAAATTAATCAGAGCCTAACTAAACTCTCATCAAAATAATGATGTACATCCTTTCAAATAAAATATGAATCATCGGAATCCGTTAGCGTGATATTGAGTTATTCGTCAATTTGTGACGCACATACTTAATGCAAATTTAACACTAATATATCATGGATGCAAATAGGACCACATGAGAAGCACTATCTTTCAAACAAAAAAAGAATCATCAAAATCGGATCACCCAGTCGAAAGTTATGAGGTAACAAACATACAGACGAATTGAGAACCTTGGGAGATTCTCAATTCGTCTGTATTTTTTTATATTCATAAGGCGTCGGTGTTTAAGTAGTATTTATTATATCGACGCTGGAAAGCAAAAACGTAGTAAGTGGCACATATGGCCATTTTCACTTTTTTACGTCGTTAGAATCAGAAAAAAAAGACGCGTCGAATGATATATGACTTGTAACAATTAGATGAAAAATAGCGAAAATAGGATTTTCAAGATTGACACTTCTCTTTTATTTTTTGTACCGTAAAATTATATTCTTTTAGGAAAACTCCAGGTTAATGCCGTGGTACAATACTTATTCAGCAAAAAATAATAAATATTGTGTCCAAAAACGACAGCTCTTGATCCACAAACACGAAAGTTGAATTGTTTTTCGGCTCTGGTGAACAATTTCATTTTTGTGGGTTACTACATTTTTGTTTTCCAGCGTCAATATGTTTAACCGTCTATTTAATAGTATAATATTTAATTAATAGAATCTTTATTGTGACAATCTATGCATATCTTCCGCGGTATTTACATTTTTTGCGTTCGATTTCCGTTATATTTTATTTATGTATCAAAATAAAGCCGGCTGAGACATCATTATATACGATAATCGGTTATGTATACACGAAAGAGTGATTTTGATTTCCGTATTTTTATTGTACGCAGTTGCGTACGCGTTACTATGGATCCAAACACGTGTTTTTCCTTTTCCTGTAAACAAACTACGTCGGTTTGTTTAAATTACATAGTATCAATTGGCACCGTCACATATTCCAGAATCTTCTGTTGAGGCTGGAGCGGCCGCTGCAACTGCAGAAAACCTGAAGCGGCGCAAACATAGTAACCTCGATGGTTTCATATTTGAGCCGTTTGGGGAAGAAATTTTGGGACCGTGGGGCCCTAGTGCACCCACCACCTTTTTAATGTGATAGCTAAGAATTTGGTCGACACATTTGGTTACCAGAGTGGCTGAGAGCTGGCTTATATCTTGCACAGAGGCTAAGCATTGCCATACAAGACAAATTATATGTAATTCAGTTTGATCGTGTGTGTATGCTTGAGTGTGTTTGTGTCTACAAGGTTGCGTGTGTTAAAGTGTGCGTTCAGTAATAAGTGCCTTATATTCTTGTCGTGATAACGGGCATATATATATAATAGGTTATTTACTTATTTGAACAAAAAGGCACTTAGGAAATAAAATTGATGTCTAGCGAAATCAGTTCTGTGGGCCACAATGGTGCAAACCCTGTCATGTCTGCGCTGTGTATTATTACATAGTGCTGGTTCGAACTTAAGAAGTGAATGTTTTCGAATTACTGCGTGCGGAATGAAAAGTTGCCGAACAGTTAATAATTTATAAAAGGAATACCTAGGTCGTAATGTTATGATTTTGAAGACACATCTTTGTTCTCTTTCAAGACGTAGGAGCATATATTTATGTGACCCGACCCAGAAAGTGCCACTTTAAGAACTTCTTAAACCATTAGGCTACGCTTCTGTTAGGATCTGTAGGTCTCGTGGAGTAAAATAGTCCAACAACTAATACACACGCTTTATTCAGGCAGCGTAACGTTGTACAAAGAATTATTTATAACAAGTACAGTGACAACTGCGCGTGCTCACAATCTTTATACAAAATTAATTAGAAGTCAGATTACGAACTAATAAAGTTAAACTATTGTTTACAATACCAAGTTAATGTGACGATCACTAAATTATTAATTATGAATTAAAGATACAATAAGGTTCAGGTAAATCATCAAGATATCATTGGAAGTAGTTATTATGTATAACAATTGCCGGGTGTCATGTGTTGCCAGCTAACACTTCCTTCATTCACCACCAATGCATGCAGACAATAAGGTCATAAATTGGTAACAGTAATTCACCATTTAATTGCCTATTCACACGACCTATACAATCAGAGTAGAAAACAATACACAATATTTATACAAGGGCATGTTTACATTCAATGTTACAAGAGAACACAATTCAATCACGATTCCATGATTTTTTCAACCGACTTCGATAAAGTAGGAGGTTCCCAATTCGTCTGTATGTTTTTTATTATGTTTGTTATCTACTGAGCCGTGATAGCTCAGTGTCCATGCGGTTGCCTCAAGTTGCATAGTACACGCTAGCAACCAGAGTTCAACCGTGCCGGCACCAATAAGTTTGTTGTTGCAATTTTAAGTGCCGATTTACCACGCGCTCGGCGGTGAAGGAAAACATCGTGAGGAAACCTAGAAGTCCTAGAAAATTTTCCAAGACATGTGAAGTCTGCCAATCCGCACTAGGTGTGAGTGGCGGACTATGCCCGTATACTCTCTGTACAGAGAAGGCCTGAGCCCAGCAGCGAGACATATATAAATAGCTGTAACTAACTACCTCATAATTTTCGACTGGACCGATCTGGAAAGCTCGTGCTTCCCATGTGGTCCCAATATAAAACCATATAAGTGTCAAGTTGGTATTAAGTATGTGAGCGACAAATAAACGAATAGTTCAATACTCGAACAACCCAACCGATTTCGATTATTCATTTTTTATTAGAAATGATGTGCTTCAAGGGTCGTTTGATAGAGTTTGGTTAAGTTCTGATTAATTCTATTTGGTAATACTATGATAGTTCGGAAATACAAAGAGGGCGTCCGCTGGCAATAACGTTTGATTTGATTTAAAGTCGGTTTTTGTTTTTGCTCGTAAACATACAAGGGAACTTTTATTGATTTTAACCAATAGGGTACTATTTACGGTAGGCTACGTATTGGTTAAAAAAGATATTTAAATATATTTCGTGAAAATTAAGGGTTAGCTTAAAATCAGGTGAACGACAAACTCTTTCGCCTTTTCCAATAACAAAATAAATCGAATTTAATTCCTTCAATTGAGAATCGAAGCCGAGCTGCCGCCGCTAAGTCGTCCAACGTTGTGTACCGTCCTCAATGTAATTAAGTTACTTCTAAGTTAACTGCGTTAGAGGCTTTCATTTAGAATACTCGGTTAATGCTTCTGGAAAGTTATTACGGGAGTTACCCTTTGAATTATTTCAATTTGGGAAAATATTTCGAAATCGAGGGCACAATTTTGTTCTCTGACCTAAAGTTTGTTCGAATTGCCGTTTCTGTAATGGTTTTCATTTTCAGCTGACTTTTTCTATGTTTGTTACCGCATAACTTTGTTGTCGTTGGCCTTTGTCATCCGCCAAGGTAGATCCGGGAAGAAGGTGACATCGGCTGGCCCGTGTCGCGTTGCACTGCGAGGGCACTGGAGGGGAGGGAGTAACCTCCCCCCCTGTGCTCTCCTTGAGCACAGTGCAGAGGGGCTTCGGTGCGTTCCTCTGGAGATCCCGGAGACCCTCACCATACATCGAGGAAAGGCCACCGGAGAGGTTTTAGTGGGTGAAAACCCCACATATCTTTTTGAAGATTTCCTTAACTTTTTTTCCTTAACAAAAAAAAGGTTATTGATTATATGTTTAGATTTATTATAATGTTTGTATTTTGTTTTGTTCATATATTTCCTGTCCATACACAGGTTGCCTGGAAGTGATCTCTCTTAGCGATAAGGTCGCCCATTGTACAATTAATTGTATAATGTACCTTAGTAATATAATGCTTTTTGTTTGATTTTGGTGTACAATAAACTTATATCTATCTATTTATAAGTGCACAAAAATTTAAAAAAATTAGACGAATTGAGAACTAGGACCTACTTTGAAGTTAGTAATAAAAAACTTTGTCTTTGATTTTGTTAAGTAACAAGGCATTGAATTCACTCCCACTGTTCTATTTTAATAATTCAACCCCACTTAATTTGAAGGTGGCAACAGGCGTCGTTTGAAGTGTTGCCACTTACAAATGAACAGGTTCAATTTGCTTAAATTCCGCCTCATTTCTATCAACTCGGGTAACATTTTCGTCTGTATTTTATTAGCATGGAATGTTGTCGTGGAATGCTTTATTGCCTATTACGCTTCGGTCTTCACAAAAAGGCATAATTTATTATTCTAGATAATTATTATATAATTATAATTCGTTGGTGCCCACGTTGTTGTACGGAATTTAGATTATACTTGATAATGGTAGTTGATCTAATTGACTGCTAACTGTCAATTAGATCAACTACCATCAACCTATTGTATATATAATATAATGTTCCCATTCAAAAATTGTTAATAATATAGAAGATGACTCATTCTAAGTAGTAGGATAACTATAAGTATTTATGATGCGAGTATATAAACCAGTTATTTATATAAATATTTTTTTCACTACTTTAATTGTTGATGCTGTAATTAGTTTATTTATTTAATTATGTTAAACTTCATTAATATATTAATCGTAAGGAAATCCGCATGTCCGAGAAATATTTTATACAATTAATTATACAAATATGATATTTCCCTTGAGTCTAATGACGGTTTTTAAAAATATGCTTATATTTTTAATGTGGTTAGTGCAATTGTTTTTACGGGCATAAACTAGTGCTTGACCACGATCCCACCTAATGTTAAGTGGTGATGGTACGCGCTAGTTTAGTAAGTGCCTATTCACTCTACTCTTGAAGGCACCCTCGTCGTACTTGGACGGTTAGTCTGACGCCGGCAACTTGTTCCACTCCTTTACCATACGCACGATGAACGATGACTCAAATCGTCATCGCGTCGCGGAACATCGTCTATGAAAGGTTGGAGACCCGCCGAATATCTAAACGTCCAAAGATACGAGTAGAATGGGGATGGGGGAATTAACTCGTGTAATTCCTTTGCACACTCTCCAAAATGTAATCTGTAAAACACCGAAAGGCTACACCTTGCTCAAGATTATCTAAATGTAGATCTTGGTCACCTATCAACTTTTTGGCCTACCTCTCTATAGAATCTAGATGACAACAGATCACACAAGACCGGATCTGTGCTTTATACATAGTCAAAAGCTGTAATAATTCCTGAATTTTAATATTGACAACCCTGCGCATGTTTTATATTCTATACGCAACGATACACGATAGCGACAAAGCGTAATGCGTCATGCGTGTCTCCTTGGTAATTTCCTTGAATAAAAATGCGTTCAAAGCACGCGTACAGATCTCATGACTGTTATAAAAGAATATGTCGGTTCTCTTTGCATCCTGTATCGCATTTACCATGGGGAGTGTTCTGAGGAATTGTTCGGAATAATCCCAGCTACCGATTTCCATTACCGCACATCTCGGCAGAATTCCAAATTCCACCGCCATCATCTTGATGGTTGGCGTTCAACGACTGTACGTTTTTCGCGTAACTTTCTCCCACGCACTGCCAACTTGTGGAATCAACTGTCGCCAGCTGTTTCCGAACGTTTACGATTTAGGGACCTTCAAGAAACGAGCCTATTCCTATCTCAAAGGTCGGCAACGCACCTACAGCTCCTCTGGTGATGTTCATGGGCGACGGTGATCACTTAAGATCAGGTGAGCCGTATGCTCGTTTGCCACTTTTCATATAAAAAAATAAATATATAAATTATCAGCCTATTTATATCCCACTGCTGGGCATTGCGCTTATCTCTAAACAGAGAAGGCATTAGTCCGCTACTAGGTTACTAGGTTGAGTTCAAAGAGATCATAAACGTCGCATGTTTCATAGTTATAAGAATTGTTGTAACTTATTACATTTTTTTTTTCAACTGATATGATATGTTGGGATACTGGAATTAATTGGCAAGGTAACATTATATCGATTTGGGCAAAGCACGCAAATTAAATCAACCAAGAATTCATTTTCGTTACATTTGATCTGGGATTTTAATTCTAGCTAATTTGTAGCAACATCTAGCTGCAAAATATTATATCTTAATCAAAGTTCCGTGGTATTCCGCTATCAAGTGGTATCAATAGCCTAATGGTTTAGGGTACGGCCTACGAATCGTAAGGTCGTGGGTTCGAATTCACCATTCGACTATTGCCGTGAATCATGTCCTAGCACAGGCTTAAGCTTAGTCCAGCCCTGTAGTTCTGGGCTCTCAAGAATAAGACTACGGTATCCCCTGCCTGTCGTAGAAGGCGACTAAAAGGGGCCTCGGGTTCACTGGGCGACAAGGGTGGGGGCCTGAGTCGTCCACCAAAGTGGACCCGGGAAGAAGGCGACATCGGCTGGCCCGTGTCGCCTTTCGCTGCGAGGGCACAGGGGAGGAGGGAGTAACCTCTCCCCGGGACGTGCTCTCCTTGAGCACAGTGCAGAGGGGCTCCGGTGCGTTCCACGTGAGATCCCGGAGCCCCTCGTCATGCACCGAGGAAAGGGCCACCGGGGAGGTTTTAGTGGGTAAGATCCCCACATAACCGCCGCCTTCCCCCCAGAAGGCGGGGTATCTTTGTGAAGATTTCCTCCCCGTCAACAAAAAAAAAGGCTTAAGCTTAGTTGAAATGGTTAACAAGATTGTTAGTATTATTTCTGAAAAAAATATTGCTAGCTTTCTATAAAAAAAAACAAACGTAAGGTCGCGGGTTCGAATCCGCCATTCGAATATTGACGTGAACCATCTACTAACACAAGCCTAAGCTTTATTAGAATGGTTAACAAGAATGTTAATAATATTTATTTACGAAAAAAAAATTGTTTTTTTTTTTATTTACTCTTTGTTAAACAACAAGAGTGACAATTGTTATATCTGTCCACCTAATTCGTGTTTAGAGATGTTTGAAAACGGCTATATATCATACAAATGTTCAAGTTCACTTCCGTCGGTCATTTCGCAACGAATCACGATTACCTTTACCTTCTTAACCTTTAGAACTTATCGCGATACTAATAGAGGACATAAGGTTAACTGCGAATTATTTTTTAATCGTAAATAGATGTTCAGTATTAGATTGTAATCTTTGGTTTGTGTTACGTCGTATATCAATGATAAACAAGCGTTTCGTTTTTTAATAAATCTACAAAGCATAAGGTCACAGTTTCAGAACGTGTTCAGACGTGACCATCTCCTAGCTCGATTTAGTATGTCAATAAATTTCTTAAAAATTGTTTGCAACGAAATACCAGCGTGGAATATAATCGCGTGTAGGCATTTTTAATCGACTTGATAAAAGGAAGGAGGTTCTCAATTCGTCTGTATGTTTTTTTGTTTGTTACGTCATAACTTTAGACTAGGTGAACCGATTTCTTGATTCTTTTTTGTTTAAAAGCTGATGCTTTCCGTGTGGTTTATTATTTTAGTTCCAGTTCTGATAATGGCGTCCGTGAGAAAACCATATCCATTTTTTTATGACGAACTACACAGATTGGCCAGAGAAGCTGGCCTTGACTGCTTCACCGGATTGAGAGGTGGCATAGCTCTTAGGTCGCTTAGCCTGAACCTCTATTGCTAGTAACTCGACACAAGGGTCCCCGGATGGTTACTATTTTACGCGTAAGCATGCCGATCCGAGGGCGCCCGAGAGGGCCGAACCACGACTCGGTCGGTTGCTATTTCACGGATAATAACCATATCCATAAGTCTTAAATTTGCATCGAGTATCGTCATAAGTCGACGAATAATTCGACATCAGGCCAACCGATTTTGATGATTAATTTTTTAAGAGGAGGGCAATTATTAAATGGAGTAGTTAGTTTTGAAGTATTTTTAAACGGTCTTTTATGTTCAATTTTGGAATGCTTTTTGATATAGTCTATAGACTAAAAAATATAAAAGAACATTCGTCACGATTCTGTCTCGTACTACGACAGAATTGGAATATGAAAAATACATGTCCTTAAGTTTGTCCTAGGTTTATTTACGCTGGTTAGTTTTTTTTAAAGAAATATTACTAATATTCTTATTAAGCATTCCAACTAACCTTAAGTTTGAGTTAGGTTCACGTCAATATTCAATTGGTAGATTCGAACCTACGACCTTACGATTCGCAGGCCATTAGTCTATTAACGAAATAACCTATCATCAACTAATTAAATTTTAAATTAACTAAGTGATTCTCTCGACTCCTTCCTATTACAAGGAATCGTAAAAAATGTTGTCGACCTCTGTCGCAAGGAGTACCTGCGCCGGAGGCCCATGTGCGTGCATCTTTGTCCTTAAACTTGGCAATATCGGTCGGCAGTCGCATTCAAGACCGCCGCCATTGACGTTGCCTCTTACGAAACTGCGAACGTAATCGATGCGAACATATCGATTTTATTTTTGACCGCATCGATTGTTTCCAATGTAATTACTGGCCGTTTAGATAACGATTACATTTCATTATGAAAGTGTTTATAAGTGATAAATAAAATATTTTTAATCTACATAATAAGTGCACGGTGGAATTAATTTGAAATTCAGATGAGGAAAGTTTATTGAACTAACGAAGCTTTAATGATTCCGTGAGTAATCAGTTTTATTTATTTTATTTGTTATGATTCTTAAACCTCAAAACTTTGTGGTTATGTGCTTAGAAATATATATAATAAATAAAAATAATTTTTATAAATATACTATGAAAGAGCCTTGGTAGCTCAATGTCGTGGTCGTCTCAAATTGCATAATACGCTAGAGACATGACATTCGATCCTCAGTGTACTGTAATAACTTGTAGGTCTTGTGGAATAAAATAGTCCAATAACTAATATACTCCCTTTATTCGGCGTAAAGTTGTAAAAAGAATTATTTTAACGAATACCGTCTAACGGCGCGTCCTCATAATCTTTATACAAAATTAATTAGAAGTCAGATTACGAGCTAATAAAGTTAAATTATTTTTTACAATGCCAATTTAATGTGACGATCAACTAAATTATTAATTATGAATTAAAGATACAATGAAGTTCAGGTAAACCACTAAGGTATCATTGGAAGTAGTTATTATGTATAAAAATCGCTGGGTGTCATGTATTGCCAGCTAACTGTACTTTATAGAGAAGGTACAACCGGACTGTGGGACTCCTATTTAACATTATTTTTACTACACGGTCCCGGGGGAACGTTGTGAAATTACGAGGTTTTATTCGGGCTCGACTAAAATCCCACAGTTTTTTACTCGACGCCTTTCGACGGAACCACGGCAACGTTTTTAACACATTACATAAAATTCATTTACCAACTTGTGTTGACTTTGATAACTTAATTTTCAACCGACTTAAAAAAGAGAAGGAGGTTCTCAATTCGTCTGCTTTTTTATGCTTGTTACATCATAACTTTGGACAGGGAGAACCGATTTAGATGATAATTTTCCAATTCTGTCATTGGGATAAATGAGAAACTATATAAATATATATATATATATATATATATATAAGAGTATGTGCGCGACCAATGGACGAATAATTCAATATCACGCTTACCGATTTCGTTGAATCTTCATACTTCAAGGGTAGTTTGATGAGAGTTTGTTATGATTTAATTTGATAATATAACTAAACTATACATATAAAATAAATGCTACTATCTAAAATGAGAAATATTTACAATATAATAGGTATTTTACAAAATATTTACAAAAAATATAACTATGCCAAGCCGTCGTTGAAGTCAAATGGAATCAAACGTTAAACGTTACTTATGCCCTTACAAATTATCGTGGAAAATACAAAATAGATTCAATCATAAGGGTAGAAACTTTGGGTCCGTGTGGTCCTAGTGCACATCACCTTTTTATTGTAATAGCTAAGAAGTTGGTCAACACATCTGGTGACCAGAGGACTGGCTTATACCTTGCACAGACGCTAAGCAATGCCACACAATGTACACCAGCCAGAAGTTTTTGTTTTCACTCGTAAATATACCTTTAATGCGAAGTCGTGAATGATTAAAATGATATAATTATTTATTTATTTATTTATAGGAAGATCAACAGCAATAAAATTTACAAAAAAGATATAGTAATAATTAAGAAACAGACTGCCAATAACAGATCTTCGCGAATACGAAAAACTTTAAAATTATTTTATTGTGTGAGCAAAAACATTAATAATACAAAAAGCTACTAACAATGTATCAATTAAAACAATTTCGATAGAATGCCCGTCTTATTGCCACAGTTGTAGTGTAAATATGTCTACTTCTGTACTTTTCGAATATTTATTGAGCGTGTGACCAGCGCGCCACATAAATGAATTTTGACGATAGTTGGAAGATGCCAAATGGAGATGGATAGAAATATGATAGCGCGCTGATATCTTGGGCACGTTAAATTTTATTTTCGAGAGAAGAGAGGGACAGTCAATGCTACGAGTACCATTGATAATATTAAAAAAAAAAGGCTATGTCTGCTGCCTCGCGACGAATAAATTGAGGAAGATTATGAAATTGAGACCCGAACGAAGCGATTTGCTTCGTCTTTCATTCTTCGTACAGCAAAGGACTGGAATAGTTTGCCCACGTCTGTCTTTCCTTCCGATTACATCGTGGGTATTTTCAATAGTAGAGTGAATAGGCATTTACTAAGCTAGTGCGCCTTACCATCCAGGATTGCATTTCCACTTTACATCAGGTGGGATCGTAGTCAAGCACTTGCTTAGAAATTATAAAAAAAAAAAAAATTGAGCGCGGTATTTCAGTACGCAGTATGATTTTAATTTTATTTTGCACTTCGTGACAATGAGTTTTGGTCTTCTTGGCGCCGGCTAATCGGTCATAAATATTGGAGTCCGATAGAGGATTTGAAACTGTATGAATAAAAACGAAAAATTATATATCCAGTTTGCTGTTCGAACGAGCATGAATGATGGACAGTCAGCGAGAAGATAATTTAAATTTAAACGAGGTTACATAAAAACAATTCACCTTGATATTTATATGGAATTATATAACTGACCGAATATGAACTAGTAATATTAAGTCTTTTGTCGAACAGATAAATCTTCAATACAACTACATGTAAAGATAAATGTGTGATGTTTAGAAGAAAAGTTATTCCATTCTTTTTGTTCTTGTACCTTTTTTTTATTGTTGTTATATTACAACCACAGACCTGTGTCCGTGCTCTTTTCCAATACACTTAAATTATTCACTCTGCATTTATTAAAAGAGTGCCACTTCTACAGTTACTATTTTCCTTTTTTTTATATATAATGACTGAATTTGGAGGTGGCCAGAGATCGCCCCGGTTCACGCGTCGCATCGCTATTAGCTTCTCCGCGACCGCTGTGTCCCTGCTTCTCATGGCCATTTTCAGGTTATAGTCCACTATCCTCTCCCTTGATGCGGCCATTTTCTTGTCACTTTAACATAGGCAGTTCCGGGAATCGGAAAAGATAGTAATAAATTATATTGCACAGTCATTTAGGACCTATATACTTAAACAAAATATTTAATACTGGCTGTTACCCTGATTAAAACTATTTATATTTTTTTTAAGATAAAAATATCCTAAGTTATTCCTTATTACATCATTCATGTACCAGTGAATGACGAATGTACATTAGGAGCAAATTATAAATGTTTATTGTATTTAGATCTGTGGTAGCTCAGTGTCGGGGCGGTTGGCTCAAGTTGTACAGTACGTTAACAACCCGCGTTCGATTACCACGCGCTCGGTGGTGAAGGAAAACATCGTGAGTAAACGTACGTGTCTTAATAAACTTTTCTAAGGCATGTGGAGTTTGCCAATCTCTCTCTCTGCACTAGGGCCACGTGGTGGACTATGCCCTTATACTCTCTTTACAACTACCAACAATAATCCCAAAGACCAAAGATCGATAAAGAACTAATTCACGCGTAATTTAATTACACTTTATCTATACCTACCTAGGGGTAGGTATAGATAGCGTGTAATTAAATTGTTGGTTCGATGGTTAAATCGATTTATTGAAAAATATAAGTTTTAAGAAAAAGTCGAAAATTTGAGAAATTTAAAACATAAATAAACTGTGATATAATACGTAAAAATAATTTTATTACAATATGTTAATTGAATTAAAATGTATTCAAACAATGCTAAAACTGTCCTTCTGTTTGCGTTTCGAGGTTTGCGTTTGAATGGCGTTGGATAAATATTGACGTGTGGCTCGGTAGTGTTAAAATACGACCGATTAACGTGTATTAGGTCAAGACATAACTGCTACCTACGTATTGGATGAATGCTTTGTTATATCTGTATATGTCGGCTTTTGTACACTCGTGAGCAAAAATAAATGGAATAAAGGATCGGTTAAGGAAGTTTGATTATCACGTAAGATAAAGACGCTATCTAACTGAAGTGAATTGTGCATGATAGACAATTAAATATCCTTAGAATAAAATAAAATATTTTTATTAATTTATTTATATTTCATTAAAAAAACATAAACTTAATGAAGGCTACACTACGTATTAAAATTCTTATCTTCCGAGATATTCAAACTTTCTTAACCAACCCTTTATTTTTGATCACTGCTATACATGGCTTAACAGCTACACTCAGCAGGTTTGTACCCTAAGCTTGTACAACAAGTTCCCGACAAAAAAACAATCTGCTAATTGGATAAAAGTGACGGCAGGGATGAATAGTTTTGGGATGGAGACAACGCGTGAGTCGGGGATCTCCAATGTACTGACGACCTTATACGTATAGCCGGAAATGACTGGATGCGGAAAGCGTTTGATCGAATATGGATATATTATTACCATTATAAAAACATTATATATTTATTTGTTTTTATAACACCATTCTACCTTCGGACGTTTAGACCTTTGGCGGGTCTTCACTCTTTCATAGTCGATGTTCCGCGCGTCCGAACCAAGCGATTTGAGTCATCGTTAATCGTGCGTACAGCAAAGGAGTGAAACAAGTTGTCGGCGTTAGACTTTCCATCCAAAAATGACGCGGGAGTCTCCAAGAGTAGAGTGAATAGGCATTTACTAAACTAGCGCGTGCCAACTTTCGATTATATCATCATTTAACATCAGGTGGAATGATGGTCAAGCACTAGTTTATACCCCTTAAAACAATGTTTCACAAATGGATCCCCGTAGTCCTAGACTTAGAATAAAACTACGCTATGCCCCTAAAGCCTATTTTAGTCTCCTTCTACGACAGGGAGGAGGCGTCGGGGCCTTCGTCCGTTAGTAGACCCGGGAAGAAGGCGACATCCGTGGCTCCGTGACGCCTTGGCACTGCGAGGGTGCTGGAGGAGTGAGTAAACTCGCCCAGGACGTACTTTCAGAGCACAGTGCAGAGGGGCTCCGGTGCGTTCCACTGGAGATCCCGGAGCCCCTTGCCATGCACAGAAGAGGGCCATCGGGGGGGTTTTAATAACTGTCTCATAACCCTGCCTTTCCCCCTTCACAAAAAAAGTTTCACAAATGCGGTCTATTAATCGATAGATAGATAAATATGTATATAAGCCTAGGTAAATAGTATTTATCTACAAAAACAAGTTATTTATGATATTTGTTTATATGATATTTATTCTATTGTTGTTAGATCGCAACACACAGACACAGACCTGTGCCCTGTGCTCTTTCCAATACACTTAAATTATTCACTCTGCATTTATTAAAACAGTGCTAAAACTGTCCTTCTGTTTGCGTTTCGAGGTTTGCGTTTGAATGCCGTTGGACAAATATTGACGTGTGGCTCGGTAGTGTTAAAATACGACCGATTAACGTGTATTAGGTCAAGACATAACTGCTATCTACGTATTGGATGATTGCTTTGTTATATCTGTATATGTCGGCTTTTGTACACTCGTGAGCAAAAGTAAATGGTCGGAATAAAGGGTCGGTTAAGGAAGTTTGAATATCTCGTAAGATAAAGACGCTAACTGAAGTGAATTGTGCATGATAGACAATTAAATATCCTTAAAATAAAATAAAATATTTTTATTAATTTATTTATATTTCATTAAAAAACATAAACTTGAACGAAAAAGGATATCTTACGTAAACTTGGATAATACAGTATTTATCATTAAATTTTATTTTTATTTAAATTTTTCCGCCACATGAAGGCTACACTACGTATTAAAATTCTTATCTTCCGAGATATTCAAACTTTCTTAACCAACCCTTTATTTTTGATCACTGCTATACATGGCTTAACAGCTACACTCAGCAGGTTTGTACCCTAAGCTTGTACAACAAGTTCCCGACAAAAAAACAATCTGCTAATTGGATAAAAGTGACGGCAGGGATTTTTGGGATGGAGACAACGCGTGAGTCGAGGATCTCCAATGTACTGACGACCTTATACGTATAGCCGGAAATGACTGGATGCGGAAAGAGTTTGATCGAATATGGATATTATATTACCATTATAAAAACATTATATATTTATTTGTTTTTATAACACCATTCTACCTTCGGACGTTTAGACCTTTGGCGGGTCTTCACTCTTTCATAGTCGATGTTCCGCGCGTCCGAAGCAAGCGATTTGAGTCATCGTTAATCGTGCGTACAGCAAAGGAGTGAAACAAGTTGTCGGCGTTAGACTTTCCGTCCAAAAATTACGTGGGAGTCTCCAAGAGTAGAGTGAATAGGCACTTATTGAACTAGCGCGTGCCAACTTTCGATTATATCATCACTTAACATCAGGTGGAATCGTGGTCAAGCACTAGTTTATACCCCGTAAAAAAATGTTTACAAATGGATCCCCGTAGTCCTAGACTTAGAATAAGACTACGCTATGCCCCTGAGGCCTATTTTAGTCGCCTTCTACGACAGGGAGGGGGCGTCGGGGCCTTTGTCATCCCTTACAGTGGACCCGGGAAGAAGGCGACATCCGTGGCTCCGTGACGCCTTGGCACTGCGAGGGTGCTGGAGGAGTGAGTAAACTCGCTCAGGACGTACTTTCAGAGCACAGTGCAGAGGGGCTCCGGTGCGTTCCACTGGAGATCCCGGAGCCCCTTGCCATGCACAGAAGAGGGCCATCGGGGGGGTTTTAATAACTGTCTCATAACCCTGCCTTTCCCCCTTCACAAAAAAAGTTTCACAAATGCGGTCTATTAATCGATAGATAGATAAATATGTATATAAGCCTAGGTAAATAGTATTTATCTACAAAAACAAGTTATTTATGATATTTGTTTATATGATATTTATTCTATTGCTGTTAGATCGCAACCAGAGACCTGTGTCCGTGCTCTTTTCCAATACACTTAAATGGTTCACTCTGCATTTATTAAAAGTGTGCCACTTCTACAGTTACTATTTTCCTTTTTTTTTATATATATATAATGCCGGGATTTGGAGGTGGCCAGAGATCGTCCCGGTTCACGCGTTGCAGACGCCCCGCTGCATTACTATTAGCTTCTCAGCGACCGCTGTGTCCATGCTTCTCATTTTAGGTTGTAGTGCACTATCCTCTCCCTTGATGCGGCCATTGCCCTTGTCATCAGTCTTCCTGTGGCTGTTTATGATATTGTAGATAATAAGTAAACATGAACAATGACATGTATACAG
Source organism: Meandrusa payeni (assembly GCA_029286785.1). Taxonomy (NCBI): domain Eukaryota; kingdom Metazoa; phylum Arthropoda; class Insecta; order Lepidoptera; family Papilionidae; genus Meandrusa; species Meandrusa payeni. The sequence goes on from JAGSMX010000021.1 coordinate 7,485,512, forward strand.
GCAATTGTAAAAAAAATCATATATAAAGAAATGCCACTGAAAAATAAAAATGTTTATCCTAATGTATACGCATATAATCACGGTCACAATTAGAAGTACGCAAAAAAATCACATCAGCTTTGTTCTTGTTTATGAAGCGTTTAATATGAATATAATAATAAATATACAATTTTCGTTGGAAAAAATACTTGGGCTTGTTCAAGAAATTAATAATTACATGCTTAATACCGTAGATGTTAGGCTAATTATTATATTATACTTGTACGAATTGAATATGATTACTGGAATAGGTTTTTTTAAGGTAAACTAAATATTTTTTTTAACATCCTCGACCGTGCTCTCAAAATTGCTTGCTTCCTTCTTGAATAATATCGTCAAAAACAACGTGGCGGTAGAGTTTTTTAATACTGTACTTTTTCACTTCCGGAAACGCTTAATAAGCTTAATAATATAATATTATATAGTTTTATTAATAAAATATATTATATAATTGATATTAAAGTTGTATAACTAACAACCCGAGTTCAATCTTCAATGCCGGTATCAGTGAATTTGTTTCAATTTTATGTGCTGACTTACCACGCGCCCGACGGTGAAGGACAACATCGTGAGGAAACCATGTAGTGTTAGAATTTTCTAAGACATGTGAAAGTGTACTAATCCGCACTAAATCTGCATGGATTCCTTCTTCTTTTTCTTTACAGAGAAGGTCCGTGTCCAACTGTAGATATACATACGAGTATATAAACACATATATTACTTTAAAGTTTTGACTTTGACTTTAGTTTAACGTAATTTAATTTTAATTTCATAAAAGTAATAAGTGGTGGCGGTGATAATTCCATTCATATCTTTTCCTATTAAAAAAAAATGAAGGAATCACGCAATTAAGATTACATATGACCTTATGAAAGATAAAGTAATCATCGAGGAATGAATTGCAAAGTTAAATATATTCTTCCGGAACACAATAATGTGAGAAGAACCTTGCCATATTTATCAAATAGATTACCTTCTATTTTCATTAGGTTATCGGAAGAGATCCCTGATATTATCATTTCTTACAAAGCAGCTAAATTTAGAAGCGTACTTAAATTAAATTACCTAGGAAATCAACTGGGCCCCTAGGCCTCCAAGTGATGGACTCGGGGGAGTACGTCACCGTAAGGTCGTGAATAAGTGAAAAGGAGACGCGCGTCACGTTCCAGCGCGCCTTGCCTGAATCGTGGAACGGTGATGGGGAATAAGATCATGTAATTTCTGACCACACTCGCAAAAGGATTTTGCAGAATACTACAGGATGCATGTCTGCTAAGATGAAGCAATGAATACGGTCTCGGAGAAACTTATAACAATGCAACGGGGCGTCTTCGACGTGTGAACCAAAGCATTCTTACAGCACCGCCTTCAAAAATCAAGCATTTTAATAAAAAAAATGTAGTAACTGTAGGTAGCACCCTTTTTAAAAAAACAAAGCAATAATTCAAGAATATTAAAAATGTGGTTGCGCTTTATTGAAAGAAAAAAACTATGATACTATACGAGTCAACGTCTTTGCTAAATGCTAGTTGTATATAAATTTTATTTTTTTATATAGTGTATATAGAAGCGTAAGGATACTGTTAGAATAACTTTTAGCAATATTGATTTGTCTAATTAGCATGTCCAGTTTTTATTGACACACCTGTCTTTAACGTGGTCAGGTTATTGGCATTGGATATCAAACTCGTTTACTTTGTTATGACCAAGTAAAAACTCCTTTACCCGCTTCGAGCACTTTTGGTAAGGGAAAATATTGTGGATTCGCGTCACCGACATGCAAATGTTATATTTATATTTGGTCATGATGTTGTACAGCTCGTAATATATTTTAATAATAAATAAACTATATAAGCATGTAAATATATAATAAAGTCTATATATTTGTTTGAAATAAAAGACTAAATTGCGTTTCTTTATAATATTTAGAGAAACAACATTTAATGTCCGTATTTCAATTCTATCTATTATATATAAATGTCACACATTTCATTGACATTTTACATTTAAAATTATAAAAATACAAAAAGAAATAAATTTAAGTAAAGAGGTTTCATATCTTTACTTTACATATATAATTGTTGCTCGGAGTGTCACTGGCGTCTGAGAAACCAGAATGATTTTAATTTAAATATTATGATATTTCAAAGTTTAAGTTACAAGATTTCACTTCTATTGGCAGTCCCTATTTTGGGTAATGTGGCATTAGTGCGGAATGCCAATCCAATTACTAATTTTGCACGTGATCTTGACCTTCTAATGTGCCGCCGGTAAATAAAAATATCACAGAAATTATGTGGAATACGCAAACTATATTTTATACATTTGTTATATTAGTATACAATTTGGAAAAATGCCTAAACAAAAAGTTGATCCAAAAGTTGAATGATAAATGTTGACATGTGTCTTATAAAAAAATTCTAATTCCAAATACAATATGAATAATTTTGTCGTCTAAAATCCTCTTTGGTAATTGGCGAATGAAAGTCGCCACACTATAACTGCCAATTTTTATATTATATAGCCGTGAGAAAAAATAAAGTTTGAATATCTCGGAGCGTGGACATGGAAGCAACACTACGAGTAATTACTAAAATTTAAATAAAAATAAAATTTTACGAAAAATTCTGTATTATCCAAGTTTACGTAAGATATCATTTTTCGTTTAAGTTTACGTTCTTTAATTAAATTTAAAAAATATTAATAAAAATATTTTATTTTAAAGATAATTAATTGTCTATCATGCACAATTTATTTCAGTTAGCTAGGGTCTTTCTTCGAGATATTCAAACTTTCTTAACCGACCCTTTATTTTTGCCTACGAGTGTATATAACCTCACTATGGGAATCCGTTGTTAGACATTTGTTTAGTTTTAAAAAATATAGTCAGTGAAACATGTTTCTTTACGTTACTCATAAGTTATATAAGTGAATAAGTCTTCAAGGACCATGTTACATTAAAGACCGGTTCAGGTCATCACTAATGCTTAGAAGTAACTTAAAAAAAACGAGTTAATAATATCTAATAAGCACAATTATATTGATTACTAAGTAGATGAAATATACCTTTTTTACTTTAGTTGCCGTGTGATACCCTTTTTTTTTTGTTGACGGGGAGGAAATCTTCAACAAGATACCCCGCCTTCTGGGGGGGAAGGTATGTGAGGTTTTTACCCACTAAACCCCCCTCGGCATGGCACCACAAACAACAGAACAAGGGAGAGACGATAGTAACTCATTTACCACCACCTGTAGTTAGGCATTTTGCTGTTGCATTGTACAAATTTACCTGATGGTGCTGTTTCAACACGCGCTCGGCGGTGAAGGTAAACATCGTGAGGAAACTTATATGTCTTGGATTTTCTATGACATGTGACGTCTGCCAATCCGCACTAGGGCAGCGTGGCGGACTATGCCCTTGTACTCTTTTCGGAGAAGGCCTGTGCCCAACAGTGGGACACATATAAAGGCGGTAACTGCGAGTAACATAGTATGTTATTTTCAATATTTTATTATATAATATAAATATATACTTTTAATTAATATATATATTTTAAATTTAATAATATTTTCATTTATGAAAATTTGTTAATCTATAATTTTATTGTATATAATATATATTAATCTCATAACTATTTATACATATATCATATTTATTGTACTCTTTTTGTCTGTTGTCTGTCTAAATTCCATCTAAATGTATTGTTGAGCGCGCACGACATTAGGTAGTCATGGGCACTGCTGAAAATCAGCGCTGCCGCATCCTTGCGACGGCATATGCTGAGACGGTGTCCAATACTGACATCATGTCTTATGTACTATTTGTCCATTTTTTCTTTAACTGTGTCTATTTATTTTATTGATTTTTTTCTGTCTTTTTGACGTGTTTATTTTGTGCCAATAAAGAATATGTCTATATCCATGTCCATGTCTATGTCGTCTCCGTCTACCCTATTATGTCGGTTGTGAATTCTTATGTGATTTTAAGCTTTATTATTCCATGTACAGCCTGGTCGAGTCACGACATTATATCAATTTACATTTTCAAGCACCGCTTTGAATCTGTAATGGGTTTTATTATCAACAATTTTATTTTTATTATAAATATATACTTTTAATTAATATATATATATATATATATATATATATATATTTAAATTTAAAAATATTTTCATTTATGAAAATTTGTTCATGTATTATTTTATTGTACATAATATATTTTAATCTCATTACTATTTATACATATATCATATTTATTGTACTCTTATTGTCTGTTGTCTGTATAAATTCCATCAAAAAGTATTGTTGAGCGCGCACGACATTAGGTAGTCATGGGCACCGCTGAAAATCAGCGCTGTCGCATCCTTACGACGACTCCGACGGCACATGCTGAGACGGTGTCCAATACTGACATCATGTCTTATGTACTATTTGTCCGTTTTTTCTTTAACTGTGTCTATTTATTTCATTGTTTTTTTCTGTCTTTTTGACGTGTTTATTTTGTGCCAATAAAGAATATGTCTATATCCATGTCCATGTCTATGTCGTCTCCGTCTACCCTATTATGTCGGTTGTGAATTCTTATGTGATTTTAAGCTTTATTATTCCATGTACAGCCTGGTCGAGTCACGACATTATATCAATTTACATTTTCAAGCACCGCTTTGAATCTGTAATGGGTTTTATTATCAACAATTTTATTTTTATTATAAATATATACTTTTAATTAATATATATATATATATATATATATATATATATATATATATATATATATATATATTTTTTTAAATTTAATAATATTTTCATTTATGAAAATTTGTTAATCTATAATTTTATTGCATATAATAAATATTAATCCCATAATTTATACATAATTACTATTTATACATGTATCATATTTATTGTACTCTTTTTGTCTGTTGTCTGTCTAAATTCCATCTAAATGTATTGTTGAGCGCGCACGACATTAGGTAGTCATGGGCACCGCTGAAAATCAGCGCTGTCGCATCCTTACGACGACTCCGACGGCACATGCTGAGACGGTGTCCAATACTGACATCATGTCTTATGTACTATTTGTCCGTTTTTTCTTTAACTGTGTCTATTTATTTCATTGTTTTTTTCTGTCTTTTTGACGTGTTTATTTTGTGCCAATAAAGAATATGTCTATATCCATGTCCATGTCTATGTCGTCTCCGTCTACCCTATTATGTCGGTTGTGAATTCTTATGTGATTTTAAGCTTTATTATTCCATGTACAGCCTGGTCGAGTCACGACATTATATCAATTTACATTTTCAAGCACTGCTTTGAATCTGTAATGGGTATTATTGTCAACAATTTTATTTTTATAACGTGATGTTAGATATATGTGTTTACCTTATCTTCTTTACCACCCTTAGTGGTAAATATAAGGGCATTCCATACAAATAAATATAGGTAATAAAAATCCAATCCAAATTTATTAGGTATCAAATATTTTTTTTTTAAATTTAATAATATTTTCATTTATGAAAATTAGTTAATCTATAATTTTATTGTATATAATATATATTAATCTCATAACTATTTATACATATATCATATTTATTGTACTCTTTTGTCTGTTGTCTGTCTAAATTCCATCTAAATATATCGCGCACGACATTAGGTAGTCATGGGCACCGCTGAAAATCAGCGCTGTCGCATCCTTACGACGACTCCGACGGCACATGCTGAGACGGTGTCCAATACTGACATCATGTCTTATGTACTATTTGTCCATTTTTTCTTTAACTGTGTCTATTTATTTTATTGTTTTTTTCTGTCTTTTTGACGTGTTTATTGAATATGTCTATATCCATGTCCATGTCTATGTCGTCTCCGTCTACCCCTATTATGTCGGTTGTGAATTCTTATGTGATTTTAAGCTTTATTATTCCATGTACAGCCTGGTCGAGTCACGACATTATATCAATTTACATTTTCAAGCACTGCTTTGAATCTGTAATGGGTAATATTGTCAACAATTTTATTTTTATAACGTGATGTTAGATGTATGTGTTTACCTTATCTTCTTTATAGTGGTAATTATAAGAGCATTCCATACAAATAAATATAGGTAATAAAAATCCAATCCAAATTTATTAGGTATCAAATTTTTTTTTCTTTATTTATTGGGGACTTTTGCCCTTTTGGGCATGTCAGCTCCATCATGCCCTAACCTACGCACACACACATCGGTCGCATGAAGCGAGAAAGTCATCAATGTTGTATATCAGGTCAGACAGCAGCATTAAGAAAACACCCACATGTTGCTCCCTCAGTTTTAGACTAACTATTAATGACTTTCTTTCCGCTTCATGTTTGGCACATTCCTCCATTATGTGGTGCACATCATCCACCACTTGGCAAATGTTCGGAGACTCGGCCTTCCGCATCCGATAGGTACCAAACATAAAAAAAATATACAGACGTATTGATAACTCATCCTTTTTTGAAGTCGGTTGAAAGTAATTTTTTTTTGGCACAGTTCCTTCGGTTCCGAAGATATTAACCATCAGAACTACGTAATCTTTTTTTTTGGTAACGGTGAGAAATCTTACATACCTTCTAAGCTTACCCAGCTTCTGGGGAAAGGCGGGGTTCTTACTCATTAAAATCTCCCGGTGGCCCTACCTCGGTGCATGGTAAGGAGCTCCGGGATCTCCAGTTGAACGGACCTGAGCCCTTCTGCACTATGCTCAGAAAGCACGTCCCGGAGGTTAATCCATCCTCCGGATCGTCGCAGTGCAAGGCGACACGGGCTAGCCGATGTCGCCTTCTTCCTGGCTCCACTGTAGCGGACGACAAGGGCCCCCACCCTTGTCGCCTTGTGAGCCTGGAATAGTCGCTACGACAAGCTTAGTCAGACTTAGCAATACACCTCCAATTAAATCTTTGTGACATATCTATGTACTTCGTTTAACGTTTTTTCCGTCACGCTTTATTCGATGTGATGTCGGTTTTTTGTTTTTACTCGATAATATAGTTGTGGACGTCGTAACAGTGAGGAAGAAGTGATGTGACCTCGGATGCCCAACATAGATAACTTAACTGGAATTGAAGTAAGCGTCGTAGTGAAGCGGATACATTGCATTTTGTATGCATAATTTATTAAGTTAAACTGGTTCCTTTACTTTCCGCATAATCTTACAAACATGGCATTTGAGATTGCACTTTTTTTTGCAGATTACGAAGAAGATAGACGTGCATATACTAAAAGATGTATGGTTCAGAAAGGTTTTAGTAACATAAAGTGGACCCGGGAAGAAGGCGACATCGGCTGGCCCGTGTCGCCTTGCGGTGCGAGGGGCACAGGGGAGGGAGTAACCTCCCCGGGACGTGCTCTCTTTGAGCACAGTGCAGAGGGGCTCCGGTGCGTTCCACGTGAGATCCCGGAGCCCCTCATCATGCACCGAGGAAAGGGCCACTGGGAGGTTTTAGTGGGTAAGATCCCCACATTAACCGCCGCCTTCCCCAGAAGGCGGGGTATCTTTGTGAAGATTTCCTCCCCGTCAAAAAAAGGTTTTAGTAACATTAAATTGTGTATTCAGCTACCCATGTTTTTGGATTTAAATTTATATTTTTCTAGGTACCGTCAATTTAGTAAAACTAAAATATAGCATAAAAAGGGCAAGGACGGCCTTATCGCTATAAGCAAACTCTTTCAGGCAACCCTGTAGGGTAGGAAGATAAAATCAATTGGTAGGACAATAAGAAACATCATCAAATGTGGGTGTGGTATGGGACAGTTCGGAAGGAGATTTCTTCGGATAATATAGAAGCAATACAATTTGTAAAAAAAATTGCTTATTGCTTTTACATTTTCTTATTTTTAAAAAAAAAATACTTTTTTTTTTTATTTAAGTACATAAAAATATTTAGTATTTTAGAAAATAAATGATTTTTTTAATTTTCGACAGTATAACCTAAATAATTAGTTAATACTTAATAATAATTGATTAAAGCGCCACCTGTACTCAGAGGGTTGAATTACATGCTAAATAGTCACGCTATTCGCCGCCGTGTATACGACACTTCCGTTATATATTTTCCTTACGGTTTTAGATTCGTTTTTTGTTTCGAAAAACTCTAGCTCTTCCAGGGCGTAAGGAACTTTCCTTTCAATTAGAGCAAGATTTGTTTAACTGAACTAACCATTGAACTCTATACTAGAAGTGAACATAAACCTTAAAAATATAAATTTAAATACAATACAAACTTACACGTTACATAATTATATAAGGAAAATATTCAATTTAACCAGTGACTATGTTTAGAATTTTGCAGTAGTTTTAAAAGTTTTGTTAAAATCCGTGGGGCGTTAGGCCTGGTGATCCATCACACAGGCTCGTTCCTAGTTCGGACCCCGCCCATAATTGTAATTTAAGTTGTTATTGAAATTATTGTGGGAAAATAAAAAATGTTTGTTTGTTGTTGATATAACGTTATTTAATCAGTAATACTTTTACCTGGTAACTAAATATCCTGTGTATGTTGCTACACTACTACTCTCCACGATGGCAGCACTAGTATAAATTTTAAAATTTGTGTCGCAGTCTGTGTGCTATTTAAATATAAACAAATTATGATATATGGGAATTATATATATATATATGGAAAATATCTCGATATAATTATATATCGATGTATTTCACCACTCACTAGAGGGACCTTTGTTACCGCACACGACGCAGCCGTACCCTAAACCTATTGACGTTTATATTGTAACCTGTGAGCTATCTGCTAAAATCTAATATGAAATCGTCGAATTTCGTAATTTCGGATTCCATACCTAAGAAAAATGCCAAGGGAAGCTCTATCTATCACACCCTTTGGAAGCCAGCGTTATAGTCTAAGTCTCTGCAATGTTGGCCATGTGAGGGGAGACGCTGATGATGACGATGGTTTTAAGACAGATCCTGCAGTAATGTATATTTATTACTCTTTCCCAGTTTATAGCGCCTTCCAACCGAAACAATTTCCTTTTATAAAAATATATTTTATATATATATATATAAATATATATATATATATATATATATATATATATATACCTTCTCCTTCTCTCTCCAATAGTTTTAAAGTTTTGTTGAAATCCGTGGGGTTTAGGCCTGGTGATCCATCACACAGGCTCGTTCCTAGTTTGGACACCAGTCCCCCGCCCATAATTGTAATTTAAGTAAGTTGTTATTGAAATTATTGTGGGACAATAAAAAATGTTTGTTTGTTGTTGATATAACGTTATTTAATCAGTAATACTTTTATCTGGTAACTAAATATCCTGTGTATGTTGCTACACTCCTACTCTCCACGATGGCAGCACTAGTGGTATAAATTTTATAATCAGTGTCGCAGTCTGTGTGCTATTTAAATATAAGCAAATTATGATATATGGAAAATATAGATATGTGGAAAATATCTCGATATAATTATATATCGATGTATTTTACCCTCACTAGAGGGACCCTTGTTACCCCACACAACGCAGCCGTACCCTAAACCGTTAGCGTATTGACGCTTATATTGTAACGTGTGAGCTATCTGCTATAATCTAATATGAAATCGTCGAATTTCGTAATTTCGGATTCCATACCTAAGAAAAATGCCAAGGGAAGCTCTATCTATCACAACTTTTGGAAGCCAGCGTTAAAGTCTCTGCAATGTAGGCCATATAAGGGGAGACGCTGATGATGACGATGGTTTTAAGACAGATCCTGCAGTAATGTATATTTATTACTCTTTCCCAGTTTATAGCGCCTTCCAACCGAAACAATTTCCTTTTATAAAAATATATTTTACTTAAAACGTCTCTTGGTCTAGCGAAGGTTGCCAGTATCCTTATTTCCCTGTCCCTTGCGAGGCAAAACAGATGGTTATTTATGTAACATACTTAATTTTGTATTATGTAACTTTGTCCCGGTGTTCTAAAGAATGCAATGATAATATTCTTGGTAATTTTTGTAGGTCCCGGTGTTCTAAAGAATGCAACGATAATATTCCTGAAAAAATTTTATCCCGGTGTTTCCAAAGAATGCAATGATAATATTCTTGGTAATTTTTGTAGGTCCCGGTGTTCTAAAGAATGCAACGATAATATTCTTGCTCATTTTTGTAGGTCCCGGTGTTCTAAAGAATGCAACGATAATATTCCTGATAAATTTTATAAGTCCCGGTGTTCTTAAAAATGCAACGATAATTTTCTTGGTAATTTTGTAGGTCCCTTTGCAATGTAATGTCCCGAATGCAATGATAATATTCTTGGTAATTTTTGTAGGTCCCGGTGTTCTAAAGAATGCAACGATAAGTCCTAAGAAATTACAAATGATGAGAGTATTGGTACACAAGGTCTCGGGCGGACAGGTGCAGAGGAAAAATTATGCCATCGCTACGGCGGCGAAATCTATAATCAAAGATAAGTTAATAGGTAAGTACGTAACTTCTTTAAAGTTCTCACGTCCTTTAATCCTTTTTGGCGGGGTAGATAGAGACAACAATCGCTGTACAAGTAAATACATATAGACAGAAGGAATGACGAAAGAATAAAGAAAAATTATATCGCAAGTGACAGGTAGGTTGGTAAAGAGAGAGGTAGAGAATTTCGATGATGTGATTTTATTTCCAAGTATATTTACGAAAAAGACATAAACCGACTTCAAATAGAATAGGAATATTAGAAAATAGAATTAATAAGGACCTGTCTCTCAAGAAACTACTCTTTTCCAATAAAAAAATAATCAGCGAAATCGGTTGGCATTAAGTTATATTGTTTTCTCATGGGTGCCATTGTCAGAAATGACAAATCAAACAGACAGAAAGCAACAGGTTTCAAATAAAACAAGAACCATCAAAATCAGTCCACCCAATCTAAAGTTCTGAGGTAATACATTAAATAAATAAATAAATAAATAATAATAAATCTTTATTAGTCACCAAAGAAAATGTTTAAACAGGTTCAATTGGACCTGTGTTTCAGGGGTCAGTGTCTTCTCCCATTTGAAAAGCACAATAAAATGCAATAAAATATGAGCATAACAAATGAAAACAATATTTTATAAATTTGTGTGTGTGTGTGTGTAAATTTGTGTTTGTGAATGTCCCTCAGCTTTATATTATATTAAATTTTATTAAATTAGGAGGCGTTCAGTCTGAATATAATCCAACTCTAGTAAATATTTTTTACAAACTAATTTACATTTATGATTCGACAAAGGATGAATTTTTAAGATTTTATTTAACCTATTATACAAGAAAGTAGCTCTGAAGCTCTGCTGTTGACGTTAAAAAAAAACAGACGAATTGAAAACCTGCCTCCTTTTTAACCTACTTCAAACAGAAAGGAGGTTCTCAATTCGTCTGTTTTTTTTTCAGTTTCCATTTGGTCCAACTCTGACAATGGCTTCAATGGACAAAATAATATGACGTCTTAAATATTTATTAAGTATGTACGCGATAAATGGACGAATAACTTAATATCACGTCAACCGATTTCGATGATTACTTTTTTATTGAAATGGTTAGATACTAAGTAATTCTATTTCGTAACATTCCTACGAAAATTTGGAAATAAAAAGAGGGCGTCAAAAATATTGTTTAAAGTATGATTCGATTGGAAGTCGGTTTTTATTTTTGCTCGTCAATATATCATAATAAGTCAGTTGAAAACAGGCTATAATTTTACGTAAAAAGACGGTCTACTTGAGAGCTTCCGTCTATTTGTGATGATTTGATAAGTGTTTGGATGTGGTTTTGTTAACAGATTTAAAAAACAAGAAGACTTTATTGTATATTGGTGGGTTCTTCGACAGCGCGTTCTTCCCCTTCAGCCAAGCAGTAGGCACGTCGTACTCTAGACGTGGCTATAATGTTCTTTTAACAGAAACTTTTCAATTCCTTACCTATATCTATCCCAAGTAAGTATTTAACTTCTTCATTATCTACTGAGTTAGTCTGGAAAATATTACTACATAGAATAGAATAGAATAATATTTTTATTTCAAACCAAAAATTTATGTACAAATTAGTTCGATAATACCCGCAGTAGTAAGAACTGTGTCGCAGCCATTAACGCCCATCTCCAAACAATTTAATACAAATACAAATTTAGTAAAATTAAAAACGTATATGTAATTCAGTGTAATCGAGTGTGTATGCGTGAGTGTGTTTGTGTGTAAAAGATTGCGTGTGTTGAAGAGTGCTTGTATGTGTTGAAATTAATTTCGTGTCGCACTGATTCAAAAGCCCCTTACCCCCTTAGCGCCTAAATCCTAAAAAAATCTAAATAAATTAAATAACTTTTTTTTTGTTAATGAGGAGGAAATCTTCAAAAAGATACCCCGCCTTCTGGGGGGAAGGCGGCGGTTATGTGGGTTTTTTTTTCAAGGAGAGCAATGCCCGGGGGGGAGGTTACTCCCCCCCCTTTGCCCTCGCAGTAGAAGGCGACACGGGCCAGCCGATGTCACCTTCTTCCCGGGTCCACCTTGGCGGACGACAAAGGCCCCACCCTTGTCGCCCAGTGAACCCGAGGCCCCTTTTAGTCGCCTTGTACGACAGGCAGGGGATACCGTAGTCTTATTATTGAGAGCCCAGAACTACAGGGCTGAAACTAAATAACTTGTATCAATTCCACGCGGACGAAGTTTACACAGCTAATTTAGATAGATCCTTTATTGCACCAAAGAATATGTACAAAGGCGAACTTAATGCTAATTAGAATTTTCTTCCACTTAACCTTTAGTGGTTTAGAACAGGCTAAGGGTAGTGCCGCTAAAAATATCGTTTTAAAACTATAATATACATAAATAAATATACATTTACATATACATAAATAGGTACTTCTATATAAATATAATAATATACATACACATGGAATATATATAACGACAATAAATATACCAATTTGTAATTTTTCATTGTTTGAGTAAAAGTATTCAGATACACGCGATTTAAACACATTAGTTGACAATAATTTTATGTATAAAACAAATTCTATAGTATTTTTGTTTGTTAAAATCTATGATTTACAAGCAAATGCATGATAAATTATGTGTTGCATTGGCTCGATTGACTCTAGAATAAGTATAGCTTCGAGAGGTTCTGTTCTACGTCCGAACAATGAAGCTATGGCCTGCATTTTCATAATGTTATGCGATGTGCACTATAGTGTCTTAATTGCATACAATAGTGTATCTTACTTGCACTCTAGACAATGAAATGGAATTCCCGATTCAATCAATTGATAAGCATTCTGATTAAGATTGTCGTTAACCTTTTCTCGTCGAGATGAACGACCATAACAAACCTGTATACGAGATATATGTTCTAAATGTAGTTTAGTTTTCAAATAAAAATTATACGTCCGCGAATCCGTTTTTTTTATGACGCACTACACAGATGGGCATGAGAAGCTGACCTTGACTGCTTCACCGGATTGAGAGGTGGCATAGCTCTTAGGTCGCTTAGCCTGAACCTCTTTAGCTAGTAACTCGACACAAGGGCTCCCCGGTGAGGGGTAACCTAGGATTGGACGGTTACTATATTACGCGTAAGCATTCCGATCCAGGGCGCCCGAGTGGGACATCATCAAATCTGTTTGTGATTCTATATGCCAACCACACTTACTAGTGATATGTATAGACGAAACTGAAAAACTGAAATTTAGTGCCAAAAACCAGCCGAGGTTCGAATCTCTAGCCATCAGATCATTCATATGTACGTTCAGTCACCAGGCTATCTCTGCTAATTATTCTAGAAAGTTCCAGAAACTAGAGGTGAATCATTTCAAAATTCGGGCCGTCAGGATGCTGCTGTTGCTGGATTCCGAAAAGCTTTTAAAATTTCATTGTTTTCAGATCCGTACGTCTATCGAGAGTTCTTGGTGAGAAGATTGGTGAATTTCTTGTAAATCTCGAACGTCAAGGGCTAAAGGCTGATAGATTGGAAATAGTCGGCATAAGTCTCGGCGCTCATATAGCCGGTTATGCAGCTAAATATTTCTACAAAAAGACTGGTAAAAAACCATCAAGGATAACCGGTTTAGATCCAGCCGGACCTTGCTATAGAGCTCTGCCACCTGACTCTAGATTGCATTCGACAGACGCCGAAAGAGTTGATGTACTTCACACAAACATCGACGGCTTCGGTATGGCGGAAAACATTGGACATGTCGACTTTTATGTCAACGGTGGCGAGTTTCAGCCCAGTGATATACCGTACATACCTTGTCTAGTTGTGTGCAGTCACTTCAGATCTGGCATATACTGGTGGCAGGCAATTGAACATCCTAAAAAGTTCATCGGCGTTAAATGCGATTCCATCCAAGACGCTAGATTAGCTAGATGCTATAACAATTCTGAAACTAACTACGCTGGTCTTGAGACCAAATTCGACAAGCCTGGATTGTACTATCTACCGACGTTCAACGAGTTTCCTTATTACAGAGCGAAGGAAGGATTGAAGAAAGAGAATGAGATTTATACGTCATATACTCGCAGGATAAACGCTGAAGATACATTTGTGGTTTAATTATGAGAATTTTATTAAAATTAACGAAAAGACTGTTGCTTGCCTTGCTATGCCTGTTGTTGACTATGCCTTGATACTCTCTTTATAGGGAAGACCTGTGCCCAACAGTGGGACAAGTTATGCCCTTCGCGTAGTGCGCGAGATGCTAGTGATCCAACAGATAGTAAGCTGCCATCACACCTCCAGTCTCGTGGTGTTTGGGGTCGGCGGGACCACTTAATTCTTCTCTGTTTATATTTCTCCTTTTCCAATAAAAAAACGAATGCGTGTACTTATTTACTTTGGCATTATTAAAAAATAGTTTTTAATTGCATGCAAATAATTACTTACAATAAAATGAAAAAAGGACTGGAAAATGATAGTCAACGCAGTCAATGAAATACAGAATAAATTTGTAAAATTATTTAAATATATATCAATAAATAAAACATACGGATAGTATATTTATTGATATATATTTACTATCCGTATGTATTATTTATTGATATATATTTAAATATTTAACATTTAGCCTCAATTATTTCGGAGCACTTGAAAAGTATATAAGAATAATATTTTATACCGCAGTTTCAACATAGAACTGTGTTCATGTTTTCATAACGTGTAAAAATAAGTATTACATTAAAAAATAATTATAATCTATTGTATTAATTCCGCCACGTGTATGGAATTCGTTATTTTTGTTTATCTGTGATGTATTTTTTAATTTTATATTAAGACAACAGTTGCCATTAAATAAGTTTTTAAGTAAATTTTGTGTTATTTCTCATCTAAGTAATAGTAATAGCGATAACCTAACAAAAACTTTTTTTTTATTAACGGGGAGGAAATCTTCAAAAAGATACCCCGCCTTCTGCGGGGAAGGCGGCGGTTATGTGGGGTTTTTACCCACTAAAACCTTCCCGGTGGCCCTTTCTTCGGTGCATGACGAGGGGCTCCGGGATCTCCAGTGGAACGCACCGGAGCCCCTCTGCACTGTGCTCAAGGAGAGCACGTCCCGGGGGGAGGTTACTCCCTCCCCCCTGTGCCCTCACAGTGCAAGGCGACACAAAGCCGATGTCGCCTTCTTCCCGGGTCCATCTTGGCGGACGACCAAGGCCCCCACCCTTGTCGCCCAGTGAACCCGAGGCCCCTTTTAGTCGCCTTTTACAACAGGCTGGGGATACCGTAGTCTTATTCTTGAGAGCCCAGAACTACATGGCTGAAGTCTGTGGTTGCGCTTTATTGAAAAAAAAAACTAGGACTATTTAAGGACCTTTTTTTTAAATTAAATAAAGCGCAACCACAGACTTGTGTCCGTGCTCTTTTCTAATGTACTTTAATTGTTTACTTTGTTTTGTTAATAAGAGTGTTACTTCTACAGTTACTACAATTTTTTTTATGCCTGATTTTTGAAGGTGGTGTTGGAGAATGCTCTGGTTCACGCGACCGCTACGTCCCTATTTCTCATGGCCATTTTTAGGTTGTAGTCTATTATTTTTTCTTTTGATGTGGCCGTTGCCCTGGTCACCAGTCTTTCTGTGGCCATAGTCATCTGTGTAGTAGACATTACTTATTATACGACTTATTAAGAATTGTGTTGGAACCTTGACGTCTAATTTATTGATTTTATTGTATATAATATATATTAATCTCATAACTATTAACACACGTATCACATTTATTGTACTCTTATTGCCTGTTGACTGTATAGATTCCATGTAAATGTAGTATTACGCGCACACGACTTTTGGTAGTCCTGGGTACCGCTGAAAATCAGCACTGTCGCATTCGCACAATCGCTTGTGACGGCATATGCTGAGACGGTGTCCAAAATTAGCATTATATCTTAAGTTCTACTTGTCCGTTATTTTTTTAATTTCTTTTTTTGTCGTTTTGATGTGTTTCATATTTTGTGCCAATAAAGAATATTTCTATGTTTATGTCTAATTTTAATGGAGGGTCAATAGCAACGAAACAATATCCTATTATTAATGTTGCTAGACACTAGAATAATTGTATAAAACTTTGTTGTGGTTCTAAATAAAAAAAGTGCATTTTTTGTTGTGTTACAATTTGTATCGAGGTTATATCAAATGTTGTCAACCAGTGTTTACGTCTCGTAGTAAACCTTTGCTCGCTAAGCTGCGAAATTGCTTTTTCAAAATGGTGGTTTATTTCGTGAGACGTTGCAACGAGTTTCTCATTCTAGAAGACATGACACGAGATTTGAACGCGTTTTCAGCGAAGCTCGAATTTCATAAATAGAGAAATAATATGTTTTTTTACCTTTCTTTTTATGTGAAAGAAACACATGATTTATTTTTAAGTTTATATCCCTAACATCTTTTGTCCTTATCCTTTTTTTGTATTTCAATATCAAGTAACTTGATGATGAGATCGTAAGTATGGGTGTGGAATTTCCCACACTTATCTATATACATAAAATAGAAAGTGTGTGGGTATGTTCCACATAGGCTCCGAAACGACTGGACCGATTTCAATGAAACTCGGGGAATGTTCAGTTTGATGACGATCGGAGCACTTCTCTTTTGAACTGTCAAATATAGCTTTTATTTACCATGATGATATTCTACTGCTTTATAACCCAAATTTGTATTGACAAATGCGTTTTGTATATTTACGTCATTATGAACCATGATGAAGTACAATGGAGTATAATAAATCCTAAATGATAATGAATGATATTGTATTTACTGATATGTACATGGGGTGTAGGAAATGATCTTCACCCGCCCGAGAAGAGAATGAATACGGAGGGAAATGAATTATTTTATATAATGTGAGAGTTAAATTAAATATTTAATGATTATTATAAAATAAGCGGGCTGGGTTCGATAGTAATTTATATACAGTAGTTTAAAATTGTGCATACAAAATGCATTAAATAAAAAAAAAATTACACACTACCATGCGTTTCAAACACATACACGCGGATCATACGGTTGCTTAGCAACGGATAAGTAACAACAACAAAAATGATAAATAATGACTGACGAATTTACCAAATTGTGAGTGTGATTTAATGAATGAATGAATGAATATTCTTTATTGCGCAACAATTAAAAACAAAATACATCACAGAAATAGTAAATACAATTTTACACTAGACAAGGTCATTGCATGCGCAATGGGCGGTCTTATCGCTAAGAGCGATCTCTTCCAGACAACCTTTGTATGGACAGAATCTTTCGTCTAAAAATATTTTAGTGGGTCTGTGATGATATATATTTTAATACAAACCAACAATATACATATATATATATGTATATATATATATATATATATATATATATATATATATATTCATACAAATACCGTATAAAATATATATATATTTATAAAGATAGATAGTGTCTATGTACTAGATTCTTAAAAGCTGTCAAGGATTCTGTGCATCTTATGCTTTGTGGCAGAGCATTGCAAAGTCGGACTGCTTCCACTGTGAAAGATTTGTTCAAAATTTAATGTTCCAATTAATCGGTTAAAGTCGAATTTAGTGCGACAACTAGTATTTATTTATTATAAAAAATCTACACCTCGTGTAAATAGACGAAGCGTTAGTATACAGTTAGTATACATATACATATAACTTCAACATTTTATTAATACGAAATCAGTATGTATCACGTACAAAATAATAAATCAGACATGCTTGTTATATAGATCACGTAGCAATTTTATAGTTTCAGTTGAAATTTAGTTAAAATAATTTTACATTTCATTTCTACTTGCGTTCTTTGAACATCGTTGTGTTGTTTTATATTATTGAAATAGATTTAGCTTGGTTACATGTAAATTGTAATATTATAGTATATGTCGGCACAATGAAGGTATTCGAACCTCGAATAATTAATAAATACCACAAAGTAGGGTACAAAAATAATATGAGTGACATCTTAGTGGAGATTAATCGATTTTTTGTCTGTGGCTTTGTCTATGGCTTCATTTCAGTCTCTGTCGATGTCAAGTGCGCGTAACGAACAATAATGAGCCTTCATAGGCGTGCCCGAATTTGTGATAAGTGTTTACATTTAATGTGAGTGGACCTCTTGTGTGCTGACAAGAACACAACGAACTGGACTTACTCGTTGCTGCCGTAATGCTGAACTACAGCCGAGCCAAGTAAGTTATTTATTGTATTTTACTCTTTATATTTTATTGTACCAACTTAGAGTGATGATGTTGTTCAGGCCGATGTCGGTCATGGCAACTGTGTCACTGGAAAGACATTTTAATTGCGATACTTCATTCAGGTAGTGGGGCTTAGGTTTTCTGCCCTTTCGTGTGCTCTTTGGTAGCTGGCGTACCCGAGCTTGTTGCTAGAAGAACAAGAGCAACTTAGAGTACCCCACTTACTAAAGTCACCTACTTGTTTATTTAACTATACCAGAGCTGGAAAACCTATTGCGCTGACGGTCCCAAGATAGAACAAAAGACGAAGGACACGAATTTGCTGTTATTATCTACTTTGAATAACAACCACTATTTATATCGTTATACCCACATTCTAATGCAACATGCGATAATGTTAATAATGATCAATCTACCCTCTTTAACTCATTTACCACAAACTATGTTTTTGGAAAAATTACATAAAAAACTCAAATTTTGAAAATGAGCAAGGTGTGAAGCTAGACTCTCATACATGTTTCAGTTTATTTTTAAGTTTTAAGCTAGTGTGCCTTACTATCGAGGACTGTATTTACACTGAACATCAGCGTTCGTGGAAATGTAGGAGTACACACTCGTGCAGTCTAATCTACGCATTAATTTTTTTTTGGTGTATCGTGCTTTTTAGAAATTATCTGTTGCAATCCTATAATAATAATAATATATTACTTTTTATATAAATATTATAAAAACTTAACTTAAGGTCTCATAATAAATAAAAGAATAATAATAAATCTTTATTAGTCACCAAACATTATTCAAGACTGAACTGTGAAGTCCCTGACTCCTGAGCTAGGTACTATTGGACCTGTGTGTTCAAGTGTCTTCTCAAATTTTGAAATAACAATAAAAACATAAACAATAGTGTATAAATGTGTGTTTGTATGTTATGATATTATAATATGCAGAATTTATTTATATAGTTAAAGTTAACGTTGCAGCCTTTATATATTTAATATATATGTCCCACTGCTGGGCACAGGCCTTCTCTGTAAAGAGAGTATAAGGGCATACTCCGCCGAACTATTCGTTTATTTGTCGCTCACATACTTAATACCTACTTGACACTTAGATGGTTTTCTATTGGGACCACATGGGAAGCACCAGCTTTCCAGATCGGTCCAGTCGAAAATTATGAGGTAGTTAGTTACAGCCTTTTATATATGTCTCGCTGCTGGGCACAGGCCTTCTCTGTACAGAGAGTATACGGGCATAGTCCGCCACTCACACCTAGTGCGGATTGGCAGATTCATATGCCTTAGAAGTTTTTTTCTGATATGTAGGTATCCTCACGATGTTTTCCTTCACCATCTAACGCGTGGTAAATCAGCACATAAAATTGCATATATTTATTATAATTGTTGCCGGCACTGGGGATCGAACTCGGGTTGCTAGCGTATTATGCAACTTGAGCCAACCGCCCGGACACTGAGCTACCACGGCTCTGTGTTCTGTGTCTATTTTAATTATATAATTATATAAAATTAGGAGACTTGGGACTCGGAAATTTGGAGACTCGGTTTGGGTATAATTTAACATAACCACTTTTTACAGACAAGTTTGCAATTATGGCTAGATAGAGGGTGGATTTTTTGGATTTTGTTTACACTATTATATAAGTGAATGGCTCTAAAGCGCTGCTGTTGACAAGCAGTGGCAGTTCTACATTAAGTAAATGGGCTGATGTTCCTTGTGACCCATCTAGTACTAATATTACTGCTATTATATAGCATATGTATCGTAGACATAACAGTATTAATATCGACTTTATTGATTTATTACTAAGCAATCATATTACACACAATTTTCTTGGTGTATCGTCACACCAAACCATTGACTTACTGTTGCCCAGTATTAAAAGAATAATAGGGTATTTGCTACATTTTAAAAAAAAATATTTCCTCGAGGTTCCGGCAGATCGATTTATCGCCTGATTATTATGCTTATATTTTTTTTAAAGAAAGCTAGCTATATTTTTTTTTCATAAATATTACTAATGTACTTGTTATCCTTAGGTTAGGCTTAAACTTGTGCTAGGAGATGGTTCAAGTCAATAACGAATGATGGATTCAAAGCCACGACGTTACCATTTGCAGACCGTACCCTAGACCATAAGGCTATTTAGATTATTTTCAAATAGTATTTAGAATTAATTTGAAATTTATTCTAGCTTTAGATTTTTCTAAGCATAAAATTTTATGTCATTGTAAATAGTATTTCCAATGACATTACGTTTTCATTGCCTCGACGCTCGAGTCGTTAAAGTACAATAATGCGATTTACTTTCCGTCTCACAGCCTCCGTGTTGATCCTACTGCAGGGATTATTAATATCAGTAACAGTTACCTAGTCTAGATTCGGTCTAACGGTTACTAGACGGTTAAACCATTTGACTTCTGAATTCAACCATTTCATAGCATGCTGAGGTATGGTCAAAAATGTCAATAAATTAAAATTAACTTTAGAATGTTCGGTAATTATATACAGAAAGAAAAAGTGTGTGGTTTCGTATAGGCTCCGAGACGGCTGGATTGATGTCAATGAAACTTTCAGGGAATCTTCAGATTCACCTGGCGAGTATTCCTGTAATCATTTGGTGACGATCGGAGCACTCCTCTTTTTGAACTTTCGAACACAGCTTTTATTTATTATGACGATATTCTATTGTTTTATAACTAAAATTTGTATTAACACATGCGTTGTGTATATTTATGTCATTATGTACCATATTTTTTTTTTATCAGAAATATTACTAACAATCTTGTTAACCATTCCAACTAAGATTAAGCTTGTGCTAGGACATGATTCACGGCAATAGTCGAATGGTGGATTCGAACTTACGATTCGCAGGCCGTACCCTAAACCTAGGCTATTGACGCTTCGTATCGCTTCGCTTTCGTATGTGTAATGAAAACCAAAGAGTACTAAATATGTAAAGGATTTGTGAGAAGTCATGTTGTTGACTCCTCACAATAGTATAGCAGAGTGTAAAGCAGTGGTACAGTTCAGAGGCTTTAGAGTTGTTCTCCTGTGTTGTGTTGCTAGTGTTGAGAGTGTTGTTCGTCGGTAGCGCCTCAGTACATGAGTTAAGTACTCTCTTGTTATTTACCTTGTTTTATATGTTGTGTATTATTATGTACTGCCCGACGTACTTACCATAATCTAGGTAATGTACCTGAGATTATGGCTATGTAGTTATTAAGTCTAGCAGGTAGACTTAATAACTGTGAGTGAGTGTTATAATTTATCTATGTACTACCCGACCGGATCTGTTATTTTACTAAAATATATCTATATAATAAATATATAACTTCGATTCTGACACATGCATGGAGCGCGTAGAAATTTGGCTACGAGGGCGCTATAAATAGAATGAATAGGCCGCAATTCAGTTACATGTCGGTCCGCTGCAATTTTGTTTCCGCTTTCATTCCATTATTCAAAACTGTACGTGGACGAGTGCCATTTGAAATTTTAATAGCGACATTGTTGCAGAGTATAAGTTGTTTTTTTAGGGCACTCGGAGAATTTTGTATCATGTTTTTATATATAAATACATTTTAGCTCAGCGTCCGGTCGGTTGCCTAAATTTGCATAGTACGCTAACAATCCGAGTTAGATCTACCCTGCCGGCAATTTTATATGCATACTTACTTACTTACCACGTACTCAGCGGTGAAGGAAAAGACCGTGAGGAAACTAACATGCGTTAGATAATTTTCTCTCTTTACAGTGAAGGCCTGTACCCAATAGTAGGACATATATATAGGCTGTAACTTTAACTTAACATTTAAGCCTGTGTATTTGTTATATACTAGAGACCCGTTTCAATTTGACTTGACAACTGATTAACCTTTTTTTTTGTTAACGAGGAGGAAATCTTCAAAAAGATACCCCGCCTTCTGGGGGGAAGGCGGCGGTTACGTGGGGTACCCACTAAAACGTCCCCGGTGGCCCTTCCTCGGTGCATGGTGAGGGGCTCCGGGATCTCCAGTGGAACGCACCGGAGTCCCTCTGCACTGTGCTCAAGGGGAGCACTTCCCGGGGGGGGAGGTACTCCCTCCCCCCCTGTGCCCTCGCAGTGCAAAGCGACACGGACCAGCCGATGTCGCCTACTTCCCGGGTCCACTTTGGCGGACGACAAAGGCCCCCATCCTTGTCGCCCAGTGAACCCGAGGCCCCTTTTAGTCGCCTTCTACGACAGGCAGGGGATACCGTAGTCTTATTCTTGAGAGCCCAGAACTACAGGGCTGAACAACTGATTAACCTAGTGTCAATTTAAATAATAAGAATTACAGTTGTTAATGTCAATATGACATGTCAGTCTAGTGAATTTTATTTAAAATGAGCAATCAATATTATATTATGCAATAAAACCTCCGAAACGCACTGTCTCTTATGGTATAAAAGGATGAGTAAACAATATTTTTCATGCCTCAACATTGAGTTTAATGGCAATAGAAGCACTTTGTCTATGGCTTCAGTCAGCCATGTCTTTGTCCATGGTCTGATCTATGGTTGGGTGGTGGGTGTTTTAGTGACATCGAGCCGGGCGCTCTCATGGCATGCCTAGCAGAGCTTGTCTTAGACTAGTAGGAAACTGTTATTACTATATAAAACTTTGCCTTGTTGAAATTTGTGCCATTTTATAGCGACCAGCTTACCTCTCAAGTACTCGTGCAAGCTAACTTAAAGCAAATCCTATCTCTGTCGAACTCCGATACAGTTAAAAGCACGTGAGAGATTAGTATTTGTGTGGTAAATATTCTTGCGATTTTATAAAGACATATATATATTTTGTGATATATTGATTCAGTTCGGGTTGGCTAATTAATTAAAAATATTTTTCTATCCTCTAACACGTGAATGTAAACAGAAAATGTTATCGTAAATGCAGCATCGGAGAACTTATCCGCATGTCGAGGGCTCATTTAACGACTTCCGTACTCGTAATGAATGCGGAAAGTATCTTACATATTGCCAGGGAAATTGACAAGGAAATGTCGCTGGAATGGTTTCAATGATTATAAGTTAAAATAACTATTTGTTGGTGTAGAAATAATTCTGTCTCATTAACAGTTGAATCATTATTTACGAAACATAAATATTAATTTTGTTAAATAACTTAATATTGCATTAACAGCTGTTCAGAACTTGTAAACTAAATAGAAATAGAAAAAATATTTATTCGGCACAAGAACACAGAAACAACAGGTAAAACAAGACAAAAAACAACATAAACAAAAGTAAACAGAAACAACATAAAAAAATAACAAAATAGAAATTGTGCCGAAAAGGGGTTGGCTCAGCATGTGCTGTGCTCACACATGTAGCACAGCGCTGGTTTTCAGCCAAAAAACCTGTGTAGACTGAGGCGGACACCATTCGGTTGTGTATTATTATAGTGTATATTACATAAACTTTCATAAATATTATACATAAATGTATATATTAAAAAAAGCAGCTATAGATACAAATTACATAATAAATATAGTTACGGTTACGTTGACACTCGGTTAAGAAGCTTTTCAATTTATTTTTAAATATAAGTAATGTTTAGACGTCCTAATAGGCGGGGGGATGTTATTCCAACATTTTGACGCCGCATATCCACAACTAGCACGGAATGCAGTAGACTTGTGGGTTTGTATACTTAACTGGTGCGAGCGCTGCCGGTTGTTATAGCGGCTTGTCTCCGGAAGGAAGTGATTCCTTATTCATTAGTGCCATGAAATTTAAGAAATCTTTCCTGTTAATGAGATTTAAAATATTGACTCATTTAAATTAAGAATCAACCATGCTTGTTGGTCAGCATTCCACTACTTAAAGGCAATCTCATTGAATCGTTTTCTCTTTAGGGTAGATAGGATTTTCTGCATTAATTTGACTAAAATTCCTTCAAGGTTTTTTCCCGCTATTAGGCGACTCTATGGGACTATATGGATTTTTTTTAATTAAAAGCTCCCCAGTAGGTCTTCCTCGGTATTGGCGAGGGCCCTCGCAGTGCTAAGGTGACACGGGCCAGCCGATATCGCCTTCTTCCCGGGTCCACTGTATCGGACGACAAAGGCCCCCACCCTTGTCGTTTGTGCACCTGAGGCCCCTTTAGTCGCCTTCTACGACAGGCAGGGAATACCGCAGCACCGTAGCCTTATTCCACGAGCCCAGAACTACAGGGCTGATCCTATATCCCAAGTCAATCCGTGTTTTCCAGGAGTGTCCGATTCTCACACACTAAAATCCCTTTTCTTCTGCTCCACAATAATGTAACACTTGCAACACTTTCTCTTCTTGTCTCTCTTTGTCTTGTGTCAACGTAGACAAGGACAATTTGCATCAACTAAAATTACGTGAGACACTTGTTCGTTTCTCCGTTTTCCGAATAAAAACGTAAATGTAGTCTGAAAAATGTACGCGCGAATTTAACAGGTTTTTTTTTCACACTTAATATATTTTCACTTGTCAAGTGTCATTTGAAGTTGAAGAGGAGGAAATTGAAAATGCAGTCGAGTGTACCTGAATGACACTTCTTGATCCTCCAGCGTTTGCATAGGCGGACTAGTAGTCTTTAATTGTCTCTGCCATTTGAAAATATTTTAAATCACGTGAGTGTAATCATTACGGAACTATTTTATTTTTTGTCCCGCCTTTATTGATATTTCAATCAATGTAAATAAATGAAATTTGAATATCTGTTTGTAATATTAAAAGAAGTACAAGTATATTTACGAGTAAAAACAAAAACCGACTTCAAATCGAATCAAACGTTAAACGCTATTACGAGCGGACGCCCTGTTTGTATTTCCGAATTCTTCTTCCTAGTCGTCTCCTTCATTGCTGAAGCTCGTGTCTAGCACAAAGCTCGCTTTACGATTAGCTTCCACGTGTCCCTGTCCTCGGCGGTCTTCACGGCTTTGGTTATTGGTAGGCCTGTGAGCGTCTTAACTGCGTCTGCCCACCGTGTAGGTGAGCTACCTCGTGCTCTTTTTCCGTCCACCTGACCAACAACCACCTTTTCGAGGTTATCAGGATTTCTGCGAGCAACGTGTCCAAAATATTGCGAATTATCTTGGGAATTTTACGAAATAAATTAATTACGAAATCAGAACGCAACTAAACTTTTAACGAACTTCTGTTGATGTACATTCTTCTGATTCGGAATTATGAGTGTTTACGTCATGAACACATTGAAGGGCTTCTATGTGTCTACATCACATGTAGCAACGAAAACTCTCTTTATTTTTAAAATGGAAGAGAGTTGGAGACTTAATAGCAGTTATGTCAGGCTCAGCGCAAGCCTTACATGACTTACCGAATACTATCAGACACCTTAACCGCGAGTTATTGCGCGAGTAACGTGTAGGAGAAAGGATTGTGGGGGTTTAAGTACGTCGCACATTCTCTTCAGTATTGTTTAGTGTACCAATTCTGCAGCGTGTTACGAAAAAGGTTTTATCTATACAAAGAAATAAAATTGGAGTGTCTATCTGTAATATTAGAGTAGTCGCTATGATTATGCATATGAAAGTAAATACGGTAAATAATAATAAATAAAAAAGATACAAATATATACTCATTTCTAATTATCTACTACTAATGTGAAGTTATTTCTGAACCTTATTGTATCTTTAATTCATAATTAATAATTTAGTTGATTGTCTCATTAACGTGGCATTGTAAACAATAATTTAACTTTATTAGTTCATAATTTGACCTTCAATTAATTTTGTAAAAAGATTGTGAGGACGCGCAGTTGTGACGGTATTCGTTAAAATAATTCTATTTACAACGTTACGCCGTCTAAATAAAGCGAGTGTATTAGTTGTTGGAATATATTATTCCACAAGAGCTACAAATTGTTATAGATAGATAGATAGATAGATAGATAGATTAATCCTTTATTGCACCAAATAAAATGTACAAAGGCGAACTTAATGCTAAGGGCTAAAGCAGGCTAAGGGTAGTGCCGCTAAAAATAGCGTTTTAAAACTATTATTTAAATAAATAAATAAATATACATTTACATATACATAAGTAGATACTTCTATATAAATATAATAATATACATACACATGGAATATATAAAACGACAAGAAATATACTAGTTTGTAATTTTTCATTGTTTGAGCAGAAAGTATTCAGATACACGCGATTTAAAGACATTAGTTATTCTACGTGATATTGAGTTATTAGATGGACTAATTCGCGCACATAATTAATTTAAGACTTATATGGTTTACTAATGGAAGCATTCCATTCCAATTCTAACATGGTTAGCACCAGCTTTTAAATAAAAAAGAGTCATCCAAACCGGTTCACCCAGTCAAAACTTATAAGGTGAGGCAAATTAAAAAAAAATACAGACGAATTGAGAACCTCCTTTTTTGAAGTCGGTTATAAATGTCCACTAAAGTGACGTACTTATTCTTACCCCTACCGTACATAAGACGCGTCTATGTACTGATGTAACCGATTTCTTACATAATAAACACAAAGTTGGTCCAAGAAAAGTGCTCTTATAAAAGTAAACTCGTTTAATGAAAACAAATTGAAAGTTATTTCGTGGAACGGAACATCGTTTAGCACAAAAATAACGTAATTTCTAAAAACCTTATAAAGAGTTCGCTCTTTGTAAGTTATTTACAAGGAAATTGTACCTATATTGTGAATAATATATATATTTTTTACATGAAATATTAGTAACATTCTTGCTTACCATTCCAACTAAGCTTAAACTTGTGCTAGGAGATTTATTAGTAATAGATAGTCTGGCCATAAATACGGTTACAATTAAAAATAAACAATTAATTACAATTGAATTTGGAATCTGTCATTTTTATATGATTGTTTTCTGAGATTTCTCATTATGACGCTGATATATTGTACAATATTTTGCAATATTAAAATTAAGTGGGGTGATAAAGAGAACTGAGTCGCTAAGATTGCATTACAGAAACTAGGTAAGGGCCCAAATGCAATTTTCAAAACTCTCCATACGCTTGGTATTAGTAAAAATAATATGTTTGCATACCGGGTTGTTAATAGGTACAACAAGATCTCTTCTATTTGTGACTGTATTTTTTTTCAAACCTTCTTATTTCTGTTATTCAAAATAATCATGTAATCGATGCCTCTTTACCTACATAGTGGTTGCTTATTGATGTCGTTCTTGTAAAAATCAACTAGACGGAATACGAACTCTTCAAAGGCATTTTGTATTTCCTCTCCAGAATTTTTTTTCTTTTTCAAAAAGAAAGCTAGCAATATTTCTTTTTTTTTCTGAAATATTACTAACAATCTTGTTAACCATTCCAACTAAGCTTAAACTTGTGTTAGGAGATGGTTCACGTCAATAGTCGAATGGTGGATTTGAACCTACGACCTTCCGATTCATAGACCTAAACCATTAAGTATATATACTTAGTCTGGCCATAAATACGGTTACAATTAAAAATAAACAATTAATTACAATTGAATTTGGAATCTGTCATTTTTATATGATTGTTTTCTGAGATTTCTCATTATGACGCTGATATATTGTACAATATTTTGCAATATTAAAATTAAGTGGGGTGATAAAGAGAACTGAGTCGCTAAGATTGCATTACAGAAACTAGGTAAGGGCCCAAATGCAATTTTCAAAACTCTCCATACGCTTGGTATTAGTAAAAATATGTTTGCATACCGGGTTGTTAATAGGTACAACAAGATCTCTTCTATTTGTGACTGTATTTTTTTTCAAACCTTCTTATTTCTGTTATTCAAAATAATCATGTAATCGATGCCTCTTTACCTACATAGTGGTTGCTTATTGATGTCGTTCTTGTAAAAATCAACTAGACGGAATACAACGAACTCTTCAAAGGCATTTTGTATTTCCTCTCCAGAATTTTTTTTCTTTTTCAAAAAGAAAGCTAGCAATATTTCTTTTTTTTTCTGAAATATTACTAACAATCTTGTTAACCATTCCAACTAAGCTTAAACTTGTGTTAGGAGATGGTTCACGTCAATAGTCGAATGGTGGATTTGAACCTACGACCTTCCGATTCATAGACCTAAACCATTAAGTATATATACTTAGTCTGGCCATAAATACGGTTACAATTTAAAATAAGCAATATATTACATTTGAATTTGGAATATGTCATTTTATTTGATTGTTTTCTGAGATTTCCCATTATGACGCAGATATTGTACAATATTTTGCGATTTTAAAATTGAGTGGGGTGATAAAGAGAACTGAGTCACTGAGATTGCATTACAGAAACTAGGTAAGGCCCAAATGTACTTTAAAGGTACTTTAAGGAGAGTTTGGAAAAGTTCTGATTAATTCTATTTTGTGAATATTACGAATATTCTATTTGAAGACGGTTTTTATTGGTACTCGTAATAAATTAATAACATTACTTACAAGATAAAATGAGCCAAAATTAACGGAGGGCAAATGACTAGCATACATATAAAAATGAAATGTTATCTCTCCTATGTTGCTTTAACTTAAGTACAAATAAAACAATACGCTTGTGCCCGAAACCAATTGTCAATAGAGCGATACTATCCTATTCAACCCTCAGATTGACCTTTTGGGGCGTTTAATTAAAACGGATCTTTGGTCCGATTACCCAAATTCTATTAAATATAATTAATTCCACCCTTCTGGGTCTGATTTATCTGTATTATACAAATACCACGGCCGTTGTATGCTTAGAATTCCAATATTTAGCTCAAGTTGCGTACTACACTCGCAACCCGAGTTCTCAATTTAAAAGTTTGAAAATTTATAGATGAAGGACAATAATGTGATGGAAACCAGGATATCTGAGAATTGTTTGGTGTCGTTTTTGAAGTTATACTTCTTAAGGCGCGTTATAAAAAAATGATGACAGTAACAGGTCGAAGCTGCAGTGATAATTGTGCTTGTATACTTTTTCAAGTGCTCCAATATAATTGAGGTTAACTATCCGTATGTATTATTTATTGATATATATTTAAATATTATTATTTAATATAATATTAATTATCTCCATGCAATTAAATCCCAGCCAGAGAGAGGCAAAGGATCGATGCATTCTAGATTTGGAGGCGTATGTTAAGGATACCCTGGACTGCGAAACGCACCAATGCATCTATCCTAAGCCAACGACAAATTAAGACTCGTTTATCTACCATATGCCGACAACGAATACTGGCGTATTTCGGACACACAATGCGCAGAGACGAAGAAAGAGTCTAGATAAACTGATCGTAGTTGGGAGCACCGCAGGAAAAAGATCTCGCGGCCGTTCACCAACGAGGTGGTCCGATCAGGTGAAAGACTCGTCGTCCTCCAAATTTTACAGTGCTGTAAGAGACGCGCTGCACAGAAGCCGGTGGAGGCAAATCATCCGCTCCAGGTGCAACCCTGATGGTGACCACGA
Source organism: Meandrusa payeni (assembly GCA_029286785.1). Lineage (NCBI taxonomy): Eukaryota > Metazoa > Arthropoda > Insecta > Lepidoptera > Papilionidae > Meandrusa > Meandrusa payeni. The sequence continues at coordinate 7,515,688 of JAGSMX010000021.1, forward strand.
TCCTCAGACATGAGGGACCGACACTAGAGAGAGATGCAATTAAAAGCCGTGGTAGCTCAGTGTCCGGGCTTAGTAAATATGCTTATTAAGTAAACTTTCATTACACACTAATTAATAAGTTCACTAAATTAAACTAAATTTCATACTTAAAAGATATTTATTAGTACATAATATTATAAAGTACTAATAAATATTTATTTAATTAAGAGCCGTGGTAGCTCAACTATCTGGGCGGTTCGATCCCCGATGCCGGCACCAATAAATTTGTTGTTACAATTTTATGTGCTGATTTACCAGGCGGTGGTGATGAAAAACATCGTGAGAAAACCTACATGTCTTAGAATTTTTTTCTAAGGCATGTGAAGTCTGCCAATCCGCACTAGGTGTGCGTGGTGAACTATGCCCTTATACTCTCTTTACAGAGAAGGTCTGTGTCCAGCAGTGGGACATATATAAAGGCTGTATGTAACTTTAACTTTATGCAATTAAAAACTATTTTTATGTTTCCAAAGAAGTATAACTTCTCACGCGCGTACATAAGTACAAGCCCCCATTTTTTTATTCATTCAGTATTCATTCAGGCACCTAATATACAATACTATTTTTCAGTATTTATTTTGACATCACTTACTTTGCGCTCGGAAGTGGAGGGTCATATCATGAGGAAACATATGTTACAAAATTTCAGATTCAGATTTTTATTGGTAATTAATTACAAAATAATAAATTACAAGTCGATTATTTACTACAAATTACTACAAATTAAATAATATAATTGAACAGAAAAAAATAATGAAAAAATAGTACTTGGAATAAATAAATGCTATTAATTTGTAATTTCATTTGTCAATTTCTCCACACTATAAAATGCTCTTTCAACCAGCCATGACTTCAACCTATTTTTAAACATTGCTAGACTAGGAGCTTTTCAGCAGTTACATGCTTAAGGAGTCGATCGATCGGGTCTGTGACGTGTGTCATCTTGTCCGATATTGAAGTTCTTTCCTAAAATATGTATAGTTTGCCCCTTACTTACCTTATTATACTCTGTTAACATTGAAAGCCTGTGCCCGTCAGTGGGGCATACATATAAGCTGTAACTTTCCCCTAGAATGAAAAACTAGATAGTAAAACGGAAATAGGACCTTGCAATATTCATTTCAAAGTTAAAAGGATTCGTAATATTGCGAAACATTTCACCGTCCGAGTGCGGACTTCAGATACAAAGTTGATTATTACCTCGCCACTCCAGTAGCGTGCTTGGAGCGAGAGGCTTTATTGTTTTCTCGGAAGGTAGGTTATTAAATTTTAATATCCTGCCGTCCGCACATACTTATTTTATATGCAAAAAATTAAGTTTCCGTTTGGGATGGTTTTTCAAAATTGATAACTTATGTTTATTCTTAAGCTGACTCTGTGATGTATCGTACATCTAATGAGTCAGTCTTGAGCTCACTCTGATATGTATCGCACATATAATATATTTTTTTATTTGAAATATTTATTTATTTACTTTTTACACACACACACACATTTTATATACCGACATGCACATACACAAAAATATTAGATACATATTATCATATCATTTTATATATCATATTCCATAAACAGTTTGGACTCTTTAAAAAGAAAATCCGAAGGTCCCAAACTTGACTACGTAATGACAAGCTGCACATATGTAGTCGAACCTTAAATAATTAATGAAAACTAAATAGTATAGTGTAAACAGTAAATGAATTTGTTTGTGGATTTTTTTATGGCGTCACTTGTGTCTCTTTCCATGACCAACTCGGACATAATCTATTTCGAATCGCGATTAGGAATTTCATGCTTGAGTGAAAAATAAATACGTCTTGGAGAGTTCTCTACTGGAATTACTTCATGGAGTCATAATGCTGAACTACAGTCAATTCACGTAAGATATTTATTATAGTGTAGTTATACTTTTAGTTGTGTTGACCTAGCGTACCGTATGTTTAAGTTTTTTAATGAAATTTAAATAATTAATTTAATTTTAAGGATATTTAATTGTCTATCAAGCACAATTTATTTCAGTTAGCTAGCGTCTTTATCTTACGAGATATTCAAACTTTCTTAACTGACCCTTTATTTTTGATTACATTTATACGAAAATAAGCCAATTTGTCAGGTATAGTGGATAAGAACTAGTTATAAGTAAAAAGTCACAATGTTAAATTGTGACGTTATACAAAGTAAATGAATGGTTGAGGGTAGTTTTATTATGTTCGTAAAATGAGATCCCAGTTCATTAAATTATAATACACTGTCTTTGCTATTTCATGTACATCTTGTCTGTTATAAATTTCCCTGGAGCTTTCTATGTCAGTTTATTTCATACACAGTTAAGTTAATGATTGATATTTTAATTTGAAATCAGACGAACTAATACAGTTAAATTATTGTTTTGCAATACCAAGTTAATATGAAGATCAACTAAATTATTGATTATGAATTAAAGATACAATAATGTTCACGTAAGTCACAAAGATATCATTGGAATAAGTTATTATACGTCACAATCGCTGGGTGTGGCTCAAATCGCATGTGTTGACTAACACGAAGCAAATCACTTCGTTGGGGATGTTCCCAATTAAAGGTTTTTATAAGAACCATGTCTGTTCCTTCTGTAGTAGTCTTTGTTTCTAATGATTGGTATAACTAAGTTATCTCTATTACATGAAATAGAGATAACTTAGTTTAGTTTCCGGCGTCAGGTGGGATCGTGGTGAAGCACTAGTTTGTACTCCATAAAAATTGTTGGCAGCGCATTTCAGAATCTTATTGTTTTAATTGTGTAAAAAATCAGTGTGATATGATGAGTATGTCAGTCATATACCTAATTCCAGGACGCCTTGCACCTATAAAATATTAAAAACGTGCCAACAAAGTTTTCCGTAGCATTTCGTAGACCTGCCGTAGCCAAAAAGCTAGTTATATTATAAAAGCTTTTACGGTCAATAGGAGATTTACTTCCTCGCTACCGTCAGAGCTATAAAAGTTTGAGAATTCAAATAAAATATTGCCCCTATATGCTAGCCGAAATCCAAATCGGAACAAAGTTGGGTGCTTTATGTAATAAAATGCATACGGTTTTATATCTGGGTTAGAAACTATATCCGGTATTTTAATAAGCAAGACATATATTTTTTAATGTATCAATATGAAAGCTCTGACGTTTGTATGTATGAACAATGCCCGCATTTTGACTTATACGCCCACTAAGTGGCGTTCTTAGTCAATCCTCAATCAAGATCAATGGTGTAATTTTCTGTTTTAAACCGACTTCAAAAAAGAAGAGGTTCGACTGTAAGTTTTTTATTTTTAAATTTGTTAGCTCATAACTTCCGACTGGGTGGACCGATTTTGATGATTCTTTTTATTTCCAAGCTGGTACTGCTTATGTGCTCTATGAGACCTATAAGAGAGATCTATTAGTCTAATTCTGACAATGACATACATGAGAAAGCCATATGTCTTAAATTTGCATTACGTATGTGCGCGACAAATGGACGAATAACTCAATATCATGCCAACTTAATTCTATGAAAAATCTAAAAACTCAATTTTTGTTGTAAAGAATTTACTCCAAGATAAGTTTGATGAGAGTTTGGTTAGGTTCTGATTAATTATATTTCGTAATATTCCTACGATAATTCGTAAATATAAAGAGGACGTCAACGTGAACGTAATAGTGTAAAACGTTAGATTCGATTTAGAGTCGGTTGTTTTTGCTCGTAAATATATTTGTTAAATGGTTGTGCAGTCATAGTGCCATTTATGAACCGGGTTTAATTTTTTTGTAAGAATTCGGTTTCAATTACGTACCATATGAATTTTGTTGGCATAGTTCTAAGATATACCAGTGAAATTCAAACATCGTATGGGAGAATGCTTGTCGATAGTGATTACATTCACAACAACGAACGAGAATTCTTCCAATAAGGATATTTTAGGCCTAACAATTTCGTAATATACCTATGATGCGAAGAAAATAAAACAGATTTATTTCGGAATATTAGATTTGATTTTTAGTCATTTTTATACCCAAAATATAGTTTTAAACTGACGAGACAAGCATGGCCTTATAATTCTCTTTTACTAGTGTTCAATTAGTTAATTTGGCCCACATAAAAGTAGGCGAAAATTTATTAATTGGGATATGAATTGAAATTTTACTGATGGGCAAAAAAGGTCGGTGGAAAGCTCAATCTAAAATGGAATATAATTCAAACACATAAAAGGACGTGACAACTGTTAGCTATCTGATCTTTTAGTCTAAGATATCACGACAGAGCGAGTGACTTACCTGAAACTTATTGTGTCTTTAGAAAACTTTAGCCCTACCTAATTACTACCTGAATGAAGGGTCCTAATTAAAATGCCTTTTCGGTGTCATGGTCACCATGGCCAACATCTGCCTGGACATCATCATTGTGTCTTTAATTCATAATTAATAATTTAGTTGATCATCAAATTAATTTGGCATTGTAAACAATCTTCTTCTTCTTCTTCTTTTGGTGCCATCTTCTATCGAAGGTTGGCGACCATCATGGTGATTTGGACCCTCGACACAGCAGCTCGAAATAAAGAACGTGTGCTCTTATTGTGCCATTGGCGTAGATTTTTAAGCCAAGATGTTCTTCTCCTTCCCGAATTTCTTTTCCCTTGTATCTTTCCCTGGATTATAAGCTGTAACAAATCGTATTTGGGATTGCGCATTATATGCCCTAGGTATTCCAGCTTTTGTACACAATAATTTAACTTTATTAGTTTGTAATCTGACTTCTAATCAATTTTGTGTAAAGATTGTGAGGACGCGCAGTTGTGACGGTATTCGTTATAATAATTCTTTATACAAAGTTACGCTGTCTGATTAAAACTAGTGTATTAGTTATTGGACTATTACATCAAGTATTACACAACTTTTTCTATTTATTTGAAAGCTGGTGCTGCTTTTGTGCTTATGAGATCTATTAGTCTAATTCTGACAATAACATACATGAGAAAGCCATATGTCTTAAATTTGCATTACGTATGTGCGCGACAAATGGACGAATAACTCAATATCATGCCAACTTAATTCTATGAAAATCTAAAACTCAATTTTGTTGTAAAGAATTTACTCCAAGATAAGTTTGATGGGAGTTTGGTTAGGTTCTGATTAATTATAATTCGTAATATCCGTACGATAAATCGGAAATATAAAGAGGACGTCAACGCGTAATAGTGTAAAACGTTAGATTCGATTTAGAGTCGGTTGTTTTTGCTCGTAAATATATTTGTTAAATGGTTGTGCAGTCATAGTGCCATTTATGAACCGGGTTTAATTTTTTTGTAAGAATTCGGTTTCAATTACGTACCATATGAATTTTGTTGGCATAGTTCTAAGATATACCAGTGAAATTCAAACATCGTATGGGAGAATGCTTGTCGATAGTGACTACATTCACAACAACGAACGCGAATTCTTCCAATGAAGATATTTTACGTCTAACAATTTCGTAATATACCTATGATGCTAAGAAAATAAAACAGATTTATTTCGGAATATTAGATTTGATTTTAAGTCATTTTTATACCCAAAATATAGTTTTAAACTGACGAGACAAGCATGGCCCTATAATTCTCTTCTACTCGTGTTCAATTAGTTAATTTGGCCCATATAAAAGTAGGCGAAAATACTTAATTGGGATATGAATTGAAATTTTACCGATGAGCAAAAAAGCTCGGTGGAAAGCTTAATCTAAAATGGAATTCAATTCAAACACATAAAAGGACGTGACAACTGTCATCTATCTGATCTCTTAGTCTAAGATATGACTCTATCACAAGATATCGCGACAGAGCGAGTGATTTACCTGAACCTTATTGTGTCTTTAGATAACTTTAGCCCTACCTAATTACTACCTGAATGAAGGGTCCTAATTAAAATGCCTTTTCAGTGTCACAGTGGCCATGGCCGACATCTGCCTGGACATCATCATTGTGTCTTTAATTCATAATTAATAATTTAGTTGATCATCAAATTAATTTGGCATTGTAAACAATCTTCTTCTTCTTCTTCTTTTGGTGCCATCTTCTATCGAAGGTTGGCGACCATCATGGCGATTTGGACCCTGGACACAGCAGCACGAAATAAAGAACGTTTGCTCTTATTGTACCATTGACGTAGATTTTTAAGCCAAGATGTTCTTCTCCTTCCCGAATTTCTTTTCCCTTGTATCTTTCCCTGGATTATAAGCTGTAACAAATCGTATTTGGGATTGCGCATTATATGCCCTAGGTATTCCAGCTTTTGTACACAATAATTTAACTTTATTAGTTTGTAATCTGACTTCTAATTAATTTTGTGTAAAGATTGTGAGGACGCGCAGTTGTGACGGTATTCGTTATAATAATTCTTTATACAAAGTTACGCTGTCTGATTAAAACTAGTGTATTAGTTATTGGACTATTACATCAAGTATTACACAACTTTTTCTATTTATTTTCCTTTTTATTATTATTTCTAAGCAAGTGCTTGACTACGATCCCACCTGATGTTAAGTGGAAATGCAGTCCTGGATGGTAACCATTATGATGGATACCCAAAATGTAATCGGAAGGAAAGACAGACGCGGGCAAACTATTCCAGTCCTTTGCTGTACGAAGAATGAAAGTCGAAGCAAATCGCTTCGTTCGGGTTTGAGGGATGTTCACAACAAAAGGATGAAATCCCGCAGTTATGTGAAGAGAACAAATTTCCACATAATATAAAAGAATGTGTACTTAATATACTAAATTTCTGTAACATTCACTTTCCTAAAAGACATAAAATGCAGTTCTTGGCTTTGTATAAAACCTGTTTTTCATTCGCTCGGATTTCGTGCTACTTTAAGAGTGGCGTCGTGAAAAGCGTGCAGTATTGAATGCTCCCATATTTCCCACAGGAGCGATATGTTAGAAGGAGATTACGATGCAAGCCGGTTGAGCTTGTTGTACCGGAATAATAATTTAACCAATGTCTGTAAAGTTGTGATATTTATTTTTAAGTAGTAATTTTTGTGCCAATTTTTCACATTACAACGTTGTGTATAATTTTATTTATTTATTATCTTCCGCGGTGTTACCCGTGCTAAAAACTATTTCTTTATTTTATCTTAATGTTCTTAGTCCAAGTTACATCTTATTACATCAGCTATATGTCAGTGAAAGTCCTGTCGAAATCGGTACAGCTGTTACCGATAATACCCGAAACAAAAAGGCAGATAAAAATTGTAAAAAATGTGATTTTGGTATATACACTCGTAAGCAAAAATAAATGTAAATGTGTCTTATGGTAATATTCAAGAAGATAGTGTAAAAGTTATGTACAGAGCATATAACTGTAAATAGACATCGTCAGCTAATGGGAATGTGTCTACACTAGACGAACGGCATCTCGCCTAATTTGTATTCCGATGTCGATACTTTGTCCACTTTAATGAACTTTGCAGCGCGAGCAAAGTTTAAATAGACTTTGTTTTACAATTTAGATTTAAGATATAAATGGGATAATTAGCACAAGCACCCTCAACATCCCTGTATCTTTCTCGTCTAGTCGCCATCGGTCGTTCTAAAAGCCGTGGGTTAAAGTAGAGTTAACATAAAGACTACGACGCGGAGTGGTAACGTCCATGAGGGTTTTGAGGGTAGAAGTTTCAATGCACGCCTTCCGAGATGGGCTAGCCAGGCGAAGCGCTAGAAGCTGTGCTCGCGTTCCTTACAGAGTTAACACGACCCCTCGATATTGCTGATGGCGTCATCGTAATCATCCCAACGAGGGCATGTATGCGTGGGCCCTCGAAATAAAAGATAACATAAAATTAAAGGTGCAAGTTTAGGGAAAAAGTAAACTTGAAATTATTTTATATATAAATATACATACATACATTAAGTTTTTATTGTTGTATCTCTAAGCTGGCACCCTCGTTAATTTATCTCTGAACATGCCCCAGAGAAAGCCTTTTGTCATTAAGGTAAATCATATTATAGGCAAATAAAGATTGATTAAATAATCGCCTACATGCATATACTCGTATATAGCCGTAAGCAAAAATAAAGGGTCGGTTAAGAAAGTTTGAATATCTCGGAAGATAAAGACGCTAGCTAACTGAAATAATAGACATGTGCATGATAGATTACTGCTTTAATTGATAGATTATTGCTGCGTTAATAGCTGCGACACAGTTTCTACTACTGCGGCTATTATCGAACTAGTTTGTACATGAATTTTTGGTTTGAAATAAAATCATATTATTATTATTTAAATGTGGTCGAATTGTTACAATATCGTCCATGAGAAAAACATATATGTTTTAAATTTTGCAATACGTATGTGCACCACAAATCAGTTGGCGTGATATCGAGTTAATATCACGCCAACCTATTTCGATGATTCATTTTTTATAGGAAAAGATGTACTTTAGGAGTAGGTTGATAAACGTTTGGTTAGTTTCTGATTACTTTTATTTCGTAATATTCTATAACGGTAATACGAAAATACATAGAGGACGTCCGCACGTAATAGCGTTTGATTCGATTTGACGTCGATTTTTGTTTTAATACGTAAATTAACTTGTTAGAAGCTAAATATATTCTAATTATTCTAAATATTTTACTTAAATATATTATTTAATTGTATTTTATAATAATTATTCAAATGTTTAATTTCACAATTGTCAGTGTCGTGACATTTATTTAGCTAGCCTTTCGGTTTTCTACAGATTGCATTTTGGAGAGTGCACACTCTCCAAAATGCAATCTGTTCAAATCAAATGTTAAACGCGATTACACGCGGACGCCCTCTATGTATTTTTAAACTATCGGAATATTGCGAAAAAGAATTAATAACCATGTAATAAAACTCTCATCAAACTACTCTTGAAGTACATTCTTTCCAATAAAAAATCATCGAAATCGGTCGCGTGGTGCCCTGAAACTTTCTTTACAGAGAAGGCCTGTGCCCAATAAGGACATATATAACTTTAACTTTAAAATGAGTTATGTCTGGGAGTTTTTAGATCTTGGACTACATAAGAAACAAGCGCAGAGTAAAAATTTAAAAAAAATCTGTAGCTCTAATGACCTCTTCACACAACACTCGAACCGATATTGTCGGTGGAGCGATGACTTGACTTCTCCATTGAAATCGGAATAAACGCGGATTTTTATAACAGATTTCATGTCTCGTATTGATGATATTTAAATATATGTAATTATTATTGATATTATAAATAAATATACGTACTCACGCAATTGATTTACGTTTTCAACCGACTTAAAAAAAGGAGGAGTTACTCAATTCGTCCGTTTGTTTTTATTAAATTTGTTACTTCATAACTTTGAACTGGGTGAACCGATTTTGATGGTTCATTTTTCAATTGAAAGCTGGTGGTTCCGATGTGATTGTATTTATCCGATACAGACAATGGCATTCATGAGAAAACCATATGTGTTAAATTTGTATCAAGTATGTGCTCTACAAACGGTTGAACAACTCAATTTCACGCCAACCGATTTCGATGATTCATTTTTGATTAAAAAGGATCTGATTATTTCTATTTCATAATATTCCTACGATAATTCTAAAATACAAAGAAGGAATCCGTGTAATAGCGTTCAACGTTTGCATCGATTTAAAATTGGTTTTTGTTTTTACTCGTTATATTCTGTCAAAAATCTAACGATATCTTTATTGCAGAAAAAGTTAGTAAGTCACCCAAATTACCTTTTTTCTTCCTTGCTACCACAATCTCATCCGTTATATATCTTATAGAAATATAGCCTCATAAAACGTAATGTAATGTATTGGACCTTAAGTCACAATTTATCAAAAATGTTACACGGTCCGAATAAAATATATGACGACATTTATTCTAAGGTGTAAAAGAAACGGGCAAATAACAGTATATCAAGAGAAGAAACTGAAATTAAATTGATTAATGTACGTAAGTGGCAGAAAAAGTGTAACTTCAAGGAACGAACCTCCTTTCTCAAAGGCCGGTATTTGAAGTTCTTCTGGTGTTGTAGATGTTCATAGGCGATGGTGATCACTTGAGACGAGTGGTTAAATGTAAGTTTTTGCCCCTTTTCCTATAAAAAAATATTCCCAACAGTGGGATATGCAATAATTCTACTTTAATCATTTCGCTAAAGGATAGAATCCTAAACGAACATATTTGTCAGAGAACAAAGGTATTCGATATAGCTCTTAATTGCATAATTGTGTGTGTTAAAATATATAATAAGAGTTTAACGCTTAAGCGAATGAGATTTTCACAAAAGTGATACTTGAAAGTTTTTCAAGTTGAAAAATTAATTAGCGCACTCGTTTAAGTTTTAAAATATTCCATTGATCAAAGAAGGCACTTTTAACTTCGTTGAACAAAAACGTAAGTTGATTTCTTTTTACTTAAGTAAACCATTTATATTTCAATTTCGAACAATTTGCGAGAAGATTTCTGCTTTTTTAAAATTGCGCATTGTGGTCAATTAAAGACATTATCCATCATAGTTCCACCAATCTCGTGGTATGTGCCGAAACGCAGAAGCATCTGCCCTTCTTGCCTTGATACAATTTCTTTATCAAGGCCTTAAAGTACGATAAGATATATTCCGGCCATCCGGGGCGAGACGCTGAATGCTTACGTGACGCTGTCTCGTCCCATCATGGCGAAGGACAGGTCAGTTTTTAGTTGGCACAACTTGCCCGTTTCCCTGTTAATGCGTCGCAAATTCAAAGTTCCCTGTTCCAAGGAACTTTTGAATATTATTTATGTACCAAACAAGCATTTGGTATATAATAAAAAGCCATTTAATCCAAATCGGCATTTCCATTTTATTTTGCGATGTTTGTTAGAAATATTATTTATCCGATTTGGACCCCTGATCGGGTAAAGGCCTCCTACATCCTTTTTCATGACTGCCTGTCCTCGGCTGACATTATCCAGTCATTTCCGTCCTTGTCACCGTTCACCGTTACTTGTCGACCAATATTTCTTTTTCCCATTGATCCTTTCCATCGTGTGGCTTCAATGGTCCAACTTTTGTCCGAGTATCTTGAGATATGTTGGTATATAATATTATTTACAAAATGCTTTTTGTCGAGGCTGATTTAGATAGGAAGGAGGTTAATTGAGCACCCGCGAAGTGCAAGGCGACACGACCCAGCCGATGTCGTCTTCTTCCCGGGTCCGTTGTAGCGAACGACAAAAGCCTCCACCCTTATTGCCCCGTGAAGCAGAGTCCATTTTAGTCGCCTTCTACGACAGGAAGGGGATACCGTAGCCTTATTTCACGAGCTCAGGACTACGGGCCTTAGGCGAAACTTACATTATATATATGAGTAAATTATTTATACATATATAGGTCAAGGAAAAAATCAATTCAGCAAGTGATTTTACTAATAAGATGGTAATGCAGCTTAGACTTAAAAATAGCAAGTGATTATGCCTCTTGACCTTGTTAAAAAATTAAAATTGCTAGTAAAAAAATCAAGTGTGTGGCTCCAAAAGCGGTCTGTGTGTTCAATACAATTGCAACTTGAATAATTTATTTTTATTTTTTAATTAAAACACGAAACGAAGCCTCGTAAAAGCTGAAACAATTGTTGTTGTTGAAATTAATTTGTATGAAAATTTATTAGCCCATGCAAATTTCATTGAACGAATCCACGGGAATTCATTTAAGCTCGTAAAAGAAAATAGTTTTATTTTAATAAATAATTGATATTCAGAGTGGAAAGCTTATGAAGTAATATAAAAAATCCCACTTTTCATTTTTTTATTTTTTTGCACTAATCTAGAAATTTCCTTTATTGATAGCAAAACATTAGGATAATACAATGGGTACAACTATATGGTATAGTTTTGGTACAAATAAATAACCTACCGTCTGGCAACATGCCAGGCGGTCAGTAGAGCGTTGTTTGATGCCAATTGAGTTGAACAGGATATTGAACACTGGCGGCGCTTCACATCGAATGAATGTCATTGTGATAGGTTTTAACAAGAACAGCCGAGGCGGCCTACAAGGTTTGGAATTTCTCGATTAAATCGTTTTATGTTTGTTGCACTTTGATTAATTTATTGACCAAATTATTATTTAAACAAAGAATGAATGAATATACTTTATTGCGCAACAATTTAAAAAATACATCACAGAAATAATAAATATATAAATTTACATTACGATTAATTGCATGCGCAATGGACGGTCTTGTCGCTAAGAGCGATCTCTTCTAGACAACCTTTGTATGCACAGAAACTTGCGTCTAAAAACATTTATATTATTCAAAAAGACAATATTATTCATGTGTCAACATTCAGTTTAATGGCAACACTGGTGTTGTGTCTATGGCCTTAGCCAGCCGTGCCTTTGTTCGTGGGCGACGAGATCATTTAAATTCAGGTGACCGCATGTTTGTTTTCTCATGAAAATATATGGGCTCATTGCTGGTGTGTTTCAAATGGTAGATATCGCGAGTCAAAGCCCTTAGCTATCACTGTTACCTAAGGACACTAGTACCTGGATGACCGAATTTTTCTCGGTATTTTTTGTTCAATTGTGTTTTTTGGAAATTATATTTAGATACGTATTACATAATGATCAAATATATACATATTTTTTTTCATCAATAATATAAGTAAATCATACACTCATTGGATTAGTATTAATTAACAGCGCCATCTAGTGAATTCAATTTAGTGTTACTTTGAGGTTAAAGCAGTCATTAAAAAATAATATTAATAATACTCGCTTTGCACACCTTTTCTAAAAATGAATCCTAGCTAGATCGATTTATTGCCCATACTACTAAATTTCATGGCTATTGTTGAAGCTGTTTCCGAGGTTCAGATTATCTAAACAAATAAATAAGACTCGATCTGTTTGTAATAGTAAAATATTTTTTATTATGTATATTACCAAAGTAACATTTTTCACAATAAACTAGGTGCGTCCCGCAGTGTTACCTGCAGTTAAAAACCATCAATTTATTTATTTCTAAAATAAAAGTAATTTACATAAAGTAGCTTATTACATCAGCTGTCTGCCAGTGAAAGTCTCGTGAAAATCGATCCAGCCATTCCAACGATTAGCCATAACAAACACAAGGATCAAAAATTGTAAAAATTGTGCTGCTTAGCGGGTATTTTAATATTATACCATTACAAATTATCCAATTTCATTTATTTGTATAGATATACAAGAATTGCTTTTTTAAAGATATTAAATAGAGAAGAGAAATGATTACGCATACTATGTGATTTAAGACCATTTTCCCTCTCTAACCACATAAAGGTGAAAAGGACATGAGAGCGTTTTTTTAAATTAGTGTTGATAAAATCAACCAGCATGTCTCCAATTATAAACGAGGTCCTTATAAAAAGGTTCAATACAATCAATTATGCATACTAAATGGCAGTAAATGAGCGGGTTCAAGTGTTAATATACCATTTGCTTCCGTGGACAATTGAATTATACGTGCGCTCTCAACCCGGTGTGAATAGGTCAATGCTTTAGCTTAATGTCGCTTGAACGCAGACGTTCGGGATTCAGGAGTAATTGTTTTTAATTTTAGTCATTGTATTGCTTGAAGTATAATTCTATCTACAGTAACTTTATAATAAGTCGCGTTATATATTGAATAAAACTTTTTTCAACCGACTTCAAAATGAAGTATGGTGTACCAATTTTGAATATTATTTTTTTATTTGAAAGATGGTGATTTCCGTGTGGACAATTTGCTCCAATTCTGACATTGGCATTCATGAGAAAAATTAATCTTAAATTGTCATTAACTATGTGTACATCAGCTATATGTCAAATAAAGTCCAGTCTAAATCGGTCCGGTCGTTGCAGAGATTAGCCGGAACAGACAGACAGACAAAAATTGTTTTTTTTACAGATTGGCCAGAGAACCTTTTTTTTTTTTTTGTTTACGAGGAGGAAATCTTCAAAAAGATACCCCGCCTTCTGGGGGGAAGGCGGCGGTCATGTGGGGTTTTACCCACTAAAACCTCCCAGTGGCCCTTTCCTCGGTGCATGACGAGGGGCTCCGGGATCTCCAGATCTTCTTAAGAGCCCAGAACTACAGGGCTGTGGCCAGAGAACCTGGCTTTAACTGCTTTCACCGGATTGAGAAGTGGCATAGCTCTTAGGTCGCTTAGCCTGAACCTCTATCGCTAGTAACTCGATACCAGGGTAAGCCGAGGTTACCCTCCGGTGAGGGGTAACCTCGGCTTGTACGGTTACTATGTTACGCGTAAGCATTCCGATCCGAGGGCGCCCAAAAGGGCCGAACCACGAGTCGGTCAGCTGCTGTTTCACGGATAATCTAAGATATTCAAAAACTAAATTAACTTTGAGTGCCGCTTCGGGAGACAAAAGTTTTAATATATTTTATTTTAATATTACAAACAAATACACCAATGTCATTTGTATAGATTAAACATTTTTTTTATTGGAAGAAGTTAAATGTGAAACAGACATACAGTAAATTATAATGGTATAAATTTAGAATTGTCGAAGCGTATGTACGTATGTAGGTTTGTAAGTGTGTATGGGAGTGTGTATAAGGGAGAGTATGCAATTTTTTTTCTATAGGTTTTTGTTTATTCATGTGGATTTGTGTTTAGGTGCGTGCGTATACATATCTTTTATGGTTCATCGTTAAACGCTATCAGGGCCAATGTATTAAGGTCAATAAGTACAGTAGATGTAGAAGAAACACTTACTCGATTTTATTGTCCCTAACCCTCATCTCCGTCCGTTACACTTCCTAAAACTACTTAATTAAATGTCCCTAAGGGTTGTTACTGCGCGGTCTAAGGCGGACCATTGTCTGTTAATCCCTATGATGTGAAATCTATTGCTTACTTATTACTACGAACTTCTATTTTCTTCATCCTATTTAACGTAGCAGAGTAGACAGATATAGCTAATACTATTTATTATACATTTCATCGAGCTTCGTACGTCATATAAGTATATTGTTTGAATAACGTAAAATTGCCTTTATATCAATTGTTTTAAATACGTTTTAATAGAACATCCTTCAAACCTGAACGTAGCGCTTTGCTACGTCTTTCATTCATCGTGCAGCAAGGGACTGGAATAGTTTGTCCGCGTCTGTCTTTCCCTTCGATTACAATGTGGGTATTTTCAAGAGAAGAGTGAATAGGCATTTACTAAGTAAATGCTCATTACCATCAGGACTGCATTCCCACATTAGGTGGGATCGTGGTGTAGCACTTGCTTAGAAGGTTTAAAAAAGAATAAATTATATTGATAACTTCTTGAGCCGTGTTCAGCACTTACAGTAGGGGAAAATCTGATAGCCTCGCGTCTCCGACATGTTAATGTTGTATTTATATTTTGTCATTGTCTTGCACAGCCCATAATATATTTGAATAACAAATTTACCATATAGACATGTAGATAGTTGTTGCTGTCAATAGATGATGAAGCATGTTTTTAAAGCTCCTAGCACAAACTTAAGCTTAGTTGGAACAGTTAACAAGAATGTTGAGATGGCGAATGCTAACGAGACCCCATCTCGTCCATGGTGGGAGGTTTTAGTCGGTAGGGGCCTCTTGTAGGCAGGTTATGTCGGGCTGTATTAATAAAATTACCTCCCACGTTAAAAAAAGGTTAACAGGAATGTTATTTTTATGTTAAACTTAGTAATTATGAAAAAAATAATTGCTTATAAGTTTATTTTTTCACAAATATTATTAACATCCTTTTTCAACTAAGGTTAAGCTGGTGCTAGAAGACAGCTCATGTCAGTCGAATGGCGGATTCGAACCTACGTACCTTTGAGCATTAGGCTATTGACGCTATTTTGGATGTAGATATTAAAATTCTAAGTTACATGTCCCTATAATTGCCACCGGTTTATAAATGACATATATACCTTTTCATGCATATAATGACATATACACATGAAAAGGTATATAAAAAAGCAATGATAGCCTAATGGGTAAGTGTTGGATATAATAATCATATAATCGGACAATCAGTCCGTATATAATCCGGCACCAATAACATTTGTTGTTGCAATTTTATGTGCTGATATACTACGCGCTCGGCGGTGAAGGAAAACATCGTGAGGAAACCTACATGTCTTAGAATTTTTTTCTAAAGCATATGAAGTCTGCCAATCCGCACTAGAGCTGCGTTGTGGACTATGGCCTTATACTCTCTTCACAGAGAAGGCCTGCGCCCAACAGTGGGACAAATATATTATATATAAAGACTGTAACTTTGACTTTAATTTTGATAGACTCTTTTTGTCTTATTTCTCTTTCCTATCTGAAATTATATCTAGTAATCAAACAAAAAATCCAAACAAGAAAACATCCGTTGTCGTACGTTTTACCGACTTTAATTAGTCCTAGCTAGAATTAATACGGTTATAATACACTTATCTTACCTAGATACGTAGAGAGCTGGAAAATGGCTTTTAACGCTTTTAACTTGGTTATACTCCGTTACGTCAGTCTCACTTAACTGTAGTTAATGCCTTTACCGGACTACTTGATTGAATCTAGCTTTATTATACAGGTTAATAAAAAATTATACCATAAATTTAAGGCCACAGTTTCCGTTATAGCGTTCTATATTTACTGCCATTCAATTTTGCAGTAAAAACTTTCTTGGGTTCTCTCGATCCATCCGTTCTACTCGTAAGTAGTGTTACGCACCGCTAAATACACCTACAATGTTTGGACATATATAAGTCGCGTCTTGGCTGATATTCGGGCGGGACTTTTTAAAAATAAGAAGAAACGAATTACGATTCTCTTTTGTTTATTATAAATTTTGCTGTAAACTCAATTTAACGATTTATCTATACAATAAAAGTATAACAGTGTATGTGTTTGATTATTTTAGAGTAGCTTTCTTTGGGTGCGGTCATGTACAGAGTAGACCGGACGCTGCATGACTGCTGTTGACTCCCACCATCTGTAAGAGTATGAGATCATTTTGTACGTGCCCTTACCTAAGTACTTCATCCATCCAATCACCGTGCTCAAATCATCTAAGCATAGAGAGACCCTGTTCCGTTATTTAATTAAGAAGGAGGAACAAGGGTTATGGTTGTGCTAGGAGATGGTTCACGGGAGGTTTAGTGGTAGTGCCCAGACCAATACCCACTCATCCCTACGGGTCCACCCAGGGTTCCGGAGGATGGTACGTAAAAAGGATTCCCCCCCCTGAAATAAAAAGAGGTAGTTTACGTCAATATTCGGATTGTGGATTCGAACCTACGCCCTTTTCTTTCACAGATCGTACCTTAAATTATTAGGCTATTGACTTAATGAGTATCGAGCTGTTAATTTTGTGTTTGATTTCAATGTCCGAATAACGATCGAAATATGTAAAAAGTTTAACTCAACACGTGCGTGCTTAAGTACACGCGCATCCTTTTAAAAATGAAGGTTTGTATAAGTTTGTAATCTAATAGAGCCCCTTTTATCTACCAGGGAGAGGGTTTTAAAAAATAGTTTACTATTTGGTTAGAACTTTAATCCACCTTATAAAAATAACCTCCATTTGTATTCCATAATCTAGTTTACCTTCACAGTTGATTTTCGTTTTCGGGATACATTATCTTGTTTGACCGGTAAAAGAAAAGGGCACTACTTATGTGATTTAAAATAAATATTTATTTTTACATCATAGGTTATGTTTTTATTATCCAAAACAATATAAATATAAAAGAGAAAGTGTGTGGGTATGTTCCATATAGGTTCCGAAACGGCTGGACCGATTTCAATGAAACTTTCAAGGAATTTACAAAGAAAATCTTCACAAAGATTCCCCGCCTTCTGGGAGGAAGGCGGCGGTTATGTGGAGTTCTTACCCACTAAAACCTCCCCGGTGGCCCATTCCTCGGTGCATGACGAGGGGCTTCGGGATCTCACGTGGAACGCACCGGAGCCCCTCTGCATCGTGCTCAAGGAGAGCACGTGCCGGGGGGAGGTTACTCCCTCCCCCCCTGTGCCCTCGCAGCGCAAGGCGACATGGGCCAGCCGATGTCGCCTTCTTCCCGGGTCCACTTTGGTGGACGACGCTGGCCCCCACCCTTGTCGCCCAGTGAACCTGAGGCCCCTTTTAGTCGCCTTCTACGGCAGGCAGGGGATACCGTAGTCTTATTCATGAGAGCCCAGAACTACAGGGGTGGACTAAACTTAACCTAACTATAGGCAAGACCTCGTAGGAGATCTCTTCATGGCAACCCTGTAGAGCAGGGAAAATAAATAGCAGGGTAATAAGAAAAAAATCAACAATAAATAAGAGCAATTTTTTTTCCCAATTAAGACTTAATCACTGAACTCTTTTAACATTAGATGTAGAAATTGAGCCTAACATCATACATAAATATATTTATATACCATTCAAATAAGGAAGTGATTTTATCTGATAGTGAGTGATTATTTTTATGTAATTTTCTTCTATGAGATAAAAGATTATCGTTTCCAACGTAATGAATAAGTCGCAAGATAGAGCGTCAGTCCAAAAAGTGCCGGCACTGACTACCTCAGTGAAGTAAATTGATTCCGATTTGTTTCAGACCCTTGGCGAATAAATTTTGCGGTTAAACCTCTTTATCTCGAGTTGGCTTTTGCCGTGCTTTGCTTTCATAAGCTTGATGGAAATTGTATATATGAATATATTTATTAATTCTAATAAATAGGGAGGCGTTTTTATGTAACTTTCTATTGAAAAAGCCTACCGAAGCGATTTACGTGATACTTAAACTGTAAAATGGGGCGATTATTTGGCAAAAAATATATTAAATAAACTATATTTTTTTGACTCACCATTCAAGATATTTTTTTTCAGCATTGTTGTTTATATATTATTATATAAAATTAATATATATTCAGCCCTGTAGTTCTGGGCTCTCAAGAATAAGGCTACGGTATCCCCTGCCTGTCGTAGAAGGCGACTAAAAGGGGCCTCGGGTGCACTGGGCGACAAGTGTGGGGGCTTTTGACGTCCATAGCGGACCCGGGAAGAAGGCGCCATCGGCTGGCCCGTGTCGCCTTACACTGCGAGGGCACAGGGGACGTGCTCGCCTTAAGCACAGTGCAGAGGGGCTCCGGTGTGTACCTCTGGAGATCTCGGAGCCCCTCGTCATGCACCGAGGAAAGTGCCACCGGGGAGGTTTTAGTGGGTAAAAATCCCATATAACCGCCGCCTTTCCCCCAAAAGGAGACGGTTATGTGGGGTCATATCTTTTAATGAATATTTCCTCCCCGTAAACAAAAAAAAGTTTTTATAATATTTATATAAAAAGTAAAATACACAAAACTATCATATAAAAACATAAAACCTAACCTAGTGCGTGCACCGGCAACGAAGCATAAACATATTTATTTTATGGTTAGAGCTCGTTTTGAACAATTATTTATCATGCCATATTTTATTTATAAGTAAAACTTTTTATTGAGTAGTAGCTATCAGTTTTCTAAACATAATAAAATATTAAATAACAATACAAATTATTTGATAATTAATAATAATTTGAAGCGTCAATAGCCTAATGGTTTAGGGTACGGTCTGCGAATTGTAAGGTCGTAGGTTCGAATCCACCATCCGACTATTGACGTGAACCATCTCCTAGCACAAGCTTAAGCTTAGTTGGAATGGTTAACAAGAATGTTAGTAATATTTACAAATAGTGTCAAAATATGAATGAATAAAAATAATCTCTTATCATAATTATCATCAGCCTCTCTATCCACTGCTGGAAATAGGCCTTCCCCAATGCCTCCCACCTCATACGGTCCTCCGTTCTCTGCAGCCACTCCTGGATAAATCGTATATCACGCTTAAATTCGTATATAAAATGTTCGTCATATTCCGTTTACCATGATCACATACGTGAGTAGTACTTGGAACAGATTGCGACGATTCAGCAAATATACCACCGAGCGCTATCAAAATAACGTCCCCCGTATTTCTTGGCATGTTATGTTCACATCAAACGATTGCTTACTAGGTTGTACGAAATTTATTCCGTTTCCGCTTCAATGACATCCGGTAACTTAAGTCAATAATTTCGAGTAAGTAGCTTTTATCGGAAATACCATTGGCCACTTATGATCGTTTGTTTTATTTATTTTATTTAGATACTATGAAACGATTTATAGTAATGTAACATAAAAAAACTCTCATGTCCTTTTAATTCTTTTTTCAATAAGCTCTTTTCACTAAGTTTATTAGGACACATATGTGACAGGTGGTACGCCTATCGGCATATACCGGGCAAAAAAAATTTAAGCAGAGGCCTTCTATGTAAAGAGAGTATAAGGGCAAGTCACATCGCGTGGTCCTAGTCCGGATCGATGGACTTCACATTTTTCATCGCATTTACCATGGGGAGTGTAATGAGGAATTGTGGGAGCCTTCAAGAGTAGAGTGAATAAGCGCTTACTAAACTAGCGCGTACCATCTTTCGACTATATCAGCACTTAATACCAGGTGGGATCGTGGTTAAGCACTAGTTTATACCCATAAAAAAAACAGTGAAATCTAGAAATCGATGTCGTAATTACCTTGACTACTATGTAGTGTGTCCATGTGTTCCCGACCTATATATTATCTATTTCCTATTCCTATGATGTAAGCACTCTACTTTGAAACTGGTAAGTATTATTTTGAGGAACAAATTCTATCTCAAGGAATGTATTATACATACAGGAACAGATTGGAATAAATATCCTGATTCTGTCTCTCCAACCGATTTCCACGTGAGTGTTCTCAATAGAAGAATAGGCATTTATTAAGTTAGTGCGTCTTACTATCCAGGATTGCATTTCCATTTAAGATCAGATTGGATTGTGTAAACTTAGAAATTTTAATTAAAAAAATAGCAGACTAGCGACTGCCGATAGATGATGTGAAAACTTATAACGTATAATTTTAGAATTAGAATTCGATTTTTTTTAAAAGAAAGCTAGCAACATTTCTTTTTTTTTTAAATATTACTAACAATCTTGTTAACCATTTCAACTAAGCTTAAGATCTTGCTAGTCGAATGGTGGATTCGAACCCACGACCTTACGATTCGCAGGCCGTACCCTAAACCATTAGGCTATTGACGCTTTATTTCATAATGTTTACTCGTAAATTAAAATTATCAACAACAATCTAGTTTTCACATCTATTATCACTCAGAGCAATAGTTATAAATGGTTTATATTTTAATGGCATACACTCGTTAGCAAAAATAAAGGGACGGTTAATAAACTTTATCATTAAAAAACATAAACTTAAACGAAATTAAGCGTTTAAGTTCATGTTTTTTTAATGAAATATAAATAAATTAATAAAAATATTTTATTTTATTTAGAGGATATTTAATTGTCTATCAAATACAATTTATTTCAGTTAGCTAGCATCTTTATCTTCCGAGATATTCAAACTTCCTTAACTTACCCTTTATTCCGACCCTTTATTTTTGCTCACGGCAATATATAACGGGCTGTAATGGCATGGCACAATATAAATACAACATTAGCATATCGGTGATCCTATGAAAAAGTGCACAACGCGGCTAAATAAGACTTCACTTCAAAAAAATAAGCAAGCTTTAGGTCACAGTTAATCGTGCATGCATTTCCTCGAACGTCTTCAGGAATGCCTTCTCAGCTACGCGTGAGAATTTAATGGGAAATAAATGAGATCCAAGGCGAATATCTTCGCAAGCAGTACGGAATTTCTATTAAATGATTGATGGAAGTAAAAATTAGCAATGTACATATTTTAATTTGCTTATTAAAGCCAATGTCAAGGTGTTTCGGACAGCATGTATATTTACAATTTGAAATAAAAAATCCAAGTCAAATTAAATCAGTGACGCATCAAATATTAAACAATACTAGACTGTCATACTATTAGTGTTTGGGGTGCCCTGTTGCTGACAGATCCGGGGCAATTCGCTCATAACGGCTGATGGCATTCGCGGAATGTTTAGTGGATGGGGGTCGCCCACACCAGGTCCCAATCATCCCTCCGTCCCCACCCAGGGGTTCCGGAGGATGGTTTGTAAAAAAAAATTCCCCCGCGTTAACAAAAAAAAAGTCTAGTAGTGTAGTTAAAGTCACTTGTTATTTTCAATCTGCATAAAATCTTGTGAGCAAAGTCGCTAGCTAAATTGAGTGTTTTCCAAAAAAATAAATAATTGAAAACCAATATACAGCCGTGATAGTTCAGTGTCCAGGGGTTTGCCTCATGTTGCCAGCAACCCGAGTTCGATCCCCGGTGCAGGCACCAATACATTTGATGTTGCAATTTTATGTCCTGATTTACCAGGCGCTCGACGATAAAGGAAAACATCGTGAGGAAATTTCTAAGACTTCACAAGTCGCCAATCTGCTCTAAGAGTGCTCATTAGAGAGAAAGCCTGTGCCCAGCATTCGGACATAATATCGTGACTTTGTTTCTAAACAACCCTAAGGTAGACTAACAGAGAATGCCTTCTGGCATTAAGTCCGCCTTTTTGTACTCTCTTATTTTGTGCAAATAAAGATTAAATAAATAAATTTAAGGGTAATTTTAACTTTAATATACACCTATGAGTGCCCTTCCATTTTTGAAGTCGGTAAAAAATACACGTTGTCAAGGATGGTATAACTACAGTGTACTTTAGTAATACTGTACTTTTATGCTTTGTGTTGGTAAATGTCATAATTTGTTAAATTCATTTTAAAAAATCATATAAATATTACTTTATTGTTATATGAATTCTCACTTAATCCATTTAACCTATCTTCAATTTTTGTACAGCTAGCAACCGTTCGTTGGGTGTTAAGATAATGTACATTTGTCATGACCCTTGTCCGTTTCTTACGCACGATTAACTCCACGTTATTACATTATTGACACGAGACCTTTCCGCGTAGACCCGAGCATGACTAGGCAATTTTATATATCTATCAATCCATACGAGGACCTTCCATAATTGAACAAAATTGGCAACACTTTTCTGCACCACGTTCCTCGGAAGTGTTCGAAACGTTCAACCATTCTGACAGGGATATGAAATTAGACATCTAGTTTATATTCCTCCTGCCACGTTGATTTCTTACACAATTATTTTACCTTTAATGCAATAAGGCTGTGGAATGCGCTGCCACCAAATATACGTTATATATCCAGATATATGTAGCTATATATGTGTTTTTATTGTTACGTATATGTCTATGTATGTTTCCTTATGTATAAATACTTATTTTATTTTTTTAAACTGACTCTAAGGTGGCAGACTGTCATTAAGTCCGCAAAATACAAGTTTATAAAAGACAGATTTTAAATACGCGTAATGCGTATATTTTACACAAAATATAAAGTATAATTTATTTTAATGAAATCAAATCAAAATTCTGCGTCAGAGAATTTAATTAAGGCATGGCTGAATGCAAGTTCTATTACATCTGCACCAGTTGGCCTTAAATTGGCAGTGGAAGCTGAAATTAGTATGGGGGATGCAATATGAATTGTTTTCTATACTTCTCCTCTCCTTAATTCTGACTTCATTTCATCATAGAAAGATGGAGAAGAAAGATTTTAAATGTTGCGTATTTTTTTTGTGTTGCGGAAATCTTTATGATGTATGATCCTCGGGTACCTTGAGAGGGGCTTCTACGGGATCTTCTACGAGACGCACTATACTCGTACTAAGGTACTATTAATACTACTAGCTGCTTATGCTAAGCTAAGCCTGGCCGGCAAAAACGTCCGTAACGTCGAAATAAAAGCGTAAGATTTTTAGTGTCAAGTGCTTTAAATAGATGGCGCTGTTATTAATTATATATTTTTATAAATCATTGTGAATCAAATAATGGTGTTAAGATAATTTTTTTGATAAAAAATTCATAATAAGAAATATAT
This sequence comes from Meandrusa payeni, assembly GCA_029286785.1. Lineage (NCBI taxonomy): Eukaryota > Metazoa > Arthropoda > Insecta > Lepidoptera > Papilionidae > Meandrusa > Meandrusa payeni. The sequence continues at coordinate 7,539,640 of JAGSMX010000021.1, forward strand.
ACCCGAATATTTTTTTAAACCTTGAATAGAGCCTGAAATTAATATTTTTATAACAAGGATCTTCGTTTCTATCTGATGTCCCGCGACACCCTACTGTTTTTTTCCATTATTTCAATAACGAATTCCACGCGACAAAAGTCGCGGACAAAAGCGAGTGTGTAATAAAATTCAAATCAGAGCTACATCGTTCAATTATTCATGGTATCACTGGAAGTGAATTTACCATTTTCTTGTTCTACCTACAAGAACATCATAAATCTTATAAGTGAGGCAAGAAAATATATATTCCGTTCACTTTAGCATGAGATCTTATGTGAATAAAGAATCGGCGTTTCCTGAAAATCACTAGTGCTTTCACATTTTTATTGGCAAACGAGCATACGGCTCACCTGATCTTAAGTGATCACCATCGCCCATGAACATCCATAGCACCAGAGGAGCTGCAGGTACGTTGCCGACCTTTGAGATAGAAATAGGGTCATTTCTTGAAGGTCCCTAAATCGTAAACGTTCGGAAACACTGCTGGCGACAGTTGATTCCACAAGTTGACAGTGCGTGGGAGAAAGTTACGCGAAAAGCATGACGAAATCTGTTCCACATGTAATACCTGAACGAGGAATAGTTTAAAATTTTCCTTTTTCTGTCCTTATCCATCTATTATACAGATATTGTAGAAATATATGTAAAGACGTATAAGGATATACTAGAAGGAAATTAATGATAAAAATTGTCAGGAAATGTTTCATTTTATCGACACACCCGTTCTCAAAGAGTCAACGACAAAGTTATTTCAGAGTCGTATTGGCTACAGCAAGTATATTTACAAGCAAAAACAAAAAGCAACTTCAAATCGAATCAAACGTTAAACAGTATTACGCGTGGACGCCCTCTGTGTATTTTCGAATTATCGTAGGAATATTCCGACTTAAAATTAATCAGAACCTAATCAAACTTTCGTCAAAGTACTCTTAAAGAATATCCTTTCCAATAAAAATGAATCATCGGAATCCGTTGGCCTGATATTGAGTTATTTGTTCATTTATGGCGCACATATTTGATGCAAATTATACACTTACATGGTTTTCTCAAAAATGCCAATGTCAGAATTTGAAAAAATTAATAACACACGGGAAGCTACCGCTTTCAAATAAATAAAGAATTATCAAAATCGGTTCACGCAGTCGAAAGTTATGCGTTAACAAACATAAAAGAACAGACGACTTGAGAACCTCCTTTTGAAGTTGGCTAAATATATCACAGATTAAAAATATAAAGATAATTTGTGTAAGGCAAATTGTATAAATTTTACGACTATCAGATTGTAAGCTAGTCTTAGGTAAGTCGGAATATTGACCCTATAATGTGTGCTTATCTCACAATATATCATCTAAATAGATCGGATGAAGCACTGTGATGTATATTGTTAGCTAATAATACATCATGTTCGAAGACTGAGATATGAGGACAAACATTTATTAATTAATGAACTAAGTTTGATTAAAGTCCTTGAGCTCACTGGAAGCACGTACGGAGTACAAATTGACAATTTTTTTCTAACTATCCTGACTATTCTAACTATAACTAGTATTATAAACGCGAAAGTTTGTAAAAATGTATGTGAAGTGTTACTCTTTGACGCAAAAAATACTGAATGGATTTTCATGAAACTTTACAATAAGTTTACACATCAGAGTAACACATAGGATATAATTTATAAAGATATAGTTTTACTTATCCAAAATATAACGATAAGTAGGCATATAAATCTGCCATCTACGAGCTATTACGGCGTGCGCCGCAAAAACCGTTGAGGCAATACGACGTATAATGTTTTTCGTAAATAGTCCTACAAAAAAGCCCACGACAGCATATATCTATATTTTTAACAAAATATCTGATTGGTTAAAATCCTTAAATTATAATGAAACGGAAAAAATAATACAATTGAATACTTAAAAATTTATCACTTTTAGGCATATTTTAGCCGTGGTAGCTCAGTGTCCGGGCGGTTGGCTCTTGTTGCATAGTACGCTAGCAACCCGAGTTCGATCCCCGGTGCCGGCACCAATAAATTTGCTGTTGCAATTTTATGTGCTGTATAACCACGCGCTCAGCGGTGAAGGAAAACATCGTGAGGAAACCTACATGAATTCGAAAATTTTTCTAAGGCATGTGAAGTCTACCAATCCGCACTAGGGCCGCGTGGTGGACTATGCTCTTATACTCTCTTTACAGAGAAGGCCTCTGCCCAGCAGTGGGTCATATATATTATATATATAAAGGCTGTAACTTTAGGCATATTTTTGTGTGTATAATTACATTAAATATATTTGTATACACATGCACTTACAAACACATTCACACACACACCTTCCCGCACACATTCGCACACAAAAATGACACTCAACAATTATACATACATATATATATATACCTTCTCCTTCTCTCTCCAATAGTTTTAAAAGTTTTGTGCACATCCGTGGGGTTTAAGCCTGGTGACCCATCTCACAGGTTTGTTCCTAGTTCGGACACCAGCTCGTAATTGTAATTTAATTAGTTGTTATTGAAATTATTGTGGGATAATAACAATGTTTGTTTGTTTACGTGTAATCCATTGTATCAAAATAGTGAACCATAAATACAATAAGAAATGATAATTTATTTCTTATGCACATTTGGTAATAAGTTGGAGGTATAGAAAAACACATACTTTATTGTGGGCAACACTGCGCATCTAGTACGGTATAAAGCCACTGCCATCTTAACACACTGACAACACAACAACAGATACATGCACAACCGCACCTAGCTTTGCGAACGTTTTTTATGACTTATTGCCAATATACGAGCCTTTTAAGGAGAAAAAGTTTGAAGTCGCCAGATCGAAATCCGACCGCTCGCTGCTCTACTACGTTTGATATAATATGACCATTCATTTCCTTCACACGTAAGCTCGTATGAGCTCCACAAAAAGGGTCAAAAAGTTAGAGCATTAGATTCATACGTTGGGATTTAACAAATGATAATCAATTTATCATACTGGGTATTGCATCTCTTCGTATTATATGAGATGTAACACAATATATCATATCAAGCAGAATTCCGTGGTATATCGTGCCCTAAATACATACAACGACAAAATTGAAACATTTGACGCTTTCAACAGCAGGAAACCATTATTTAAAAAATATTTTGTGGAAGGCATTGGCAATATATAGTACTGTTTCTCTCTGTCACACATGTACATAACTACATTGCTCACGACCTCAATTATTTGTAAATCATTCCGTTCCCAATCTGTTCAGAATAAATTGATGCTAGTAAAGTACCTTAAATGCTGTTCATTTTGTAAAAGTAAAAAAAAAAAAAGAATAATAAATAATAATAATGAAAATAAATTTCATTTCAAATTATAATAAGCGTCACTTATTTTCTAACTTCCTTCCTTTAACTACTAGGATTACTTTAGTTAACTCTCTGCTGCTGCCCATCATTGACTATGCTGGTGTTTGCTATACAGATATCAATGAAACACTTCTCAATAAACTTGAGCGATTACTAATTCTTTGTATAAGGTTTATCTTCGGAATACGTAAATGTGACCATGTGTCACACTACCGGGCTCAGCTGAAGTGGCTCAACATCCGCAACAGGAGAGATGTACACACACTTACCATGTTATATAACATAATTCATAACACTTGGTCTCCAGAATATCTTCGTGACCGCTTTGTACTCAAACAGTTCGTCGGCCGCGAACCGCGAACCTTCTATAATAAATTTTTAACATTCCCCGAATGTCACACGAATTTCTACGGCAATTCTTTTACCTGTACAGCTATAAAACTATGGAATAGTTTGCCGATTGTGATTAGGGAGGCTTCGTCAACTAATGTCTTTAAATCGCGTGTATCTGAATACTTTCTACTCAAACAATGAATAATTACAAACTGGTATATTTATTGTCGTTGTATATATTCCATGTGTATGTATATTATTATATTTATACAGAAGTATCTATTTATGTATATGTAAATGTATATTTATTTATTTATATAATAGTTTTAAAACGCTATTTTTAGCGGCACTACCCTTAGCCTTCTCTTAACCACTAAAGGTTAGCTGGAAGAAAATGCTAATTAGCATTAAGTTCGCCTTTGTACATTTTATTTGGTGCAATAAAGGATTTATCTATCTATCTATCTATCTATCACTACCCTAATGGTTTAGGGTCTGCGAAACGTAATGTTGTAAGTTCGAATCTACAATTAGACTATTGACGTGCACCATCTTAACACAAAAAAGTTATTAACCTATAAATATTTTTTTTTTATTAGTTAATTTTAATATTGTCACTCGCCATAATACATTCAATGCAGTCTTCACCTATAACTGCGATGGCATTAACCTTACAACTTTTCACTGTTTTTATATATTGTATGTAAAAAATGTTCATTGTGTTGGAGTTCAATAAATAAATGAACACAAGCTTAAGCTTAGTTGGAATGGTTAACAAAATGTTTGAGGAAAAAATAGCCCGCAATATTTTTAAAAAAATTATAAAGACTTACACATTTAAATTTTATTGTTACTTTTTAATAATTGGTCTGAGTTAGTATATATTTGGTTAATAAAAACCGCTCCATAGCTACGAAAGCGCCTACGCATTCTGCCTACAACGCGTTGAAATCACTATAGCAGAACGTGTTTGCGAATGATATCCGTTTAAGTCGTAACGAGTGTTATCGATATCTAGATTGTCGAAATACGTCTGCATCTGAAACGAGGAATGGAAGCTAAAAGTTAAGATACGATTGTATTCTGGCATACGTCCCAGATTCTAGCTCGTAGACACAAGCTACGATACAGACACATGCTACGAGGTACTTTATAATAGTTAAGCAAAGCGCTTCTCAGCTTTAGATGCCAGATATTTTCTTTGTTCATACAGACTTTCTTCTTTCTTCAAGCATTCTTTATTCAGAACGAAACGTAGTAAACGGATAAACAACATAACTAAATTCAACAAATGTACTTAATATGACAAAGAAAAAAAGGCAACTATAATGTCTATTCATGATTTCCGTCTTTTAAACAAGTCTAAAGTAGAATTAAATGTTGAAAATAGGAAAATTAAACCCTATATCCACTGAATAAACTCTATTTTACATTAAAGTCGTGTTAAGAAAAGTTGGAAGGTTATAAATCGGACACGAAAAGCGGATCCTAGAGACTCAAGCATACTCGCGACGTAATTCCAAGTAGTATTTTGTACTTGCTTTTTCTTATCGTAGCCTTTTAATATTCTACGATAAATGTGACTTTGTCCGTAATTTTTACTTAAATTAACAACAAACTTTTTACACATTTACAGAAGGTTATAATACGATTAAAAACAAAAAACGACTTCAAAAAGGCACTATTTCTATTTCCGAATTATCGTAATTTATGTATAACCTAACCAACCAAACTTTCATCAAACTACTCTTGAAGCACATCACACAATCGATTGGCGTGATATTGAGTTATTCACACATACTTAATGCAAATTTAAGACTTACTTGGTTGGTAGACGCCATTGTCAGAAATGAGACCACACTGGAAGAACTTTCAATCATCCAAATTTGTTCACCCACCCAGTTGAAACTTATTAGGTAACAAACATAAAAAACATACAGACGAATTGAGAGGCACCTCCTTTTTTGAAGTCGGTTGAAAAAAAATACTAAACCGCTAAAAAAACTACTATTTATTTTACCTCATCTGTGCTACAGCGATAAGGCCTCCTTTGCCCACTTTAAATTAAGTTAATTCATTTAAAGTGGAGTTTTTTTTAATTCATCGTCGAGAGTGCAATAACATGTAGGTGTTGTGGAAGAAAATAGTCCAATAACTAATACACCCGCTTTATTCAGACATCGTAACGTTGTACCAAGAATTATTTTCACGAATACCGTCACAGCTACGCGTCATCACAATCTTTATACAAAATTAATTAGAAGTCAGATTACGAACTAATAATGTTAAACTATTGTTTACAGCGTCTAGTTAATGTGACGTACAACTAAATTATTAATTGTGAATTAAAGATACAATAATGTTCAGGTAAATCGCTAAGATATCATTGGAAGTAGTTATTATGCATAACAATCGCTGGGTGTCATGTGTTGCTAGCTAACATGAGTCTATTTATCTAAATAGGTAGGGCCAGTGCATCGAAACTTCGATGTAGTGACCGTAACGATATTGTAACGAATTCACGAGTTTTACTTCAAAAAATACTGTTTACAAAATATCCTGTATTCTCTTCAAATGGAAAAACCTCTTTAATGTAGTTTTCCTATCATAATTTGTTTGAGAAGCTGATATCTTCCGTGTCGCACGACATGTCCTAGGCGACTTTTCCCTATTTGGCGATCTGCAACAATTCGCGGTTCTTTCCGACGCGCTGGAGTACTCGCTCATTGGATATCTTCTGGGTCCAGCTAATGCGTAACATCCTACGGTAACACCACATCTCGAAAGCTTTGAGAAACTTCTGCGTATTGGCCTTCAAAGTCCAGGATTCGCTACCGTACAAAACTACGGGCTAAACATAACATCGGTGCATTCTTAGTCTGAGCTTTATAGATAATTGGCGGTTGCATAAAACGTTACTTAGGTAACGAATAGTAAATAACAAAAAGCTTCAACATTTCCCGTCTAACAAAATGAGGATAAATATTTCTGGTCGTGAGAATTCTTGCAATCTGCTTTCATATGTTTCAACATGACCCGGTTCGTGTGGAAATTTTAAAACCACGTTTAAAAATTGTAGCACAATTTTTGCTTAGTAATACTTAGTCAACATCTTTGTTTTTTTTAAACACACTTTTATGTTGGTGCAAAATTAGGCGTAGGCGCGGTCGTAGCTGAAAGTTAAAGAAAGGTAAGTCTGACGAGGGTCATGACCTAAATGGACTTGAGCAAAACGATCTTTTAAAAATATGTATAAAAGTATTTCGCTAACAAGTATGTTTTTATTGTTTAGCACAAAACCGAATCCATGATCAATAAAATTATATCAAGACCATAAAATTATTAAAGTTTGTATGTAACATTAAAATATAATTTATTGTAATTTTCAATGTGTTTTCTATGCTATATTTGACTGCTGAGTTTGGCCCGTCGAGATTTTTACCTGATAATAACTGAGCAATGATGTTGTTCATAATAATGGCTCACAAGTATGTTTACGGGTAAAAACAAAAACCGACTTCAAATTGGATCGAACGTTATTACGCGCGGAAGCTCTTTTTGCATCTCTGAATTCGATAGGATCGTAGGAATATTACGTAATAGAATTAATCAGAACATAACCAAACTATCTTTAGAGTACATCCTTTCCAATAAAAAATGAATCATAGCAATCGGTTGAAGTGATATTAAGTTATCCGTCTATTTTTCGCATACATACTTGATATAATTTTCTCATGGATGCCATTGTCAGAATGGGATCAAATGCCACTACATGGGAAGCACCAGCTTTGGTATTATAAAAGAATCATCAAAATCGGTTAACCCAGTCGAAAGTTATCAGCTAGCAAACATATAAAAAGTACAGACGTATCGAGAACTTCCTTCTTTTTTAAAGTCGGTTGAAAAACAGAATAAGCGTAATTCGAATCCCCGACCGTCAGATTTAATTTACACGTATTTACTAGGCTATCACTAATTAGTTGGTAGTTAATTTAATGTAATAAAGGTTGGTTACAAAAGCTTTCTGTTCAACTTTGTTGTATTTAGTTTGCTGTTAGATTTAACCACAAAAATAATTAGTTTATGTGTAACAGAGTGTTCGTGTGTTGATTATATTCCAGAACGCTGGTTTTCTATTTTGTAATTATTTAATCAACTCAATCAAAATAAATTATTTATCAACGGACTTCCTGTGAGGTCCCATATAATTTTGGTCCAATCCTAACAATAACACCCATCAGATAAATATATAAGTCTTAAATTTGCATAAAGTATGTGCGCTAACTATCACGCCAACCGATTTAAATGATTCATTTCTTATTAGAAAGGATGTATTTTTAGGGTAGATTGATGACAGTTTAGTTGGTTCAGATTAATTCTATTTCATAATGTTGTAACGATATTTTTCTTAAGAAAGCTAGCAATATATATTTTTTATTAATATTACTAAAATTCTAGTTAACGTTCACGTCAATAGATGAATGGTGGGTTTGAAGTTATGATTCGCAGACCGTACCCTAAACCTTTTTTTTGTTAACGGGGAGGAAGTCTTCAAAGAGATACCCCGCGTTCTGGGGGGAAGGCGGTTATGTGGGGTTTTTACCTACAAAAACCTCCCGGTGGCCCTTTCCTCGGTGCATAACGAGGGGCTCTCTCACGTGGACCGCACCGGAGCCCCTGCACTGTGCTCAAGGAGAGCACGTCCCGGGGAGGTTATTCCCTCCCCTGTGCCCTCGCAGCGCAAGGCGACACGGGCCAGCCGATGTCGCCTTCTTCCCGGGTCCACTTTGGTGGACGACGCGAGATCCCCGCCCTTGTCGCTCAGTGAACCCGAGGCCCCTTTTAGTCGCCTTGTACGACAGGAAGGGGATACCGTAGTCTTATACTTGAGCCCAGAACTACAGGGCTGTTCTTAACCTAACCTACCCTAAACCTAACCTATTGGTGCTTTAAAATTCGGAAATACAAAGAGGTTGTCCGAGCGTAATAGCGTTTAACGTTTGATTCGATTTGAATCCGGTTTTTGTCTCGTAAACATACTTGTAGCAAATGATTTTCACACTTCAAACCGTAACGTCGTAAATAAACCGTGTAGTGCTAGACTATGAAAGATTCAAGCATTTAATATGATTTAAAATACATATTGTTCAAAGTATCATAAATCAAATAATATGCTAAATTTGTAATGAGGAGACGCGCCGAGGGAAGCTGTAAATAGATACGTAGCGCCGCACGAGTAACAAACACAAAGTACTGTTGTGCGGTGTAATTGCCTCTTTGATTTATTGCCGCCAAGCTTTACCGCGTCTCAATTTCGTTTGTTATACGTTACATGCCCTCTGAAGGAAGTAATTTGATACAAAGTTTAAGTTGATCAAAGTGTCTTATTAACACATCGTAAAAATATGTAACGGCAGTACAAGTTCAAGTTTAATGTAGTAGGAAAATAGGAAACCTAAATATCTTGGAAAGTTTTAAAAGTCAAATAATTTATTATTGAAATTTTTCGACGAGATAAAGATATACGATACAGAAGATCGTAAGTTTCAACCCCACCTGTTGACCCTTCAAGTGGTAAAATTCCTGCTGCTTGAGTGGCGGCCACAGTTTTGAAATTTTGGTATTTGTAGCAAATAATTTTCGTTGTAATAATGTCTATGTTCTATTTTAATAGAACAAAATTCCAAGTGATATATTTTTCAACTATTGTCAAAAAAAGATTTACTATCAGAGCGGAACAGGACTATATCTCATGCGCTGTTTTGCGTGCAGAAGCTTGCCCTTCAAGTAGAAATAATCAAAATGGCGACTGTGTACTGGCTATTGACGTGAATAATCTTCTAAATCGCTTAGGAATAATTATAAACAATACAGAAATTAGTTTGCATACATTCCATCCGATCCAACAACAGCGAGGGTTTGCTGCAATATAAAGATAAAATTGGGCGAAGACGCAGTTTATTAAGTTGTTCAAAAATGTGGGAAACGCATTGGCAATTTTGATGTTATTTGATTCGTAGGCGACGGTGATGTTAATATTGAGTAAGGCGTAAACAACCTAGTATATACAGGGTGTTAGGAGACCGCTTCCGAAAACGAACACAGACGATAGTATCAACGACACTTTTATTTTGGGACGAAAAAAATATCGATCCTGATTTAAAAAAAATCATATTTTTAAAACCGTTTTATTAGCATTATTTACGCTCCATCATGTTACTATAGCTACATGAAACAATAGTTTCATTAAAAAATCCATTACTTTACTAAAATAAGGCAATGAAACACAAAGTCAAAGAGAGCCGATGCTCCGATCAATGAGCGCGGAGGGGCAGCGGCGCGGCGCTGGTACCGCGCCATAAAAGAATTCTTGCCACTTCTTTGATGCCGCCGCCCCGCCTTGCCCTGGCGTTGACCCGAGAATCAGCTGTCTTTGACTTTGTGTTTCAGTGCTGTTTTAAACATGTGATTTTTTAAAATCAGGATTGATTTTTTTTCCGTCCCATCATCAAAGGTGTCATTAGTACTATAGTCGGTCTTCGATTTCGGAAATGTTCTGCTATAGTATTTATTAATCTTACTAGCTCCCGTTAGTAAAAGAAGAAAATTAATCAGCGTAGTTTGCTATAGTATTCAGCGCTACAATGTTTTATTCAGCGAAACAACAAACACGTTTCGCCATAAAGCAAACGCGAGCGATATAAAATTGCACATTTTTGTGTAGCATTATGAAAGTAACTTCATTTATCCCGTCGATCACCGTCGGAGTTTAAGGAAATTAAATTCGAGAGTCGGTAGTGAAACTCTTATAATATTTACACACTCCCTAAGCAAAGGGCTGATGATCTTGAACTTGTTCGCAAGTAAAATGGGTTCGTTTCTCGAGGTGCCATTAGAGCGTTACACAAATATACTCGTATTAACGGGAAAAAACAAAAACAGGCTTCAAATCGTATCAAATGTTAAACGCTTTTATGCGTGCACTCTTTGTATTTCCGAATCATCGTAAGAATTATGAAAAATAATTAATCGGAATCAAACCAAACTTTCATCAAACTACCCTTGAAGTACATCTTTTCTATTAAAAATTATCGAAATCAATCGGCGTGATATTGAGTTATTCGTCTATTTGACGCGCACATACTTAATGCAAAAATAAGACTTATATGGTTTTCTCATGGAAGCCATTGTCAGAATTGAAAAATTGAGAACGAATTTATCACCTCCTTTTTTGAAGTCGATTGAAAATCGTAACAAAATTTATTTTCGTGATTAAACTTTAACAAGAAAAATGATATCAAAGGCTTTTTGAAAGATTATTACTAACCTTCAAACTGGTAACGTAAATAGAACTTAGCTGAGCAACTGGTTTCCCTTGTATTGTACAGCTACGGCAACGCTACGCTGTAGCTGTAGCAAAAGCGACAACTGTACCTTGGTTTGTGGTCTGAGCAGTTTAGTAAAATACACATTAATTGTCGCCTGTATTGTCATCCTTGTTAGTATCTCGTATCACCGTAATGTGCTGAAATTTATAAGACGACGTAGCTTATTAATTGCTACGTATGTTCATGTTAAGAATCATGTAGTAGCGTAGCGATATATTGTTGCCAGTGGTTTAATGCATTTATAAATCGAATAATACATAATTTGTTTTGTACTTATAAATTGTAGAACAATCAGGATGTGAACGGTATTTTTATTTGTTGTATGAGAGCCAGGTTCACGTCAAATTTCCATTTGTTACGTTTATACGACTATCTATATAATATTACATATAATATATACACTCGATTTATTTAACTACTTGTGAGCAAAAATAAAGGGTCGAAAATATTAAAAATATTAAATTTTTTTTATAGGATATTTAATTGTCTATCATACACATTTTATTTCAGTTAGCTAGCGTCTTTATCTTCCGAGATATTCAAACTTTCTTGGCCGAGCCTTTATTTTGGCTCACGGCTATATTTTGTTATCATAGTTATTAAACCAACATCTTAATAAGGTAAATGAAAATGGATATAAAATTTTACCTTTTAAATTCTTTCAAACTGTATTCTTCGGCAGTTCGAAGTTTACAGGTTGGATCAAACAGTAGTTTGCCAAACATCGAGGGTGATATAAACTTGTGAACAAGTGGTACAAATTGGGGAACTTCGAGAGCACCGGCCTCAAGTTTTGAAACATTGAAATACTTTTTTGCGTCGATAAAACGGTACTCGTCGTAAAAATGTTACTATTATAAGGTTGTTATCAGGACTTTAAAAAGTTGAAACTTTTATCAGCTCATACTAATTTGCTAATTTCTGTCTAACTAGTCCTTTACAACAGTTATAAAAACATGCATTCATAAAGAATCTTAATCATCTAGATAATAAATAAGATTTCTTTGAGCTCTGATAAACGTTGAGATATAATGTCAAAGATATAGGACGAAAGACATGTACGTTTGGTCTACAAATATACGTACCGTATATAATACGTATTTTAACAGCAACCAAAACCATGCCCACGTATATTCTCCTCCCACTACAGAACATTAATCCTCGTAACTGAGTGTATTCGAAATACAAAATCAAAAATGTAGCTATCATTCTTGATCCGGAAATAATTTTTATATTTTGATCCGCGCATCAATTGGCCGTAGATGTTTTTAAAATAAACAAAACTTACGCAGTTGACTCAGAGGGCAGATAGAAATTAAAAAATCAATTTTTCATGATCCTGGCAACCTCTCTCTTCTCATCATCTTCTTAATCTCTTGCACATTCATACATCTTCGCATACGTGCTCGTCGGTTCGGAGTTCTTCTACGACTACACTTCTTTGTATCCTATCTGGTCGATATATCTTTGCCTAGGATGTCACTAAGGCACTCACTCGTTGTTAGTTTTTTGTAATATTGTATTTTTGTTCAGTTGTGCATTTGCAAGGTTATTTTGCGCAATGGTTAATAAATAACTTTTGCTAAAATAACAGGTTTAATACGAAATTCATACTAGCCATCTGGTCCGACGAGCTGGGGTGACCACCGAGGAGTTGGATCGAGCCACAGGGCGCCTCAGCGTCCGCAATACAGCACCCGGCCCAGACGGGATTCCTGGAAGGGCTTGGGTGCTGGCTCTCGCCGCCGGCCTGAGGGGAAGACTAAGACGGCTGTTCACCAGTTGTCTGGAAGTTGGAGTCTTCCCCTCGGGCTGGAAAGAGGCTAGGATGGTGCTGATTAAGAAGTACGGCAGGACCGCGGAGTCTCCCTCTGCGTACCGACCCATATGTCTGCTGGACGAGGCGGGCAAACTATTTGAGCGAATAATTGCCGCCCGCCTCAACTCGCACCTGCAGCAAGTAGGCCCCGACCTGTCGGAATGCCAATACGGCTTCCGGCAGGCGCGGTCGACCGTTGACGCGATCCTCCGGGTCCGTCAACGGTCGGGGCAGGCGACGACCCGGGGTGGCGTGGCGTTGGCCGTCAGTCTTGACGTTGTCAACGCATTTAACACGCTGCCCTGGGGGGCGATTAGGGAGGCACTGGTGTACCACCGCGTGCCTCCCTACCTGCAACGCATTGTCGGGGCGTACTTGAATGGCAGGTGCATCCAGTATATGGGTCGGGACGCGTTTTACCAGAGGGAGGTAAACTGCGGGGTTCCGCAGGGGTCTGTGTTGGGGCCCCTGCTATGGAACCTCGCATACGACGCGGTCCTTAGGGTCGGTCTACCCGTCGGCGTGAGTGTCGTCTGCTATGCAGACGATACGTTAGTCATGTCCGACGGGGACGATTTCGACAGCACCATCCGGCTCGCCGAGCTTGGGGTGGCATGCGTCGTGGACAAAATCCACGAGCTGGGTCTGCGGGTAGCGCCTCACAAGACCGAGGCGCTATGGTTCCACAAGCTCCCCAAGATAGGAACCGCCCAGCCGGTCGGTTCGCGTAGGTGACGTGCAGGTTCAGGTGGGGTCGACGATGAAATATCTCGGCCTCATCCTGGACAGTCGCTGGGGCTTCGAAGAGCACTTCGATCGCTTGGTCCCCAAGATCGATAAGGCAGTGGGTGCTTTGCACAGACTACTGCCAAATCTTGGGGCCCCAGGGAGGAGTCCGCCGCCTCTACGGAGGAGTCGTGCGGTCCATGGCCCTCTACGGGGCGCCCGTGTGGTGTAACCGCTTCACGGGCGTCCGGCGCTGCAGAGCTAAGCTCCTTAGCCTGCAGCGCAAGATAACCATCGGATCGCACGAGGATACCGGACTGTATCCTACGAGGCGGCCTTTATCCTGGCTCGGTTCCCGCCGCTTGACATTCTGGCGGAGTTGGACGCGCGTGTTTATACGCGCGTCCGGGCTATCCACGGTGGGGCCGAGCCGCCCCTGGATGCGAGAGGTGCGTCGGCAGGAACACAGACATGCGATGGACGTGTGGCGCGAGCGGCTCGCCGAGCCGCGTTACTCGCGCCAACGCATCGTCTGTGCCTTCCTGCCGAACTTCGAAGCCTGGCTACGGAAGAAGGAGATGTACGTCACGTACCGCCTGACGCAGGTACTCACCGGGCACGGGTGCTTCGGTGAGTACCTGAACAGGATAGGCGCGAACCGACCGCGCAATGCCACCACTGTGGCTGCGACCGGGATTCCGCGCAGCACACGCTAGCCGTGTGCCCCGCATGGGAGGCGGAGCGACGGATCCTGGTCCAGCAGATCGGGCAAGACCTCTCCCCGCCAGCGACAGTAGCGGCTGCACTGGCGGGGAAATCCAAATGGAAGGCGCTGGTCTCCTTCTGTGAGTCAGTAATGACGCAGAAGGAGACCGCCGAACGGGATCGGGAGAGGGCCGATCCCTTTCGGAGATGGCGCAGGCGGGCCGGGGGCAGACCGGCCCGCAACCCTGTAGTTCTGGGCTCTCAAGAATAAGACTACGGTATCCCCTGCCTGTCGTAGAAGGCGACTAAAAGGGGCCTCGGGTTCACTGGGCGACAAGGGTGGGGGCCTTTGTCGTCCGCCAAGGTGGACCCGGGAAGAAGGCGACATCGGCTGGCCCGTGTCGCCTTGCACTGCGAGGGCACAGGGGGGGAGTAACCTCCCCCGGGAAGTGCTCTCCTTGAGCACAGTGCAGAGGGGCTCCGGTGCGTTCCACTGGAGATCCCGGAGCCCCTCACCATGCACCGAGGAAGGGCCACCGGGGAAGTTTTAGTGGGTAAAAACCCCACGCAACCGCCGCCTTCCCCCCAGAAGGCGGGGTATCTTTCTGAAGATTTCCTCCTCGTTAACAAAAAAAAAAAAAAAAAAGCTCTAGTTAGTAATTAAAATGCGAGGAGCATGATAAAACTGTTGTTTGAGATACAATGGATTTAGGACTTTTGTGTTATAGTGGAATATTATGTTTAAAAAATAATTCTGAATTTACTCTTTATACCTAACTGGCGTCTACTGACCGACTTCTGCTATAATATTATAGGTAAGAGAAATAGGAGCAAGAGTTTCTCTAAAGGGTAGGTAAATATTAATATTTACAAAGAGTTCACCATAAGGTAACAATGTGTAAATTGCTTTACCACTTCGTTGTGAAGCGAAATATTTGTGCCGAGACTGTGAAATATTTGTACCTCCCTTATGCATTGTTTGCTTGTTCGATTCTACAAGTATATTTACGAGCAAAAACAACACCGACTTCGAATCTATTCAATCGTTAAACACTATTACGCGCGGACGCCTTCTTCGTATTTTCAAATTATCGTAGGAATTTTGTGAAATAGAAATCAGAACCTAACCAAATTATCAGCAAACTACTGATGAAGAATAGAAATCCTTTTTATTCAAAATGAATTATAGAAATCGGTTAGCATGATATTGGGTTGTTCGTCTATTAGTAGCGCACATACTTGACGTAAGTTTTAGATTTATCTGATTTTATCATTAATGACACTGTCAGAATTAAACCATATTAAAATGGAATGACACGGGAATAGTCTTCAAATAAAAAAGAATCATCAAAATCACTTCACCCAGTTCCAAGTTATGAGGGTAATAAACAGATTCAAACACAGACGAATTGAAAACCTCTACCTTTTTTGATGTCGGTTGATAATACTGTAGCGTTGGCAATGATAATGTCATATTTAATGTTTAATGATGAGCATCTAGTGGAATGATTTAGGATATCATCTTTCCTTACACATTTTATAATGGAAAGTATTAGCTTAGACTTGTACTACTGTTGGGAATAGAACTTACATATGAAGACTATTACGGCGTAGCCCTTCTACGAGCAGCTACAGCCCTATGGTGAATGTCACTTTTTTTGAAAAATTACAACATTCAGATCGTGATGGGAATTAGTAAGTTAGAATAGTGGCAGTTAAAAAGAGAGTATTATTATTTTCTGCATAATTTTTTTTATTTCAAAACTATGGTTTTACCATATAAAAACGGGAGTGAGAAATGCAATTTACAGCGCAATTTCAACGTAATTAGAGAACGGTCTGCCGCCAGCCGCGACTCTAACAAATTGATATAACAGATTGACTGTGAAATTGTATCGACGTTAAATGCTTTTACTTGAAGTTTTACGATAATTTTTTTGAACTTTGAAATCCTTCCTGAATATCAGTTTTGAGACATCTACTCCAAGAGACTTTTTCATTCATTTGTATTTTTTGTAATATTTTTGCCGTCATTTACGAATATTTTTTTATTTTTATTAGGTAATATATGTTAATGATATATTTTCATTGTCATCAACATATAAACTTAAAATTTTTAAGCATTTAAAGCTTGCAAAAGCGATGTGAAGCGTTTAGAGTTTACTATATGTATCTAATCGACGCCAATATAAGATTTGTCCCATTAATAATTATAAAACATTTTTTATTACAAAGTACTTATTGCTATCCTGGTAAATTTTACTTCTCCTCTGAATCAGTGTAAAAAAATACTTCTAACATTGCTAAAAAATCCAACACCAAATGATATAGAAAAATTAATAACATCATAATTCATATAAATTAATATATACATTTAAAATTATGAATATATATATGTATATATATATATATATTACTTTTATAGTCATAATGTTTATATATTTATAATTCTGTTACGACGTACAAAAATAAAATTGTTATATTGGTATATTAAGAGTAACATAATATTCTCGAAGTCCGTACGTACAGTGATCACCCAGTCTACGTACTCGCTTGACATCGAGTACGTAGACTGGGTAACCACTGTACTGAGGTAACTACTATCCACTTACATTATGACACTTGTATCTGTATAAATGATTTTTCTGGAAGAGGCTAACATCTAAGACACAGGCAGGGAAATAGGTTCAATATCATCTATTTAATAATCACATTGTATTAAAGAGTAATGTAAGTATTTTTTTGGTGTCAATAAATATTTTTTTTATAATTTTTATTTATTCCTCGAGAATATTTTTTCACCTACATAAACGGTATTTTACATATACGTTTACGGTTATACGTATAGATAGTAATATATACTTGAAACCTTTGTGAAGCATTGACTATTTCTTCGGCCCTTGCGGTACTTGTGCTCTTGACAAATTTTGATTTGCCTTGAAATTATAATTGACGAGGGTCTGACTTCACGTCTTTGTGTTTAGCAATTTATATACAGCAGAATAAGCATTAAGAATCAATAGTAGTAAATTTGCGATGAATTAATTGAAGACTTATTTTAAAAGTGTTACAAATCATAGTAAATGTTTAACATGAATAGGGACTCGACGTGAAATAATTTCTTGTTGGTATTCGTAGCTCGTAGCAGCGACAATTCAATGCCATTCTTTGTGTTTTTGGCAAGTGACCTTTCATAACCCCGTAGAATTACGAAATAGAATTAATTAGAACCTAACCAAACTTTCATCAAACTAAACCCTAACCCTAACCCTTGACGTACAATTTTAAGTTACAAATGGTTTTTCTTGGATATCATTGTTAGAACTACACGAAATTGAAATGAAACTCGGGAAAAACACGGGACGAACCACCTTTTAAATAAATAAAGAATAATCAAAATCGGTTCACCCAGTCGAAAATTCTAAGATAAAAAACATTAAAAAATATATACAAACGAATTGAGAACTTTTTTGTAGTCGGTTGAATAGTAAAGTTTAATACAGATGTATAGAACATTGTCGGTATAAAAAGTTTATAGCGTTACGTACGGTTTACGACGACCGTTACATCAGCGTTAAAGTAGAGAAAAAACAGAATTTCTGTACTATTTACGCAGCTGCGTAAATCTATTAGAAGAAAATTAAATAGTTTGTGTTTAAGAGATGTTTACAAGATCATCACTGTCACGGAATTTCATATATACTGACGACCTTATAAAGGACGCAGGATGACGTTGGATGCAAGCTGCTTACAACCGGCCCGTGTAGAATCAGTTGGGGTACACCTATGTTCAGTAGTGGATGTCCTATAGCTGAACTGATGAAACAGTGATTGCATTGGTAAGGCTAAACGGATTCTAATTAACTATTAACCTAGACACTATGTATCTTGCCGTACACATTTTTTGCGCCTATCGTATTAAACTGGTTTAGCGATATCGACATATAAGTGTTCCATTTTGGTTAAAAAGTTTATTTTGTATTTTAACTTGTAGTGTTGTTCGAGGTATGATTTTTATGCACGGCCGTAACTACCTAATCCATGTTGTACATAGGAATATCCATATATATACATATATATGGACAAACCCTATGGATTCAGTTATCCTAAATAAATATGATACGATTGAAATAAAAAGAGCATAAAGTAACGTTGCTATTAAAGTTTTAAATGGCACCCATACGCGTACAGCTTTGTAAAATGAAATAAAAGCAGAAACAGAAATGGATACGACCGACATGTAACTGAATTGCGGTTGATTAAATGAATTTGTAGAGCCCTCGTAGCACAGTGTCTACGCATTCGCGTTAAGTGCCTGAGCGCAGATCGATTTTTGATGCCAGATTTTTGTATGTATGGGAGCAGATGAACATAAGATTCATCGAATATATATAATAATAAATATGTAAAAAAATATAGTCAATATTATTTTTTTGATCTTTAATAGCATTACTTCTCTGTGACGTTGTGAAAATGTTAATAAGGTATTTGAAATAGACAGATCATCATTCAAAGAGGGACAGACACAAATTTTACGACGTGATGGACCGTAGCAGTCAGATCAACATAGGCGCTACGGGGCCAGAATTCCGCGCAGCACACACCTGCCGTGTGTCCTGCGTCGAACACGGAGAGACGAATCTTGGTCCAGCAGATCGGGCAAGACCTCTCCCCGCCGGCGGCAGTAGCGGCTGCGCTAGCGGAGAAATCTGAATGGAAGGCGCTGGTTTCCTTCTGCGAGTCCGTAATGACCCAGAAGGAGATCGCCGAACGGAATCGGGAGAGGGCCGATCCTGTTAGGAGATGGCGCAGGCGGGCCGGTGCCCGCAGCCCTGTATTTCTGGCTCTCAAGAATAAGACTACTGGACTGGAGGGAGGAACCTCCCCCTCGGGACGTGCTCTCCTTGAGCACAGTGCAGAGGGGCTTCGGTGCGTTTCATTGGAGATCCCGGAATCCCTCGTCATGCACCAAGGAAAGGGCCACCGGGGAGGTTTTAGTGGGTAAAAACCCCACACAACCGCCGCCTTCCTCCCAGAAGGCGGGGTATCTTTTTGAAGATTTCCTTCCCGTTAGCAAAAAAAAGGCGCTACGGGGCGGAAAGTAAAAAAAAAAGCTACGATGTATATAAGGCTAGCCGTAAATCTAAGACGTCCCATAAAGACATCCCCGGCTGTACATTAAATCATCCCGCACCTTATTTACTGAACATCGAAAGGGTAAAGATAGGACGATTTCGTTTTTGGGAAATAAAATAAATTAATTCACTCAGATGGATATTTGTTGTTTTTAGGTACAATTTAGTGCCTATTTACAATTTGAGTAAAAACTAAACATAACCTAAATGTGGGTAAGACGGCCTAACCGCTAAAAGCGATATCATCCAGGCAACCCTGTAGGACAGGAGAGGTAAAATATATAAAATATAAGTTAACAAGAAAAGTCCAGAATAAATATATAAGCTTTAATACCCTAATCGTTTAGGGTCCGGTCTGCGAATCGTAAGGACGTGGGTTCGAATCCACCAGTCGACTGTTGACGTGAACCATCTCCTAGCACAAGGTCTTTCTTTAATAGAAAAAAAAATTCTTTAAAGAGTTTTAATAGCTTTTTTTGGAATGGTTAAAAATAATGTTTATAATATTTGTGAAAATTAAATATTGATTCATTTTTCTTTTAAATACAAAAAATGTTTATTATAAAGATTTAATAATTTAATTCTGTATTAGAAGGTAGTATCGTATAAAAATATAACAAAAAAAATAAATTGAAAGTGGTGTAAGTCCATTTTCTTTTGTTTCGAAAAAATTAAAGGTTACTAAATACTATATTTGTTGATTTAAAAATACATTCAAATAATATGAGGTCTGGAATTGTTTCTATTGTTTTATCAACATTTAATTATATGTTTATATAAATTTGTTTTTGGCTAATTAGACTACGATAACACACATATTTTTGTGCTGTAAATGGACGTACACCACTTTCAAAATTAGACAATTGTAAAAATCGGTTAATTTCAATTTTGAGAAATCAAATATCGTTTAAAATATAATTCATTTTAATATTATTTTGTTTACAAATATGCATAACAACACATAACATTTTATTTTAGACGGCAATTACATTGTCATTACAAGATACTGATTACAAGAATTTATTTATTGTCTGCTTGTGGTAGTGTTTCAAAACATGCATGATGCACCGGAGGTATTTTGGGTAGTAGCTACTAGCTACATGTCTTTTTATATTAGGACTTACACCACTTACATAATCGATGATCATGTAATTTCATTTACCGACCGATTTTAAGTTGTACAAAATTTGAGAAATTAAACACAGACTAGTTATAAATAAAAAAATTACAATAAATTAAGCATGAATTACGTGATAGCTCATTTTTCTCAAAAAATGGACTTACACTACTTTCAAAGTAAACGCTCCAAATAATGTTTAAATAAGGAAATTAGACATTTCAGTTAGTTGGCTATGTAGCTTAGATTTAAGAATATCAAGTTATTTTATAGTCAAAATCTATATTCTCTTTTATTGAAAGGACCACGCGTGTGACACTAGA
The DNA here is from genome assembly GCA_029286785.1 of Meandrusa payeni. NCBI lineage: Eukaryota > Metazoa > Arthropoda > Insecta > Lepidoptera > Papilionidae > Meandrusa > Meandrusa payeni. Next base: position 7,560,591 of record JAGSMX010000021.1, read on the forward strand.
TTAGGTACCAACAAACCGAAATTTGCACAGTGCTATCAAAATAATTATATTTACGAGTGAAAACAAAAACCGACTTCAAATCGGACAACGGTACATGCTATTAAGCGTAGTACGCCCTCTTTGCATTTCCGAAATATCGTAGGAATATTACGAAATAGAATTAATCACAGCCTAACCAAAATCCTATCAAACTATCCTTGAAGTACATCCTTTCCAATAAAAATGAATCATAGAAATCGGTTGAAGTGATATTAAATTATTCGTCCATTTGTCACATACATACGGCTTACCCAGTCGAAAGTTATCAGCTATCAAACATATAAAAATACACACGTATTGAGAACTTCCTCTTTTTTTAAAGTTGGTTAAAAACCAGAACTCTGTAAAAGCGTAATTCGAATCCCCGACAGTCAGATGAAATTTACACGTTTATTCACTAGGCTATCACTAATTAGTTGGTAGTTAAATTAATGTAATAAAGGTTGGTTACAAAAGCTTTCTGTTCAACTTTGTTGTATTTAGTTAGCCGTTAGATTTAACTACAAAAATAATTAGTTTATGTGTAACAAAGAGTGTTTTCTGTGTTGTATTATGTGTTTTGATTATCTTCCAGCACACTGGTTTTCTATTTTGTAATTTTTAATCAAAATAATTTATTTATCAACCAACTTGCCATGTGGTTCCATTTAAATTTGGTCCTATTCTGACAATAGCATCTATAAGGAAACCATATAATTTTTCCCTCTCCCCTTTTGAGCGAAGTGATTTATTTGTTATTATTTATTCTCTAACACTTATTTTAAGTTTTAATTGACTATCGAAAACTCAATTTACGCATAGTCGCTGTATCGATCTAATAAAACAATGTTCCAAGTCGAACGCAATGTTCTCGTTTGTATGTTGTTGGTAATTTATACGTGAACTTGTTCTAAAGCTTTAATCACTTTTGATGTTTGGCAAACTACAGTTGGATCAAATCTTGAAACTTACTCCCGTTGAAAACCGTCATGATTGAAAGTTCTTGGAGAAATTTGAAACGTCAAGGTATTACAATAACTGTAAATAAATAAATAAATATACACAGATATTATGCATTTTATTATTTGTACTCGAAGTGCCAGCGAATTATGAATTTAATTTCCTTAAGTCTAAGCAATCCACGTCGAGGTAAATGAAAATATTTTTTATAATGCTACATAAAACTTGGTAAAAACGCGCAGTTTTATATCGCTCGTGTGGGCTTTATGGGGAGACGTGATTGTTGCTTTGTTGAATAATACATTCCAAGCGGAGAACAGCCGCGTGTTCTGATTAAATTTTGTCATTTACCAACGAGTAGCTTTTGCTAAGAGTACTTGCGTATTGAGTGATTCTAAGTGATATGTTATAAGACAGGGGATATATAGATAGAAAGAATTTCAAATTTGAACACAGGCGCAAGAAGGCTAGCCTCTTCGTGTTTTACAGAATTCAAATTGGAGAGTGTGCTCAGGAATTATATCACCCATTATTTTGTTATGAACATTCCTCAGATAACCATATAAGTATAAATTTGCGTCAAGTATGTGCGCCACAAATGGAGGAATAACTTAAAATCACGCCAACCGATTTCGATGATTTTTTCAAGGCTATACTTTGGGAGTATTTACAGAGTACTCATTTAGAGTTACTACAATACAAACTATAACAGTAAAATTAAACAAAAACTGTCACTAAAAACAAAGTAAAACTTAACAGAAAACATAAGTCAGTTAACATAAACATTTGAAAAGCGACTGTAAACGAGGAGCGTGCGGGGTGTGGTATCGGTGCGCGGGGCAGAGTACCACAGGAGAGACAATAAGCGCCCTGTGATACCTTGTTTTCGACTTCTGCGCATTGACGGACAGCGCTAGAGTTATTTATCGTCTACTCTACACATATATGAAAGCGCTTTCAATATATAATGTCAGTACTTTGGAATTAGATTTTGACAGTTTGTCAAATCTAGCGGAACGCCGTGCCGATTATCCGTGAAATAGCAACCGACCGAGTCGTGGTTCGGCCCTCTCGGGCGCCCTCGGATCGGCATGCTTACGCGTAACATAGTAACCGTCCAAGCCGAGGTTACCCCTCACCGAGGGGACCCTTGTGTCGAGTTACTAGCAATAGAGGTTCAGGCTAAGCGACCTAAGAGCTATGCCACCTCTCAATCCGGTGAAGCAGTCAAGGCCAGCTTCTCTGGCCAATCTGTGTAGTTCGTCAATAAAAAAAAAAAACGCCGTGCCGGTGGTTAGCGCGGCCATGTTGGCGTCATTCAATTAGTAACGGGCATCGTATGCGCACGACGCTCTCGACGGATCGCTCTTGATCCACGTGATCCTATAATAATTATTGAAAATTGTGATTGATTTTTGAAGTTTAAGTGATTATCTTAAGTGTAGTGATTAAACTATAATATTTATTTATTTATTCCACGAAAGGTTAACCAGTTATACATTATCTAAGATAGAAAATTTAGTAAAGGTCTTTTTCGTAGTGAAAGGGCTACGTAAGTTGATAAGAACAGTTATAGTAGTAAGTCGGGTAAATTATTTTTTATTCGGTATTCGAATTTCAAACAATAATTTCAAAAAATGAAGGTACAAAAATAATATAAGTGAATCCACTGGTGACATCTCAGTATAGAATAATCACTCACTGAAACTCACTTTGTCTATGGCTGTGATTTGGTCGTTATTGTTGCTGTTGGTCTATGGTCTTCAGTTATGTCTCTGCCCATGGCCTAATCTATGCTGGATAGGGAGTAGAGTTTTCAATCTTGACCGAATTTGAATTTTGAGGGAGGAAAAGTAATCGTTGCCGACATAACCTGTGACAATGTGTTTGAACAGTCAAAATGTGGACCGCTTTGTCGATAAATCTGCATTTGAATACATTGAAGCTCTGCTGGCGAAGATATTGGAGCCGTAATGCTGAACTACTGGAGAGGTATGTGAATTAAAATTGTCGCTCTCTTATTCTGTTGCTTGTTTGTCTAACGTCACCCCTTTGGAACTCTGGCAGACCAAATGATAAAGCTCTGTCGATCCCATGCCGTGATATGAGGTTACGATATTAATAATTGTGATGTATCTACTTTGAATAATTTTGATTGAAAATCTATTTCAATCAAAATTATTTATAAAATACGTGTATTATAGGGGTGGTTAATGATGAATCAGTAAAGTAGTCGATATTTACGTCAGAAAAAAGATATAGCGCGTGGAGATAGGTATTATTGGGTTGCAACGGACAATGGTAGAACATATAGTATGTATAATATAATTAAAAGTGTATGTAAAACCTTATACGCAACCGATTCGTGTCCGCCTTAGTTTTCACAGGTTTTTGGCTGAAAATCAGCGCTGTGCTACATGTGTGAGCACAGCACATGCTGAGCCAACCCCTTTTCATTAATTTACTTTTGCTTATGTTGTCTTGTATTACCTGTTGTTTCTGTGTTCTTGACAAATAAATGTTTATTCTATTCTATTCTATTCTATAGAGAAAATATATCATATAAGCTGTCTTCTAACATTGGCCTCGTCAAGTTCTCCACAATTGCTTGCACTTTCCTGTTGTTCATCTCGCCGTGTGACCAGTGTATTAGTAAAGTAATATATTTTTTGGTAAGCAATATTATTCGTGGGGCGACATTCGGTGTTTTGGCAATACTAATGCTTTGTCTATGGCCTGAGCCGTGAGTCTGTTTGTGGCCTGATCTATGGTCGAGTTCGGGATCGTGACTACACCGAGATAAGAATGACGGAGCTCAGTTGTCTGCAGTTAAACCTTTGTTCTTCTGAAGTAAGTAGTGATGCCGTGTCGCTGAAGCAGAGATGTTATTATTGTCTTTCTCTACATCTATAATTGTATTCAAAAGTCGGATTTTGTGCGTGTTGTAGTGCCCAAGTAGAAAAACTAAAAGAAGCTTTCAATATTTTTTTATCATTAGTCTATGTCATCGTACATCAAAGTAAAATGGTTCTAAGTTATCTGCGACAAAGTTGATCAAACAACTGAGCATCACGAGCAATTTCTTATCATTATTTGACCAACTTGGCCGCCGAGAAACCGATCAAGTACAAACAAGTCTTTGTTTCTCTTGATAAACTTGAATCCCCTCTAAGTATAGACAATAGTATAGATAAATAATATTTATTTATTTATTCCACGGAAGGTTAACCAGTTATACATTATCTAAGATAGAAAATTTAGCAAAGGTCTTTTTCGTAGTGAAAGGGCTACGCAAGTTGATAAGAACAGTAGTAAGTGGGGTAAATTATTTTATATTCGGTATTCGAATTTCAAACAATGATTTCAAAAAATGAAGGTACAAAAATAATATAAGTGAATCCACTGGTGACATCTCAGTATAGAGTAATCACTCACTGAAACTCACTTTGTCTATGGTTCGATTTGGTCGTTATTGTTGCTGTTGGTCTATGGTCTTCAGTTATGTCTCTGCCCATGGCCTAATCTATGCTGGACAGGGAGTAGAGTTTTCAATCTTGACCGAATTTAAATTTTGAGGAAGGAAAAGTAATCGTTGCCGACATAACCTGTGACAGTGTGTTTGAACATTTAAAATGTGGACCGCTTTGTCGATAAATCTGCATTTGAATACATTGAAGCTCTGCTGGCGAAGATATTGGAGCCGTAATGCTGAACTACTGGAGAGGTATGTGAATTAAAATTGTCGCTCTCTTATTCTGTTGCTTGTTTGTCTAACGTCACCCCTTTGGAAATCTGACAGACCAAACGATAAAGCTCTGTCGCTCCCATGCCGTGATATTAGGTTAAGATATTAATAATTGTGATGTATTACTTTGAATAATTACCATCAGTTGTAAATATCGATGTACCCACATTCTATCCAACATGAGGTAAGATTAGCAATTTATCAATCTTCCATATTTATGGTATATCCATACAGATTCAATATCTTTAATTTTAATTCTAAAATCTCGGATATCTGTATATTATAAATGAATTTCAGATGTTTTTAATTTTTATATAGAAGTTAATATTATTTAATCTTGTAGAGTGATAACCGTTTTCTCAGTTTTTTAAGTTCAAAAAATTTTCTGAACTTTTTAACCCTAGCGGCGTAGACATAGACATTTTTCTCTGTCCGCCTTCCACCAAGCTTATTAGGTAGCGTATTAGGTGGTAAGCCTGCGTGCATTGGGCACAGATTTTTAGCTAGTTTTGTCCTTAAAAAAAACAGTAAAACCATCAAATTGTAAGTCCAAACCGCCTAGACATTAGAAATCACTGTTGACGTAAATTATTGTATAGTTAAATTGTGAGACGTCTTGATTATTTCGTAAAAAGTTTTTTTTCTGTTAAGGTAATGTAAAATAATAATGATATGGTTATGGTATTGTATTTCGCATGTAATTAAAGGATATAAGGGCGGCATATACACTATATGCTGCCGAATATACTATACTATACTAGAGAAGTATATGAAAAACATAACAAAAATAGATGGAGTCACGTGTGCTATGAATACGGGTCGTTATAAAAATTGCCTCGCAGTCACGACCGAGTGAGATAAATGATTTTCAATTTGTCACTGCTTCCCTAACGTTTCAATCGAGCTGTTAACTTCTTGAACCTTTTTGTGAACTATTCTTTAATAAAATGATGGAAGAAATAGAAATTTATTTTTTAAAGATGAAGAAGCAAAAGAGAATGGGATTGAGCTACTGTAATCTTACTTTACGAGCAAAATGACTAAACGCCAAAGTAATTTTCCTCTCTTGTATTCTTCTTTTCTAATTTATTTTAGTTAAATAAAAGAACATTCAATTAAATTTACTTACCGTAAGTATTAATACAAAATACACTCGTGAGCAAAAATAAAGGGTTGGTTAAGAAAGTTTGAATATCTCGGCAGATAAAAACGCTAGCTAACTGAAATAAATTGTGCATGATAGACAATCAAATATCTTTAAAATAACATGATATATTCTTATTCATTTATTTATATTTCAATAAAAATAAAATAAAATTAAAATCACTGTATTATCCAAGAGTACGTAAGATATCCTTTTTCGTTTATGTTTTTAATGTTTTATCTTCAGAGATATTTAAGCTATATAGACCCTTTATTTTTGCTTACGGCTATATATACTATCAAAAATGAAAACCGATTTCAAATCGAATCAAACGTAAACGCTATTTGTCTAAAAAAAAAAACTTTGTATAAAATATAGATAAAAAAAGGAAAATATAAATTTAACTACATTCTTTTTTAAATCCAAAACCTCAATACAGAAATAATTCACACAATAAATCTTGGTAAGCGTTTGAGGTTTAAAGGAAAATGAAATATGTAAATATATTTAAAAAAAACGAGAGATACGGGTCGTGTTACTGGGATAAAATAAATATATGATTTTTTTATTGATGATTACTTACAATGTTTTATTCCCCAGCATGTTTGGCTGGGAGGGGGAGGGAGTCGGGGGTATTTTTTAACTTATACATTATTTTGCTACTTAAATTTGTCTACTTTATATAAAACTAATTCCAATTTCCTTATTTCTATTTGTACATTTTCCTCAATTTCTCTAATATTTTCGTTACTTATTTCTATATTTATTTTCTTAATAATAAATCTTATATATCCTATTACTATTTATAGTTCTTTCTATCTTATTTTGTTTATTTTCAATATGTTTTATTTCTTGCTTTTTTCACTACATCTCTACAAAACCTTTTCAAAATGTCTTTCTTTTCCTTATCGCTAATTAAATTTCTAATATTATCTATAGTTAGACTTTCATACATCTCGCTTTCACACTCGTATCTTTTAACATTAAATTCCGGACATTTTGTTAGTATGTGCAACACTGACTCATGCACCTCCGGATCGCAGATGCACGAAGGGCTCTCCTTGCATCGACAAATAAATATATGTTACACGCATTTTAAAATTTCAACACCTTGTTTCGGATATAGAACATGAAAATAGGTTGAAAAAATTCTTATTCATATGGGACGGAAAAAATGCTTAACGCTAGAGGTCATTTTTTATTTTATTCTTACACTTATTTAAGTCGCTATGTGTCTTGTTTCCTTTGCCTGCCAGTCTAGAGCTATTCAGACGTAAGCCCTGCATATGATTATCTATATATATATGACGTAACTTCATTTTTCAAATATTTCTTTTTCAACGCTACTTAAGAACATTGAGTTTTGAGTTGAAGTTATTCAAAAGACTTCAAAAAAGTAATTAATTCTATATTTTTTAATGTTTGTCACCTCATAACCTTCGACCGGGTGAAACGATTCCGATCATTCTTTTTTTTACCGTGTGGTTGTATTTCTGACAATGGCGTCCATGAGAAAAAAATTCAATATCACATCGATTTTGATTTTGAGCCGTAATCGTGTACGGGCAATGTATTCCAATGCGACGCTCCAAAACCCCTCTAGCTAAGTAAAAGTTAGATAGACGTTAGATATTTAACGACGTCCACATTGAATTCACAGGCAGTAACTAAGGCACATAATTGTTGTTTCCCAATTCTGTATGCATTATATCTGGTAAAGCAAAGCACTGGCTATGGACCGATCGTAGAGTAGTCACAAAAATAAAATAAAAAATATTTCTTTGAACAGTAATTTAACAATAGGCTGCCAATGCACAAAAACAAAATGCAAAAGTGTGTATATATGTAGGTAAAAAATTATGAGTATTTTTTTTTGCCATCAAACTATATTGTAGTTTGACGACATACTTGTACGTTAAATTGTTACATTAAATTAAAATCATATTATTAAAGTAAAAAAAATATATAAAAATATGTTCACGAGTAAAAACAAAAATCGAATAGGAATATTACAAAAAAATCATCATAACCTTATCAAACTCTCATCAAACTAAATCCTTTACAATAGAAAATGATCATCGAAATCAATTGGCAATTTTTAAAAATTTGCAAATTTAAGAATTATTTGGTTTTCTCATGGACACTATTATCATAACTAAATTGAAAAGAACCACATGGGAAGCACCAGTTATCAATTAAACAAAGAATCATAAAAATCGATTCAATCGGTTTTAAAGTTATGAAGTAAAAAACATACAAATTAATAGAAAATGTCAGTTCTTGAAAAAGTCGGCTAAAGGATTCTGACCAACAGATCAATTAGTACGCTTCGACATTACGCTACTGCCTGGCTAATTATTTAGTCATCCTTACAAAATAAAATTGTATCTTTCAACTTCTGTAATGAATTATTTAACATCCAAGCCGAGATTCCCACGGCGGAGCGAGAATGATTGATGACGTCATACCGTCGGCGAGAGTCCAAAGGGAATCGAGATGGTTTAAATATTAACTACACTTATTCTTCAATTTCATTTTATGACGTGTTTAAATTTTTAACCTACTTCAAAAAGGAGGAGGTTCAAATTCACTACGACCTTATTTTTTATGTTTGTTACCTCAGAACTGACTTACCTCGACTGGGTGAACCGATTTTTATTTGAAACCTGGTCTTCTATCTCTATGTATATACGAAATTAGAAAACTTATGATAGAAAACCATAAAATATTTAAATTTACATTAAGTATGTGCGCGACAAATGGACAAATAACTCACGACAACCGATTCCGATTAATCATTTTAAAGTGTAAAGGATGTACTAGTTTGATGAGAGTTACCGTGAGAGATACCAGATGAGAGTTATCTTGAGAGCCCAGAACTACAGGGCTCTCAAGAATAAGGCTACGGTATCCCCTGCCTGTATTAGAAGGCGACTAAAATGGGCCTCGGGGTTCACTGGGCGACAAGGATGGGAGCCTTTGTCGTCCGCTAAGGTGGACCCGGGAAGAAGGCGACATCGACTGGCCCGTGTCGCCTTGCACTGCGAAGGCACAGGGGGGGGGGAAGGAGTAACCTCCCCCTCGGGACGTGCTCTCCTTGAGCACAGTGCAGAGGGGCTCCGGTGCGTTCCACTGGAGATCCCGGAGCCCCTCGTCATGCACCGAGGAAAGGGCCACCGGGGAGGTTTTAGTGGGTAAAACCCCCACATAACCAGCTGCCTTCCCAGAAGGCTGGGTATCTTTTTGAAGATTTCCTCCCCGTTAACAAAAAAAAAATTGATGAGAGTTTGGTTAGGTTCCGATTAAATCTATTTCGTATTATTCTTACGATATTTCGGAAATACAAAGAGGGCATCCACGTGTTTAAAGTTTGATTCTATTTTATGAAGGTTTTTGTTTTTACTCTTAAATATATTGTTTTTATAATCCAACGATTTGTTTGTTATGATCGCATTTACTAACGGATTTTGAAGTTATTCTTTTAATAATTTTATACCAGAATAATATTTTTAACCGACTTTAAAAACGGAGGAGATCAATTCTTTGGACTGTCATTGATGAATATGACATAACATTTTGACAGAAGGTAGTAAAATATTGGAATCGTGACCATCGGTTATCCTGGCCAAACTTATGAAATCATAAATATTGTACCGCATCTGTGTTCCGAATATCATTTCGTACTCTGTATTTCATTTTTCATGGGCGTTAATAAATTTGTAAAGCAATTATTTTCATGCAAACTTTGTTATATATTTTTTTCTTTCATTCATAACTTTTGTTCTAATAAATAAACAATCGAACTATACTAACTTCCCGTTAGTCGATCAACAAAATGTTTTCTTTATAATTTTTAGAGTTCCCTGGCTACGGAAGACATAGTCCAATTACCAGCAAAATTAACATAGCATAACAACTAATTAAACGTCAATCTGGTCAAACAACAACAACAACAAAACACAATTAAAAAGAAATATATGTAAGAAGAAGGAATAAAAATTGAAAACCGCCACCATATACATATATACCATTTTTCTAGTCGGTTAAAAAGCGTATTATGAATGGTCGTTACCACTTCTTGGACGTTATTTAAATTCACCAAAACAACGCCAAAGGCGGCTCGAATAATCCCACCCAATAATCCCTCGAATAATCCACTTCGACTTCAGAATCGAAGAATCTGGTGGTAATGGCAACTCAACATTAATGACTCTCTTTCTCGTTTCAAGTGATCTTCATTTGTCTTAGCTTATCTAAGTAGGTTACGTTTCGATGGGGCTGACATGTTAACAAGTCAACATGGACAAAATTTTCCTCAACAAATTAGGCTCTTTTTTTATTTTATTTTTAAAAGAAAGCTAGCAATATTCCTTTTTTTTTTCAGAAATATTACTAACAATCTTGTTAACCATTCCAACTAAGCTTAAGCTTGTGCTAGGACATGGTTCACGGCAATAGTCCAATGGTGGATTCGAACCCACGACCTTACGATTCGCAGGCCGCACCCTAAACCATTAGGCTATTGACGCTTTAAAACTACTAGTGAGTTAATAGCCTAATGGTTTTAGGCTACGGTCTGCGTACGGTACGACGTACGACATAAGGTCGTAGGTCATACCGTACGCACCGCTAGACTATCGACGAACCATATCTTTTTTTTGTTTGTGTTGGAAGGCGTGATTATGTGTGGTTCTTACTCACTTAAGCCCCCGTGAGAGGCTCTGAGAACTCCGTAGTAGAACGCACCGGAACCCCTCTGCAATATGCTTTAAAGCACGTCCCGGGAGATTAATCCCTCCCCAGTACCCTCGAAGTGCAAGGCAATACAGGCCAGCCAATATCGCCTTCTTCCCGGGTCCACTGTATCGGACGGCAAAGGCCATCACCCTTGTCGACCGTGAATCCGAGGACTCTTTTAGTCACCTTCTACGAAAAGTTACGGTATCCCCTATACCGTAGCCTGGTTAGCTTACGAGCCATGAACCATATCCTAGCACAAGATTAAGCTTAGTTGGTATGGTTAAAAATAATGTTAATAATATTTGAAAAAAATGAATGTTAGTATGCTATAAAAAAAAATGCACTGAAGTTAATTACGGTAATATGTATTCTGAAGCGATTCCCTTTGTTCACTTTCAAGAACTTCGAAGTTTAAACAAAGTTCTAATGGACTACGTTCTAGAATTTAAATTGGGATATAAACCGGCTGATTGATTAGTATATTTATTTTATCCATAGTTTATTTATCCATCGATGTTGTAAACGCTTTTGGTCAAACAGTGTCGTTCGGGTTGCAGGTTCGAATCGCTGCCGGTCAAAATCAATTACTAAACTGCTTGGCGATGGGTTCATCACCTATCATATATGCGACATAATAAGCTCCATGACAAGTATATTTGCGATTAAAAACAAAAATCGACTTCAAATCGAATTAAATTTTAAATGCTATTACGCACGGGCGCGGTCTTCGTAGGAAGGAATAAATTATCGTAGGGGTATTTCTAAATAGAATGAATCAAAACCTAACCTAACTTTTACCATAGTTTGATCTCTCGAAGGACATCCTTTCCGTTGTCGTGATATTAAGTTATTAAGTGTTATTTGTCCATTTGTAGCGCATATACTGAATGTAAATTTAAGACTTATATGGTTTTTCATAGATGCTATTGTTAAAACTGGGACCACACTAGAAGAACCAGCTTTTAAATAAAAAAAGAATCATCAAAATCGATGCACCCAGTCGAAAGCTATAAGGTAAGAACATAAAAATATACAGATATTTTGAGAAGCTCCTCTTTTTTGAAGTCTTTTGATAAGTGTTCACTTTTAGACACCCGCTGAAAGAGGGAGTGAAATAGGACAAAAGAGCTTATTTTTCTACTACAAGATTGTCACTTGTAAATACTACCACTAAATCTTATACATCGCTCTATATTTATCCCTACCACACGGTTCCTTTGTTGTTTTAATTGAATTTGACTCTACGCGTAACCCACGGGAATCGAAGTTCTCCAGCAACTAATGAAACTTAGTTTATTAATTAATATTGAATGTTTATCTTGATATCGCTTTAAACGTGATGTATTATCGACTAACAACGGTACGTTATAGGGCCGTAAGTATAATAGCTGAATGATAAATACATGGGATAAGTGATTATAATGATGACGATAAAATTTCGCCGAATCCGACAATATCGACGAGTGTTTTAAAATACTTTAATAAAAATACTAAAGAATTGAGAACCTTCTACTTTTTCGATGGTTGTAGTCGGTTAAAAAAGGAATCGATAATGTTCTGAGGCTATTGTTTAAATCTATAATATACATATATTTATTGTACATAATATGTACATTTTAACTACTTATACCCGTATTATGTTCAATGTATTTAAAGGTAGTACTAGGTAGGTAGTAGTACTACACGATGCTCGGTAGCCCTGGGCACCGCTGAAAATCAACGTTATCGCATCCTTGCGACAGTATATGCTGACACGGTGTCCAATCTTAGCATCATTTCTTATTTATCCGTTCTTTCTTCCTTCAAATGATTTTTTTTATTTTTCTTTCTTTTTCATATTTGTCATATTCTTTTGTAATATGTTTGTATATGTCGGTGCAAAGACAGTAGTTAAACCTTGAACAATTATTAAATATCGCAAACTAGGGTGCAAAATGATATCAGTGAGCAATAGCAATACCTATATTTCTGGCGGTCGCAAGCCCGGGTAAAAGAGGAGGTACACTAATTTAACATTAATTGTAAATATTGATATACCCATATTCTATTCAACGTGCGGTAATAATAAAATTATCGAAATAACCTCATTATCCGCTCCGATTTATTTGAGAGTTCCGTCACACACTATATATCTCGATACATCAATTTACCTCGTCATAAATGATTCCAGTAAAGAAAATATCTATGTCTAAATAACACCTCAGGATTTAAGAATTGAATCCTATACATTTCATCAGTTTTATACAGATTGAATTTTGGAGAGTGTGCTCAGGACCATTATCTATTTCCCCCATCCCCGTTCCACCATCGGACTTCTAGACGCACTGCGGGATTTCATCCTTTTGTTGTGAACATCCCTCAAACGACAAAGGACTGGAATAGTTTGACCGCGTCTGTCTTTCCTTCCGATTACAATGTGGGTAGTTTCAAGAGTAGATTGAATAGCACTTTATTAAGCTAGTGCGCCTTACCATCTAGGACGACATCTTACCATCAGGTGGAATCGTAGTCAAGCACTTTCTTAGAAAGTATAAAAAAATACATCCCGTTTATACCCCGCAAAGACCTAACCCTATGTGGTAATATTTCATTTAAGAAAAGCCTCGTGCTTGAAAGTTGAAGTAGCAATAAATAACGAGGTAGGAAGGTTAATACACCGATTGTGTTTCTCTATGTAAAATTTAACTGTTAAAAACAAGTAAAAGTTTTATCATTAAAGGCCTAATCGTTAAAGTTGAAGTTTGTTAAACGGCCTTTGTAGCTTTTTCTCCGACAACTTTAAAAAGTTTCCTTATGCTAAGGTAACATTTTCATTTAAGAAAAGCCGCGTGCTTGAAAGTTGAAGTAGCAATAAATAACGAGGTAGGAAGGTTAATACACCAATTGTGTTTCTCTATGTAAAATTTAACTGTTAAAAACAAGTAAAAGTTTTATCATTAAAGGCCTAATCATTAAAGTTGAAGTTTGTTAAACGGCCTTTGTAGCTTTTTCTCCGACAACTTTAAAAAGTTTCCTTATGCTAAGGTAACATTTCATTAAAGTACCTACATAAATTTGTAATTGAAATCAATTCGTATTGATTAAATACTGTTATTTTAAGACACATGGTATAATTATTGATTTCTATATTGAAGAGGACCTTACATTATTCGTTTTACGGGTAAAAATTACACCAAGAATCGTAAAATAAAAGCAACAAAGGATCCCAGAAGTCTTGGGTTCGATTCCAACTATATCTATACATTGAAATCAAAACAATAATATTGTGTGTTTTAAGACACTTAATATGATTGGTGACTTCTATTATGTAGAAGATCTTACACTACATCCCATACCAGTAAAAATTACATCAAGAATCGTAAATAGAACCCAAGATAATAAAAACAACTCAAGCTAAGCTAATTCGTAACGGTTCGATTATTTGATCTTATAAACGTAGGTCCGAATCATAGCCGGCTTGGACCAGTTTTCTTCTTTCGGTTCCTAAGGTACATAAAGAAAAATTAAATTTTTCTCCGGCACAAATTTAAGTTATTTTTGATGCGGCGATAGGCTCACCGCCTGTCACGTATCGAAACTAGTAAGCTTTGTAAAAAGCTGACAGCTAATGTCTCTGTCTACCCTATTATAAAAAGGAATAAAAGTACGCGAGAGCTCCTATATTGGTAAAATTTTAGACAAATTTAAATAAATACGAAAAATTACCCACTTAATGAGTTGATGCAGTTGTAGCTTTGGCTACGAAAGTGCTACGTAAGTTGATTATCTACGCCTTGCTTGTCGTCGCGGCTGAGTATATGCTAATTATTATTTAAGCGACTTGCTTCTACTTAAATGTTTGGGATTAATTTTTAAATGTATTTTAATTTAAATGTGGTATAAGATATGAATATATTATAAATGAACAACGATTCCTGTGTCTGTCAACTCATTTTAAAAAAAGACTCAAAGGAAGTAAGAGATTAGGCTTTTGTTTTTTTTATAAGCCTAGATGATAGAGTTTAATTATAGCTCGAATGAGACCGTTCTTTTTGGATATATAATAAGGGTACATTTACGAGCAAAAGCAAAAATTGAATCAAACGTTACACGCTATCTTATTGTTAGCTTTTTATTTAATTGACTTTCAAAAAGAGGAGGCTATTGATCATGTACATACTGCAAATTATTAATTGCGACACAAGGGCTGTATTAATTTACAAGATTGTATGGGGTCTCAAAAGTGTTTTTCTTTTATTATTTTATATTTGAGAACCATTATATGGTATTTCGCTGAATCCACTGCCGTGAATTATGCAGCGCCCTTATATGCCATAAAAATTAATTTAATAAACTAAATATTTTTTTGTTAAATTCCACGCGAAAGAAGTCGCGGGTACAGCTAGTACAGCGCATAAATATGTAACAAATTGAAAAAATAATTTGTGAATTGCTTGCCTTTTTCGTGAAATATGACATCGTTCATTTCACTCGCTTGTGCCGTTTCTAGGGAAATGTGATTTGGGGAAATAAATTGTGTAATATTTATTGGATCCCTTTCTATTCTTTTTACAAATTGACTGAAGAATCTACAGCAATGATGAATGAGGCCTCAGTAGCCCAAGGGCATAAAGGGCACGGTCTGCAAAACATATAGTCGTAGGTACGAATCTATCCGACTATTAACGTGAACTATTTCCTTTTGTATTTTTTTTTGTTTAGAAATGCCTACGCATATCCTCTCTTGTGGGGGTAAGGAGGAATTACGTCGGACTCGCATCGTCTAAAACCCATCGGTGCTCTCGTGCCTTTCGTTGGAACTATGGGAACGCTCGCACACTACCGTACTTCCAACGGTGACGGCTCTTAACGAATCTTGTCTCTTAGACCTGGAGCTCTCACTCCATCATAACTTCTAGATACGGAGCGCACAAGAGCACTGCACGCGCCTTTCCGAGGCCGAACGTAAACCATCTCCTAGTACAAGCTTAAGCTCAATTAAAATGGTTAACAACAATGTAACTCTATCTCTTTCTATTTTTACTAATTTACATATAATAAGGGAGATCACTATCAACTTCCCTTCTTCTCACCTGATCGTACTTCTCGTAACGCTTTCAACAGCTTACTCTGCAAGTCAAGCGTGCGTTAATTCCAAGTAAATTAAGTTTTGAATTTTCCCTAAATTTGTTTTTCACTAATGCTAAGATCTGATTTAAATATACAGTTGATACCAGTCCATTACGGGGTCGGTCTTTACTGTAAGTTTGTGGTAATTGAAGTGACATGTCGCCTTTATGGACGATTTGGCTCAGTGTCCATATTACATGTTATATTATTACGGACATTTACGACAATAGTATCCTAGAGTGTACATAAGCGAACATTATTACATACAACTTTTTACATAAATAAATGTCGTATATAAACGACATGTATTTTAGATTCACTTACGGGTCACCTGTTCTTAAGAGATCATCGTCGCACATGTATATCTGGAACACTCCAGTGGCGCTACAGGTTAGAGATGTTCATGCTAAAAATATATCGATATGTTTTTCCATATAATATGTCCTAATATTGTATCTATACTATTAAGTTATTTGTTTAAATTATTAAGTATGTCGATATTATATGATTCGATGATATCGGATTGAAGTGATATTTTGCGTTCATATTTCGATGAATCCACTGCCGTGAAAATGAAAATTAATTTCATAAACTAAATAACTTTTTGTTAAATTCCACACGAAAGAAGTCGCGGGCATAGCTAGTATTCAATAAATATACATACATGTGTCACAAATTGGAAAAATAATTTGTGAATTGCGTGCCTTTTCGTGAAATATGACATCGTTCATTTCACTCGCTGGTGCCGTTTCTAGGAAATGTGATTTGGGGAAATAAATTGTGTAATATTTATTGGATCCCTTTCTATTCTTTTTACAAATTGACTGAAGAATCTACAGCAATGATGAATGAGGCCTCAGTAGCCCAAGGGCATAAAGGGCACGGTCTGCAAAACATATAGTCGTAGGTACGAATCTATCCGACTATTAACGTGAACTATTTCCTTTTGTATTTTTTTTTGTTTAGAAATGCCTACGCATATCCTCTCTTGTGGGGGTAAGGAGGAATTACGTCGGACTCGCATCGTCTAAAACCCAACGGTGCTCTCGTGCCTTTCGTTGGAACTATGGGAACGCTCGCACACTACCGTACTTCCAACGGTGACGGCTCTTAACGAATCTTGTCTCTTAGACCTGGAGCTCTCACTCCATCATAACTTCTAGATACGGAGCGCACAAGAGCACTGCACGCGCCTTTCCGAGGCCGAACGTAAACCATCTCCTAGTACAAGCTTAAGCTCAATTAAAATGGTTAACAACAATGTAACTCTATCTCTTTCTATTTTTACTAATTTACATATAATAAGGGAGATCACTATCAACTTCCCTTCTTCTCACCTGATCATACTTCTCGTAACGCTTTTAACAGCTTACTCTGCAAGTCAAGCGTGCGTTAATTCCAAGTAAATTAAGTTTTGAATTTTCCCTAAATTTGTTTTTCACTAATGCTAAGATCTGATTTAAATATACAGTTGATACTAGTCCATTACGGGGTCGGTCTTTACTGTAAGTTTGTGGTAATTGAAGTGACATGTCGCCTTTATGGACGATTTGGCTCAGTGTCCATATTACATGTTATATTATTACGGACATTTACGACAATAGTATCCTAGAGTGTACATAAGCGAACATTATTACATACAACTTTACATAAAGAAATGTCGTTGTATATAAACGACACGTATTTTACATTCACTTACGGGTCACCTGTTCTTAAGAGATCATCGTCGCACATGTACATCTGGAACACCCCAGTGGCGCTACAGGTTAGAGATGTTCATGCACAAAATATATCGATATGTTTTACCTTATAATATGTCCTAATATTGTATCTATATTATTAAATAATTTGTTTAAATTCTTAAATATGTCGATTTAAATGTCGATATTATATGATTCGATGATATCGGATTGAAGTGATATTTTGCGTTCATATAACGATAATTTATGAAATATCCATACATTATGTAGTATGATACGATATAGATATTTTATTTCTTTTTTAAAATATCGACATATATCGTGCCACCCTAGTAAAGGTACGTTAATGGCTTTAAGAATAGAGTAGGTTAGTTACTTGTCTCTCAGTACTCTTCAGCCCTGTAGTTCTGGGCTCTCAAGAATAAGAATACGGTATCTGCTTGTACCCCTGCCTGTCGTAGGCGACTAAAAGGGGCCTCGGGTTCACTGGGCGACAAGGGTGGGGGCCTGAGTCGTCCACCAAAGTGGACCTGAGAAGAAGGCGACATCGGCTGTCCCATGTCGCCTTGCGCTGCGAGGGCACCGGGGGGAAGGGAGTAACCCCCGGGACGTGCTCTCCTTGAGCACAGTGCATAGGGGCCCCGGTGCGTTCCACTGGAGATCCCGGAGCCCCTCGTCATAAAAGGGCCACCGGGGAGGTTAGTTACTTGAATGTCCTAAATCGTAACAGTTTGGAAACATAGATAGATAGATAAATTATTTAATGAACCACAATATATTCATAAAATGCAAATTAAATTTGGAAATGGACTATTTTAATTCAATCGTATAAAATAGCGCAACTACTACGGCAAAGATGATGAAACTACAAACCCGCGAAAAGCTTTTTCCAGTCGAAAGTGTGCAGTCAGAGATATTTTATGCGAAATATTGAATGACGAACACATTCAATCCCAACAGCTGTTTGGCATTTGGCCCTCGTTTGCAAGTTTGGAAATAAAAAGGCGTTGCTAATTAATAAAAGCTTAAGTTATAGCCTAAATATGTATGCCCCACTGTTGGGCACAGGCCTTGTCTGTAAAGAGAGTATATGGGAATAGCCCGAGGCCAACATTTTATAACACGTCGGTTTTGTCACTATGATTTCCTTCTCCGTCGTGCGCAAGGTAAATCAGCACATAAAATTGAACAAATTCACTGGTGCCGGCACCGGGGATCGAACTCGGGTTGGCTAGCGTACTATACAACTTGAGACGACATGGATACTGAGAGACTACGCCTCTCTGCCTTTTCCAATCAATCATTTAATAGAAATTCCGAACTGCTTGCGAAGATATTCGCCTCGGTTCTCATTTATTTCCCATTAAATTCTCACGCGTAGCTGAGAAGGCATTCTAGAATATGTTCCGGGTGGTGCATGCTCGATTAACTTAAGCATAACGACCGCCTTTTAACCTAATAATAAACTATTAATATTTTAAGTCTTCATAAATAGTAAAGCGGCTGAACGAACAACTCTCAACCATCTCAAGACCTACTAGGCTAATCTTGAGGAATGCGGTTGTCGTCAAAATTAGAGTTTAATAGATTTTTAGTACAATAATATACTTCATGTATCACATACTAAGTCTACGGTACGGTAAGGGAAATACTTAAAATTCCCCAAGGATTTTGTAACAGAAAGGAGTTGTAAAGTTAAGCAAACAATAATACATCATTATCATATTAATATCATTATCACAAAACGTATTAACACAAAATATATTAGCTCTTCCCTCTTGGGCGTCTTACCTGCCTTTCTTACTTTGCCTGTGACCAGGAGTGTTTCCAGTGTATTGTTTTTCATGGCTATGTGACCGAAGAATTCGAAACCTTACGGAGACAGACAGCTTGAAGGCGACTCCCACTTCTTGGAGAATTGACACAATTGTGCGATGGGCCGTCCAAGGTACGCAATCGAAAGTTAAACAAGAATAATCAAAAACATACAGACGAATTGATGAGAACCTTTTTTGAAGTCGGTTAAAAATAGATTTTGTGATAATGAATTCAATAATGTTGATGACTAGAGCCGTGGTAGCTCAGTGTAGAGCCGTGGTAGCTCAGTGTCCAGGCGGTTGGCTCTTGTTGCATAGTACGCTAGCAACCCGAGTTCGATCCCCGGTGCCGGCACCAATAAATTTGCTGTTGCAATTTTATGTGCTGATTATCCACGCGCTCGGCGGTGAAGGAAAACATTGTGAGGAAACCTACATGTCTTAGAAAAAATTTGTAAGGCATGTGAAGTCTACCAATCCGCACTAGGGCCGCGTGGCGGACTATGCCCTTATACTCTCTTTACAGAGAAGGCCTGTGCCCAGCAGTGGGACATATATATTATATATATAAAGGCTGTAACTGTAACTTTAATGTTGATGACAATGAAACATGATGAACTATTCGTAGTTTTGGCTTTACCTGTTACTAACAACTTCCTCGGGAGACCTTAAGTATTTCCCCTACCGTCATAGTGGCAACGAAACTTCGTCCCAAACATAATCAATTATGGTAAGAATTCATTGCCAAGGGATCTTGCCAAGTGTTTGATCCCCTTGCGAAAGTTATGTCGTTTACACATCCGTTTCACATATTAATAGCGAACTAACAAACGGAATGAGACATCAAGCTTATAAGCTTTCACTTTTCTTGTGAACGCTTATAAGCTTTCACTTTTCTTGTGAACGCTTATAAGCTTTCACTTTTCTTGTGAACGCTTATAAGCTTTCACTTTTCTTGTGAACGCTTATAAGCTTTCACTTTTCTTGTGAACGCTTATAAGCTTTCACTTTTCTTGTGAACGCTTATAAGCTTTCACTTTTCTTGTGAACGCTTATAAGCTTTCACTTTTCTTGTGAACGCTTATAAGCTTTCACTTTTCTTGTGAACGCTTATAAGCTTTCACTTTTCTTGTGAACGCTTATAAGCTTTCACTTTTCTTGTGAACGCTTATAAGCTTTCACTTTTCTTGTGAACGCTTATAAGCTTTCACTTTTCTTGTGAACGCTTATAAGCTTTCACTTTTCTTGTGAACGCTTATAAGCTTTCACTTTTCTTGTGAACGCTTATAAGCTTTCACTTTTCTTGTGAACGCTTATAAGCTTTCACTTTTCTTGTGAACGCTTATAAGCTTTCACTTTTCTTGTGAACGCTTATAAGCTTTCACTTTTCTTGTGAACGCTTATAAGTTTCAAACTTGAAAGTTTCTCCTCAAACTGCATTATTTTTGAATTTAAGTACTAAAGTGCTTCCGTGCTTTTGGTTTACCTAAATAAATATACTATCACGCGCTGTTTGTTGTTGCAGGCAAGAACGGGAGCTTGCCACTCAATCATAAATATAAAATAATATATTTACAATTAAAAACAAAAACCAATTTCAAATCGTATCAAACGTTATACACTATTACGTACGGACGCCCTTCTTGTATTTGCGAAATATCGTAGGTATATTACGTAATCAAACTTAATCAGAACGTAATCAAACTTTCATCAAATTGCTCTTAAAGTCGAAATCTGTTGGCGTGATATTAAGGTATACTTCCATTTGTGACGCGCATACTTGAAAAGTAACTAGATTTAGTATGTGACACATGAAGTATATTATAATATTTAAAACTATAAAATCTATTAAGCTCTAATCTTGACTACAACCACATCCCTCAAGATAAGTGGTCTTGTGACGGTTGGAAGTTGTTCGTTCAGCCGCTTTACTATTTATGACGCACATACTTGAAAAGTAACTAGATTTAGTATGTGACACATGAAGTATATTATAGTATAAATTCTATTAAGTATATATACTATAAAATCTATTAAGCTCTAATCTTGACTACAACCACATCCCTCTAGATAAATGGTCTTGTGACGGTTGGAAGTTGTTCGTTCAGCCGCTTTACTATTTATGACGCACATACTTGAAAAGTAACTAATTTAGTATGTGACACATGAAGTATATTATAATATTTAAAACTATAAAATCTATTAAGTATAAATACTGTAAAATCTATTAAGTATAAATACTGTAAAATCTATTAAGTATAAATACTGTAAAATCTATTAAGTATAAATACTGTAAAATCTATTAAGCTCTAATCTTGACTACAACCACATCCCTCAAGATAAGTGGTCTTGTGACGGTTGGAAGTTGTTCGTTCAGCCGCTTTACTATTTATGACGCACATACTTGAAAAGTAACTAATTTAGTATGTGACACATGAAGTATATTATAATATTTAAAACTATAAAATCTATTAAGTATAAATACTGTAAAATCTATTAAGTATAAATACTGTAAAATCTATTAAGCTCTAATCTTGACTACAACCACATCCCTCAAGATAAGTGGTCTTGTGACGGTTGGAAGTTGTTCGTTCAGCCGCTTTACTATTTATGACGCACATACTTGAAAAGTAACTAATTTAGTATGTGACACATGAAGTATATTATAATATTTAAAACTATAAAATCTATTAAGCTCTAATCTTGACTACAACCACATCCCTCAAGATAAGTGGTCTTGTGACGGTTGGAAGTTGTTCGTTCAGCCGCTTTACTATTTATGACGCCTTAAAATATTAACAGTTTGTTATTATTAGCTTAAAAGGCGGTCGTTATGCTTAAGTTAATCGAGCATACACCACCCAGAACATATTCTAGAATGCCTAGGAAAACTATGTAAGTCTTTAAGTTGGTTGATGCATTGTCAGAATTGAATCAAATTTAATAACTGCACTAGCTTTGAAAAAAAAATAATCATGAAAATTGGTCTACCCAGTCCAAAGTTATTCGGTAAATAAACAAGTCCTTTTGAAGTCTGTTGAATATGGCGACTGCCGCGTCATGAGGTGTCAAGTCTAATTTCTACAAGGCGACAATACATACAGCATCTCTCCTTACAATCGGACAAATTTCATACTTTCATAGATGTGTTCCGCTCACAGTAAGAGTACCGTGGATAGATACATTTTTCTTTTTACAAAATCTGTAATTTTATCCATCTTGGAGATAGGCGTGAAGATGATTTGTGAAGTGTTTTTTATTCGTATTAAATGCAACAAATGCTCGTTTTGTCCGTCATCTAATACAATTTGAAAAATTAACATTTATCCCGTATTATCCTCTTTTAACCCCCATTTGAGCATTAATTAATCTCACTAAATCCCTCGTTGGCTTTTTAATTTGTGCCGTCTTTTAAGGAATGATCCTTTTTAATTAAATCCGATAATTACTTAAAAGTTTAAAAAAGTTACAGCCTTTATATATATAATATATATGTCCCACTGCTGGGCAGAGTCCTTCTCTGTAAAGAGAGTATAAGGGCATAGTCCGCCACGCGGCTTTAATGCAGATTGGCAGACTTCACATGTCGTAGAAAAATTTTCTAAGACATGCAGGTTTCCTCACGATGTTTTCCTTCACCGCCGAGCGCGTGGTTAATCAGCACATAAAATTGCAACTACAAATTTATTGGTGCCGGCACCGGGGATCGAACTCGGGTTGCTAGCGTACTATGCAACTTGAGCCAACCGCCCGGACACTGAGCTACCACGGCTCATTTTCTGTGAAATGCAATTTTTCTGTGGACACTTGGATCCGAAGTAAAGGTTTCTCTGTTTTAAAGTGCTTTCCAAACGGGGATTTATTTTCATACCCTAGTGGGAAATCCTATAGCCTTACTTACTTTCTAGTTCTATTTTTAACCGACTTCAAAAAAGGAGGAGGTTTTCAATTCGTCTGTAAGTTTTTTTTATGTTTGTTACCGCGTAACTTTCGACTTGGTGAAGCGATTTTGATGATTCTTTTTCTACCTACGTTACTATTTGTGAATATATGTGTGTGTGTATATTTCTTTATGTCTACCGTGTATCACAAATCTTTAATTAACTCGGGCAATGCCATCGATCAATGTATGGTTAAATTTTTGTACTTAAATTTCGTTAGGCAAAATGGGTCTATGCTTGAGAAGTGCTTATATTTAACACTTTTACGACAGAGTATTTCGCATAATTAGAATTGGTTGGTAAGTACGAGTAAATAGAATAAGATGGTAGGTCTATTACGTTTTTTGGGTGAGCGATAACTCAAAAATTGCTTTAGCAACTGTGGACAGTCCAGGGTCAATTTAGTAAGATCAAAGCATTTCTATCATTAATAACAACCACACATGGAATATTTTCCTCGATTCTGGTTGTGAACCTTCTACCCGACTCCTACAATCTGAACAGAGTATATTCGGTATATATTTATGTTTTCCTGTTTGTTAATAATGACCTATATTATCCTTATATCGTACATTTGACGTGGCAAGAGATTTATATCGTTTTCCTCTTCGCTTTTATTTCGATTATTTACGACACTCGTAGTTTGTGCAAGAGAATCGCATTGGACAAACATATGAAGCACCGTTAAATTTAACAAAAACAGGGAAAAATCTCTCTAAGCTACTAACGCCCATTATTTTGTTAGAAATTGATTCATAGAACTCTTGAAATACCTTTTTTATTTTACTTAAAGGAAGACAAAAGAGAAATCTTACAAAACTACGTATTTGTAATAAAAACATAAAACCATTTACAGATCTTCACAACTAATGCTGAATTGGAAGCATACAGAATGAACATATTTAAGAACGTTTATGATCACTTAATTTTTAAATGAATGGTCTAAACAATACCATAACATAAACACATAAACACACCGGCGCAAGGTGGCTAGCCATTCGGTGTTTTACAGATTACATTTTGGAGAGCGTGCACAGGAATTACACAAGTTAATACCCTCATCTCCCCAGTTTACCTTCGTTAAGACATTCAGCGGGTCTCCTCTCCACCCTTTCATAGTCGATGTTCCGCGCGTCCAAACGAAGCGACTTGAGTCAAAGAAGTTGCCACCGGCGTCAGTCTTTCCGTCCAAGTACGACGTAGGAGCCTTTAAGAGTTGAGTGAATAGGCACTTACTAAACTGACGCGTAACATCTTTCGACTATATCACCAGTTAACATCAGGTGGGATCGTTTATACCCCGTAATGTAATAAGTGTATATAAATAGGACTTATTTAAAGAACTCCTGTCGCAATAAACCGTCAAACACATTTATATACGTCGACTTAGAAATTGTATTGTAATTGTTACTTGCTCGGCACAGGTAAGTATTTTGTGTGTAATGTTATAATTTGTAGGTCTCGTAGAATAAAATAGTCCAACAACTAATACACTCGCTTTATTGAGACAGCGTAACGTTGTACAAAGAATTATTTATAATGAATACCGTCACAACTGCGCGTCCTCACAATCTTTATACAAAATTAATTAGAAGTCAGATTACGAACTAATAAAGTTAAACTATTGTTTACAATGCCAAGTTCATGTGACGATCAACTTAATTATTAATTAAAGATACAATAAGGTTCAGGTAAATTACTAAGATATCATTGGAAGTAGTTATTATGCGTAACAAGCGCTGGGTGCAATGTGTTTTTTTTTATAATTTCTAAGCAAGTGCTTGACTACGATTCCACCTGATGTTAAGTGGAAATGCAGTCCTGATGGTAAGGCGCACTAGCTTAGTAAATGCCTATTCACTCTACTCTTGAAAATACCCACATTGTAATCAGAAGGAAAGACAGACGCGGGCAAACTATTCCAGTCCTTTGCTGTACGAAGAATGAAAGACGAAGCAAATCGCTTCGTTCGGGTTTGAGGATGTTCACAACAAAAGGATGAAATCCCGCAGTGCGTCTAGAAGTCCGATGGTGGAAAGGAGATGGGGGAATTAGATCATGTAGTTCCTGAGCACACTCTCCAAAATGCAATCTGTAGAAAACCGAAAGGCTAGCTACCTTACGCCTGTGCTCAAGACTGAGCAGATTGGTTTCAGCTGCGTCACCAAATAGCCTCTTAGCCCGCCTCTCCACCGAGTCCAAAGCTGCGAGATGGCATTTAGCTGCGCCTGCCCAAATGTGACAGCAGTATTCTACACACGACCGGACTTGAGCTTTATAAAGTGTTAAAGCTGTCCCGCAGAGAAGTACGGTTGCACTTTGATCAAGATCCCAAGTTTTTTTGCAGCTATCTTAGCCTTGGACTCAATGAATCGTCCATAGTTTAGGGTCGGTGAGATTTCAATACCCAATAACTGAAGACGATCAGTGAATTCCACAGATAGATCCTGGAAAGTAGGAGCCAAGGTGTACTGGCTCCTTTAGCGGAAAAGAAACACGCCTGTGTTTTGGCGGCGTTGAATCTCACAAGATTGGCATCGCCCCAAGTGGAGACTTCCTGTAGTTTGAGATTCATTCGCTCTACCATGGCTCTCCTTTGGGACTGTACCTGATCCTTTGTAGCGTTAGCACCCAATTGGTAACTCTCTACAACTGTGCTGTCGTCTGCATACCCAAAGATACCGGGTTTGAGCAGATCGTTTATATGCAGCAGAAACAGAGTTGCCGAGAGAACAGACCCCTGAGGAACTCCGGCATTTATGGCCATTATCTCAGACGAGCAGCCGTCTATGACTACACGTAGAGACCGTTCCTTCAGGAAGTCAGCTGTCCAGGTGACCAAGCCAGGATAGATGCCATACATTGGAAGTTTTGCTGATGAGGCTAGCGTGCCAGACCCTGTCAAAGGCCTTCGATACATCGAGCGAAACAGCAAGTGCTTCACCGTTGTTCTCGAGAGCCTGGCCAAAGAGATGAGTGGCGTGTGGCGTGTTGCCAGCTAACAGTAATTATTGGAGGAAACTATAGGAACAAATAAAGAGGGATGGGTTTAGTGGGACATTTAATTATTAACTTACATTTATTATATATTACTAAATTTAAAACAAATAAAAAGCAGCTTGATGCACTCACAACAAATATATAAATTAGAGTTCAGCTTCTTCCACGCATTTGTAGGCAGCTTCAATGAAGACCGACTGAGTGCAACAAAATATATCTGCAGTGAGATGGTATTAACAAACCCAACCGCGCGCGACAGCGGAGAGTTCCTGGACGAGTTAGTCCTGGAGACAGGCAGTAGGAACAATGGCGGACGACGGCGTATGTACACGTAACTGTCAGACGTCCGCAGCTGTAACGCGGGCAGTACTTCTGGGTGGATATTAGGATATGTTTATGCTATTCTCCTAGTAAAAAAGGGTAAGTAATGTTGACCATTACTGGCAATTGGCGCACAAATTACTTTATCAGAAAAATGTAACAGTTTCTAAGCTTTATTGAGGATTATTGGTCGTGATCCAATTGATTTTCGTTCATCCCCAAACGAATAGACCCCTTTGGAAGTTTAATTAAGCCGTATGCGGTTAGAGGTTTTAGTTGCGACCATTAATTGGTTTTATTGTGACCCGCCTGATTCTATAGCTTCACTTCAATATTATTAAATGAGATATCTGATTGGATACTAATTTATTTTTATTATTACGATATATCTTTTTATATGATACATCATATAGTTGCCCGTCGAACGTACTTGTAATAGAAAAATAATTTAAGAAAAAAACGTTCTAGATCGATAAAATATTAAAAACAAAATATTTTCTGAAACCTATCGTTTAGTAGATTTTGCAGTATAATGTAATAAACGGTTCCTTTTTAATAAATTCTTCTAAGGAGAGACCAATAAATACATTTAATTTTAAACTCAAAATTATAGGTTCGAGATATGCAATCAATAATATATTATAAATTAAATCATTTTCCGAAAGATCCTGCCTAATTTTTCATATTATGAAGCATCTTGTATAGAATCATATTAAGTATCTTGTATAGTAGTTTTTTTTAGTAAAATACAACAGATACAAACAAAGATAACAACGCTTCCCTATTAATACGAGTAAATGCTTATAAGCATCAATAGGAAAATGCATTTATAACCGACTTAAAAAAGGAGGGGTTCTCAATTCGTCTGTATGTTTTTTTATGTTTGTTATTGCATTACTTCCGACTGGGCGAATCGATTTTGATGATTTTTTTATTTGAAAGCTGGTGCTGGTCTGGAATTATATCCTTGAGAAAACCATTTACGTCTTAAATTTGCATTAAGTATGTGCGCGACAAATGGACGAATAACTCAATATCACATAGGATGTACTTTGTGCAGACGTGCATTCGCCAATTACCAAAAAGTATTTTTAGACGATAAAATTATTTATATTATATTTGAAATAAGAAAATTTTATAAAAGACACATGTCAACGTTTTTCCTTTCACTTTTAGTCTAGACTTTTCCAAATTGTATATTTTTATTGTAACAAATTTAAAAAATATAATTTCATAATTCTTCATCGTTCTGTGATACTTTTACCAGCCAGTGATTTACCAGCGGCACACTAGAAGACAAAGAACACGTGTCAAAATAAAAAAAAGGAGGCCACTCGAATGTCAATTTCTCAAAACTTCAAGGGTAATATGATGAGAGTTTGATTAGGTTCTGATTCGTGATATTCCTGCTATAATTCGGAAACACAAAGAGGGCGTCCGTGCGTAATAACGCTTAACGTTTGATTCGATTTGAAGTTGGTTCTTCTTTTTACGCGTAATTATACTTGTTCTATTAAACAACTAACATTATTAGAGCATAAATAATGACAAAAGAAACCACAGTCACTGTTAAAGTGGCACTAACTCGAGTTTATAGTCGTAACCCTTATCTCTATCCATTACACATTACAGTTCCTAAAACAACTTAATTATATATCGTTAAACGCTGTTACTGCGGTTTAATGAAGACGATTGTTGAGCTGCATGATCGGTTTTCTACAGATTGCTTTTGGAGAGTGTGCTCAGGAACTACATGATCCAATTCCCCCATCCCCTTTCCACCATCGGACTTCTAGACGCACTTCGGGATTTCATCCTTTTGATGTGAACATCCCTCCAACCCGAACGAAGCGATTTGCTTCGTCTTTCATTCTTCGTACAGCAAGGGACTGGAATAGTTTGCCCGCGTCTGTTTTCCTTCCGATTACAATGTGGGTATTTTCAAGAGTAGAGTGAATAGGCATTTACTAAGCTAGTGCGCCTTACCATCCAGGACTGCATTTCCACTTAACATCGGGTGGGATCGTAGTCAAGCACTTGCTTAGAAATTATAAATAAAAAAAATGATAGTCGATCGTTGTATACTTCTAATTAGGAGAGTTTAGGAAGAAATTTATAAACGGGTTGCCATGGTCTCCTAGTAGTTGTCCTTTTTAATAAGAGCTACGCCGACTGTGCCATAAATGCACAATTGAGAATCAACGCCTTCTCTATGAAGTCGGTAAAAATACACATGCAAAAGTGACCTTGGATAGCGTTTTTTGAAGTTATAATTCTTTAGGCGCATTATGAAATAATGATAATATTTTATAATAGACATAGATAATATAATAATGTAAGCTATTAATAGCAGCTTAAACTACGATGAATAGCTTTAAGCTATAGGAAAAAAATGTGCTTATATACTTTTTCAAGTACTCCAATATAATTGAGGTTAACCGTATGTATTATTTATTAATATTTATTTAAATATTATTAATTAATATAATATTAATTTATTTCATTTTTAAAATTTAAACTGAACTTTATTGACTGTGTTAACTGTCCTTTTCCAGTCTTTCTATTATTGCTTCTTCTCCTGCCAAGCGCCTACCTTCCAGCCCTCCCGGCCTCCCTTAATTAATATTTATTTAAATATTATTGATTAATATAATATTAATTTATTTCATTTTTAAAATTTAAACTGAACTTTATTGACTGTGTTAACTGTCCTTTTCCAGTCTTTCTATTATTGCTTCTTCTCCTGCCAAGCGCCTACCTTCCAGCCCTCCCGGCCTCCCACCAGTTCCGCTTTCATGCTTAATCTACTCCACTTTGCCCGGTCTTCGGCATCCTCCTTTGTTAGATGGTTCTCTAACATATCCGCCTTCACAACGTCCAGCCAGCGATTCTTGGGCCTGCCGCTTGATCTTGGGCCTTGTAAATTGAGGACTAGGCATCTATGTCCGACATAGTCAGGAGGCCTGCGGTTTATGTGGCCACACCATCAGAGACGACTTTCCTGCAGTTGGTCCGTCTTCTATTATTTAATAGTAATTCATTATTTTTGCATGCAATTAAAAACTGTTTTTTAATGATGGCTAAGAAATATGACTTCTTACGTTCATACATAAGTACACGCACTCATTTTTTAAATCTCAGTACCTAAAAGCTGTTTTATATATAAGATTAAAAAAGTTCTCACGTCACCTTTTTTAGTTTTATTTCGACTTCTGCAAATGAACGATCAGATATTTGCGGCGTAGGGCTGCCTACCCCGCAAACAACTATAACAAACAGCCTATTGTATTTTGACTAACGACACGAACTGTCATCCGATGCTGTATAAACTTCCCTATCAGTCAACACTTACCAAGTTTAAGTGTCTTCAAGTATTTTCCTAAGTATAAAGGGCCCCAAAACTTGTATAATACGGCCTCAATCAATTTCGCTTGAAATTTACTGCAGAGGAATCTTGCCAAATATTCGTTCGACTGACAGTTTTGTCATTTACACGGTCATTCAACCCTGAGTATACAATGTTGGTGTTAAAAGACATTAGCGACTTTCATTTAAACAAAAACAAGATGGCAGCGTTAAAGCCTATTTAAATATTTAATTTTTATACAATATCGTTGTAGCGAAAGCCGACCCTGGCTGGAAACGAATTTAAGCTTGGAAAAAGAAAAAAAATATGACATCGTCTGTACAATAAATGATAGACAGTGCGGTCTGTGACCATATGTAAGACCATATTATGCAACGGCGGATATTACATCAATCTCTATATATAACAATTAATGTTTGTCTATATGTACGCGCATAACTTTTAGATAGTCTTGAGCACCACCGTAAGGTGGCCTTTCAGTGTTTTACAGATTACATTTTGGAGAGTGTGCCATTCTACTTTCGGACGTTTAGACATTCGGCGGGTTTTCAACGTTTCATAGTCGATGTTCCGCGCGTCCGAACAAAGCGATTTGAGTCATCGTTCATCGTGCGTACAGCAAAGGAGTGGAACAAGTTGCCAGCGTCAGTCTTTCCGTCCAAGTACGACGTGGGAGCCTTCAAGAGTAGAGTGAATAGGCACTTACTAAACTAGCGCGTACCATCTTTTGACTACATCGCCACTTAACATCAGGTGGGATCGTGGTCAAGCACTAGTTTATACACCACAAAAAAACCTCTCTTTACAGTGGGAAATATATAAAAGGCTGTAATTAACTCATAAGTAACGATACTCAAAGTTTTGTCAAATGCCTTCAGGAAAAAAAATAACAAAACCTAAGGCACGTTGCAAAATGCAGATGGGAAAATATTTCCAAGATTATTTACAAAGACAGAGTTCGATCACGACAGACAAAAAGAAAAGAAAATAATTTTAAAAAAAGAACGACTTCATATTTTCTTAGCACTTGTTTGTTGAGAATTTCCAATTAAAACTGTAATTACAAAGAAGGGAAAAAACGTAAAAAATGTTCATTCCGTCTTTCATCCACGTAGTTTTTTTTGTTATGGCACAACAGTAGTTTCTAATATTACGAGAAGGATAACGTTTAGCTGATGGTAAGTGAAAAATTAAAAACTCTTGCATAAGAAAGAAAGTTTATTTAAGCTTTTTTTTCTGAATGAAATACGATCGGCCTCGGCGGCCTCTACAGTTTTAACGGGTTTTTGAGAGGTGAACCTCAACCTTTTTAGGGTGTTACTAAGCGCAAGGGCTTAGCCTGGTGACTCTATTCGCGATAGCATTCCGATCCAAGGAAGCCCTAGATAGCCGAACCATTTTATTTAGGATGTTTCAAACATAGTTGAAGACATGCTTAGACATTTTAATAATATTAGCTGCTTGCTACACTATACTATTTGAAAAGTACTATTTGTAACAATAATTTAATAACATTTTATTTAATGTTACAATTAATATAAGATAAAATATTGCTCATGTGCTACGTGTTAAAGCCGGAGGAGTTTGTACGCGTTTCCAGATTTTCTCGCGATGTTATCTTTTACCGCCGAGCATGTGGTAAACCAATACTTCAAATTTCAGCAAACAATTTCGACGGGCCGGGGTTCCATTTTATAATACATTTGTACAAATAAATAAAATTGGACATCCTGTATGTAATATTAAAACTTAAACTGATTTTTAATACATGCACATGAATGGTATACTTAGAGTATACGGTACATAAATGAACATAATTTATGTCTGTTTGTTCGGGCTAATCTCTGGAACGGTTAGACCGATTTTTTCACTAGTAGATAGCTGATTTTTTTATAATTTCTAAGCAAGTGCTTGACTACGATCCCACCTGATATAATTAAGATTAACTTGAAATAAATAACTTAAATCGCGGATAACACCCCGGGGCGCAGCTATTATTATTTGAAAAATAATTACGTAACACCTTTTCTTTATTTAAACTTTGTATAGTAATTCGTCTACAAATAGATATACACACCAAATATATGCGACGTTACAATTGAAATGACACATTTTAATAACATTTTAAATGTGCATTGTACGTTATGTGGATATAGCGTAGTATATATAGATAGATAATGCTTGAGTGCTTCAATTGAAATGGGAAAGGCTTCGGGCGACTCGCAATAAAATTTTAAGAACTCTCTAGTCGACGACTATTTCAGATTTTATTTAAGAAATGGACCTTTCTCAATATTCATGGACGTGGATATCGATAGATTTAGATATTCTATATTTCTTTTATATAAATATAATCCAAGCATAGTTAGTACTCGTAGTTTGGCTTACATACGATTTAACCAAGTGCCATTGATCAGATTTAGTTCATGAATATTATATGTATTCTCATTGTCGACTAGGGTTAATTTGATATGGTAATCGTGGTATAGTATTGGCTTCTGAACAATTGCTCAGTCATTAAGTAAACTAATAACAGAAGTGACATGACCATCGCTCGACTAGGTCACAGATTAATCCCAGTTGAAAATAATATCATTAGACATAGACATATTCTTTATTGGCACAAAATAAACACATCAAAAAGACAGAAAAAAAATAAAAAATAAAAAGATACAGTTAAAGAAAAAAACGGACAAATTGTTCATAAGACATGATGCCAATATTGGACACCGTCTCAGCATATACCGTCGTAAGGATGCTACAGAGCTGATTTTCAGCGGTGCCCAGGACTACCCAAAGTCATGCTCGTATATATTAGAGAACCGCTTTCGTCTCATTTCGACTGATCTTATAACCGACTCTGTTATTTGCCAATGACATTTCAATTCAATCGTCATTGTGCCAAAACTGTGATATACTACTTTTAACCGATTTCAAAAAAGGGGGAGGTTCTCGGTCGTTTCATTCGTCTGTATGTTTTTTTATGTTTATTAACTCGTAACTTTCGACTGAGTGAACCGATTTTGATGATTCTTTTTATTTGTCGTCCCATTTAAATATGGTCCAATTCTGACAATGGCTTTCATGACAAAACCATATACGTGATAAATTTGCATCAAGTATGTGTGCCACAAATGGACGAACAACACGCCAACGGATTTCGATATTTCATTTTATATTGAAAATGATTTACTTTAAGAGTAGTTACATGAAAGTTTGGTTAGGTTATGGTGAATTTTGGTTTGGATAATTCGGAAGCATAGCGTAGAAGCATGAGAAATAATAGCATTTATCATTAGATGAGATTTAAAGTCGTTTTTATTTTTTGATCGTAAAAATACTTGTCAATCTTTAATAAATATTATATCATAAATCGTCGAATCGCTAAACATCTAGGTTATCATTTTTCTATTATGTTTTTCATATATTATTTCAACAAGTTCGTTTAAAAATAGCTGGCTGTAGTATATATACTAGAACACTGTATTGGTTTTAATAAAAGCCACTCCTGCATTTCCCGCAGGAGCGTCGTGTTGAGCGAGATTACGTGCCGCCACCTCGCGGTTAATATACCATATTATATATTGTATTATACAACAGACAAGAGGCCCTGTGACAGGGTAAGGGTGAAAAAGAAAAAAATGCATGCTGCAAATGTATCAAATAATAAGTTAAAAAATGTTAAAGTTATAGCCTAAATATCCCACTATTGGGCACATGCTTTCTCTAAAAACCGTAGACAGTATAAGGGGCATAGTTCACCGCATCACATGCCTAAACAACTCTCTAAGACAAGGCAGAAAGAGTCTCAGAATTTCAGAAAAGGTTCTCATTTAAGTCCCATATTATTTTGTTGACATACTTGTATACACATAGAAATTTAACAAATTATTTCAATGATCCGCCACTGAGAAAGGAACTGGGATTGCTAGCATAGAATGTTATTAGAGACTACCACGGGGACACTGAACTACCACGGCTACCAAATACTAAAGACATAATTACACAGATTGACTTTATAAAAGTACCAAATGTTGCTATAAAATGTTGTTCAAAAAGAATGCTAATATTTTTTGTTATAAATCTACTACTAACTAAATCTAACACTAACATTCGTGTTAACCATTCTAAATAAGCTTTATCTCGTGCTAGGAGATGGTTCACCCCTGTTGTACTGGGCTCGTAGAATAAGGATACGGTATCCCCTGCCTGTCGTAGAAGGCGACTAAGAAGGGCCCTTGTCGTCCGCTACAGTAGACGAGGGATTAACCTCCCCGGGACGTGCTGTTAAGCATAGTGCAGAGGGGCACTGGTGCGTTCCACTAACCTCGGCTTGGACGGTTACTATGTTACGCGTAAGCATTCCTATCCGAGGACGCCCGAGAGGGCCGCACCACCACCGGTTGGTTGCTGTTTCACGGATAATCAAGGGACATTCAAAAGCTAAACTAACTTTGAGTGCCACTTCGGGAAGCGTTGGCGCAGGGAGAAGAAGTGGCCGAAGAAACTCCAGCAACGCTCCTAAAATGTAAAGGGGGCCTGCCTATAAAATAACGGTAGCGCGAGGTTTATTTGCGACCTCCGACGGTCGCGAAAAGGAAATATGTGTACCAGGATTGAACTAAGTGGAAGTCTCTGCCTGCTTCTATAGGTGACGGGCGTAAGTGTTTTGATTATGAATAGGTAAAAAAACATTTGACGGTACATAGCAATCCGAGTTGATGAGCGAGTAATAATGAAAGAGGTGTTTTCTCTCGTGGCCTCGTTCATTAAAAAAAACTTGTCAGTACGTATACCTTTCCCAAGTTATGTCACTCATGTGGGAATTGAGGCGGCCGCCGGCAATGCATACTAAAACGAGCCAACACGCTGCAATTTCTGTGTAAAAGAAACTGAAACATTATCGTTTTTTGAGATATTTTTCTCTCTTTGCTAATGGTTTGTACAATGTCAAAGAAAAACACTGTCCAGTAATTTTAGCAAATTATATTTTAACCGACTTCAAAAAAAGTAGGAAAAATGGAACATCAAAAGAAATAAAATGCTATTAATTTGTAATTTGATTTGTCAATTCCTGCACACTTTAAAATGCTCTCTCAACCAGCCATGTCTTCAACTTATTATTAAACATTGCTAGACTGTGAGCTTCAGTTATGTGCTCAGGGAGTCGAATGTAGATAGCGAGGCCTGCAACGTGTGTTATCTTGCAGTAAGCAAAAAAAAATAAAGATTGTTATAAGCCTGCATCAAAATCTGTCCAACTGTTTTAGTGTCCAGAGAACAAGCATGTTTACACGGTTTTAATTGACTTTGGAAAAGGTGGAGGTTCTCAATTAGGTCTCATTTTAATTTTGTTGACATTAGACTGTAAAGAGATTCAAAATCTCCAGTGAAGGTGTCAACTATTTTTAAACATTACTTATAGTAGCTAAGTAAATTAATTATTAATATCGGGCTAGATCAATTACCCACCGCGAACCTCTATACCGCGATCTACAAAAGACTATTTATTATATCTATTATATCTATTAAGACTATTTTTTCCTCCATTCTAATAACATCAGAGTCGTTCCGTTTCTTACCGCCTTTGTTACACTTTTGCAAACTTTCTTTCAAACATCACGTGATTTTGGACATAGGACCTTAGGTTCCGAAGACATATCAGAGAACTGGTGATAATCATAGAAAATAATAATAATCATATATTAATAGATACAATAATAGATATAGCTGTACCTAACACACACAATATTCAAAAAACTATTACCGAAAAAAATCACAAATACACAGAGCTTAAAGAGGAAATAATGAGACTTTGGAACATGAACAGAGTATACATTGTGCCTCTGGTGTTCTCTAGTACGGGTATTATCCCTAACCCCTCCATCATTGCATTCAACAGATTGGCTTACACAGCAGTACGTATTTCAGCATGCAAAAAGCTGCCATAGTACGTGTTGAATTGTTCGGAAGTTTCTGCAGGATGAATCCCCTAACTTTGAAAACCCTCAATATGAACCCACTTGGCGTAGGCCCGTGGTTTTCATTAAAAGCGAAACTCTCTGGTTTCGAGAAGGAGAAAATCTAAAAAACAAAATAATAATAAAAAATAATAATAATTTATTTTTTCAATCAAGTTACTTAGACATCATTTCATTTATACTAGTTTAATAATTTCAACAGAACTATACAATAACTATAAAATAATAACTTTAGACTAAATTATATTATTATATTAACGGCTTGACTATGCTTATGTAAAAATGCTTTTTAAGATATTGTTAGGATTATGACAATCCAACACTAGGTCTGTACTCGATACTACAACGACCACAAATGTATATGTTTACACCAGTTTAGTATATGTAATAAACAAACAAGTGATGCATTGACGGGATTTACGGATTGACTAATTTACATTTTGGAGCAGATATAACGCAATTAACTGGTTTCATTATTGGACGTTGACCCCAATCGTCGCTATGCGTCAATTACAATATTTTCCTGTTTTGAATGTTACGATACGTCGTTGATTTCGTTCGCAATAACGAGACACATGCCTCGATTCTGTATGTATAATTAGGAAATTTAACAAAGTTTTTTTTTACGACTAACTACACAGATTGGCCAGAGAGGCTGGCCTTGACTGCTTCACCGGATTGAGAGGTGGCATAGCTTTTAGGTCGCTTAACCAGAACCTCTATCTCTAGTAACTCTACACAAGGCCCCCCCACCCGGTGAGGGGTAACCTCGGCTTGCACGGTTACTATGTTACGCGTAAGCATTCCGATCCGAGGGCGCCCGAGAGGGCCGAACCACGACTCGGTCGGTTGCTATTTCACGGATAATCGAATTTATCAAAGCTGTATTACTCTAGGTTGGGGGAAGTATTGTTCGGGTGGACTTGAAAAAAAAAAAACTTTCTGGTGTGGCAATCATATGTTAGACCCGAGATTCGTAGGATTAATTTTTCATATAATTTTTTTACGCTTATAAAATTTTTAAAGTAAT
The DNA here is from genome assembly GCA_029286785.1 of Meandrusa payeni. NCBI lineage: Eukaryota > Metazoa > Arthropoda > Insecta > Lepidoptera > Papilionidae > Meandrusa > Meandrusa payeni. Next base: position 7,597,464 of record JAGSMX010000021.1, read on the forward strand.
TTTTGTACTGTATTTTAATTATTTAAACCTTGTTATGTATTTATATTTCTATTGCTTATTTATTCTAATATATATATATATTTTTTTTACCTATATACATGGTGTATGACTCTTTTGTTCAAATATTGTAGATTTGTGGAAATGAAAAATAGATAAATAAATATTTAGTACTGCAACTCGGACAGACTTCGTCAATTTTTTATAGTAAAAATTAAATAAATGTAAAAAATAATAATATTTATTTTATTTTTTAATTTGTACGAAACCTCCATAGTGCTGTCCATGGAGGTTTGTTGTGACATAATTGAAAAAGATATATCAGTGATGTAAAACAGAAATAGAATAGATGTCATTATTTAATTTATTTAACATTGTTTAGTAAAAACATTTTACATGAATACAATTTTAATGTGGTTTCCTTGAAATACAGACCAACACATTGTTATTCTTGTTTTTTATTGATATTCCGAATCCATCTTATATAAATATGAGTGATCACGTTATTTATATTTCAATCGTGAAATAGGAACAATCCAATGATTATGGATTTCTATATTATGTTAATTTACTTTTTCAACTGTTGATGTTCAAATATCTGCAGTCGATCACCTCGATCTAGCAGATAGCTATCATTCCTGGTAATTATTTCTGCAACTAATTCCATACACAGTTAATTTGAATTACGATTTCTACATGGGCAATGCAATAACTCTCAGCGTGTCTTAAGGAACATAGGAAAATAAAATAGCCCGAATTGGTTGAGCCTTTCTTGAGGTTTGCTCTTGTCAACATTCAAAGTTAAAGTTAGCGTTACAGCCTTTATATAAGTCCCACTGTTGGGCACAGGCCTTCTCTGTATAAGAGCATAATCCGCCACGTGGCTCTAGTGCGAATTGGCAGACTTCACATGTCTTAGAATATTTTTTTTATGACATGTAGGTTTACTCACGATGTTTTCCTTCACCGCCGAGCACGTTGTAAATCAGCACATAAAATTGCAACAGGATATTTTATTGATGCCAGCACCGAGGATCGAACTCAGGTTGCTAGCATGCATTATTATGCAACTTGAGGTGATCGCCCGGACACTGAACTACTGCGGCTCTAGTACCATTTATTTTTATTAAAATAGATGTCAGCATTTTTATATCTTGCTATAATAATCTACCACTCGAATCCTTTCCTTCGTCTATTAAATTTTACGAAACCGCTAACTATAAGAAAGCGATTACATCTTAGTCAGCTTCATTTCACAAAAGAAATTGCCGCATTCAAGTTGATCTCCGCTACTCGAGACATTTATCTACACTTTGCCGAGTCTCGACACTGCTCGGCGCTGACAGGCACGTTGTACTGATAAACTTCCTCTTCGGAAGTGTTGAGAATCATTTAAAAGACGTAGAATTTGCTTGCAATTCATTCATTATATTTCAGAACTTGGCCCTTCTCAGTGGAGTACTTTTCAGCAATGTATATTCAAGGCGAGTCGTGTCAACACTTTGTACTGAGCTAATTATATTTATTAATTTGAAGATGCATTTACGGTATTAGATTTTCAAACAATGACAGGTATTTTTTTATACTACATAGTACGTTGCGCTTGGCTTCTTCTATTCCGAATTATCGTAGGAATATTAATAGAATTAATGGGATGCAAATTTAAGATTGATATGGTTTTCTAACGAAACCTCCCGTTTTCAGAATTAAAATAGATCAAATTTATATAGAACACAGAAAGCGCCAGCTTTCAAATAAATAAAAGAATCATCAAAATCGGTCACCCAGTCGAAAGTAACGCAAAAAAACATAAAGATGAATAGGAGTAGGTTCTCACCTACTCCTTTTCCGGTTGGAAACACTTGAGAGTGCCTTTAATTATGAAAATAATCGATACTATAAAAAATAATCTATTCAATTTTATCCCCAAAATGTATCGTCAAATTACTTTACGAGCCTTACTCTTTGAATAATTCAAAAAGTAATATAAACACAAAGTTGATGCTTTTGATTGTTGATTTTACAATGAATTTATTTCATCAAATTTGCATGAGCAAATAAATTTTCATACAAATTAATTTAAAGCGTATTGTTTCAATGCCATGCGTGGCCATTTTAAGGCGCACTCGAGATGTTTTAATTGGAAATAAAAATATTGTATTCAAGTGAACTTGGATTACGTAGACAGACTATTCTTGACAAAATATACCACGTAGATGATATATAATTTAATTTTTGCGTTTCGGAATTTTAAGATTGTTTCCAAAATTCGTGACCTGTTGTTTAAGCTTGGTAATAAAACCTAAACATACATTTCTGCTGCTCAAGGTGTAGGTAGTCAGATAAACATTCAATGGCACAATTTCTCGGGCGGTTCGTAGAGGGAAGCTTCCAAATTAGTGTTTGTGCGTAGCAAATTTATATTTGCTACGACCAAGCTACGGCTTTTCACTTGTTTTCAATTTATCCCCAGGGTGACGGGACTCATAAAACACGATTCTGTTAAAAAGAACCTAACTGCGTCGTTTATCAGCGGCATATTTTAAAACATAAAAAGTGATAATTAATTTTTCAACTTCAAAGCTTTGTCACTTTGACGAAAATCTTGTTTCCTTCATTATTAAAATTTCGATATTAAATTAATGGATAAGAGAGAACCTTTTTTAATTAAAACTAGTAATGCAAAAATAGCAGACAGCTGGATTGATGGTTTCATAATTTCTGATTTTATACTGTATTTTATACAACCAAACTGGGCCCCGAGTCTGCTAAACCAATTGTGTGAAAAATGAACGTTCATTTTCATCACAAAAGTTCAATAATTACCAGTTGTAGTAGTCTCTTAGTCCATTGGTACCACTTGGGTTTACCGATGGTGTACCACTGCCACACAAATCGTATGTGTACTGGTAATTGACATATTTGATCGTGACGAAATTATAATAAATAAATAATGAAATGTCATTATTAAATAATAGAATCGGTGTTAGCTCCTGGATGGACATGTTAGCTGATGATTAAGATTGAGGTCTAAAACGCTCTATTCTATACTCAGACTACAAAGTTGTTACATTAAGTTAAATTGTTATAAAAATTAGAAGAGGAAGTTATTTTATTCAGCCAAAAATTAAATTTTATTATATTACTATATCGAAAGTACATTGTAGAAAACATATCTTGAAGGCTATATAAAACTTTTGTAGTCGCTGTTGGAGTTAAGTAGTACTTGAATGACTTCCACTCGAATGGAAAAGCCTTCGGGCAGGTCCCAATAAAGTTCTAAGAGGATAAGATCCTTTTTATCCTATGTTTTATTGTTACAAATTTGAATACATATACAGTAAATCATGGCTAAGCACGTACAGGTTATCTGAAATAAAAATTTGTCCATGTGTATGTCGAGTGGCTCACCACTTGTCACATATGAGACCTATTAAACTATGTAAAGAGTGGACTCATTTTTTCCATATTAACGAATTTAATTTGGACTTTATAGCTTATGACCGGAATAAGTTGAACGATTTATCAAACTCATTCAAGTTATATGTTTGTTTATAAGCAATCTTATTCCATATTTGCTTTGTTCTTGTTTGTTGTTTGTATTTTAGTACTACCTTCCGAATATCCTTATACGGAAAACGAATCGCTCGCTTTTTGGGGTCAATTAATAAATTGACCCCAAAAAGGAGTAGGATTTGAATTCGTCTGTATTTTTATGTTTGTTACGTCAGAACTTTCGTCTGGGTGAAACGATTTTGATGATTTTTTAATAATAATAATAAAGCTCATTTATTACCATCCTTTGCAAAATATATAGCATAGAATAATAAGACACAAAAAATTTATAGAAAGAAAAAAAAAAGAATAAAATTTAAAAAATCTCTTATAAGGAATGGCAAATGGCAAAAGGCAATAGCGTGTATTGCGTGACATAATGTCACACAGTGCTGGTTTTCAGCCTACCCCTTCGGTAATCGCGCGCCACATCAGAACAGGCCAGCAGGCTGCAGCAATCTGTTATAGGTTTTGTGATCGTCAGCCCTGGGTTCGCTAGCGTACTAGGCAACTAGACGCGACTTCCCGGACACTGAGCTACCACGGCTCGTCATCGTTAGAAACCAGCTGAAATTTCGACTTAATATGATATATACTATCCCAAAAATAAAAAAGGTTTGCAGCGTCTGTAGGACATCTGTGTGACACGAGCTTTAGAGACAACAACTATCTTTAATACAAAACTTTGAGCTTACTATACGTGGCGTGGAAACTTTATGTTACACCAACGTTGCGCCGGTTTATTCTGCTAGACAACTTTATATAAAAATGACAGTTGATGTTCTCCAGATATTATGCGAACACCACATAATCTAGAGGGTTAGCTAATCTAGTGCTCCACCACAGTTAACGGGTTCTCCGATCATCCAGTAATAGCGGTCCTGAGACGGATGACATGGAATGGAACCGGTTTAGACGCGGCAGTCCTCGAGGATTTGAGTGGAGCGTACAAGTTGTTGTGCGTTCTTCCTCTGAAGATCCCATGACCACTCTAAAAGCGCTGATGGCGACAACCGTGTGTTTTAGTCGGTGTAAGTCCGACTTAGCACGGTTCCCCGCAAGAGCGTGTTTTTTTTAATTACACAATTTACAAAAACAATCTTTATACAAAAAGTAGTATGTTATTACATATACTATTTTATATTGGCAGTAAATACTGACTTTACGTAACAAAATTACAAATTTTGTTCCGTGAAGTCTACACAATATAGTTGTTGTGTTCAATGTATAGGCTAAATTCCTCTAAAAAACACCAAAGGTGTCATTATTACACATACATGCTCGATCGCATTACCACGACTCACTCACCGGAGAGGTGGCATAACTCTTAGATCACTTGAGTATATATAGCTATCGCAAAAAAGCGGACAATGAAATCTGTCTCTGTCTACCCTCCTAGGGTTAAAAGAATGTGAGAGCTGTTTTATTTTTATATAATACACAATTTCGCTATCGCATCGCAGGCTGTGTGATATGACTCTTAGTTATGATGTCACTATCTATGACAAGAAACTTCCAGCTTTTTGCTAGACAAGAGACGAAATTTTACCATACAAACTTTATGTTCAGTAGTGGGGTTCAAAATATTTGTTATTCATTGCAATGTGTGTTAGTATTGTAACAAAAAACGGAAATATACACGTACACAAAGAAACACAACACACACTTCATAATTATGTATGAGCATAAGTCATGTATTATTTCTCATGAAAATGCAAAGTAAAGCATAGATTCATTATACTTGGCTATTGAAAGAAATGTCAAACAGATGGATCTCAGCGGTTCAGATAAATTGGGTAAAGATTGATCATTATTAACATTAATACCTTATGTTGAATGGAATGAGAGTACATCTATAGATCATTATAAATGATAACTAACTAATTCACTTCCCTTCTCCGTTATTCAGGTGTGAAACTGGCAGCAGAGTACCAGGACTAATCAATGGTAAGTCTCCATTATAAATACTATAATTTTTAAGATTTGTCACTTAATAAATCGTTATATTAATTCATAAATGTATGCTTACAATAACGTCAACGAATTTTTGAAACGACATAACACCGCACGAATAAAAATCAAATAAAAGCGTTAAAACGAAACAACGAAACAGCAAAAGCGGGATCTGACTCTACTGAAAAAAAAAACGCAAAATGGCGATTTATTTGTACAAGCCGACCAAGATATAAAAATAACTGATGAACTCTCAACCGATCGTAATGCAAAACGGCTTAGCCACTAGGCTATATAAATTAATGAATTATAAATGATTCTAAAAGCTCTGATATTAATTCAATCTCAAATATACCTGGGCGTTTTAAATCGAAATTCGTTGAGGACAGAGAGCAAACCAACGGATGCGTTGTCAAATGACGCCATTTCAAGGGGAACTCTCATTTGCATGTCAAATACGATTGTCCTCGAGGCAGCAGTCCGCGCAGAGTATGTACTCATTATTAATGAACTCTTTGCAAACAGAATTGCGTTCGCCTCAGTTAAATTAAATCTTCGGTTTTTTTTTCTATACTTACAGAACTTCAAACGTAATTAATGTCCAAATTGAAAATTCAATTTTTTTTTTTATTTATAACAAAAATAAATTTACAATAAAGGGAAAATACATATACGAGTAACTTAACGCGGTGTATACCGCAATGGTTTGTCACTAGCTCAAAGTGTCTGTCTTGCGTTCCTAAATAACTTTTTAATATACGCTTAATGTTTTTGTGAGTTATACAATTCCTAATATCTGGGGGTAGTTCGTTAATTAATCTAGGCACGTTGTATCTTGCCGTGCGCCGTACACATTTTTTGCGCCTATCGTATTAAACTGGGTTGACTATATGGACCGTGTGCATGTGTGTTCCATTTTGGTTAAAAATTTTTCATTAAAGAATTATTCTTTTAACGTAATGTATTTTATTTTTGTATAAATAAATTGATATATCATATGAAGAAAGATACATCCTTATATATATTATTCTTATAAATCCACAGGTGTCCGTCTACACCGTTTTTTGTTCTCCCGAGTTGTGCGTTTCGGGGAATTTTTCTCTCTGCCCTTTCAATTCGCCGACTATCGTTATCTTTGCGATCTTTATTTATTTATCAAACCTTTTATTGTTACTTTTTTTTAATGCTGTTAAAATTCTGCACTTAGGTTTGTTCATTTATAATTCTTTACAGGTATCTATTTCGTATTCCTACATTTCTTCTCTATTTCTATTATTATGATTTTATCTTATTTTATATAATCCAAACATTTAGTTGGTATATTCTTATTTTTCTAAATGCAATTTTCTGTCCGTCTCCTCTTATAGAATAAGATAACTGATTTGTCCTAAATTTATTCGTGTAACATTTTTTATTAACTGTTTTCTATTTATTATTTCTAAGGCTGGGTCGCTTCACGTATTGCCACCGTTTAACCCGTTAGGGTAAAAAAACGTGAGAGCTTATATGTAACACAGGTAACGATAACCTCTCAACGTAGAAATGGCTCGTACGAGAAACCAGTCAAAAGTTTTGTTCCCGATTTGCTTGATTTGGCAACAACTAGTTTGGCTTCTTTCAAGGCTCTATATACAGGAAGTTCTAGAATGTAACGATGACCTTGCACCAGGGAACCCTCTTATAAGAAGCTAGTCGAATAATAATCGTTTTACATGCAGTAGTACAAACACTAGAAATATACTATCCGGAATGGAATTTTTCTGTTTTTGTGTTTAGAGTTTGTAGGTTTTAAGTCTGTTCTGTCCTAGTAAGAAGCCTAGTTGTTACCAAATCAAACAATTCGAGAACAAATGTATTTTTGGTGAAAAATAAATAAATATCAATAAACTTTGATTTCTTGTACCTTAAAAATAATACACTAAGCTAAGCAGGTAAGTTTTATCATAAGATATTCAATTTCATCGAGATTTTGAAATACTACCACGTTTACATTTTCTGCAATCAAATAATATTTTATTTAATTTTCCAATAGATGACCTTTTACATTATTGTGTTGTCTGAATAAACGTTTAAGAAACGATTACATTTGGTTGAGTACAATTAAGTTTTAGTGACGCTTTTAAAGTTCTGTGGAGTGGTATTTCTTCGCTACCACACTAAAACCACATTTATATTTCTATTGAAACTCTATAAACATTAACTTATAAATATAACTTTAACTTGCAATTAAATTAAACATATTATTGTTAATACATTATGTTGACAGACACAGTTAAATTCAGTATTTATCTCGTTGCCGCGAGGTTGTAAATCAATTAAGTTAACACGTTATTGATAGATGGAAGCTGTGCCAAGTGTTATCAGCTTTAACTGGTATTGATGATCTAATAACTAATAATAATTAAACACAACCGTCTCCTCGCCTCTATTTGTGGTGTATCAATTAAAATTAACACGCTGCTTTTAATATAATTACTAAACACGCTCCGTCATGTCATCTAATGTCTTTAAATCGCGTGTATCCCAAATACTTTCTTCTCAAACAATGAAAAGTACAAAACTGGTATATATATATATATACCATCGTTTATTTTTTCCACGTATATGTTTTTTTTTATGCGTGTAAACTAGTGCTTGATCCCACCTGGTATTAAGTGGTAATATAGTTGAAAGATGGTACGCACTAGCTTAGTAAATGCCTATTCCCTCTACTCTTGAAAATACCCACATTGTAATCGGAAGGAAAGACAGACGCGGGCAAACTATTCCAGTCCTTTGCTGTACGAAGAATGAAAGACGAAGCAAATCGCTTCGTTCGGGTTTGAGGGATGTTCACAACAAAAGGATGAAATCCCGCAGCGCGTCTAGAAGTCCGCTGGTGTAACGGGGATGGGGGAATTAGATCATGTAGTTCCTGAGCACACTCTCCAAAATGCAATCTGCAGAAAACCGAAAGGCTAGCTACCTTACAACTGTGCTCAAGACTGAGCAGATTGGTTAGTTTTAAACGATACATTTTTTAGAAATCTTCATAGGTTTTCTTCTTTCTTTATAACCATATAAATGCACGGAGTAGATCAATGCATTCACATTTTTATTATAACATTTCTTATTTGAACTCTATTTCCATAGCATAAGTTGCCTTTTGCATTGAGATATATCTTGAAAAAGATATTACAGTAAGACGGACGCATAAATCGGAATCAAAAAGCGACCACCTTACTCTCACGTGGGAAATAAATGGGAACGTTTTTAGAACATATAACATATTAGAAGAATTTTTATGGATGCAACGTATGCTATCAACACTTATCTCAGATTCCCAGAAAATAAAAATTCCGTGGAATTCGAGACTTCTGTTAAAGTTGCAGCCTTTATATATGTCCCACTGCTGGGCACAGGCTTTCTCTGTAAAGAGAGTATAAGAGCATAGTCCGCCATGCACATCTAGCGTGGATTGGCGGATTAGCACTTTTTATTTGCGAAGTAAACACGATCCCACCTGATGTTAAGTGGAAATATAGTACTGGGTGAGAAAGCGTTATTAATAAAAACTTTTAAAGTAACTTAAGTTAACTGTACTTTTAACTTTTTTTAACAAACCAATATTTTTTCAGTTTATTTTTATTTAAGCTTAACAAGAATGTTAGTAATATATCTTAAAACAAATTTGCCAGCGTTATATTTTTAAACAAAATTATCTGAAAATATCTTGTGCATACTCAAGAGGAACTTGAATCTCGATTTGTAACCTCGATACAGGAAAAAACAAAATAAATCTACAATAATTGAAACCGCATCTGAAGCGAGCACGTGGGAAATAAAAAAATATATGTCTGAAGCACTAACGGCCTCTTCACACGGCACTCAAATCGATCTTGTCTCCGAAGAGGTGGTTTGTAATATACACTAGAACCGGAATCTACAGGAAATATTTAACTTAAAACATTTTTTTTAAATTATACTTCTTTTCTTTTTTTTTAAATTTAAGACCAATATAGTTTTCTCATAGAAGCCATTATCATAATTGGACCAAATTTGGGACGAAAAATGGGACTACACTTTCTAATAAAAAAGAATTATCAAAATCGGTTCACGCAATCGAAACTCATGAGGTGACACACAAACAAATATTTTTACGAGTATAAACAGAATCGACTTCAAATGGAATAACAATATTACGAAAGAGAATTATTAAGAACCAAACCAAACTCTCATCAAACTACCTTTTTTTATTATTTTTATTGTTATGTTGCAACCACAGACCCGTGTCCGTGCTCTTGTCCAATACACTTAAATTGTTCACTCTGCATTTAATAAAAGAGTGCCACTTCTACAGTTACTATTTTCCTTTTTTTTATATATAATACCTGAATTTGGAGGTGGCCAGAGATCGCTTCGGTTCACACGTCGCAGAAGCCCCGCTGCATTGCTATTAGCTTCTCCGCGACCGCTGTGTCCTTGCTTCTCATGGCCATTTTCAGGTAGTAGTCCACTATCCTCTCCCTTAATCAAACTACCTTTGACGTATATCCATTCAAATAAAACATGAATCATTGAAATCTGTTGGCGTGATATTGAGTTATTCGTCTATATGTCGCACACATGCTCAATAGAAATTTAAGACTTATATAGATTTCTCATGGACACCATTGTCAGATTTTGTTCAAATTTGAATTTGAAATGGAATAAAAAAATTCATATTTTTTTTTTATAAAATATTACTAATATTCTTGTTAACCATTCCAACTAAGCTTAAGCTTGTGCTAGGAGATGGTTCTTGGCCTGGAAGAGATCGCTCTTAGCGATAAGATTTGTACAACGAACTGCAAAATGTACCTTAGTTATGTAATGACTTTTGTTTGATTTTGGTGTACGATGATATTACATCTATCTATCTATGGTTCACGTCAATAGTCGAATGGTGGATTCGAACCTACAACCTTACGATTCTCAGACCGTACCCTAAAGCATTAGGCTATTGACGCTTGAATTGAGAACGTCCTCCTTCTTTGAATTCGGTAAAAAATCTACCTACTACTATATATATAGACGTTATTTTCTATAATATAAGTTCAATAAATTAACATTACAACGATGACAACCTGGTCACGTTTTAGGGTCAGGAGGGTCCCAAATCGAATCCCCGACGGTGCGTGCAAATGTCTTTTTCAAAAGTTATCTAACGATAAAGTTTTACGGGCTTGATCAGTAGTACCAGAGACGTCTAACCACCTAAAGGTGGTAAGTAAATGGGTAAGCTTAAGTTACCTTACAGATTCACTGACGCAATAGTTTCTCTTTCAGAAACTTGAAAACAACCCGTTAAAAATTGACAAAACCCCACTGTTCTGTGAATCAAAACAAATTTGGTGGAAATAAATAAACTAACAGCCTAAGGGGTCACAAGTATTTTTACGAGCAAAAACCAAAACCGACATCAAATCGAATCAAACGTTAAACGCTTTTACACGTGGACGTGGCACATAGCGCGTAGAAGAGATGGCCGATGGAGCCAAAAAGTTCTCAATTGGAGACCATGAACCAGCAAGCGCAGTATGGGACGTCCACCCGCAAGGTGGTTTGACGACCTCATAAAAGTCGCAGGACGCAGCTGGATGCGGGCCGCTTACAACCGGTCCTTTTGGAAATCGTTGGGGGAGGCCTATGTCCAGCAGTGGATGTTTTACGGCTGAAATGATGAATGATGATGATGACACGTGGACGCCATCTTTATATTTCCGAATTTCGTAAGAATATTACGAAATAGAATTATCAGAATCTAACCAAACTTTCAACACACTACTCTTAAAGTATATCCTGTCTAATAAAAGATGAATCATTAAAATCCGTTGGCGTGATATTGAGTTATTCGTCCTTTGTAGAGCACAAAAAATACAAATTACCTACTCCCACTAGAACACGGCAATAATGTTCGACTTTACTATATGACGGTGACAATGTTCTTTGGTACGAATCCCATTAGCACTAATAAGATTCCGTTTTCAACCGACTTCAAAAAAGGAGAAGGTTCTCAATTCGTCTGTATGTTTTTTATGTTTGTTAACTCATAACTCAGAACTGTGTGAACTTATATAGATGATTCTATTGTTGTTTCAATTCTGGTGTTTCCCGTGTGATGCCATTTCCATTTGGTCCAATTCTGACAATGGCATCTATTTAGAAGGGAGAGAGAAAGCTATATAAGTCTTGAAAAGTATGTATTCCCTCTTTTGATGAAAGTTTGGTTTGGTTCTGAATAATTCTTATTCGTAATACTCTACGATAATAAGCCAGAGAGAGATTACAAAGAGAGTAGGGCGTAATAGCGTTTATCGTTTGATTTTGTTTGAAGTCTGTTTTTGTTTTTGCTCATAAATATACTTGGCAGTTTGAATTGATATTTCTGACTACCGTTCTAGAATTAACAGGAAGAGTGAACAAAAAATGCTTGATTATATTAGTGCCAAACGTATATTGCCACGGATAGGGCCTACATAAGTTACAAACAAACCTTAAATCAAATGTCTAACTTAATTACGTTACTTTGTTGTTTATTCTTGTTAACAAATCCAACTAAGCTTGTGCTAGGTGATCGTGCTTCTGGGCTTGTAGAATAAGGCTACGGTATCCCGGCTCCGGTGCGTTCCACTGGAGATCCCGGAGCCCCTCACCATGCACCGATGAAGGGTCACTGGGGGGGTTTTAGTGGGTAAAAACCCCACATAACCGAGACTTCCCTCCAGTGGGATTTCTTCCCGTAAACAAAAAAAAGGTGATGGTTCATGACCATTTTAAAATGGTAGATTCGAAGCTATAACCTTATGTTTCGGAGATGTTATCTTAACCATTACGTTATTGACGCTGTATTCTTTTAATTAATAATTTTCTATCGAGTCTTTGAATCATGTATTGAAAATGTCGCTTTATAGGCAAGTAACAAAATCTCAAGATCCGTAGCGTCTGTAATTTGTATTCTGACGCGACCCGCTTTGTCCACTTTAATGAAGTTCGCAGTTTAAACAAAGTTTAAATGGACTTTGTTCTACAATTTAGATTAAGATATAAACCGCCTAATTGGTACGAGAACATTTAGATAATATAAATGAGATATTTAATTATATGATATTATATTATAAGGTAAGACCAGTATAACACTTTGAATCAACGGCGCGAGCGCACCCCGCACCCTCTCAGCAGCCGGGTCACTCGGAGCGGCAACATCGTTCAAGGGCTGCGAGACATATATTTTGCTTTTCTTTACCTTTACTACTTAAGATTTAAGATAACTATTGGGTTAAAGTGTTAATGATTACTTAGTTTCTCGAGTAACTAACGATTACGTAGATAAGTTTAATTTAAATGTTTGTTAAGTAAATTAATATAAGACGTGAAATTGTGATTCGTGTTGTTTCTTTGCCTGCACTAGAGAAAAAGATTTTTTTTTATCTTATTTTTCAACCGCGTTAACTATATATTATACTATTCTTTTATTATTTTATTTAATAATTAATGATTATAATTTAATAGTTATTTATAATTTATATGATGAGGATTATGTTATATTAAAAAGAATGTTTATTTTATTATTTATAAGATTAGTAACTGGGAGATTTTTAATATGATATTTTTAATTATAATTATATAATTTATTTGCCGTTAAATTTAAAAATGATAGTAATTTATGTTAGTTTTTTGGGTTTAATAATAGGGTATTTAATTAGTGAAATAAATATTTATTCAATAAATCAATTTTTAATAACTTATAATTTAAGAAATTTTTTATATTTAATGTGATTTCGATATTAATTGACACGCAGTGGACGTTAAAGAGCATTAGAGAGCAATGCAAGGTCTTCAAGAGAAGAGGATACAGAGGGGGTACAACCACGGCTATATTAGAGTGCTCACCTAAGCTGAGGGAATCCTTACTGGCCAAAGGGAGGATATACGTGGGTTGGCAGGTCATCGAGGCATGTGACTATATATCCGTGACATGCTGCAACAAATGCCAACAATATGGACACCCAGAAAAATACTGCCGGGCATCGGTAGTAACCTAAGGTAAATGTGGAGGAAATGGCCACAGGAACGGGGAATGCAAAGCGCTGTCAGCTATTTGTGCCACATGCAATAAATTTGGAAAACCTGCAGATACGCACGTGACTGCAGCACGAATCTGTCCTGCAAGAATATATGCGGAACAACGGGCAGTCTCTATAACTAATTATGGCTTTAAATAACCTAATAAAAGTAGGACAGATCAATTTGGGGGGCTCGGCGGCGGCGACAAGGGAGGTACCATCCATCGCCCGCGAAATGGGCCTCGACATAGTGCTTCTTCAGGAACATTATTCGCAATCAGATCAGATCATCAATCAGAGCTTCCCATATTGCAATTTGGGAACAAGCCAAAGGCTGGAATATACGTCGCCAACAGTTGCATCGGTGTAGCTGCCCTGCACCACCTATCAACCAGACATTGCGCTACAGTCTCCGTGCGGCACCCACATGAACAGGAAGAAATTGTGATGGTATCCGCATACTTCCAATACTCTGAGGATATTAACCCACACATTCGTCAGCTAGACATGGTATTAGACCAACTACATGGCCGACAAATACTTGTAGGGGCGGACGTTAATGCTCACTCGCCAATGTGGCACAGTCACCCACGACATTTTAATGGCAAGGGGGCAGAAGCCGAGCGGCGAAGGAATTTAGTAGAGAATTTCATCAGTGCCAGGGGTTTAATTCTCTGGAATAGGGCAGACCAGCCGTACACATTCAGCGGCCCTAATGGTGAATCTAACATAGATCTGACGGTCTCTACGAGAGGAATCAAAGTGGAGTGTTGGAGGTGCACCCTGAAGCGTCGGATAGTGATCATCGGCTTATCTCGTACACAACTGCCAGTTCAGTAGTAAGAGGACCACACCCTGGGCTCGTGGAGGGGCCGCCAAGGTTTCGGGAAAGTGGGATATGCTGGGACGGATTTCGTGCAGTGATCAGTATGAAAATGGGGAACATAAACGTGTACAAGCCATCCTCTGAACTTGCAAGGGATTTCTCGGAAGTGATAGTAAGAACAGCATATGAATGCCTGGGTACCAGGGGTAAGCGGAAAGATGGTGGCTATGAATGGTGGAATGGTAGGCTTGAGGCTGCGCGTAAGAAGACGTTTCGATTGCGGACGGCATGGCAGAAGGCAAAAAAGGCCGAAGGGCACAGAGAGGTGTTAGCAGGGGACGCATTTCGTGCGGCCCGCCGTGCTTATAGAACCATCATGAGGGAGGCAGAAAATAGTCATTTTGTGCGATTGATTGAGCGTGGCAATACTGACCCATGGGGTCAGTCATACAGGATTGCCAGTGGTAGAATCCATCCACCTACCAATGTCATCAATGGCACAAGATATGCCCGGGGCCATGCGGAAAGTGTAGGGGAGGCCGCTAAGGCGCTCGTGGAAGCTCTTTGTCCCGACGATGATCCATCTAGGGATAACATTTACCACAGAAGCGTCCGACTGGCGGCCTCTGCTATTCCGAGTGGGCCTGACGCGCCTGCCCTTAACCGTGATGCGCTGGGGGCTATAGTGAGGTCGCTTCCGAACACTTCTCCGGGAATTGATGGAGTCACAGCGCGAATGGTGAAGGAAGTGTGGGCTGTTGCCGCAGCGGAATTCCAGATGGTGTATGCAAAGTGTGTGATAGAAGGTGTGTTTCCAGATGTATGGAAGGAAGGCCGACTGATCATTTTGCCTAAAAACAATGACAAGCCGCTCTCTGACCCTAAAGCATACCGCCCGATTACTCTGCTACCGGTACTAGGCAAAATTCTCGAACGTGTCATACTTGCGTGTGCGCCTCAGGTCTTCTCGAATATATCAAGCGCACAGCACGGGTTCACAAGGGGACGATCGACCGTCTCGGCGATACGCACGATTCTGGACGTGGCAAGGGATACTAATCGAAAATATGTCCAAGCATTGTATCTCGACATATCCGGAGCATTCGATAACGCGTGGTGGCCTATGGTTCTGTTGAAAGTAAAGAATGGAGGCTGTCCTCCCAACGTTTATCGGATGCTGTCGGGTTATTTTGTTGGGCGACGTGTTGGACTGATTTTGGGAAATATTGTTACGTGGAAGGTATCCACAATGGGATGCCCACAGGGTTCGGTCCTTGGGCCGAACTTGTGGAACATCCTCATGGATGACCTTCTTCGCCTTCCGGTTGAAAATGGTGTTAAGATGGTGGCATATGCAGATGACGTCACGGTTTTGATCGAGGCCGACTCCCGAGCGCAAATCGAACGCCTTGCAACGGACACAGTGAGTAAAATATTAGAATGGGGATTCAGGAATCGGCTGGACTTTGCGCCCAACAAGTCAAAAACAATGACCTTAAAGGGCAGGTTTCAACGCCCTCCTGTTATGAGGATGGCAGGAGTCTCGATTAAAGCCGTGACGTCCGCAATAGTTCTTGGTGTATGTATAGATTCCTGCCTTTCGTTCGGTGAGCATGGGAGAATGATTGCTGGCCGCGCGGCAAGAAGCTTTGGCAAAATGTCGCGCGTGTCAGCTTCGTCATGGGGCTTAAAATATCCTGCGCTTCGTATCTTATATACCGGGACGTTCGTATCGACATTAACGTATGCGGCTGCATGCTGGTGGGAGCGGGCACGTGGCCATGGTGTCCGCTTGATCCTATTAAGAGCCCAAAGAGGACCCTAGTACTGCTGACAAAGGCGTACAGATCCGTAAGTACTCCGGCTCTGCCTGTGCTAGCCGGGGTGCTGCCCGCGGATCTGGAGCTTATCCGTGCTGGTAGGGTGAGCAGGAGAGTAGGGACTTACCAAGACCTGAGGTAAACGCACGCAAACGGGCAATAAGAATGGACGTAATGAAGGAATGGGAGGAAAGATGGCAGAGGGAAACGCGAGGCAGAGAACTTCATCAATTCTTCCCGGCGGTTGCAGACCGCCTAAAAGCAACTTGGATCGCACCGGATTATGTGACTTCGCAGCTCCTAACGGGTCACGGAAATTTTCGTAAAAGGCTGCACGAGATGCGTTTATGTGATGTGAGTGCGTGTGATTGTGGACAGGATGCAGAGGATCGCTACCATGTGCTGTGGTCGTGCCCACTGTATGATGATTTGCGCGCTAGGCTACTGAACGGTCTGACACGTACGTGTCCGGGTCCGGTCTACTTCCACGATCTGGTCTCCTCGGAGGGCAACTTCCTGAAGTTCAGGGAATTTGCACACGCCTGGCATAAACGAAGGACCCGTTAAAAAGCTCGTCGTCTGGCGCCGTCGAGCGAGCTCTTGTGCTGCGTGCCGTGGAGCCCCTTAAGGGTGGAGCCCGAATGGTGGAGAAAGGCCCTGATAAAGAACTTGTAGGGAGTCAAGAAGGTGCGTGTGGGGCCACACGGCCAGACCATGCGTACCCTCCCGCGTTTCGGCCCATATAACCGCGAGGTTGGTGGGGCCATGGGAGGTGGTGGGTACATCTTATACGGAGCCCAGAACTACAGGGTAAACTAAGGGACAAGTGTGGAGGCTTTTTTTCCCTTTGGCCCCCCTATTCCTTTTTTGAAGTCGGTATAAAATGTTAAATGTTACTTTCGCCTTTGTACATGTATTTTGGTGCAATTTGGTGCAAAAGAATTTTTGATATATTTTAATATAGAAAATCAGAACTGGGACCCCGACTTGAGCCGAGATTAGACTAAAAAGAGGAAGAAATATGTAGGTAGGATTTATTTATATATTTCTAGATATGACTGTTTCTGCAATTCATAATTCTCTCCACTCTTTTAGTTGTGTAAAATATGACGTCATTTATTTTGTTCACAGCCCGCGCCAATCCAGATAAATCGTGATTCCTGCGCAATAAATCTCACGATATTCATTGAGCCACGCTTATCATCTCTATGGTTATTGTGCTAAATTTTTATAAATATATTATTTATAAAATATGAATAGATAGATAAATCCTTTATTGCACCATAAAATATGAACCAATGCTTTAACTTAACTTTACAGCTAGGACTGCATTTCCACGTATTTACAGATAGGGTCATAGTCAAGCACTTATTTAGTAATTAAAAATCAAAATGGGTGCGTGTACTTATGTACGTGACTTCTTTGGCATAGTTAAAATAAGTTTTAATTTGCATGCAGATAATTAATTACAATGCAATAATAAAAAAGACTGGAAAAGGATAGTGAACACAGTCAAAAATGTTTAGTTTAAATTTGAAAAATGAAATAAAAAAATATTAAATAATAATATTTTAATTTATATTATTAAGTAATACATTCGGATAGTTAACCTCCATTATATTGAAGCACTTGAAAATGTATATAAGCACAATTTTTCACAGCAGCTTCAATCTGTTAGTGTCATCATTTTTACATAACGTGCCTACATAAGTATAACTTCAAAAAATGTACACTCGTGAGCAAAAATTAAGGGTCGTTTAAGAAAGTTTGAATATCTCGGAAGATAAAGATGCTAGCTAACTGAAATAAATCGTGCATGATAGACAATTAAATATCTTTAAAGTAAAATAAAATACTTTTAATAATTTATTTATATTTCATTACAAAACATAAACTTAAACGAAAAAGGATATCTTACGTAAACTTTGATAATACAGTATTTTTCATTAAATTTTATTTGGATTTTATTACATCGCGACAAGGTGGCAACACTAAGTAGTAAAATTAAAATAAACATTTCAATTGGCTAGCGTCTTTATCTTTCGAGATATTCAAACTTTCTTTACCGACCCTTTATTTTTACTCAAGGCTATATTTACCATTTTCTTCCAACAAATCTTCAGTGTCTTAGAGCAGGTAAATATTCACCAAGCCATTTTATTGTATATGGATTCGACTTTCCTATGGTCGGGATTTGAATACATTTTCGTACCAATTAATTGTCGTTTTTCAGTTTCTTACAGAATAAAGCGTTGTGCCCGATGTATAGCGATACACTCAACGCCTGTCACATATATGGTCTAATAAGCTTAGTGGAAACAGGACAGTAGTATTTTTTTAATTCCTAATAGTATTTTTTTTCATAAATATTGCAAATTTTCTTGTCATGTTCCAACTAATACATTTGTGTGAGGCGATGGTTAATGACAATAGTGAAAAGGTGAATTCAAACCCGCCACCTTATGTTTCGCAGACCGTATTCTAAACCGTTAGGCTTGCACAGTTGCAATAAAGGAACAAGAAATTTTAATTATATATACTGTGGTGATGTTTGAAAATTGAAAAAACCTGTAAAACGTGAAAAAAGTTATGAAATGGAAATGTATTCATTCGGACACTGTACCGTGGAAACACAATTCAGATCTTTGAAAAGAAATATCACTTTTTATTTGAAATCGGTCATGCTGTTCGAACTAGTTTGAAACATCTCTCTGGCTTCCGTAGCAATGATTCTAACTGACTTCTGGCGAAGTTATTCATCTATAAAGCATGTGTACCGTTAGAAGGTCTACTGGCAGGGGTTGGGGAACTCCCCGCCGGCTTGCACCAACTTTCTGGGGCCCACAAGTGCAGGAGGATTACCCAACCGGTTCTGCCTCCCTTAGTCGACACGAGTGAAGTAAAATTTCTTTAGCTCCATCTATATGTATTTATATATTTAAATATAGGTTTATTAAAAATATGATATATATACGATTGTGCATGATTTTTTTTTATTAAGAACAAAAACAAAAACCGACTTCAGATGTGATCAAACGTTAAGCGCTATTACGCATGGACGTCATCTTTGAATTTACGAATTATCGTAGGAACATTACGAAATAGAATTAATCACAACCTTACCAAGCTGACTGAAATACATCTTTTCGAATAACAGAATAATCAAGGAAGTCGGTTGGTGTGATATTGGGTTATTAGTATATTTGTGGCGCACGTAATTGATGTAATTTTAAGACTTACCTACATAGTTTTCACATCGATTCCATTGTCAAAATTGGACCAAATTTAAATAGGACCACACAGGACAGTACCAGCTTTCATATAAAAAAGAATCTTCAAAATCTGAACCGATTTGAAACCATTCCTTTTTTGAAGTCGATTAAAATAGAAAATGTGCCCGCACAATACTCTCTCTTACTTCTACAGTTTGGTACAGACAATAGGCCTGCACTGTAGCTTAGATATTTGAAACTGCTAACTACTCGTATATTGCTGCGTTTTTTTTAAATATATTTATGTATAATATATATAAAAGTGTATGTAACACCATGTTAATTTACAAACGTATCGTGTCCGCCTTAGTTTTCACAGGTTTTTTGGCTGACATTTTTTTTTTAATATGAAAAGTAGCAAACGAGCATACGGCTTACCTGATCTTAAGTGATCACCGTCGCCCATGAACATCCACAGCACCAGAGGAGCTGTAGGTACGTTGCCGACCTTTGAGATAGGAATAGGCTCGTTTCTTGAAGGTCCCTAAATCGTAAACGATCGGAAACACCGCTGGCGACAGTTGATTCCACTAGTTGACAGTGCGTGGGAGAAAGTTACGTGAAAAACGTACAGTCGTTGAACGCCAACCATCAAGATGGTGGCGGTGGAATTTGGAATTCGGTAGCTGGGATGATTCCGAACAATTCCTCAGAACACTCCCCATGGTAAATGCGATACAGGATGCAAAGAGAACCGACATCTATTCGCAGACTCAGAGGGTCGAGTCGATCGGAAAGACCCTGATCGTCGACTATTCGAGCAGCTCTACGTTGTACACGGTCAAACGGAAGAAGTTGATATTGGGGAGCCCCGGCCCAGAGATGCGAACAGTATTCCATATGAGGCCGTACTTGCGCCTTGTAAAGTGAGCCAGCATGTTGCTGAGCCAACTCCTTTTCGGCATAATCTCTATTTTGTTCTTTTTTTAATTTTTCACAATTTTAATTACTCTTGTTTATGTTGTTTTTGTCTTGTTTATTTGTTGTTTCTGTGTTCATGTGTCGAATAAATGTTTATTCGCATGATATTACAGAAAAAGAAAATATGTGGTCACAACTCTCTCTCTTACCCCTACAGTAATATACAAAACTCTCTCTTTCTGCCTTCACTAACTTATCGCCTCGCCCGATGACACTTTTAGTAACGCTCTCACCAGCTTATTACCCAAGTTAAGCGTGCGTAAAGAAGTTTTTATTTTAAAAATAATTAAAAACGTTTTCTGCAAGATTAATTTGGTAGAGCGAGCACAAGCCAACGTAATAAGCTGATTTAGCTGCAGTTTGCACTGCTTAAGTGCGGCGAAAGATTATTATCTTTGCATTTGCGCGAGCTTGCCTCGTCTCGTAGTTGATTGTATGCAAAGCTAGCATGATTTGTCTATGCTTGGAAACCCTTATGGAATATATTCTTCGTTGAGAATTAAAATTCGTTGTGGATTTTTGATGTTACAATTCTACGTTTCTAATGGAGAAAGTCTACTCAAGGGCTACAAGTTTAACTTTATAAGCAATCATCTTTACGCACGCTTACCTTGGGAAATAAGCTGGTGAATGTATTATAAAAAGTGTGATCCGGCTAAGCGAAAGCAAGTTGAAAGTGAGACATAAGTTAGTGAAAATTGAGAGAATTGTTTTCGTATATTTTTGCAGTGTCAAAAAAGGGAGAGAAGCTTGAACAGATATTTTCTTTCTCTCTTGAACAATCGTGTGTATATTATATTTTGTGTATATATTATACATATAGAAGGCGTTTAGTTACAGCCTTTACATATATACAATATGTCCCACTGCTGCGCACAGGCCTTCACTGTAAAGAGAGTATAAGGGCGTAGTCTGCCACAAACACCTAGTGCGGATTGGCAGACTTCACATTACTTAGAAAATTTTTACAAGACATGTAGGTTTCCTCACGATGTTTTCCTTCACTGCCGAGCATGTGGTAAATCAGCACATAAAATTACAACAGAAAATTAATTGGTGCCGGCACCGGGGATCGAACTCGGGTTGCTAGCGTACTATGTAACTTGAGCCAACCTCCCGGACACTGAGCTACCACGGCTCTGTAACTAAATGGCGTTAATCGAGTTTTGCTTCAGTTGTGGGGTCTAAGGCACACTCGTTTTACTACAAATAAGATACATGCTTTTATTTCAGATAGAAGTAAAAAGTGACAAATAATTCTTAATGTAGGTAGAATAAAAATAATGAACGAAAAATATTATAATATATCCTCTCCGAGTCAACGGCAGTGTAGTCATATCATTCATTATAATTAAACATAGCTGCAGTCAATTTAAAATATTATCATTCCAGTCTCGCCATATATTTAACAACACCTTGCATCGTAATCTCCTTCTAACATATCGCTCCTGTGGGAAATATGGGAGCATTCAATACTGCACGCTTTTCACGACGCCACTCTTAAAGTAGCACGAAATCCGAGCGAATGAAAAGCAGGATTTATATAAAGCTCAGAACTACTGGTGTCTTTGAGAAAAGCTAATGTTCTTTTTGAAAGATTTTTCTTCTTAATGAGATTAATCGACAATATGTTCCAATTGTACAGCTTCTTCTTTTTCGTTCCTCACTACTGAGGATCGTGACCACGTATAAGCATCCTACATTGAGTGCGGCCATAAGCGGAATGGACCGCACGCTGCATGCTGCCTCCCTCTTCATGATCGTGTGCGACCATTTTGTAGGTGCCCTTTCCTGATCTGCTTCTCCAGTGCTTTGAAAACCGCATAACGTGTCCAAAGAAGCTGAGGGCTCTTTTACGCGGATATTTGACCGGCAACTATAAATAATAAAAGTTAAAAGCCTTTATCTAAAGGGTATTTGGACACCGCTTCCCAAAACTGGAGACGATAGTACTAATGACACCTTTGATGACGGGACGGAAAAAAAATCGATCCTAATTAAAAGATAATTATATTTTAAAACGTTTTATTAGCATTATTTACGCTCCATCATGTTAGTATAGCTAAATGAAGCGATAGTTTCATAAAAAACACATTACTTAAAAAAAAACAATAAAACACAAAATAAAAAACAGCTGATTCTCGGGTCAACGAACGCGCGAATTTTCTAAACTTAATAATCAATGCCGCCAAAACAAACCGCTCACCCGCCGATCGCGTTCAATAAAGTTACACATCCCCAACTTTTTTTTATTAGCTCAGTTATCCTAATTACTAGTCTTTTTATGAAATTTAGAAATTATGGCTTTGTTATTTTATACATCTATACAATCAATTGTACCCTGACGTAACAAAAAGCTTGTTACTACAAAAATTATGTTAGAATTTTGAATTAACCTAATTAGATACTCACGGTCGGTGGTGGTACATATTTTAGCAAGAAACAGTTTCTACGCTAGAAACTACAAACTTAAAAGCTAAAAGTTGACTAGGTTTTTTTTTTAATGACGAACTACACAGATTACGCAGAGAAGCTGGCCTTGACTGCTTCACCGGATTGAGAGGTGGCATAGCTCTTAGGTCGCTTAGCCTGAACCTCTATTGTTAGTAACTCGACACAAGGGTCCCCCCGGTGAGGGGTAACCTCGGCTTGGACGGTTACTATGAAAAAAGCGTTGTAGACTAGGATTAAAACCTAGATCTTTATCATTAGTTGTCCTCCCAACTACTGAGTTATTAATTAAATGTATATCCGAATGTAACAAGATTAACATGTTATTTAATGATAAAGGATATTATCCATTACTAACAAGATGGAACACGTCCTTACGTATTAATTGTGTTAGTTATCCTCGCACCTTACATAAAAGATTAGTAATCTGTAGTGATGTTCCGAGGGTCAGTAATTCTTCCTTGTCGATGAAAATACAGTATCAGTAAATAGTTCCTAACATAATTTTGTCACGTGAAAAATAAAAACAATTAAAAAAAATCTGCCGTCACGTCCTTTTAAACCCTAACGGGGTAGACAGAGGCAGCTGCAGCTGTTCAATTTTCACTAAGTTCTACATCGGGCACGAATTTTTAGCAAGTGTATTTTTTGTTATTAAAAGAACAGTAATTTATCATTTCTTAAGTTGAACCGCTGATCCATTCGGCTATCATTGCTTGTATTACTTGATTTATTTTTAAATCTTAGGTGAAGCTTTTTCAATATTCATATAAAAAGTAAGATACGTAGAAATACTATCCAAAACGAAGCATAGATACGTTAAGTCTACGTCTACGTCTGTTTAGAAATAAACGAGAGCGTCCGTGCGTAGTAGAGTTTACTCTTAGCTTTCTTTAAATACACTTGTCTCTAAAAATGACCTTTGGTATATAGGGTTTTAGAATACTGTATACCGTATTAGAATTTAGAAGACAGAAGATAGAACTAATAACACCTTTGATGATGGTATGGATTAAAAAAAATCATATGTTTAAAAAAAACAGCAATGAAACACAAAGTCAAAAACAGCTGATGCTCGGGTCAATGAACGCCGGAGCGCGGAGAGGTGACGTTTTTTTTGGTAATGTATTTTTATAACACTATCTCGTTTCATTGAGCTATATTATCATGATAGAGTGTAAATAATGCTAAAAAAAACGTTTTAAAAATATGATATTTTTTTTAATCAGGATCAAATGTTTTGCCATCCCATCATCAAAGGTTTCATTAGTACTATTGTCTGTGTTTGTTTTCGAAAGCGGTCCCCTAATACCCAGGATATAATATTTCTACCTACTAAAATATCATGAAACTAGATTCATCCCGATTCAACATTGTACGCTTCTAGGATATATACTGCAGACAAAATGAACGAGGATGTGGGGAAGGCAGTGTATTAAGATTTAATAAGCTTGCTTTTGCGAAATAATAAAGCCACCGCCTCGAAATTCGCTACAACTGTGGCGACGTAATAATCAACTTTGTATGTAGTACATAGTTTGATGTCGAAATTCGTCACAATATTAAGAATACTATTACTCAGTTATCAATTATTAACTTGATTTAAAAATATTATATCTTACTCCCTTGACCTTAGGATACATAGTTATTATATAAGTTATTAGTTATTTTAATATGTTTATATATTTAAAAAATATGTACGTATATAAATATAATCTTATCTTATATATAAAATTCTCGTGTCACAGTGTTAGTTACTATACTCCTACGAAAAGGCTAGACCGATTTTTATGAATTTTTTCTCATGGATTCCAATTCTGAAATGAGATCCATGAGAAAAATCATATTAAAAGTCTTAAATTGGCATCAAGCATGTGTGCCACAAATGGACGAATTACTCAATATCACGCCAACGGATTTCGATAATATTTTTTTTATTGGAAAGGATCTACTCCAGTAGTTTGATGAAAGTTTGATAAGGATCTGATTAAGTTTGACTTCGTAATATTTCTACCATAAGTCGGAAATACAAAAACAGCGTCCGCACGTAATAGCGTTTAATGTTTGATTCGATATGAAGTCGTAGTGTTTTTAAGTATTCTTGTTTCTTGTATATTTAGATATTTGTTTTGTTTTCTTGTGTCGAATAAATGTTTATTCTATTCTAAGTATCCTATGCTTGTCGTAAAACGAGACGATAAAAGATATCCTAACTCATATTAGCTATGATTTAAGATAAAAATCTAGTTTGCTGTATACGCCAATTTTTTTTTGTTCAAATGAGTATATTCTTTATGGAATTAGACCTTGCATGGTTACCATAAATTATTATTATTAAGGAGAATGAATCACTTAGCTACCGAAGGAAGTAATTATTTGGTAAAAAAATATGTTTGTTACGTAATAACATTTTTCGAGACTGTTGTTAAAATGTGTCATATTAAATGATGCTAGAGTGACTCGCGAAAAATTTAATGGTAACAAATAGCACGTTAATGACGTGGTGGCGGGGGAATTACAGACCCTGATAATTTCTTTTCATATACTATGTAGGGTAACCATATATACACAATCTAAATTATGGACATGATAAGAAAAGATGTTTCCATTTGAATTTTAAAAGATATAAATTAAAAAAAAAATTAAAGTTACAGTCTATGTATTTACATATAAGCACACTGTTGGGCACAGGCCTTCTCTGTGTATCGGAAGACTTCACATGTCCAAATATTGTTAGTTATGTAGGTTTTTTCTAAAAACTACCTTAAAATTTTAACAAATAAATTCATTAGTGCCGGCACCGAGAATTGAACTCGGGTTGCTAGGTTACTATGCAACTTTAGACTACCACCCAAACGCTGAGGTAGCTAGCTCAGCGTTTGGGTGGCGACTCACTCTTAAAATATATATATTGACCTTCAATTTTGTATGATACATAAAAATGCGGCTATGATGCGTCATAGAATACTTTCTCGGTGCTACTACCCTTTGTTGGTATTTGTCACTTATACGGTCAACCGCACTTCACTTCAAATCCTGGCCTTCGTCCTCCAATTAGTGAACCCTATTGGCCCGAGATGTTCATAGATCCAAAAAATGCTTGCAAATTAGAGGAGCGATCAGTAGGAATTACTTGAGATATACTACACTGGTCTTTTAATCCTTCATATTATACAAAACTAAAAATTAATATATATACCTTCTCTGTAAAGAGAGTTTAAGAGCATAGTCCGCCACGCGGCCCTAGTGCGGTTTGTCAATCTATGCATATCTTAAAAAAAAATTAAAAACCCATGTAGGTTTCCTCACGATGTTTTCCTTGGCTGACTGATTTGACTACATGCTCGATGGTGAGACCTAACATTAACGTCATTAATTCATTAAAATATATTTTACTAAAAACTATCCTTGATTTTTAAATTGATTATGGTCACATTGTGCACAGGAGAACATTTTAAATGAAAGCTTTATTCTATAAAGAAATTAATTTGATGCATATAAAAGACAGCTTTGTGACTTATTGTACTTAGTTACTTAACCGTTGACAACTTTATATAAAAGCTAAACTGTAAGGGACTCATTAACCGTCAGCTTTTACGAGGGAGTGTCAAAAGCTCGTGGTTATTTTAATTTTATTAATTGAATGGAACAACTATGGCGGTTTAATTATTTCTGAATTCTCGGCCTTTGGAACACTTTACAAAGTCCGTCCCAAGGAATATGTGAATGCGTATAGATAGATAGGTAAATGATTTATTGCCCAAAATATAAGCACTAAACTTTGTAAAACTTAATGATATTTAGCATTGTCTCCCAGCCAACCTTAGGTCTTTAAGCATGCTAAGGGTAGTGCCGCGTGGACTAACGTACGAGACTGTAGTGATCGTGCGCACGTTAACACAGCACCTACACCTGCACAACAGTGTCCCCCATGCAGTCGTGACAATATCTCGTCACACGATCAGCTGCACTTACTACGCAGACAGCAGCAATGACGCCATAGCCCAGTTCATCCAAAGGGCTATGAATGCCACCAACGAGAGACTGGAAGACTACAACATCGCGATGGCGTTTCGGAACAGGGACCCGAAGGCGATAGACCACGCCAATCAAGTAAAGGCGTTGGCGACATCTGCGAAGGCGAAGTGTTGAAGTTTTAAG
Source organism: Meandrusa payeni (assembly GCA_029286785.1). NCBI lineage: Eukaryota > Metazoa > Arthropoda > Insecta > Lepidoptera > Papilionidae > Meandrusa > Meandrusa payeni. The sequence goes on from JAGSMX010000021.1 coordinate 7,624,504, forward strand.
CAAACTCTTTTATGAATGGAGCAAGTGTAACAAATAAAAATCCAAATTAAAAAGGCATGGACGATCAGTCCGTGGAAAAACAGTTGAAATAAAAAAAAACGCTGAAAAGGGCGTTTTAATAATCTTATATAAAAGAAGTATACATTTACTAATCGTATCTCCCGTTTAAAATTGATAACGAGTCAAAACCACGTGTCAACTATAAAGCATCCGGTCTCTATCGAGCTTCAAGCTTTCCCGAAGTGGCATATAAGTTAGTTTAGCTTAGATTGTCCCAATAGATTTTTGTTAATAAAATAGCTACCGACCGAGTCGCGGTTCGGCCCTCTTGGGCGCCCTTGGATCGGAGTGCTAACGCGTAATAATGGTAACCGTCAAGCCGAGATTACCCCCCCTCCCCACCCGAGGGACCCTTGTGTCGAGTTACCGTCTAATAGAGGTTCAGGCTAAGCGATCTAAGAGCTGTGCCACCTCTCAAACCCGGTGAAGCAGTAAAGGCCAGCTTCTCTGTGCCAACTGTGTTAGTTGTTACAAAAACGAGCTTCAAGCTAGCTACAGTTCAAGCGCAATGTATATTGAATATAAATAACTGCAAATTAGTAAACGAATTTAAATTCTTGTATATACTTAGAACACGCTGTAGAAATTATCCCACGATGTATTCTACGTATGCACAACAAATAATTTACAAGGGCTTCCTACAATTTTTATGTACAATTTATTTGGCGCTATAAACGTTAGAGAGCCTATTTATTGGACAAAGAACCAGCATTTATGAGACATCTCGAATTTACTGCTGGTACATCACATAAATGGAGGTCCTAATAATATTTCCCACTTTGCTTAGTGTAAAAGTCAACCCTCATACTTCAACACGGTAAGTGAATTATTAGGGATGTGTTGTGTTGATAACAATATTATTATTTTAAATATGGACGGTGTTTTGAAGTAAAACAAAAAGAAGGTGAATATGTTATGAAAAGTGTGATCGTGAGAAGTTGTGCAAACGTAGAATACATCGTTGGATGGACCAAAGAGAGTTCTAAGTATTTACAACAACTTAAATTTTACTTTAAAAAAAACAAAAAGTTAGAAGTTGACTAAAATTTTATTATATACTGGTATGAAATAATTTAACGGAGGGTGTGTTTATGAAGCGTATCAGATTTACGATCAGCTGATAATGCGAGACGAAGTGACGTCCGTTTCTTTTGTCTGCGAAAGAGAAAAAAATATTTATCTTTTAAATGATTAATGAATATTGATATCGGAATTGGGAAAAGCTCGTTCTATATAATCTGGGGGTACAACAACAGTATTTTCATCTAAATTACGTCATCACCGCCGCTCGTGGTGAAGACATCATCGAACCTTACGGATTCGTCTCATATAATCTATAAGCACTACCCTTAGTCAGGTCTTACTGTAGTGTTATACATATACAAATGATAAACTTGTTATTAAAGAGAATGTTTTATTATCATCACATCTATATTTTACATTTTATGTCTCGTCACTTCTCTTGTCATATGTCCCACTGACAGCTTCCAGTGCCACAGATACTTATACTACATGTGTAAATATCTGTGATTTGACTTAAATTAAAAACAAGATTCTGCCGGTAGTCAATACGTGTAATCGTTGAATACTAGTCGAATGATCGAGAGTCGATATTATCCGCACAATTACGGAAGGTTAATGACCTTTTTAAATTTAGGTGAGTAATTAAATTTAGTGACAAGACGGGACGCTTAGCGCGAACAACATGTATCCCTTTTTTATTAAAAAAAAATTAACTTAAACTAACACTGAACAGCCTCTTTACATATAGAAAACAAATTGGCTTTCTAATAACTAAAAGTAATAATTTCTTAATTAACTTATAAACTAAAGAACCATTTAGTCCACCCATCCGCCTCATTAACGAAACAGATTATCCAGGTCGAACATGATAAGTTCTTATTTATCTAACCCCATTCCAGTATACGTACTTTATTCCATATAACTTTAATATTTCCTCACATATATAGTTTAACTTTGTTTTACCCTCTGTCTCTTAAATTGTATTTCTTAAGCAACAAAAAACTACAAGCTGATTTTAGACTGTACCAATTACTTTTGTCATGTTCTCATATTGTGTTGTCTTTTTTTTTTATAAATGAAAAGTGGCAAACGAGCATACGGCTCACCTGATCTTAAGTGATTACCGTCGCCCATGAACATCCACAGCACCAGAGGAGCTGTAAGTGCGTTGCCGACCTTTGAGATAGGAATAGGCTCGTTTCTTGAAGGTCCCTAAATCGTAAACGTTCGGAAACACCGCTGGCGACAGTTGACAGTGCGTGGGAGAAAGTTACGCGAAAACGTACAGTCGTTGAACGCCAACCATCAAGATAGTGGCGGTGGAATTTGGAATTCTGCCGAGATGTGCGGTAATGGAAATCGGTAGCTGGGATGATTCCGAACAATTCCTCAGAACACTCCCCATGGTAAATGCGATACAGGATGCAAAGAGAACCGACATCTCTTCGCAGACTCAGAGGGTCGAGTCGATCGGAAAGACCCTAAAACCCTGTCTTTATTTTATGTTACTTTTTGTCTTATTATGTTCTCTTTATTTTAAATTTATTTATGTTTATATATAACATATGCAATATTTATGTACTATATATTATATTTACTTATATTTTATTAACTTACGGCGAACCATCGATACATATTGTATAAGCAATGGGGGATCATCGAGCATTGTATCCAATAGCAAAAGCTCGATGACTCCCCGCAAAACCCAAGGCGAAAACTTAAACATTAGCAAAAACAACCAAAACAAAAAAAAAACCCGTTCCAGTCAATAATGTTATTAGATTTGAAACCATTTTTGTTACACACAGTGCCTGTGGTCCATTTATTAACACTAGGATCTTTAAGAAACAAAATGTTTTGTCCAACATAGAAGTCCATCTTAGATCTAGTAGTTGAATATAATATAATATAATATAATATTTAGTATTTCGTTCTTGTTTTTTTACTCAACTCATTGAGCTTTGGTTTTAATAATTATAACTAACTGGCAATTTACTTTTAAGTTTCCATTCATAGCCAGTTGAGCTGGTGAGAAGCTTGTTTCACACACAGCTGAATAAGATACTTATACTACACTTACCACTAAAGGTTAACTGGATAAGTTAAAGTTACATCCTACATACATATGTCCCACTGCTGGGAACAGGCCTTCTCTGGAAATAGAGTGCGGATTGGCAGATTTCACATGTGTAAATATCTAATAATAAATAATGTAATACAGTAAATATCTGGAACTCGTTGCCATCAGCGGTCTTCCCCAACAACTGCGACATTGGGTTATTCAAGAAAAGAGCATATTCTTACCTGAAGGGTAGGCAACGCACTGGCGCCGCTGGTGACGTGGGCGGCGGTGAATCACTTACCATCAGGTGACCCGTCTTGCTCGTTTGCCCCTTATATTACATTAAAAAAAATGTTAACATGAAGCGTCCGAGTCTATTTTTTGATATTTGTTACCGCATAACTTTCGACTTTGATGATTCTTTTTTATTTGAAAACTGGCGCTTCACGTGTGGTCCCATTTAAATTTGGTCCAATTCTGACAATGGCATCCTTATGAAAACCATAAATAAGTCTTAAATTTGCATCAAGTATGTGCGCCACAAATTGACGAATAACTCAATATTAGCCCGACGGATTTCGATAGTTATTTTTTTATTAGAAGGGATGTACTTTAACATTAGTTTGATGAAAGTTTGGTTACGTTCTGATTAAGTTTGATATCGTAATATTTTTTTTTAAAGAAAGCTAGCAATATTTCTTTTTTTTTCAGAAATGTTACTAACAAATCAGAAATATTACTTACTATCAATTCGAACCCACAACGTTACGATTCGCAGGCCGCACCCTAAACCATAAGACTATTGACGCTTCATACGAATATTCATACGATAATTCGGAAATTCAAAAAGGGCGTGCACGCGTAATAGCGTTTAACTTCACAAAGGAATTCACAAGGCTGTCGTATTACGTCATTACAACCTGTAAAGATAAATACATGTCTTGAATAAATAAACTTTTGATTCGATTTGAAGTCGATTTTTGTTTTAACTCTTAAATATACTTGTGTCGGTTGCTTTTCGTTAGCTTGAAGGCTTTTATAACTTTGATTTGATTCTAAATGAGCTCCTTTTTACCTCTTTGTAAATCACTTCCACGTAGATATAATATTTCTCCTTTACACGAAAAGCAAACGTTTTAAAAGGCTTTATAAATTAGCTTATTATTGCGATAAAACGTAGATCCGTTCCACCGGAAAAATCCACCATTTGTATTCATTAATCGAGTTTACCTTTTCACGAGCTTTTTTTTTCTGCAGGTTATGTAATTTTGTAGTTAGTGATCGCGATCTTTTTATTATATCAAGATTAACTTAAAAGCGATGGTCCATTTAGGATTTAATGGTCAATGAATCAAATACCTGTGGGTGTATAGTGATGGGCTCACCACCTGTCACATTATAGGTAATAAGCTTGGCGAAAAGTGAGGTTAAGAGGGCGATGGGGGCTTATTATTAACAATTAAAAAATACAAAAGAAAATTCAAAATCGGTTCATTAATTATTAATAAATGAGGAGGTTCTCAAACTAGTCTATCTTTACAACCGATTTCAAAAAGGAGGTTATCAATTCGTCTGTATGTTTTTTTATGTGTGTTATCTCATAACTTTCGAATTGGTGAATCGATTTTGATGATTTTTTAATTGATAACTAGTGCTTCCCGTGTGGTCCCATTTGTTTCGATTCTAACATTTGGATCTATAAGAAAACGATATAAGACTTAAATTTTCATTAACTATGTGGGTGACAAATGGACGAATAACTAATAACACGTCAAACCAATTTCTATGTTTAATTTTTTTATTGGAAAGTAATTCTATCATAGTCGATGTTCCGCGCGTCCAAAGGAAGCGATTTGAGTCATCATTCATCGTGGGTACAGCAAATGAGTGGAACAAGTTGCCGGTTTCAGTCTTTCCGTCCAAGTACGACGTGGGAGCCTAAATAGTGAATAGGCACTTACTAAACTAGCGCGATATCCCGACAACCGTCAGCTGTGTCTATTATACAGATGACTGTGACGACGCCACAGGAAGACTGATGACAAAGGCAATGGCCGCATCAAGGGATAGGATAGTGGACTACAACCTGAAAATGGCCATGAGAAGCAGGGACACAGCGGTCGCGGAGAAGCTAATAGCAATGCAGCGGGGCGTCTGCGACGCGTGAACCCAAAACGATCTCTGGCCACCTCCAAATTCAGGCATTATATATAAAAAAATAAGGAAAATAGTAACTGTAGAAGTGGCACTTTTTTAACAAATGCAGAGTAAACAATTTAAGTGTATTGGAAAAGAGCACGGACACAGGTCTGTGGTTGCAATCTAACAATAATAATAAATAAAGAAAAAAAACTAGCGCGTACCATTTTTCGACTATATCACTTAACATCAGGTGGGATCGTGGTCAAGCACTAGTTTATACCCCATAAAAAAAGTTTGGTTTTAATTAATACTATTTCGTAATTCCTACAATAATTCGTAAATACAAAGAGGGCGACCGCGCGTAATAGCGTTTGAAATTTGATTCGATTTGAAGTCGATTTTTGTTTTTCCTCGTAATTATACTTTTAGAGTTTGAAACAAAAGAAATGCGACGCTCTACTTTGAAAACAAAAACAGACATTATTTTATTTGTTCCCCGTAGCGCCGCGGTGAGTCATGTCAGTTTGCTCTAATTTCCATAGGTTAGCGCTTTGATGATCGCTTGGCTATGTGCCAGGGAGACAGCTGTAATGTTCTAAGCACAAAAACGGTACTATAAAGAAAGTAAATGTAACGACGGCTGTATTTGAAGCAAAAATGATTGTATATCAAGACATACCTTTTTAGAGTTACAGTCATAGCTATATATAGTATAGTGTTAGGTTCAAAGATAGAAAACTTTTATGACATTAAATTATTAGCAAAATAATACATCTGTACATTAATTAAGTTTTAACACAAAATGGCGGCTGTCTACACACAGGACTAGTAAATAACAATGTAACTAGTAAGTAATGTGACCGGTGACGGATCACCGTTCCCAACGTATCGGTATTCGTGGGTCGCCATTTTGCTTATAATAGTATAATGCATATATATTTTTTGTTTTCTTTATTTTGTAAGGACTTTTGCTCTTTTGTACACGTCAGCCCCATCATACCCTAACCTTGGTAACACACACATCGATCACATGAAGCTAGAAAGAGAGTCATCAATGTTGCATGGCCATCGCTAACAGCTTCTTCGCTTTCTCTGAGGTTGGGTCAGATAACAACATTTACAAAGCACCCACATGTTATTCCCTCGGTTTAAGGGTATCTATTAATGACTTTTTCATTGGCTGAGAGGCTTCATATTACCCCATTATGTGGTGCACATGATCCATCCCTTGGCAAATCTCACTGTGAGATTCGGTGAGTCAGTCTTCCGACTTAACAGAAACCAAAAGGCAATTAACATAAATTTATAAAGCGAGTGTACACGAGGAGCGAGCGGGGTGTAGTATCGGTGCGCGGGCAGACTAACTACCACAGGAGAGAAAATAAGCGCTTACGCATGTCCGCCCGCGCCCCTTTCACTCCTCTGTGATAGCTTAATTTCGACTTCTGCGTATTAACGGTCAGTGCCAGACTTATTTACCGCCAACTATATCATGTCTAGCCCTTCCTTGTTTTTGCTGTTAGAGACAACTGATGCTATTTTCTAATTATGTAGAACTAATTTTAAACGGAATTATCGAGTTTTCCATATTTGCATTCACGACGTTTCACTGCTTTAAGGCGGTCATTGTCAGGAAGGGACTAGATTTATTAATTGTTAAGCTATAGTGTTGGAAAATTACTTAATGAAATAACGTGATTTCAGACCCTTCTTAATTATCCCACACTTGTCACCAGCAAAGTTTCAACTCCGACGATGTTGCTGCGAAATCGATATAACTGTAATTTTCGAATTCGTCTTTTTTCGGTAATTACTTAAAAGATTTAATGTGGGTGTTTCAAAAGTAGAATGAATAGGCATTTACTAAGCCAGTGCGCCTTACCATGCAGAACTGTATTATCATTTAACGCCAGGTGGGATCGTCGTCAAGAGTGCTTTGAAAGTAAATAAAAAATAACTTATTAAACAAATTATTATCAATCTTGGGTGTCGCAGCTGAATCCAATCTGCTCAGTCTTTATCACAGGCGTAAGGTAGCTCGCCTTTCGGCGTTCTGCAGAATGCATTGTGGAGTGCGCTCAGGTATCCAATTGATCTAATTCCCATCCCCATTCCACCATCTGACATCAAGACGTACTGCTGGATTTCATGTTGTTCACATTGTTGAAAACATACCCAAATGCTTCACAAGTAATATCTGTTGATTGAAGCTTGGGCATGCGTGTACCTCCGTTCATCTGGCTAAGCTACACATTAGAGACAGCTCCCTTTGTGAATGTGGACTTAACGAAGGAACTTCAAATCACATTTTGTCAGTTGTCCCTTACTGTCTACTTCTCTCTACGATCTCCTTCCTCATGATAACCCGCGCCCCACAGACATCAAATCCCTACTCTCCCTTGTTAACCCTTCTTTTGTTTATATTCTATGTTGATTTATTAACGAAAATAAAACTAATCTTTAGTTTGTATGTTCTTTGACCAATTAACCTTATGTATATATTGTGATTGTGTTTATTGTTTTAAATATATCAACAGTGATATTCGCAGTGAATTGTCTTAGCAATAACCACGCTATATCTTTGTTAGTTTCGATCCTTGTCCGCCTACGAAGCCCGCTCTTTTACAGCAGTTTAACATACGCACTTCGACATTGGCGAAATGTACATGATAACGACATCAGCGAAAACGAATGAATTGAATTGGTTAGCTGCGTCCTGCGGTGTTACCCGCGATTGAAATTATTTTAATTATTTATTTATTTTTAAATAAAAGTAAAATATCTTACTATTTATTAATCTTAGCTATCTGTCAGCGAAAGTCCTGTCAAAATCGGTCCAGCCGTTCGGAGATTACCCGGTACAAACGGACGGACAATAAAAAATTAAATAATAATGTAATTTTAGTAAAAGCACCATATATACATTAATATGCATGTAGTCAAAAGCGATTATTATAATATTACAAACAGACATTCCAATATTATTTATAGGTATAATGTATTTTGCTCACTTGGTATCTGATTTTTTTATTTAATAAATTATAATTTTCTATCATAAATTCGGTCCCGTACTTATAGGTTGGGGAAAAAGTTTTTCGCAATAAAGTATGTATGAATTTGTAATAAAATCTCTTTGGCTATGTTTGTATCTGGCTGGTTTTGGTATCATTGAAAGTTTACATTGTAAAGAACATATTCCAAATTCAAATTAGGATAATGTGTGATTTTCATTTGTGACATGAAATTTTCGCCACCGTATCATGAATTTAGTTATTTTTTGACTCGAGTGTGTTACTTAAGTTACGTAAGTACCTTCGGTTAATTGAACTTACACGTTTTCGACATGTAATTCAATTGTTTATTATTCAATTAAAATTGGAGAAATGAGAAGTGATGAAAATTAATGAAACATTGTCAACAAAATTACTTCTTTTATTAATTACAAATGTAACAATAATTTAGCTTTATTATTTGCGATTTATTTACATGAAAAATAAAGTCACGAGACTTCTGAAGTCACGGTAATTTTGATCGTTTGTTAAAAAGCATAATACACACTAAACAAAACTCATTTTTTTTAAATAATGGTTGATATTTATACAACAATATTAACCAAGGATTTAATTATATATAGCAGAGATATCTTAGTGGCTAAGGCGTCAAGCTAACGATCTGATGTCCGGTCGTCTTTTATCAATAAATTGCCAATTTTTAGTCTAAAGAACAAAAAATTGTGCCCGGTGTATGGCGATTGTCTTACCACCTGTCACATATGAGTATTAATAAGCTTGGTAATAAGCGGACAGTGAAAGCTGTCTGTCCGTTAAATGACGTCCACTAACACATAAATATCTCTACGTTATGTATCAAATCTTAAAAAAATAATTAAATCCAAGATCATTACAAATTGATGTTGAATATTCACAGTGACACAAAACACAAGTGAACACCGGATACTAAATGCATTATTTTGAATTCTCGAATAAGTAAAAGTCAGAAGAATTATGAGAGCCTCTAAGTTATCTTTTGTATTTTACACGTTTAAAGGAACGCAGAAATCCAAATACAAACTCTACTCCCGTAATCCGGCAGGGTAGGCAGAGATCACTTACTTCTGTTAACTACGATTGTGACACCTTTTTACTTCATTCCCATCCATACATCTGAGAACGCATAATTTTTGAAGTAAAACTTCTTTACGCACGCTTGACTTAATAATAATGGTGAATGCATTACGAAAAATATGATCGGGCTAGGAAACCAGAGGTTGAGAGGGAGATGTAAGTTAGTGAAAGTAGAAAGAGAGACAGTTATGTTTCGTATATCTAAGACACAGTGCAGGTCTCTTGTTTGTATCACACTGTTGGAGCAAAAGAGAGCAATGCGCGCACACATTTTCTTTCTCTCTTGAACAACCGTCTATATATTATATTTAGTGTATTAAATATGCATATATATATATACATATGGAGCTGAAGGTTTTTACTTCAGTCTAAAGTACACTCATTTTTTATTATATCGTCAATCTCGTCGATATACCACTTAGTCAGACGCCTTCTGCCTACCCCACCACACACTACCGCGTTATAAATTGGCACATATAGTTATAGTTTAAAAATCTCAATTCAATTTTATACTAAAACTTTATCAAAATTCATTAAGAAATGTCGTACTTATATTTATTTAAAAATATCAATTGTCAGTAAAGGTTTTCCATATTCACATAGAATTACTACCAGTATAATTTTCATAATAAACTTCCGTGCGATTTCACACATTAGAATTAAAAAAGGTACAACTTATAAGTCCCATTGTTGGGCACAGACCTCTGTAAAGAGAATTTAAGGGCACAATCCGCCACGCGGCCCTAGTGCAAGAAAACCTCACACGTCTCAGAAAATCATCTAAGACATGTATATTACCTTACCACCGAACGCGTGGGCAATCAACACTTAAAATTGCAACACAAAAATTCATTGGTGCCGTCATCGGGGATCGAACTGAAGTTGCTAGCATACTATACAACTTGTGGCAACGGCCCGGACACTCAACTTTCACGGTTCGCGATAGCTCGTGATTGTCGGATAATTAATAAAATATACAATTATGAAAACATTCTTCTACATTGGTGATAGAAAAACAATTTTATTATCTATCTTATCACATATCTAGATCTCGTAATCCGTTGATTTCTTCGTTACCTAGGTGGTTCAATGTCTGCCTTAACTAAGATAGTTTTTGGAGTTCTTCTCATACAAGGAGAATCTTCAACATCGTAGAAATATACACTTCTATGGGGATACACTTTCGTCTTGCACTCGACGGTCGAGCCCAAGTTTCTTGGTAAAGTTTTCGATTTACTGCATTTAAAATCACTTTTAAGACAATAGTCATATATCAATTTTGGTCGTTCGTCGAAATGTTTACTATAATAACCGTCGTAGTCTTCGAAAGAGACGCTTTTAGCGAAATTGTCCGTATAGCACCCGTAGGGTTGGTAGGAACCTTCCGGGCACGTGCGCGGCTCCTTCGGAGTGCCACAAGGCCAGGAATCAGGAGGTGTTGGGGCCCACGGTGCGGGCCCCAAATGTCAGCCTCAGCGAATTGGTTTGGAGACGATTATCACGTCTGGGGCAGATCGCGTCGTCTCCGTGCTGATAGGGCGACGGTCCGATATTTTCTTAACTGCAATAGTAAAAATTCAACAAGTATATCAATAATAGACATCAAATCAGGGATGGTTCGAACGTTAAAATCTAATTCCAAAAGTTAATAAGTAGAAGTTAAGTATTTGTCTGTAAAAGTAATGAAACTTGTACTGTCCACTACTTAACTTCAACTATGAAGTTGTATTGCGAAGTTTTGGCGCCTTTATTATTTTTCTTCTTCCATATTCGTGCAAGTTAATCTGAGATGGGTAAATACTCCATTTACCTAGTCCCAGATTGTCATGCAATCTAAATCAACAAGCATAGAAAGATCAAAACATTTTAGGACTTCCTCTGTTACATCTAAGGAACCTCAAATCATTTGGTAAAAGTTCTTGTTAAACCTCCTCTTATTTGAAGTCGGTTAGACACTCAATAAATATAATGATTTAATAATATTTATTAAAATAGCTTATCAAAATCTTACTAACATTCCATGATAACCATTCTAAGGTTTTACTAGGAGATGGTTCAATTCAATAGTCGAATGGTGGATTCGAGCTACCTTACCTTTCGCAAACAAACCTTAAATATCAGGCTACTGATGCTTGGTACCTATTTACTTATAAACAGTATGTATTGTATGACACATGTTGTGAATAAGAACTTACGTATCTTGGAGTCTTGTTTTGGTGGCATTTGTCTTAGAAGTTCTATTGTAATTTGAGATGTATTTGTTTGTGCTGGCGGAGAAGACGGTCGGACTATAGTAGCGCCAGAGTAGCCAAAAGTGGAGAAACCTCGACTGTTAGTAGTACCGGAACCTAAAATAATAATAAAATTAAAAACTATTTCTCATATCAAAAAGAAATAAGATTTCTTAAATGTTTACCAACTAATTCTTCTCTAATATAATGCAATAAATATAATACGTGTATTGTATTACCATAAAAACAAATCCTTGTTCTAGTTTTATCTTATCTAGTTCTATTTCTTACCTTCTGAGCTAGGAGGTGCTTCTTGGAATAAACTTTCTCTTGTTTGACATGCAGACTCTTTTGTGTCAGGCGCCCCAACGGACACATCTCTAATCTCTGTTCGCTCTTCGCTTCCTTTTGTCTTGCTTCTGATTGATTCTTCTTTTTTACTCAAATCGCTCCTTCTCGATCTGCCGTTTCGTTCTATATGAATGTCTTCAGTTTGTACTGGCACACTGTTGATGTCCTTACGCCAAGGCTCATCATCCAGATCTAGATGTGTCTCTTGTATAAAATCAGATTCTATACTGCTTTGCTAAGAAAGTTAAGAAAAGTTAATTTAGTATACACAGTATCTCACAAGGTAACAATAACCTGGTACCGGGGAGGACCCTTTTTTGACTGTCAAAAATAAGCGTTCTACATCCATTAGTACTCGAGTAGCAACCATTTTATAAAAGCGCAATTTTTTCGACATTGTGGTTAAAGTTTGCAATTGTTTGTTGGTTTTAATTATGTTTCGACCTCGTAAGAAGCCAAAAAACGTTGAAACGTATACCTAGCAACCAAATAAACATGCACAACAAAACATTTGAGTCCTGAGTTACGACGGTCTCGGCAGAGGGAAAACCTTCATGTCTTAGAAATGTTTCTAAAGTCTTCCATGTATATGGAATTTTACGCATACCTTACGTTGGGAGTACTTCCGTTGCTTCTTGTACATTTCATTTGTGTGATTTTCTCTCGAGACTGAGACGTGGTTCACTGTCCCTCTGTAACCGTTTTGCGTCCAGGGTTAACCGACTACTAACCAGACTGTCCAGTCGATCCTCACACGACTGTCTGATATGTTCCTATAAAATAAAATATTTCAATTGTGTTGGTTGGTTTGCGAGACTTTTAGTTGAAAAACAACGAGGTTTCAAACCGCAAAGACGACTGAGTTTTTTAAAAAGGAGGTTCTCAATTCGTCTGTATGTTTTTTATGTTTGTTACCTCATAACTTTGAACTGGGTAAAGCGATTCAATTTTGATGATTATCTTTTCATTTAAAAGCTGGTACTTCCCGCATGATCACATTTTAATTTTGTCTAATTTTGAAAGTGATATCCCTGAGAAATCGATGTGTCTTAAATCTGCATTAAGTATGTTCGCGACAAATGGACAAATAACTCAATATCACGCAAATCGATTTCAACGATTTAGTTTTTATTGGAAAGCTTGTAGGGTAGTTTGAGGAGAATTTGGTTAGGTTCTGATTGATTATATTTCGTAATATTGGTAACATAATTCGGATATACAAAGAGGGCGTTCGCGGGTAATAACGTTTAACTTTTGATTCGATTTAAAGTCGGTTTTTGTTTTTACCCGTAAATATACTTATGAGCCATTATTATGAACAACATTATTTTTCAATCGTTATCAAGTAAATCTCGATGGCCTAAACTCAGCCGTTGAATATGGCATGGAAAACACATAGAAATTTAAAATAAATTAATTTTTGTATCACATACATACCTTAATAATTTTGTGGTCTTGATATAATTTTCGTATACATTTGAAAATAAATACAAAACTCATTCCAGAGAGTATTAATGAAAATATTACTAGTATTACAATTATATGTAGTTTATTGATCATAGATTCGGTTGTGTGCTAAAAAAGGAAAACATAAATTAATATAATAGTCTTTTCACTCTCTCTCTCTTTCTCTCACTCATAGAATAAATGTACTTTTACCATAGCTTTATTTTATATATATTTATTAAAACTACGGGCTTTGTGAACATTAATTTAAAGTGGTTTTTATAAGTAAAAATAAGTTAATAATGTAGGTAGTAAATAATAAGACTATCTTATTTTATATATATATGTATGTAGATAGATAAACTATTACTCGCATAATGACATAGTATCAACAAGCCTACAATAATGTAGCCGCGATACTTTGCTATTAATTATAGGTAGGAGTCGAAAATCAGTTTATTTTTTAGTCAGTGTACCTTGCAATTTTCTTCATCTGCTTTCAATCTACAATGAGCGTAGTTATCGCACTCAAGTCCTGCGTTTATACATGTGTTGTCTCCGCAATGAAATTCAGACACACTGCATTTCTCTAGAAAAAAAAACGGTAAATAAACAGTCACGGTATTCAGTGTCCGGGCGGGTGCCTCAATTTCCATAGGACGATAGCAACCCGAGTTCCATCGCAAGATTTACTGTATTAAACTAGTTAGCATTTTTCATAATATAAGACCAGGTATATACAGGAGACCGCTTCCGAAAACGAAGACACGAAAGTACTAATGACACGTTTGATTATGGGACGAAATAAAATCAGTCAAGATTTTATTTCGTTTTTTTATCCAGTCAGATAAACAATCTCAAACATAAAAAAAAATAGTTCCCAATAAGTTTTACAACTTATCGCGATATGAGTGCAGAAATATTAAAAACAATTCACGGAGAACATCCTCCATTTTTGAAGTCGGTTATAAAGAAATAAAATATATTTACCATCCCTATTAGGGTCTAAGCTTCTGAACGCCGTAAACCTTGCGCTGAAATCGGAGTTCTTCCCCGAGCTGGTGGCGTATAGACGCACGTGCATTATGTTCCCTTTCTCATTGCCTTCAGAGTCCTTGGTCGTAACCGGGTTGGCTATGGAACCGCAATAATACGCCAATCTGAACAAAAGTGTTTTAGTACAACAAAGTACAACCGTCAACATATAAATGTATGGCTGAAAATGGAACTAGAAATCGTGCTATTTAAAAAAAAAGAAAAAAAAATGGATGTACAGATGTACAGTACAGATGTATATTTCATCGTCATCATTCGACTGTATCACCATTGCTGGAATACCTTCGCCAATGCGTTCCACAATACACGATCCTCCGCTTTCCACATCCGGACACTTCCATCTATCCTTAGAATATTGTCAGTCCAATTTAAGAGAAAGCGCCCTGCGCTTCTCTGACCTATGCCCGTACAATCCCCATTTCCTCCCCATCCTCTCCCTTTCCCTCGACAGATGGTCTCATCTGCTTGCTGACTGCAAGAGCTACGTCGTCTACCTTTGTTCTCCCTCGAATGTCTTCGGACTCTATTCATTATATCCCGTAAAGAAATTATTTTATATTTTACATACCTGTATTTCTCTTCTGTCTTATGTCCAAAAACTTGTACTGCATTTAGTTCGCATTCATTAGGTTTATTAAGGTTGTAGCCCGTAAAGTTAAGATATATCTAAAACAGAGATAAAACTTATTTATTTAATTAATATTAAAATACATTAGAGCACTATTAAAATACAAATATGATAAATACTAATTCGAGATGTGGTGCTGGAGGCGAATGCTACGAATACCGTGGACTGCCAAGCACACAAATGTATCTATTCTTTCCTAACTCGCCATAAAGACTAGACTGTCCACTACGTTTCTACAGCGCGTACTGTCATATTTCGGGCATATAATGGCAACCTTGAAAAATGTTACATCAACAATCTTGTTAACCATTCTAACTAAGCTTAAGCTTGTGCTAGGACATGGTTCACGGCAATAGTCGAATGGTGGATTCGAACCCACGACCTTACGATTCGCAGGCCGTACCCTAAACCATTAGGCTATTGACGCTTAATTGACCTTGAAAAGCTGGTCATCCACTACGACTGTGTGGTGAACTATGCTCTTATTCTCTCTACATAGGTTTATAGGTATTTAAGCTGTAATTTTAACTTTTTTATTTAAAAGAATAAAAAAAATTACTCGTTTGTATCTAATTAAACATACTTTGGTATTTTCTTCCGTTTCAATTCTCCACAATACGTCCAGAGGATGGCCCTCGCTACCTCTTTTGCAATTTTCATCAATTCCGGTCGTATTAACATATCCTTCCGGACCTGTCAAGTTCTTGAAACAGCTGTCTGGTATTTTATCTGCGAGAAATAATTATTACACTACCTACACTATTATTATAAATACGGGAGTAACTCCGTCTACGTGTTACGCATTCACGCCTTAACTATTAACTGATTTATATAAAATTTGGTACAGAAATAGTCTATAGTGCGAGAAAAAACATAGGGTACTTTTAAATGAGAATCGAAAGAGTTTCATTGCAAGAGAAATCCTATGAGTATCTACAAATCTACACTAATGTCGAAGAAGAAAGAAAATATAGACCGCAGAACTTCGTAATGTATCTCAAAATTTCAGAAATAAAAGAGAGAGATTCTTTGATCGACAAGTATTCATGTAAGTAGAGGTTTTCAATCCGTCTGTACGTTTTTTTTTATGTTTGTTACCTCATAACTTTGGACTGGTTGAACCGATTTAGATGATTGTCTGGTTGTTTGAAAGCTGGTGTTCTCAGTGTGCTCCCATTATACCACGACAACCAAATTTTTAGTATTTCGTGGTATTATGGATATACACGTTTGGTGTGGTATTCATTTTTTTATTGGAAAGGAAGTGCTTTAAGTGTAGTTTGTTGGAAGTTTAGTTAGATTCGATTAATTTTATTTCGTAATATTCCTGCGATGAGATACAAAGAGAATGTCCGCACGTAGTAGCGTTTCACGTTTGATTCCAATTGAAGTCAGTTTTTGTTTTTACTCGTAAATATACTCGTTGTTTTTACTGGTAAATATAGTTGTCTTTTTCAAAGAAGAGGTTACTGTAAATCCTTATTTAATTATGGTCATGCGGTAATTATTGGTGTAAAATTAGAATATATATAATACTTACGACTGTTGCTGGGTGATTGGATTATATCAACGGTGATATGAAATCCTTCGTATTCTATCGTGCCATCGGAATGAAACTTCAGCCAGGCAAACGGTCCTGTTGTTGTGATTTGTGGCGGGAAGGTTTCCCCACAGAACTTGCCGAGACTATTGGAATAGCCTTTCTCGCCGTCACGTATCTGTGGAAATTATTTCCTTGATAATAATTTGTTATTTGTGTATTTTTTAAAATTCTGGCAGCATTAATAGTCTAATGTAATGGCTCAAGTAAATTTAATTTCTTCCTGCGTTAATATTAAAAAAGGTTGCCAATGCTTAGCACTCCATGGGGAATTGGTTACCATTACAACTTCAATACATTAAAAGAAATCAGCTCTGACCTCCACTATACTAATTCAAATGTCTTTGACGGTTACATGCACTATTATTTTTAAAAAACCAACACTTGAAAAGTTATATATTTATATTTATAAATTACAAATAATTCTTAAATAGTTGTATTTTTCAATTCCTTCTAGAACTAGACTTCAACTGTACGTTATATACTTCTACTAGTAACCCAAATTATATGCTTAATAGTTACTTAATTAAAAGTCAGTCTTTATTAAAAAAATAATAATTCGACATGAACACAGTATAATAATACTTCTTACAAAGATTATTGTTTGTATTACACGCATTAGCAACCTAAATTATATGCTTAATATCTACTTTATCAAAATCTCATTCAGTTTTCATCAAAAATTGATGCCTTCCTTCGTTTTTAAAGCATAAATATGTGTTGTGATACGATTTTCTAATCAATGTTACCTGAGTTTGTAAATTTCCATTTTTGATAAACCCATTTGAATAACGGTAACCTGGTAATTAGTAAGGTTCCTGTAATAACTAATTGTTAAATTGGTATAGTACATGTAAACTTACTTCCAAATAGTCGTAAGCACATTCAGGATGTTCCTCTATGTGGAAAATATCGACAAACGTTAGCTTTATCACACTTCCTTCGGGGCCTGTAAACAATTGCTCAAATTGGTTTGGTTGTGTTATGGAATGGTTAACAAGAGTGTTAGTAATATTTGTACAAAAAAAGTTAGGTTTCTTTAAAAAATACTTAATAATTTCTAATAATGTTAACTGTTTAACAGACTTCAAACAAGGAGGAGGTTTTCTATTCATCTGTATGCTTTTTTTACGTTTGTCAAGTCATAAATTTCGACTGGGTGAACCGTTTTTGATGATTCTTTTTTTATTTGAAAGTTGGTGCGAGGTGTGTGGTCCTCATATTCAAATTCTGACAATAGTCGTTAAATTTTGGTAACGCTGCTTACTCCCCAAGTCAAGCGTGTGTAAAGAAGTTTCACTTTGAAAACATACCTTCAATCGTTGTCGTGCAATCAATATCACCGTAATACAATTTGTTCGTGTCATTTTTCGAGTACGGATGACTGATTATAGTTTTATCCTTTTGATAGTAAAATGTTTCGCATCGCTCTGAATCTTCTTCTCTCTTAAATCTTCTCCTTGGTCTGAGAACTTCTCTTAAAAATCTTTGCTTTCGTCCGGAAACTATTCGCTTGTCAACTGTACTATGTAAGTTTTTACGTATACTAAGCTTACTGTGTAAAAGTTCATCACGGGCAGTGTAAATTTCATCATATCTATTAACATTATTAGTAAAATTAGTTCTCAGTTCTTCTAACGTTTCATCGTAGCTTATGTAATTTCTATTCACTAATATATGGTTATTTAATTTGGTCCTTATTGTTTCCATTGTTATGTTTGGTAAATTAATTGATTCGTTAATTAATGAATTGTTCGATTCAACAATACTTCCCTCTTGTTGTTTTAAATTGTCGTCATGACCAGTCGTTTGTTCCAATGTCATTCCGAAGAAAACTGAAAAGAAAAAATACCAGCATTATAAAACTATCTATACAAATATAGCTGGTGAGCGAAAATAAAACATACAAACATAACATTCATATGCATATAGTAAATAGCTGTTACGTTAATATTACAAACAGATACTCCAATTGTATTTACACTCGTGAGCAAAAATTAAGGGTCGATTAAGAAAGTTTGAATATCTCGGAAGATAGAGACGCTAGCTAACTGAAATAAATTGTGCACGATAGACAATTAAATATCCTTAAAATAAAATAAAAAATTTAGTACTTATTGTTGCCTCTATATGGCGATTTAAATAAAAATACTGTATTATCCAAGCTAACGTAAGATATCCTTTTTCGTTAAAGCTTATGTTTTTTTAATGAAGTATAAATAAATAAAAATATATTTTTTTTATTATAGCCGTGAGCAAAAATAAAGGGTTGATTAAGAAAGTTTGAATATCTCGAAGCTAAAGTCCACGCCACATGGAGGCAACACAAAGTACTAAAATTTAAATAAAAATAAAATTTAATTAAAAATACTGTATTACCCAAGTTTATATATTTTTAATGAAATATAAATAAATTAATAAAATTATTTTATTTTAAGGATATTTAATTGTCTATCATGCACAATTTATTTCAGTTATCTAGCGTTTTTATCTTCCGAGATATTCAATCTTTCTTAACCGACCCTTTATTTTTGCCCACGAGTGTAAATACAATCGGAGTTTCTGTTTGTAATATTAACGTAACCGCTATTTACTATATGCATATGAATATAGATACGGTAAGTAGACCAAAATAACATTTTTTTTTATTCCTGTCAATTCCCGTCTGTCTGTCGGTCTGTTTGTTCCGACAAATCTCTGGAACGGCGGGACCGATTTTGACGGGTCTTTCTCTGGCAGATAAGGAATGTAATAAGGAATAAGTCAGGCTACTTTTTATTTAACCAACTTCGAAAAAGAAACTTATTGAACAGGTGCATAATGTAAATTATTATCTAGTTGAATAGTTGTTTATTGTTTATTTAGTCGTCATGTTTCCTAACTAAATAACATTTTTGTGAAATTCCACGTGGACGAAGTCGTGGTACAGCTAGTAATAAATAAAAGAAATCATAGTCTTCACAACTCCTTTCAAAGGTGACTTATTCTTCGGACATGCTATAATATATACAATCCGGAAGTTACACGTTAGTTTAGTTCGCTTCTTGAAGTGACATATAAGTTAGTTTAGCTTAGATTGTCCCAATAGATTTTTGTTAATAAAATAGCTACGGACCGAGTCGTGGTTCGGCCCTCTCGGGCGCCCTCGGATCGGACTGCTAACGCGTAATAATGGTAACCGTCCAAGCCGAGGTTACCCCTCACCGGGGGGACCCTTGTGTCGAGTTACCACCTAATAGAGGTTCAGGCTAAGCGATCTAAGAGCTATGCCACCTCTCAATCCGGTAAAGCAGTAAAGGCTAGCTTCTCTGTGCCAACTGTGTTAGTTCGTCCAAAAAAAAAAAGTTAGTTTAGATTTTTAATGACCCTTAGATTATCCGTGAAATAGCAACCAAAAAAAAATATGTATAGCGTAGATATCCACCATATTACCCGACTTCACACTTGCGATTTTCCAATACTATACTATACTTAAGTTTACAACTTGATAACAAGAGGCCATCAAGCGTTCGAGTTTAAAAACGAAAGATTATCTTTCATCTTTAAAAAATACAGAAACAGGCCACAAGGACCGTAATAATTTACGCCGCGCGATCTACTAAATTATGTATCCTTTAAGAATTTTCAAAATACACCTTAGTCGATATTAGTAGGGAAATTTATCTCCTGTAAAACTCCCGTCGTATAGCTCATCCTGCTTAAATTCGGGACAAGCGATGAATAAATTAGCGAGCACCGCAGGCCGCGCCCTCAGGGTGTCGTTTCAATCTACTTTTAATAGCAACCTCCTAGTAGCTGCGAGTTACCATCATTAAATAATATTCCTATTTAAGAAACATTGTTATTTGATCTGTGTACCTTTTTTGTTTATTTTATACCTTTTGGCGGCCTTGAATCGTCTAGTTTATTTTGTCGTGGATTTCAACCTATACGTATAAATAAAATAGGATTATATGTTTGTAATATTAAAATAACCGCTTTTTACTACGTGCATACAAATTTATATACGGTACTTATACCAAAATAATAATTTTAAGAATTTTTGTCTTTCTGTTTGTTCCGGATATTCTCTGGAACGGCTGGACCGATTTCAACGAGAGCGATAATCGATTGATTTTTAGCTGATATAATAAGGAGTAACTTAGGCTACTTTCCAATTGATATTCAGCATATGTTCGTCCCAAGAAAATTGAAGTTTTTCACATCAAAATAATTTATTAAATCTTTATTTGCACATAATAAAAGTGTAAAAAAAGGCAGACTTAATGCCAGAAAGCGTTCTCTTCCAGTCTACCTTGGGGTTGTTAAGAGACAGAGTCACGGATGCAACATCGGAGAAAAGAAAAATAAGACAAATATAATAATATATTATATGTATATAAACATAAATATATACATAAATAAACATACGATATGGATAAATTAATAGCAAAACCATAATTATTATAAGTAATAATAAACATATATATACAACTATATAGATCCAGATAAAGATGGATATAGGGACAGAAATAGGAAAATTTATAACTATTCCTAATTTAAGTATAGATTGAAGAGAATGGCGTTTCAATGTAGCCTAAGTTCCAGCTGTACGTACATTTGATGGCAGTACGTATCTAGGCAATGGAGTCGTGAGACCTTGTCACTATTAAAATAAAAATGTTCTCAGGAAATTTATCTAGATAATGTTTGAAGAGGAAACATAATTTGAAACTCCTCCCATATCTAGTCTTTTATCCCGCTGTCCGATAAGGAACATAATAAAGGCGGAGACTAACAGGCTATCAATGGGCTTTTAGGATATAAAGAAATGCTTTAAAATAAGTAATCAACCTCATTTTTCAACTGACTTCAAAATGGAGGACTCAATTCGTCTGTGTGTATTTCTTTATGTTTGTTACCTCATAACTTTCGACTGGTTTAGGCGATTTAGATGAATCTTTTTTTATTTGAAAATTGGTGCTTCGCATATACCTTAAATACATGCATATATCTTAAATTTGCATCAAATATGTGCGCCACAAATGGAGTAATAACTGAATATCACGACAACCGATTTGTAGACCAAGTCCTCCCAATTAAAAAAAAAGCTGTCTGCTAATGAAAGTCCCATCAAAATCGGTCCAGTCGTGCCATAGATTATCCGGAACAGACAGACAAAATTAAAAAATATATATATTATTTTGGTATATACACCGTATTTACATTCATATGCATGTAGTAAAAAGTGTTTATTTTAATATAACAGACACTCCAATTTTATTAATGTATTTGTACAGATTATTCGTAGCAAAATGACTTACAATCTTATAAACTGTAGAACCGTTTTGTTGGTCTGTTTGTACTTATTTTTATAAAAAGTTAAATCGTAGTTCGATTACATAATGTCCCTTGAAGACCGTGGTTTAACATAAACGTGGAAACACAGACGGTTTTTAAATTTATACGCATTAAATGAGACAGCTGCCTTTTTTTGGCACCGGACCAAGTTTCACTCGAACGCTATTTTGTTAAAATTAGGTTAGTCAGATTATTTTACGAGACCCTCCTCTATACCTAGTGATATTTCTGGCGACGGAATTGTGAAAGAAAGCAAACCTGGGATAATAAAAAAAATAAGTTCCACTGTTGGGCGCAAGCTTTCTCTCTAAAGAGATTATAAGGGCACAGTCCGCCCTGTGGCTCTAGTGCAGATTAGCAGACTTCACATGTCTTAGAAAATGAACCATTACATGTAGGTTTCTTCACGATGTTTTCCTTCACCACAGAGCGCGTGGATCGGACTCTGGTTGCTACCGTTGTCATATATAGAAAATTATTATTTTTAAAACTAGCTACTAATAGCGTCTAGATGACTAATCAATATTATATTAGATACTCGCAATAAAACTTTCTCTTAACCACGCTGCTATCCTACGGAATACAAATCATGCCGATTTCTTTAGTAGATAGACGCAAAAGTCTCCATTTTCAACCGACTTCAAAAAAGGTTCTCAATTCGTCTGTATATTTTCCTGTTTTTTTTATGTTTGTTACCCAATAACTTTCGACTGGGTGAATCAATTTTATTTGAAAGCAGGTGCTTAAACTGTGGCCCAATCCTGAGAATGTAAATCCATAAGAAAACAATTTAAATCTTAAATTTGTATCAAGTATTTTCACTTTAAATGTACGAATAAGTCAATATCACGCTAACCGATTGCGATGATTCATTTTTGATTGGAAAGGATCTTCAATAGTTTGATGAGAGTTTGGTTCTGATTAATTCTATTTCGTAATATTCCTACGATAATTCGAAAATACAAAGAGGGAGTCCGCGCGATAGCGTTTAAAGTTTGAAGCGTTTTTCGATTTGAAGTCGGATTTTGTTTTTAGTCGCAAATATATTTGTTATTACAGATTCGTATTAAAAATAAAACATTTATTGCTTCAATCGACCGACTTGATTACTGGCGGGAGGAACTTGTTCGTAGCGAAACGGAAATTCCACGAATCGCTGCTTGATGAGCT
Organism: Meandrusa payeni; assembly: GCA_029286785.1. Classification (NCBI taxonomy): domain Eukaryota; kingdom Metazoa; phylum Arthropoda; class Insecta; order Lepidoptera; family Papilionidae; genus Meandrusa; species Meandrusa payeni. The sequence goes on from JAGSMX010000021.1 coordinate 7,647,737, forward strand.
ATGAAAATTCCAACGCAAATCTACCTAAAGGAAATGAGATTTTAATTGATCATCGTCTCTTACAACAATCTCGTGTAAAATGTTCGCTACGATTATACAAAACGGGGCTGCTTTGATTACAAGCGATTTTTGTATTAAAAAACTGAAACAGTAATATTTATAGAAGTACATTAATGATATGGCGGGTACTTTAATAGCCACTAACTAGTGTCCCTTAACATATAGGATTGCATAGCAACGACTAATGTGACCATAGACTAGAACATGAATAGAAATTATTAAAAACATGTACTCGTATATTTACGAGCAAAAACAAAAAGCGACTTCAAGTCGTATCAAAAGTTAAACACTATCACGCTCTTTGAATTTACGGTCTGAAGTGAATGATCAGTTACTCTCGGCTCAAGACACGACCGTAACATTACATATTTAATGAATGACACCCGCTGTCATCAATTTTTAACACGTTGTCACGTCAAAAAAACTGTCATCAAATCTCTCTTAAAATACATCCTTTCCAATTAAAAATAAATCGAATTATTGATGGCACCGAGGATCAAACTCGGGTTGCTGGCGTATCATGTAACTTGAGGCAAATGGAACCAGACCATCTGAGTCTATTAAATTTGATGTGACCAGCCACGTGTGGTTATTAGCAAAGTTCGTTAAGCTCCTGGTTATGACGGCTCCGGCATTGGTTATCATCGCACACCGCGCCAAAGATATGCCTCAGGATTCGTGTTGTTATGTTACGCTCCTCAGTATTATGAGGTGCACATGTAGATCATTCTCTCGGGCGCCCTCGGATCGGCATGCTTACGCGTAACATAGTAACCGTCCAAGCCGAGGTTACCCCTCACCGGGATACCCTTGTGTCGAGTTACTAGCAATAGAGGTTCAGGCTAAGCGATCTAAGAGTTATGCCACCTCTCAATCCGGTGAAGCAGTCAAGGCCAGCTTCTCTGGCCAATCTGTGTAGTTCATCATAAAATATATATATATATATATGTATATATATATAGATCATTTGGAGAGCACGTGAGAGCTTATTACTTCCAAACACATAAAGTACTTTTTGTAATGGCTTTAAAACGCCTGATTAATACTTAGGTGAATGAGGTCATGAAAAGTAGTTTAATTATTCAACGTCTTAGTGAAATAGACTTTGAAAAACTTAATTGCTATGTTGTACGCTGTGTTGTAAGGCCCGTAGAAGTGCAATTAACAAGAGGTTAAGAAATTTCTTCCAACTATTTTAAGCTAAACAGCGTTAGCTTTAGTTTTGGTACTTTAAGTTTCTAGTTGCTTAATAGCGGAAGAAAAATATCGTTAAAAACCCGCCATATTAGACTTATTATTATAGAGACGCGGGTCACCAGATGTTAAATAAATATTATCGTCATGAATATAATAAAATAAAATAGTTTACAGTTTAGTAGTAGTCGCCACTGCGGCGTAGGCCTCTCCCAAACCTCTCCATCTATGCCTATCCCGTGCTATCTGCATCCACTGGGATCCACATATGTCTTTGAAGACATCTCTCCACCTTTTAAACGGTCTTCCTTGTTTTCTCTTTTTTTCCAATGGTACCCACTCTGTTAGTCGTTTTGTCCACCTATTATTTTCCATTCTCCATACATGTCCTGCCCAGTGCCATTTTTTCAATTAGTCTTTTCTGTGCTTCTACAATTTTTGTTCTGTTTTTTATGGTTTCGTTACTACTTTTTTCTGACTGTTTTATTCTTAGCATGCATTCCATTTTACGTTGACATATAGAAATGTTGTCTTCATCTTCTTTCCTCAATGTCCACGTCTGGCAGCCATATGTTAGGCACGGTAACATTATCGTTTCATACATTTTTTTTATGCTTATATTAATTATGTTACTTTTCATTATTTCTTTCAAACCCCAATATTTTTCCACGCTAAAGTAATTCTTCTTTGTATTTCTTTTTCAGTATTTTCAAAAGATATTAGTCGTCCTAGATATATATATATATATTCCTTTACATATTTAATTTTTTCTTCTATTAATGTAATCATGAATATACACAATGCTAATTCTTCTTCTGCCTAGCGTTTTCCCGGCCTAGAGCCAGGGTCCGCTTTCCTATTTAGTCTCATCCACTTTGCCCGGTCTTCGGCATCCTCGTTTGTTAGGTGTTTCACTAACATGTCCGCTTTAACACAATGCTAATTAAATTGTTTTATTTTATTTGGAAAACTTACAGCAATTATTTATAATAACACATTACAACAATATATTTATTCAGCCAATTAAATGTTTTCACATATAAATACTTGGAACAATGCGACCAAGCAATGTAAGTATTTATTTATTTATTTATTTATTTGATAAAGGAAAACTAGATTAGCAGGTAACAACTTTTCACAAATAAGTTAGGGAAAAAAAACACTAAAGATACGCAAACTTAGTTAACACAGGATTGGAAAACAGTATCAAGGTCCCGCAGACAAAATTTCACTAAATTTACTTATAAAAAGCTTACGTACTGAGGCATCACTGACGTGAAATAGGTCGACATTATTGAATTTCTTACAAAGGTTGTTGAATTCATTACATGCTCTGATAAAATAGCTATTAAGCATATAGTTAGCATTACTAGGTGGAGTATATAATGGACACTTGAATCGCAGACTACGAGAAGGGATAGAGAAGTGTAGTTTGTTAAGTAGCTCAGGAGTAGTAACAAGTATATATAGCACAATGATTAGACTATTTTATCAAAGTATTTTTTACAAAGTATGTTTATTGCAAGTTATTAGGCAAGTTGAAGAGGCAATGGGCAGGGCACATAGCGCGTAGAACAGGTGGCCGATGGGGCCGAAAAGTTCTCGATTGGAGACCACGGTCCAGCGCGGTGTGGGACGCGCGGATGCCTTTTTGTATTTCCGAAATGTTTTAGGAATATTACTAAATAGAATTAATCAGAACCTAACCAAACTCTCATCAAACAATCCTTGAAGTACATGATTTGCAATAAAAAAATGAGTAATCGAAATCGGCTGGCGTCATAATGAGTTATGTTTTGTTATAAATTTCCATTAAGTATGGGCGCGACAATGGGCACATATTTAATGCTTTAAGACATATAGTTTTCTCCACATGCCACTATCAGAATTGGACTTGGGACCACACTGGAAGCACCAGCTTTAAAAAAAAGAATCATCAAAATCGGTTCACCCAGTCTTAAGTTATAAGGTAATTAAGATAAAAAAGACACAGACGAAACAGACGAATTATTCCTACTTTTTTGAAGTCGGTTGAAAAATAATACAATTTAATAGAAGAAGGAATACTTACAGAGGAACAGGGAAAGCACAACCGGTGCCGGCGATATCATTGACCTGCCGGCCTGAAGGCCCGTTCGCCCGCATTCGTAATGGTGGCAATACCATGAAGAACACCCGCACAATACTACCACATTTCAACTACCACTTCTGGTACTACTTCAGTTCGCAAAGTCTTTCACGTATAACTTTTAAGAACGTTGGCCATTTGATCTTCGTGCTCGTCCGGTCTTCACGAACGTCCAATTTAAAGTACTTTAGACTCTTGATGTTATCCTGTGAACAAAACAAATACATTATATCTTACGTTCATTTCAGAACTAAAAAAAAGTAGTCAACACAAAAAGTAGTTCCAAAAACTAGCCGTGATAGCTCAGTGTCCCGGTTGCCATAAGTTGCATAGTACGCTAGCAACTAATTTGATCCCCGGTGCTGGCAGCATTGAATTGTTTTTGTTGCAATTTTATGTGCTGATTTACCACGCGCTCGGTGACGGAGGAAAATATCGTGAGGAAACCTACATGTCTTAGAATTTTTTTCTAAGGCATATGAAGTCTGCCAATCCGCACTAGGGCTGCGTGGCGGACTATGGCCTTATACTCTTTTCACAGAGAAGGCCTGCGCCCAACAGTGGGACAAATATATTATATACATGTGCTAGAAAATTTTCTAAGACATGTAAAGTCTGCCACTGGTTTGTCGTTATACCCTCTTTTAAAAAAAAAGAAAGCTAGCAATATTTCTTTTTTTTATATTTCTTGTTAACCATTCCAACTAAGCTTAAGCTTGTGCTAGGAGTTAACTTCAATAGTCGAATGGTGGATTAGAACCTACGATCTAACCTACGAACCTAAACCATAGATAGATAGATAGATAAATCCTTTATTGCACCAAATAATATGTACAAAGGCGAACTTAATGGTAATCAGCATTTTCTTCCAGCTAACCTTTAGGGGTTAAGAGGAGGGTAAGGGTAGTGCCGCTAAAAATAGCGTTTTAAAACTATTATATAGATAAATAAATATACATTTTCATAAACATAAATAGATACTTTTATATAAAAATAATAATATAAATACACATGGAATATATATAACGACAATAAATATACCAGTTTGTAATTTTTCATAGTTTGAGCAGAAAGTATTCAGATACACGCGATTTAAAGACATTAGTTGACGAAGCCTCCCTAATCTTAATCGGCCAAGTATTCCATAGTTTTATAGCTGTACAGGTAAAAGAATTGCCATAGAAATTCGTGTGACATTCGGGGAATGTTAAAAATTTGTTATAGAAGGACCGCGGTTCGCGGCCGACGAACTGTTTGAGTACAAAGCGCTCACGAAGATATTCTGGAGGCCAACCATCAGGCTATTGACGCTTTACAGGTAAAGTCTGTGACCATCGGTGGGACATATATTGGCTACATTACTTTTAACTATTCTAAAAGCGACGACAACCTGTTTAAAAAAAGAATTTAAATCGAGACGAAACATCAATGGATAATGGTATATATGGCACAGTTCCAGAACTTAATGTAAAATCGATTTCTAACATAATGACGTCATCATACAAGACTCCGTTCTAATTGTGTTGCACAAACGCAAACATACAACGAACACTAATGACGTCATCGACCTAGTTTATCTTTCAAATATAATATTTACGAGTGAAAACAAAACAGAAAAACCGACTTCACGTAAAATCCAAGCTGGAAGCGATAGTATAGACCGTTTAAAGTTTGCCTGACCGTTAATGCGCAGAAGTTGAAAATGAATTATCACAGTTACACGTTCAGAAGAATTGAGAACATACTTTTTTGAAATCGGTTGAAAAAAGGCTTCATAATTTTATGGTCGTAGTAAAGCTAAAATCAAAATCAATCTCTTGATGCTCCGTACGAAAAAAATAACGCAAAAATAAAGGGTCGGAAAGTCGGGTTAAGATCGAGTTAAATATCCATATATATATGAAGGCAACACTAAGTACTAAACATTTTATTTTTTTAAGGATATTTTACTGTCTATCATTCACAATTTATTTCAGTTAGCTAGCGTCTTTATCTTCCGAGATATTCAAACTTTCTTAACCGACCCCTCATTTTTGCTCACGAGTGCACAAATACATCACATGTCGGTGTCATGAACCCGTAAGATTTTCCCCTAACAAAAACGCAACACGCCCAAAGAAGTTTTCACTTCAAAAATACAAAAAAAATGAAAGCTTTCTTGAAGTCGGTTAGAACATTGTGAATAGGTTAGTGTTACGATATTTATAACCGCCAGACGTGATAACAACGAGTTTGCTTATTTTTTAAACGTCTGGTCGGAATTAGCCAAGGCGACACAACTGATTCCGTTGGCACAATGCCCACTCTTTGGAGTTCTCATACTCGGCTCCATACAATGAAATGCAAACAGTGAAATATGTAATCAAATTGACAAAGTTTAACACAGAATTGGATCTCAACACTTTTAGCAACAGAACTGAAGACAGACATAACTATAATGTACATCAAAATGAAACAAGAAGCAAATTAATATTTCTGAAAACAAAAAGAAATACTGCTAGCTTTCTTTAAAAAAAACAAGAAACAAATTACAGAACTAAGATTTTTTTGTAATGACGAACTACACAGATTGGCCAGAGAAGCTGGCCATGACTGCTTCACCGGATTGAGAGGTGGCATAGCTCTTAGGTCGCTTAGCCTGAACCTCTATCGCTAGTAACTCGACACAAGGGTCCCTCGGCTTGGACGGTTACTATGTTACGCGTAAGCATTCCATTCCGAGGGCGCCCGAGAGGGCCGAACCACGACTCGGTCGGCGGCTATTTCACGGATAATCTAAGGGACATTCGAAAAGCTAAACTAACTTTGAGTGCCACTTCGGGAAGCGTTGAGAGCGTTGAGCTGGGAGAAGAAGTGGCCGCAGAGCAACGCTCCTAGCATCTAAGGGGGACAGAACTAAGTGTGTACAATTCGTTGTACAATGGGTGACCTTATCACAAGAGTGATCTATTTCGGGTAACCTTTGCATGGACAGGAAATATATGAACTAAAATAGCCGTGAGCAAAAATCTCGTAAGATAAAGACGCAACTGAAATAAATTGTGCATGCTAGACAATTAAATATCCTTAAAATAAATTAAACTATTTTTATTAATTTATTTATTTTTAATTAAAAAACATAAACTTAAACGAAAAAGGATATCTTACGTAAACTTGGATAATACAGTATTTTTAGTAAAATTTTAGTACGTAAAATTTAAATTAAAATAAAATTTAATGAAAAATACTGTATTATCCAAGTAGTCGACCCTTTATTTTTGCTCACGAGTGTATTATAACTAAAGTGTACATATACTAAATGATCTTGACTAAATATACCTTTTTTTTTTGTTAACGAGGAGGAAGAAAGAAAGAAACCCCGCCTTCTGGGGGAAGGCGGCTGTTACGTGGGGTTGTTTTTATCCACTAAAACCTCTCCGGTGGCCCTTCCTCGGTGCATGGTGAGGGGCTCCCGGATCTCCAGTGGAACGCACCGCACTTCCCGGGGGGAGGTTACTCCCTCCCCCCTGTACCCTCGCAGTGCAAGGCGACACGGGCCAGCCGATGTCGCCTTCTTCCCGGGTCCACCTTAGCGGACGACAAAGGCCCCCACCCTTGCCAGTGAACCCGAGGCCCCTTTTAGTCGCCTTCTACGACAGGCAGGGGATACCGTAGTCTTATTCTTGAGAGCCCAGAACTACAGGGCTGTGACTAGATATACCTAGATAGATAAGTTATCAATTAATATACTAACACATAAAAATCTATATTTCTATCTGATTGACACTGCCGCGTTAGCAGTGTTTTAAAACCTGGTACAGGGCAAACATAATTATTGTTCGGTATATTTTATATTTCGCGGTAACATCTTTGTTAGACGGTAGGTTGAGTATTTGAATATTTTTATTTATGTTTTCTCCACACACGTTTGCGGAAAGAACAGTCTCTACAAAATCGTCTACCGTTGGACCATTCGGGATATTTGCTTAGCGTACAGGGTCGCTGTTAAGTATCTGTTACGTCGTTAAATCACGCTTTAACTTGTTATAAGAGCAGTGTTATAGTGTATTGGTCGCGTGTTTCTGACTCAACTGACTTACTAACTCGACTGAGACTTGTTTTGTACCAGGAAACTGCTAGTGAAGACTAGGACATCGAGGTGGTAAGTCATCTATTATTATATACCTGACACCATTTTGTTCGGGCTACTAGTCTACTGGAATGCAACGTGAATTTTGTATAGAACAAGTATATTTGCTAGTAAAAACAAAAACCGACTTCAAATCGAATCAAACGTTAAACGCTATTATGCGCGGACGCCCTCTTTCTGTTTCCGAATTATCGTAGCAAAACAAATTAGAATGAATAATAAAATAACCAAACTCTCATCAAACTACCCATGAAGTACATTCGCTCCAATAAAAAATTTATCATCGAAATCAATTGGCATGATATGGTTGTACGGACGGCCATTTTGACGCACATATTGAATACAAATGTAAGACTTTTATGGTCTCAAGGATTCTATTATCAAAATTGGACCCAATTAAAATAAGAAATCACGGGAAACAACAGCTTCCAAATAAAAAAAAATCATCGAAATCAAACATAAAAAAACAGGGACGAATTGAGAGCCTCCTCCTTTTTTAAAGTCTGTTAAAAATAGGTGAACTTTAATTAGAATATAATTATTCACTTAGAAATTTATAGCCTATTGGCAACGCATTAGCCTAGAAATGTAACTTTTAAACGTCAATGACTTCCGTACATTAAACTGGAAACAAGCAGCGGTTTGACAAACAAACATCTAGTTATGTAAATTCTAAAACGTGGATAAAATTCATAACGCACTCTTTCAGCGCTTCCAAATGGCGCTTTGAAATATAACAATAATCTAACAAATAAATAGCCTCGCGCTCACGGTTCATGCGACAGCACTGTTTCCTCTGAATTGATACGTTTCATTTATTATATTGGACTGTGGAGTGCATATCTGGATATTTTACTGTACACTACACTATTGTGTTTGATCTATACAAAAAAAATACTATTGGAGTTTGTAACAATAAAATAACTTTTTACTACATGTTTATGCATGTACACAAATATTTTGTAAAGTCCCGTCATTCATCGTGCGTACAGCAAAGGAGTGGAACAAGGTGCCGGCATCTTTCCGTCCAAGTACGACGTGGAAGCCTTCAAGAGTAGAGTGAATAGTCACTTACTAAACTAGCGCGCACCATTTTTCGACTAAATCACCACTTAACAGGTGGGATCGTGGTCAAGCAATTCATCGAGATAAGTCGGAACAGACAGACAAAATTTAAAAAAAATGTTAAATTGCTATATGTACGGTATTCAAATTCGTATGCATTTAGTAAAAAATTATTGTAATATAACCAACAAACACTCCAATTCTAATTATTTCTAGATGAATTGTATACGAATCTCAACTCGAAAACTTAACATATTAAAACTCTAAAGTCTACAGTTTCCAAGTAAAGCGTCGAGACAACAGCTATTTGGATACCTGACCACAAATGGATGTTTGCAACTGAACGGTTGTATGCTTCGGGACGGTGTACTAAGTCGTCTTAACGTGTTCTTACGTCACGTCATTTAGAACTGTATTACCACTTGACAGGGGCATTTGTTTGTGAGATTATATTTGCATATAAACAGACAGACAATTGGATTCAGCAGGTGTTGGGTCGGCTCGATACCAATATTGTGAGTTATTTATATTTCGACATTTCGCCCGGTGAATTATTTAATGCTTAAACTTATAAAAACATATTTAAATCGACCAGATTGGTGACACACTAAATGGTGACGCCAGAAGTACTATAAGAGAGACAAGTATCCGTAAGCTCCGCCTACCCCTCTGGGTCCATGGCGTGGTGCTGAACTTATTTTTTTTACAACCTGTGGCATCACCCAAGGATCAAAGATTAGAATACATAGAAAAAGTTTTCAAAGTTTTCGAAATCAAGTTCAACCGACTCCAAAAAATAGGACTCATACGATTTACTACCTCATAAATTTCAACTGAGTGAACCAATTTTGATGATTCTTTTGATGTGACAACTTATAAATTGATGAATACTAGATGTCATTCGCGCAAAATTACGTTACGTTCGAGCCGAGAGTTCCCGAGAATTGATGATAGTGCACGATCCGGCAAATGCCTCAGAAAGCTTATGCAATGAGAAAAACAAATAAGTCTTAGATTTGCATCAAGTATGTGCGCCACAAATGAACGAATGTCTCAATATCACGATAACCGATTTTGATGGTACATTTTTTTTGGAAAGGATGTACAAGAGTAGTTTGATTAGATTTTGGTTAGGTTCTGTTTGATTCTATTTCGTAATTATCCCACAGCAAAATTACCCGTACTATTCCGCTCATGATAGCATTTATCAGTTCAATCAAATTGTATCTAGAGAGATAATTCATCAAACACTGAAAACATCTTTTTCAATACTGTATATCCAATGGATTCTCATCAATTCTCAACTCGTTCGTTATAACACGCATGTTCGTGACGGTACGGTCTTCAGAATTAATGACACAGGCCCCTGTTCCGAAATTCGACATTGGCAGTGACTGAAACGTGTAATCTATCATCTATTCTTCTTAACTATCCATTCAAACCAAGTATAATAATGAAGCAATATTAATTTAAAATCTAACAATTTTTTTACAATTGGGAAATTAGCATTTACAAGTATATACTTTATTGACGAGCAAAAATATAAACCAACTTAAAATCTTTTCCTATAAAAAAATATCTTAATCATCGAAATTCTTCTTACATTAATTCTGACTTAAAATCTGTTGACGTTATATTGAGTTATTCGTATATTTGTGGCGTACATACATACAATGCAATTTTCACCGAGGTAACATTTTGGTTTTATGGTCTTATAAGTGACGGATAGAGAAGCCCATTGCCACACATTAGACGAAAATTTAAGCTAGTGACTTTTTTGTAAAAAATTAAATACAAACACTATTTCTAACCGACTTCAAAAAAGGAGGATCTTAATTGGTGGCTATTTTTTTCTTTTTTTTTACACTAATATCTCCATAATTTATAGACCGATTTACGTATTAGATTATCTATGAAAAATATTTTTTTCAAAAACAAGTAAAAGACGATATTCTTACATAATATTCTAGCTACTAACATTAAACTGCCTATAAAGATTACATTAATATTTGCATGTCACTTAACTGACTAAACATGTGACCATTTTTTGGCGACGGAGGAAATCTTCAACAAGATTATTAGATAATTGTGTGGAGTTCTTACCCACTAAAACCCTAAAGTTGCCCTTCCTCAGTATATAGTGAGGGGCTCCGGTATCTCCAGAGGAACGTAGCGAAGGCCTTTTGTCCCCACAGTGCTCTTTGGAGAGCATGTCCCGGGGGAGGTTAATCCCTCCTTCTCGTGTGCTCTCGCAGTGCAAGGCGACAGCGATGCCACCTTCTTCCCAAGCCCACTGAGGCCCCGTCTAGTCGCCTTCTACGACAGGCAGGGGATACCGTAGTCTTATTGTTCGAGCCCAAAACTTGGCTGTTCTGTCACCGGCTCGCCTGCGCCATAAACATATGACTCTTACTGTACTAAATTAACACCTGTATGCACAATGTTTTGCAAATAAAATTTTTCTATTCTATTCTCTGCCTAAAGTTACAATCACGGTGATATCTTCTGTTCAATATAAGATCAACGATGTAGAATACGAACTATATGACTCATTTCCCCGTCTCGGGTAAAGTTTTCTTATCAATAACACGGAATATACCAAGAATCAGAAAACGAAAGTCTTGTTTTTCGTAAGCTACCCCATTTTTTTGCCCGCAGTGTGAAGTAGAAATTATCTTTGCTCTAGTAACCATATATCGATAAGGCTTACGTAATATGGGTTAATACAACAATTGGATCATTTTCAAACGACTTCAAAGAGAGGAGGTTCCCAATTGTTTTGTTTATATTTGTAACCACATAATTTTGGCCTGAGTGAACCGATTTTGATGATTCTTTTTTCATTGTAATGCTGATGATTTCCGTGTGGTCACAAAAACGCGTAATAGCGTTTAACGATTAATTCGATTTGAATTTGGTTTATGCTTTTATTCGTAAATATACTTGTTACTCAAATTACAACCTGACCTAAAAATAATACACATTTATAAATGGAAATACTATTTTTTTGCTTTAGTAAAAAGGACTATGTGGCACAATTTTAAACGTATAAAGGCTATATTGTTAGTAGAGATTTGTACGCATGGTGGTTCTGGTCTTTTGTGAACTTCAAAAGCCCATCAATCAGTTTTCAGCACTTTGACCAAATATCTTTAATAATTTTATCCTTGCATAGTATAAAACAAAGTCGCTTCCAGCTGTCTGTCTGTCTGTTCACGATAAACTCATAAACTACTACACTGATTTTCATACTGTATTCACCAATGTATAGAGCGGTTCTCGATGAAAGTTTTAGTATATAATTTATTAAGTTTCCGTATACAATATTTCGGAAAAAATAGACCTTTTAAGTGTTCATGAAATCGCTGCCTAAACTCTTTAAGATATAACATAACAGTGTATGGTTGATTTGTGTATCTTATATAGGTCTACGGAAAAGTCAAGGATGGCATATGTCTATCTCTTAAAGATACAACTATTTCCACGTTAACACTTTAAAAATTAGGCACTTATAAAGCGGTGATTGAAAAGATAATTACACAAATACGGTGTTATTCCTTATTGTTTTAAATACGTTAGTAGGATTGAGCGTTTTATAAATATTATCCTCCCTTTATAACATGCAAATTATAGTAATAGCTTAGGAGATATGGCAAAATTAAAATAATGAACAATGAAATTAATTGTGTGACGACATGCGAACGGCCGCGCCGGCGCCCCGTGATCCCGCGTTGATAACTATTTTTATAAATTCCACTACAGCTAGTTACCTCATAAAAGGCTAAAAGATACACTTTGGCCTTTTTACTACAATTTTTTTTTTTATAATTTCTAAGCAAGTGCTTGACTACGATCCCACCTGATGTTAAGTGGAAATGCAGTCCTGGCTGGTAAGGCGCACTAGCTTAGTAAATGCCTATTCACTCTACTCTTGAAAATACCCACATTGTAATCATTGTAAAAATAATAATAATATAGGACCCATTGATTTTACAGACACGTGAAAGTTCTAGTCTAAGTTTTTGTCTCTAATCGGAAAAGGTAGGCAGGTAATTTAAGTTAAAGTTAAGCTTGTTAATGTTCTCGTGCCCCATAAAAAACGTTTACGAACACTGCCTAAGCACAAAGTAAACCTTCATTATAGTTTCAGTTACCGCTTCAACGTAGCATTATTAGCTGTATGGAGCCAAAGTAGATTAGAGTGGGGATTTCCCTTTAATCCCCGTTGCTAATAGACTACACCGTTTCCAGTATACTTTGGATGGTATAAAGTCGGTCTAATAGAAACCTTTACGTTTATTTTCTCTTCTTCTTCATTGTATTCTTCATTTCTGAAGGTCGTTCTTATCTTCAAGCGCCTTTACCGAAACGTCGTAGCGCTGCCTCCACACGGCTCTGTCCTCGGCTTTTCTCATTGCGGTCGGAATGTCGAGACCCGTTATGTTTTGGATTTTGTCAGACCAGCGGGTATGTTATCGGTGATCTTTTGCCCTCGATACAACAATTCAATTTTCTCCAGATTATCTAGTTGGGTGACTCGTTTAAGAGTGCTGTAGATACTAGACTGAATCATGAAAAACGAGTATGCTTCTGTGTATGTATTTCGGTAAAACTTCTGTAGCTCCATCTGTATGGATATACAGGTTGTCCCGTCATTCAATATCCAACGGTGGGTGGGTGTTAGATGACTGTATGACAGCCTCGAGAAAAATAATAAAAAAATTCATGTCATTTATTGCTTTGATATGAGCATTTTACTGAAAAATATGATAAAATCAGACCTTGTACGATAGATTTAATAGGCTTTGGCGACGGATATTTTTAATTGGAAGCGTAAATAACTGCTCTATCGACCATATGTACAATTAAGACCAGACATGTTATAATAACATAAAAAATATATTCTTATAACTTTTGGAAGAAAATCATTGGTCTCCTTGATCCTTGATACACTAAAAATATTGTAAAAAAAATTGTACCCTACATACCTCATAAAATATATATATGATAAATAGTGTCATAGTGGCAAGTAGTTTCAAAAGTTGAAGTTGCGTTTACTATTCATAATTCCATATAACACCTTCCACAATTAATCGTAATTTATGTCGTAGTATATGATAAGGTTTTATGTTATATTTGATTGCTTTAGGTAAAAAATATTTATCTTCACGCATTGGTTGTTGATTTTAAATACTCTATCCATGCAAATTGTGCAGATTTAAGCATAAACAAATTTCATTTGTTTTTACTCGTAAAAATACTTATTCAAATGTAAAGTGTATTATTACAAATGAAGGAAAAATTTTGAGTTTCATTAGAAATTAGGTCTAGGATAAGATCTCGTAGTTTGAATTTTAACAGATGTTTAAATTCCGTTTTAGGATGTGCTAACAATAAAACGGCTTATTATTTCGACTGTCTGGTTGATATTTGTCTAGACGAGCGGAATGTGTCAGCTGTTGGACATGTGCCCATTCCAAACAGAACTCTAGTCCAAGTATTTTATACGTGGATAAAAATTTGAAGTGAAAAATTCTTTAGTCGCGTTAAACACTTTTTGGTAGGGGAAAATCTAATGGCTCACGTCACCGACATGCAAATGTATTTATATTTCGTCATGATCTTGATCCATATATCTAATCAATAATATGAACATCTCGATCAAATGAAACCTAGTTAGTTTTCGTTTAGGCAGTACGCCACTGCTGCTTCAGGACAACGCTAGACCACACACTGCACAACAGACAGTTTCCAAATTAGAAGACCTATAATTGGAACGTCTAAGACGTCCACCGTACTCCTCGAACCTTGTTCCAATAGATTACCATTTTTTTTTAATTTGGATAACTTCTTGCAAGAGAAAAAATTCAACTCCGATGGGGCAGTTCAAAGTGCCTTCGAAGATTTTATTTATTCCCGTCTAAATGGTATATTTCGTAAAGGGATCAAAGAACTATCTATGAGATATTTTGATTAAATATATTATATTTTGAAAAACTCGACTTACAAAACGCCACTTTCATATGTTATGACCTAATATTTAATGCAAATTTAAGACGTATGCCATTGTCAGAATTGGACCGAATCGAAATGAGACCACAAGGGAACATACATAAAAAAACATACAGGCGAATTGAGAACCTCCTCCTTTTTATAATCGGTTTAAAAGAAAATAGTATAGTATATAGTAGTAATCTATAGAGAAATATAAAATCTTTTTGGACTGTAAATTCGAGTAATTGAATTGCTGTGTCAATAACGAGTGCCAGTGAATTCAAACAAGCGACCATTTTAATGTTTTGCATTACGGCACAGAGACACTCTAAGTGTTTCAGGGACATTCAAGTTAAAGTAGTACTTTTTAAGATAGCATCAACTTTAAGAGTTTGGAAAGCGTTGTTTGTAAGTGCAGTTCTGGTGTCATTTTAGTTTGTTTATTTCTACTTGGCGAAGCAAATGTAACTTGGTTAAAGATGTTACTAACTATATAGATAAAGTATATTGGTGAAACTTAGCTCGGTAAAATCTAGAAACCTATTAAAGTATCGACGGTTGAAGTCGGGGAGGAGATTGTCTGGTAGACGTATCGGTTCTCAGAGTACTTACGCATAACATAGTAACCGTCAAAGCCGAGGTTACCCCTTACGGGGGGGACCTTTGTGTCGATTTACTAGCGATAGAGGTTGAAGTACGCATATGTAAGGAAAGATGAGACTTCTTCTAGTTATTCCACTTGGTACATCACGCATAATATGTGACGTAGGCACAACCAACGCTATTTATTTCGATCACAAATAATAAAATATTGATTGATAAAACGGTATATGGTAATAACTCCTGCAGTTTTTCTGCTCATCAGCGTTACGGCTTCAACAATTACATGAAATGAACTCCGAACGCTTTGAAGGTTTGAAGTCAACTGAGTCGAATTGCGATAGCCGAGCGATTGCGGAGCCCCATTTCGTACTCGACCATATATCAGGCCATAGACTAGCTGAAGCCTTACAGGGCACCGTTATTGCCATAATACAGAATGTCTACATAACTAATATTTGATACCGTTTTTAAATAAAATTGATTTAAGTACATTGTACGTAATAATATATCATGAAATATTCCGTCTTCCATCTTGATAAAAGTCGACAGATATTTTTAATAAGAACATCCGATATCCGTAAAGGATGATCCGTAAATGAAACCAAAAAAAATAGTACAGACACTCAATCGAATTTATATCAAAAATATCCAATATGCCTTAAGCGAAATTCGTATGACCATAACTTATCACGAAACGGTCTCTAGAGATCGCTTTACTTATATTTGATGTAGATAAACTAACGCAAGACGTATGAGATTGTAAAGCTCGTTTTCGTAGCAGCACTATTTTTAGGATATAAGTGATAGCCTTGTGATTACGAAGTCTCGTAGAGATCAACGCCAAACCTCGCCGCACTACGCCAGGTAAGGCATACTGGAACCCGGACGCAATTCTTTCCATGGCATCCGTTAGCAGGCGACGGGTTCCCCCGAATTGGTCATTGCAGCCGTAGCACATCCACTGCTGACATAGGCCTCCCCCAACGATTACATAAGATAAGCGGCTTACAGTGTAATGCGGCCTTTGTCAGGTCGAAGTGTTTGGAGTCATCCCAGCTACCGATTTCCATTACCGCACGTCACGACAGTATTCTAAATTCCACGTACACCAACTTGATAGTTGGCGTTCCACGACCGTACGTAACTTACATTCACGTATAGAACGTGGAATGTGTGGAATCTACTGTACACTGTACCAGTACGGTTTGGGCACCTTCAAGAAATGATCGTACTCTTCTCTCAAAAGCCGGTTATGCACCTGCAGCTTCTCCAGTGTTGTGGATGATAAGGGCGATGATCATTAAAGATCGTTCTTCCTTTTCCTTTAAGGGAACACCTTGTGGGTGCTACGCTGCGCTTGCCAGATCTCCAATCGATAACCTTTTGGCCCCATCGGCCATCTGTTCTACTTGCTATGTCCTCTGCCCATTAACACTTCAACTTGCTCACACAGTAGGCTATGGTCATCAATGTATGACGTTGACCACAAAACTGCAGTGGTAATTATTCGTACTGCAAAAAACTGGAATAGTTTGCCCGCGTCTGTCTTTCCCTCCGATAACAATGTGGGTATTTTCAATAATAGAGTGAATAGGCATTTAAGCTAGTCCGACTTACCATCCAGGACTGCATTTCCACTTAACACCAGGTGGGATCGTAGTCAAGCACATGCTTATAAAGTTAAAAAAAGTAGAAAAGGGGACCATTCCACTGCAGACCCGCTTAGATGCGGAGGATAGGCTCACGTCACTCCAATTTGAAAACATTGAAATAACTATTAAGTTTTAAAAGTGATAATTCATTCGTTCGAACAAAGAAAGGTCGTTATTTTTGAATATCGAATGCACTGCGTTCGACGGTTTTCCAATACACATGTTGACCTCAATAGGACGGGACGACTTAACTTTATAGCTTTCTGTTATTTTATAGGCCTCGCTTTACCCAGATTTAAAGTGCTGCGTATATTTAAAATTATCGTAGTGGTCGCGTGTAGGTGTATTCGGAACAAACACGTTTTTATTTAACAAGTATATTTACGAGTAAGAACATAAACCGACATCAAATTGAATCAAACTTTATCACGCGCGGGCGCCTTCTTTCTATTTCCGAATGATCTTAGGAATTGAGGAATAGAATGAATCAGAACCTAACCAAAATATCATCAAAGTGACCTTGAAGTATATACTTTCCAATAAAAAATGAATCATCGAAATCGGTTCGCGTGATTTTGAGTTATTGCAAATTTAAGTCTGTTATAGCTCTTTGGTTTTCAAATAAAAAAAGAATCATCAGAAGTGGTTCTCCAAGTTGAAAGTTATGCGGTAACAAACAAAAAAATAAACAGACGAATTGAGAACCTCCTTCTTTTAGGAGTCGGTTAAAAAGATAATAGGCTAGTGGCAATTTCAGCCGGCTTGTATAAGTATCAATAATAAATACTTACAAAAATAAAATTAACTCATATTGAAATAAAATTATTTTTATAGATTTCATTGCGGTTTAGTTTTAGTCCCCATTGTATGCCATGCATTTTTATATTTGTTTACATTATATACGCATTGCTATAGTAAATAAGTTATACACAGGAATATTTTTTCACAAATATTATTAACATTCTTGCAAACCATTCCAAATGAGTTGTGGTAGCCCAGTGTCGGGGCGGTCGCATTAAGTTGCATAATACGCTAGCATGCCGAGTTCGATCCCCGGTGCCAGCATCGTTGTTGCAATTTTATATGCTGATTTACCACGCGCTCGGCGGTGAAAAAAAACATCTTGAGGAAACCTACATGTCCTAAAATTTTTTTTAAGACATGTGAAGTCTGCCAATTCTCACTAAGACCGGTAGCGGTCTACACCCTTATACTCTCTTTACAGAGAATTCCTGTGCCAAACAGTGGGACATATATCAAGGCTGTAACTTTAACTAACTATTCGTTCAAAATAAGTTTAGGTGTGTATGACGTGATGATTCACGTCAATAGTCGAATGATAGATTCGAACCCACGTAGACCGTACCCTAAGCCACGATTACGACTATTGGCGCTGTATGTTCTATTGTTGGGCATAGGCTAAAGACGCAGCTCCAATGCGAATTACAGAACCTCATATGTCTTATAAAATTTATTAACTACATACAAATATCAGAAGGAGATTTCCTTTACCGCCGAGCATATGGTAAAAAAACTTAGGTTTAGACAACACATTACAGCAGACTTCCAAATTTCACAGACTTACACTCTTCCACGTACTTCAAACTCGTGGAGTCGGTGTTTCCATACAGGTACGATATGGTGGCCTAGAAACGTGCCCTTTCTAAAACGCCGGCCTGATGTTCATGGGCGACGGTGATTACTTAATAACAGTAGAGCAGTCAGTCGCTTGTCCCGTATCCTATAAGAAAGACCGAGTACAAATGTGCAAACTTCTCTAGGCGACAGTCTGACCTTACTCACACCTATGTCTGAGCAATGACCTCGCCCACTTGGCACAGCCCACACACCGGTCAAGGCGCATTCGCATTTCATGTGTCACGCGTGCTCTCGATCCGGACTTGTTTTAATTTTAATGATTATCTTGTACATTTCTGAGTAAAAACAAAAACCGACTTCAAATCGACTGAAACGTTAGACATTACTACGCGCAGACACCCTCTTTGTATTTCCAAATTATCGTCAAATCATTACCTAACCCATTCAGAACCTAACCAAACTTTTTTTTTTTTGTTCACGCGGGGGAATCTTTTTATAGACCATCCTCCGGTACCCTGGGTGGGCCCGGAGGGATATGTGGGACTCGGCCTGGGCAGCCCCTACCCACTAAACCTTCCGCGAATGCCATCAGCCGTTATGAGCGTGGTGCCCCGGATCTGTCAGCGACAGGACACCCCATCGACCGGCCGTTCCCGGCAAAGACCGGACTTCATCCTCGAAGGGGACTTCTCCGGCACTCAGAGAAGTCTCGACGACGCCGAAGCATGCTGGGGCCAGGTACCCATCCTGGCCCCACTTCGGATTACGGGGGCGGCAAGAGGAGGCGTTCGTAACGCCTCCTGCGCTCCCCGATACGTCGCCTGCGGAGGGGGGGGGGAGCCTCTGAGTTCCCTTCCCTGACCCGCTCGTCAGCCTCCTTCTGGGACATGACCGTGTCATAGAAAAAGGCGACCGCCGTCCAAGTACTGTCGCTCGAGACCATCGCAAGAGCGAGGCTCGGAAGCGACAGGTCTACACCACCAATGACAGATACCATGTCATGGCGCCGCGCTGCCAAACCAGCCTAACCAAACTACCTTAAGGCCATCCTATCCAATAAAAAATAAATCATCAAAATCGGTTGTCGTAATATCGAGTTATTCTCATATTTGTTGCACACATAGCTAATGCAAATTTAAGACTTATATGGTTTTCTCGTAGACGCCATTATCAGAATTTGATAACTTGGAAAAGGAGACCACAATGGAAGCACCAGCTTTCAAATAAAAGAAAAATAATCCAAATGGCTTCACTCAGTCAAAAGTTATGATGTAACAAAAATTAATAAACAGACCAATTGTGAACTTCCACCTTTTTTAATGTTAGTTGAAAAGGTACTGTTAATTCACTACTAGTAGTAGTTGATATTCTTGTCACGACTTACAATATATGAATAGCCTATTCATTAAAAGGCGCCTTAGCACGAGAAAGTCCATATCGGCGAGTTATTTATTTTTATATTTTTTATTTGCTCAAAATAAGTGTACAAAAAGGTGGACTTAATGCTAAAGCTTTCAGGGTTGTGTCAAAGCCTACAGATTTTAGAAAAAAAGTTTTTTTTTATTATTTCCAAGCAAGTGCATGACTACAATCCCACCTGATGTTAAGTGGAAATGCAGTCCTGGGTGGTAAGGCGCACTAGCTTAGTAAATGCCTATTCACTCTACTCTTGAAAATACCCACATTGTAATCGGAAGGAAAGACAGACGCGGGCAAGCTATTCCAGTCCTTTTCTGTACGAAGAATGAAAGATGAAGTAAAAATCAATAAAAAATAACCAAAAAACTATATGTAAATAATAAATACAATGTATTTATCAATAAAATAAAATAAATGCATTGTATTTATTCATTTGTTATAATTGAAAAACCGAAAAAAATCTTTTTTGATCTTGCGAATCGTAAGTCGAATCACTTAGTTACTAGACTACCACTGTTATATACCTTATGGCATATATTTATAATTTTATAATAACTTTAATATTTCATTCATGCATTCATTCATAATAATCAACCTAAATAATTTATTGGCCTCGTAAATAAAACTTTGATGTAATTTGCGTTAGTGGGGAGCTTTAAAAGTTGGCATCAGATGTTGTTACCCGGGGAGAAAGCGATTAGAACTCGTTACTTTCCAAAGTTCAGCGATCCGAGTTAAGAGCGTAAAAAATCAAATATATTTTCATTGCAATTAATCCGCTTGTCTTATTTGAGTTAGTTCTTGTTTGCAATCTCCGAATACTAAACAAGTTGAGGGACTTTTTTGTTTTTATAAAAAAATTACCGCGTATAAATATTTTTAATTGTTTTTTAAAGAAAGTTAACGATATTTATTTTTTTTAGAAATATTATTAACTTCTTGTTAACCATTCCAACTAAGCATTAGGTTATGCTAGGATATGGTTCACCCTGTAGTTCTGGGCTCTCAAGAATAAGACTACGGTATCCCCTGCCTGTCGTACAAGGCGACTAAAAGGGGCCTCGGGTTCACTGGGCGACAAGGGTGGGGGCCTGAGTCGTTCACCAAAGTGAACCCGGGAAGAAGGCGACATCGGCTGGCACGTGTGGCCTTGCGCTGCGAGGGCACAGAGGGGGAGGGAGTAACCTCCCCCCCCCCCGGGACGTGCTCTCCTTGAGCACAGTGCAGAGGGGCTCCGGTGCGTTCCACGTGATATCCCCGGAGCCCCTCGTCATGCACCGATGAAAGGGCCACCGGGGAGGTTTTAGGATATGGTTCACCACCACCGGAGGTCCTCTAAAATGTGCTCTCTCGGAGACACAAGATGAGAAATTTCTTCAGAAAGGAGTAAGCAAATTTTTTGAAAATCCCCAAATCATATCATAATAAAGTAAAGTAGTAAATCATAGGAAACACATTTAGGGACAGTTGATTCCACAGATTACGTGTACGAGTTACGAGTACGTACGAGTACGTGGAAGAAAGTTACGCGAAAAAGTTACAGTTCGACGATGGTATTTGGAATTCTGCCGTGATGCATGATTAACACATTTTCTAAGACAATGCAATTCTCTTCACGTTGTTTTCCTTCACCGTCGCCATTTAAAATTGTAGCCGGCATCGTTGTCGAACTTGAGTTGCTAACGTGCTACGCAACTTTTATCTAAGGTCTATAAAATATTAATTAATAAATCATGAATATATACCGACCAGGATTCCCGGTCCTTACATTACAAAGAGGGTCACAAATGGTACATTATCTAATAAGATTATTTCACATAACTTCATGACTCACAAAAGCAATTTACATACCATTCATGTCTATAGAAGGGAGTGATTTTGCACACAATACAGGAGACCCTACTTCGCTCAACCCTTCCTCTTTTTATATTTCCGCGAAGAAAGGGCCCGATTAATGTTAGTTCGTAAATAGCATCGTACGTCAGTAAGTCGAGCCTCTTACAATTTACTAAGTATGCTTAGCTCATTTATATTTGCATGCAGAAGTTTTACCGTTTCGTTTCATGTTTGTGTTTCTATTCAAGAACATTTTATACATGTTAAATATATTTAAAGAAAGCGATATAGAATCACTTACCTTAATTTCATTCTATTTTATAACTTGTTATTTTATATTCTATTTATAAATTAAACAATAAATAATAAAAAAAAATATATAGAATATTAAATGTGAGAATTATTTTCGTGACATTTCAATATATTACATTCAATTAAGATACAGAGCGATATGGAATTAGGAGATTAAATTATTTACTAAAAATTACGAAATTTAACGAAACGCAGACTGTCTTTCATTTTACTTTATATAGAGAAATATTAATAGACATAATAATACTGACATAATAATATATAAATTACTGTTTTGTGTAAAGTGTGTGGGTATGTTCCATATAGGCTCCGAAACGACTGGGCCGATTTCAATGAAACTTTCAGGGAAACTTCAAATTGTCCTGACGAGTAATCCTTTAAGTTTGGTGACGATCGGAGCACTCCTCTTTGTGAACTGTCAAATACAGCTTTTATTTACTATGATGATATTCTATTGTTTTTTAAACTAAATTTGTATTGACACATGCGTTGTGTATATTTATGTCATTATGAATCATATTGAAGTACAATGGAGTATATTGAAGTATAATAAATCAAGAAATGATAAGAATGATATTGTATATACTGATATGTACATGGCTGTAGGTATGTGGTAATGTGATAAAGGTAACTTCACCCGCTCGAGAAAAGAATGAATACGGAGAGAAATGAATAATTTAATATATTGTGAGAGTTAATATAAATATTTTAAAATATAAGTATATTGTTTAAATAAAATAAAGCGTAAAATATATATATATAGAAACATAATTAGAAGCAGACAGAACTATCAATCACTATCCACTGCATATCAGCTCATTAGGTCCTATAAGTACTACTACCCAGGCACTTATTCTAGGAAGTGATTTTAACAAAAGAAATTAAAATTACTAAAAATTAAAAAATAAAACATTGTTCTGAAAAGGGTGAGCTCTGCATGTGGTGTGCCACAAACATGAATATCATCGCTTATCTCCTCCTCGCGGTTTGTTTCCTCAATGCTGAGGGTGGAGACCATCTCGTGGGAACAGTTTGTTTTTAGTGATCCGTCGCCATTTTCCTCTATCTGCAGCCGTGCGCAGAGCATCGCTAACCTACGTGCCGAGAGTGGTGCGGATCTGGTCAGTCCAGTGCTTCGACCTCGCGGTCTTGTCTCGTCAATTTTACCAGTCACAACCAGCCTTTCTGAGTTGTTGCTGTTTTAGCGCTTATCTAGACTATAGAAATTACGCGGATATTATTATTGTTAGTAGTATCTATGAAAATTTTTAACCCATACGACACATGAATCAATCCTAGATATGCAAGGGTGGTAGTAAAAATACTAGTAGTAACATTAACAATTTTATGCTCGTCGTCAAGTAAGGTTTAGCAAATCTTTTCTTACTACGCAATAAAGAATGCGATGTTATCCGCTCCTATTGTGGTACGCCAACGTGCGGGTAAACTTTTGCGGAAAACTCCTCTCCCAACTATTATTTATGTCAACAACTTTTTCTGGAATATTTGTATAGTTACATTTTACGCGTCTTATTCTACACAAACACTCGTCGTTTTATTATGAAAACGTATCTCATATAAACGTATTTTACTTTGTACCTGTTTTAACAAAAGTCGAATTGGACCGAATTTATAATAAAAAATTGACAAATTGATAAAATGACAAACCGAAGTATGTATCGTACTTTGGCAATTAAGTCTCAAATTAGAAAAAGAATGCGACCTCGCATACGCAATACAGGAAGTCACTTCTAGCATATTGTTAACAACGGACATTTAATTTTAAACAACAATTAAGACATTGCGTAATTTAGACCAATTAAAGTTCCTGCTACAAGTGACCTACTATATATTTTTTTTTCACCTGGTGTTAGGTGGTGATATAGTCGAAAGATGGTACGCGCTAGTTTAGTAAGTGCCTATTCACTCCACTCTTGAAGGCTCGTCGTACTTGGACGGAAAGACTGCCGGCAACTTATTCCACTCCTTTGCTGTACGCACGATGAACGATGACTCAAATCACGTCGTTCGGACGCGCGGAACATCAACTATGAAAGGGTAGAGACCCGCCGAGTGTCTAAACGTCCAAAGCTAGAATGGGGTTGAGTGAATTAACTCGTGTAATTCCTGTGCACACTCTCCAAAATGTAATCTGTAAAACACCGAATGGCTGGCCACCTTGTGCCTGTGCTCAAGACTATCTAGGTGTAGATCTTGGTCACCTATTAACTTTTTGGCCCGCCTCTCCATGGAATCCAGCGCCGCGAGTTGGTATTTGGCTGCACCTGCCCAGATATGACAGCAGTACTCCACACACGGCCGGATCTGTGCTTTATACAAAGAGAAGATTGCGAATGTGAAATCGCATTTTTTTTGAATTGAGACTTAATTACCGTAGTATGACATATACTTCGGTTTGTCATTATCAGAAGAAAACATGAGATTTAATTTGATATTTTTTAAATTGCACATCTGACTTATTTCTAAGCTAAAAAAATATGATAACTCAAAAATGGTTCACTTTTGCATAATGCATTTTGGGGTTGAAATTAGGGCAAATAGTCACGTCTATCACCTTCTAACGTATATACGTCAAATTACCATTAGCCCTGTATACAATCGTCTATTTAAATTCAATATACGTTCTATACTCTTGCAAAATATAAAGGTTATTGAGATGTTGATTGATTTTCTTTTTAAATTAATTCTAACAAATTTTACAGATCGTTCTCGTCAAAAGTCGAATGGTGGAATTTCACTAACGATCTTACGTTTCCCAAACAGTACCCATAAACTTTTAAATTATAGCCGTGAGCAAAAATAAAGGATGGGAATAAAGGGTTGGTTAAGAAAGTTTGAGTATCTCAAAGCTAAAGACCACGCCACATTGTGGCAACACTAAGTACTAAAATTTAAATAAAAATAAAATTTAATGAAAAGAGTAAGATATACTTTTTCGTTTAAATTTATGTTTTTTTAATGAAATATAAATAAATTAATAAAATTATTTTATTTCAAGGATATTTAATTGTCTATCATGCACAATTTATTTCAGTTAGCTCGCGTCTTTATCGTCCGAGATATTCAAACTTTCTTAACAGACCCTGTAATTTTGGTTGTTAATAATTGCTTAAAAAAGTTAACGAAATTTTAATAATTAAGTACATTAACCCAAAACGAAAGACACATTTACAGTGACATATAGAGCAAAAGGTATACGAGCAATTTTCCCCTTCACACAACATGCCACTTAGACACGCGCGAACAAGCGGCCGTAAGATGGCTCGAATACTTCCACGTTCATATAAATGACGTTTAGTGGAGAGGATAAAAAGCTTAATGGGCGTTGGGCGGCTCGCCTCGAGATTGTGCATATTAACAATTGATTTTTATTGTACCACTGCCTGCGACTTCACCCGCGTCGAATTTAATCAAAATATTATTTATTTTATTTTATTTATCAACTCTTTATTGTTTACACTTATTTAAAAAAAGACACACAAAAATACATAAACAACGGGAGGCCTTATCGCTAAAAGATCTCTTCCAGCCAACGTTTGGATGGAAAGGAAAATTTTAAAAAAGCGGTGGGAGTTTATAATAAGTATATCTTACTTAAATGCTAATAATAAATGTTTACATACAAACATATAATATATTTACATATATCATAACAGTATAAGTAAATGATGTTAGGTGGACTTACGTAAGTAAAACTTTTTAACTTTGATTTTGATATTAATAAAAGTTAAAGTTTATACTTAGAAAATTTTTCTAATTCATGTAGGTTTCCTCACGATGTTTTCCTTCAGCGCCGAGCGCGTGGTAAACACAGCACATAAAATTGCAACAACACATTTATTGGTGTCGGCACCGGGGATCGAACTCGGGTTCCTTAGCTACTTGAGTTACTTTAGCCTCCTACGCAACTTGAGGCGACCGCCCGAGCTACTACGGCTCTCTTTGATTTTGATATTATTTCGTTTTTAATTTTACTGTATTTTTTAATTCTATTTGTACTCGTCGAGGTACAGTGGGGTTTACCATACGGTTACGGGTGGACGTTACCATCGGTTCATAAGGCATCTAACAAATCTATATAGCTCTCTGTTCGCAGCTTGGTTTCTTAAAGCGCTATTTATTTCAAGCGCACACTCTCTTTTTTTGACGTACACGTCCACAAGAAATTCGAAAAACTACCAAACAATAGACAATCACAGAACACCCGAATTATAACTAATCAAATAACCTCCTTTTCGAAGTCAGTTAAATGAAACGTAACTTATGTGCTTATTCTACACTATAATCTATCTCTGTGCCAAATTTCATCCAAGTCCGTTTAGCCGTTCTGGTGTTATTAAGTTACAAACGTCCAATAAATATTGGGAAAGTTACTAAACTCTCTCTACTAAAAGTATAACACTGATCAATAACATCCTTTTTTTAAGTCGGTTAAATAAAAAATAGCCTAAGTTACTACTTGTTACATTAAATCTCTAATAAGCATGATGAAAAGCGGACTACGAATGCTTTCTGTCTACTCTGCTAAGGATAAAAGGTTGTGAGAACTTATTATTATTATTTATTTTTAAGAGTTGCTTATTCTCGATATTTTTCTACTTCTTCTTTGTCGTTCCGTCTTTTCCGAGGATCGTGGTCACTAGAGCCCCTCAAATGAACAAGCTGCCTCCATCGGTTTCGGTCCGAGGCAGCCGTATATTCTTATATAGATAGATTCCCTAAATTATGAAACCCCAAATATGTTATTAATATAATTTTGTTAATATGTTTGTGCTTTTACAAATTCGTTGTAAAGTAGTGGTAGTAAACTTTACTAAGTTAACTAATTCGGGGCAACATTGATTGCTCCGAATTTCTAGATGAATTAAATTTCCTAGTTCCTCTGAGGAGCAGCCAGGAAATCTAGTTCTTTGCTTGTTCAAAACTTACACTGGGCAGATAAAGTCCTAAGCTTTACAAGAAACAACTAGATTTTATCGAATTAATCAATTTATAATTGTTTTCTCTTTTATTATTTAAAATATAATATTATAATTATATAATTATAATATTATAATTATATAATTATATTTGTAACTTCTAATTATTAAATCGTTACGTTTCTCAATAGCGAATGTTGTGTACACCTGTAATTGGCATACACAACAGGACTTAGTTTGTAAATTTGATTATTACTAAAATGTATGTTTGTGTAATGCTCTTGGTGTATCTTATTAAAGAAATAAATAAATAAATATTTTTATTAAAATGGAAACTCCAAAAAAAATCAGAATTTACTTATGACTACTTGATTGACCTTTTGGATGAAAACACAATGGAGAAGGCAATTAAAGAGATGAGAAGATGACTTGTCCCGGAGAATCAGAAGATTAGTTCTTAATAGAAAAAAAAATAACTAGGTGAGGCCTTTGTTCTGACAAACCTGATAGAAGGCTGGAATTGTTGAGTGTACTGTATATAATGTCTGTATACATATTTTTTTATGTCTGTATTCCATTTTAGAAATAAATACTAATATGAATGAATTAGAATTTTTAAATGTTTTTTAAGTTTAATCTTTACCAACAAATAAAATGTCTGTCTGTAATATTAAAATAACAGCTTTTTACTAACTTCCATATTAATGTAAATACGGTGCATATTTATGTACATCAAAATAACATTTATCATTTTTGTCTGTCTGATTAATGAAACTGTTGCTACTAGCATAAAATAAGCATACAATTTGTTTGCTAGTTTTTGTGATTAATTATCTAATGAACAAGTGAATAAAAGCGTGAAAAGCAATTTAAACTTTTAATAATTGCAACTCCTAACGCTGTAGACTAATAAATTTGTCACATTAGCCCCATGAGAGCTATTGTACACAATTACTGATGTTATAAAAAAATTTAACCGACTTCAGAATAAGCGGGTACAACGTAAATCAGTTATTATGACCACTACTTACTGAAAAAGCGTGCCACTGAGCACGATCCTCGGCTACCCTCTTTGTGGTCTCCACTCAAGAACTCATTTCACCCAGCGTTTATCCGTTCTACGTTTGACATGGCCGGGCCACAGACAAACCAACCAACCAACAAATCAGATTATAATAAAATATATAAATAACATAATTTGTCAATTACGATAAGTGATCTTCGTCGTAATACTAAAAAAAAACAATCATTTATAAGTACGCCCTCTTACCGTTCACAAAACCTTATGTTAATTCACGTTGAAATGACTCCGAATAATCCCTCGCTCACGCGGGCTTAAATGTCTCCTTAAATAAGGGTAGAACAAAATTTATCCTTAAGGACATAAGGGTCTAACAATTTTAACAAAAGCGAAGCAGGCGAGGGATTTTTCCCGTCACAATGGTACAAATGTACAACGGTTTGTGAGAGCAATAACGTATTTGAACAGTTTTAAGTTATGATTATACGCTAAACATGTTTCTGCACTTCTATTAGATATAAGCTGAGTGGTGACTGCGATAAAATACTGCCTAAATGATTTGTGTACGGTCTACGAAACGTAGTACCGTTACGCCATAATTACCTCGCGAACGGGGCGATAATTAGAGATATGTGTGTACATTACCTTCATTGTAGTATTTACCCGATCGTACTGATCCAGTCATCCAAAGCTAGAAACCGCTATTGTAGCTTTTCATAGATGGATTTAAAATTAGGAATACTGAATTTCTATTTTTTTATAAATTTTAATAAAACTTACAAACAAAAGAACATTCTTATTTCATTTTATAATATTTATGAAATTGCTTGACTGCGATCACACCTGTTGTTAAGTGTAAATACAATTTTATATAGTAATGCACTTGCTAGCTTAGTAAATGCTTACTCATTTTTCTCTGGAAAACATTAACATCGTATCCGGAATGAAAATTGAAAGAAGAAAATAAAATAAATATGTAACAAATATCTGCTAGACGTATAATGATAGACGGAATAAAACCGGGTGTGAAGGACG
Source organism: Meandrusa payeni (assembly GCA_029286785.1). NCBI lineage: Eukaryota > Metazoa > Arthropoda > Insecta > Lepidoptera > Papilionidae > Meandrusa > Meandrusa payeni. The sequence continues at coordinate 7,676,724 of JAGSMX010000021.1, forward strand.
TCTACAATAAACTGTAAGTCAGCAGTGCCACTTAATTTTCGATGGTAATTGGAAAATGAGGAAATCAGAAAAAAATGTAATCACAAATTGTTCAATTCTAGAAGCAAGGTATAATATATATCACGGTACTGTAAAAGAATTCAACGCACAGACTTCCCCATTTGTTTCCGGTAATAGTCCACTGAAAATTGTAGCCGACAATTTTCTACACAATGCAGTCGAGCGCAAGAATCGCGCTGCAAATTGACAACAGACTTCGCCCAAACGTCTTATAGCTTAGCCTTTGTGTAAGTTCCACCGCTATCGTCTTTGTGAGAGAGGATGTGAGAGCTTTAAGCCGTCAACGATAATGTTCCTTCAACAAAAGTGAAGTTTGTTTTGTAAAGAATTTAATCCAGCTTATCATCTGAGAAAGTTTATTGTACAGCTTTTGTTTTATCTTACTTATATATCAAAGTAAAGTTCCAGATATCTTGTTGCTTAAATTTTAAAGTTAAGTGGTAGGGTTACTGTTACGGCTTCTGTTACATGAATGTAGAATACCTACGAGAAGTGGAGGTATACCTTTATCTCATTATTTTTTTTCAAACACAACAGGTGACCTCATTTACCTCTTTTTTGGGCTAGGAGGGAAATTATATATTATGGATCCATTACGGACACAGAACAGTCGTTGCTGTGAAAGACTGTCCGACCCCTACGCTTTTTCTCCACATGAATAATCCTTCCTTGCAGTCTACCATTGTAGCTTCTGTCTTTTATCTGTTCCTTTGTCGTTGGCCTCCTAGCTCTGCCTTAGATTTTTGTTTTAGAAAAAGGTCTATTAAAGAGTCCCAGCCCAGAGATGTGAACTGTATTCCTTATGACGTCGTACTTGCCACTTGTAAAGTTACACACTGTATAAAATTTATACAATAAACTATAAAATTGGTTTAGTTCGATCAAATAAACATTAGTGAATATTAGTGAATATTGCAATTTTCTGGTATATTTCTCTTTTAATTTAGTTGCCTGAATAACTGGAAATACCTGGAAATAACAGCGTGACATAACCAGGCACTTGGAAATTTCTCATTAAAAACGGTGTTATTCGTTATAGCGAAATTGAGAAACTGCATTCGTAAAATGTTTCAACAGTTTTCATTTTCGGGGACGAGAAATAAGATCAGATTATTTATTATTATGGGTGTATGTATATTTTTTGCAATATTTCTTTTTTTTAGAAATATTACTAACATTCTTGTTAACTATTCTAAGTTTAAATTTACGCTAGGAGATGTTTCATGTCGAATAATAGTCGAATGATGGATTCGCAAACCGTATCCTAAACCATTAGGCTATTGACGCCTATGATGTATTATGTTATAGAAGTATGTACGCGACAATTTTTTTAATTGGAAAAGGTATACTTCAACGTTTGTTTGATGAGAGTTTGGTTAGGTTCTGATTAATCCCAACGATAATTCGTAAATACAAATAGGGGCGTCCGCACAAATTAGCGTTTAAAGTTGGATTCAATTTGAATCGTTTTTTTTTTTGCTCGTAAATGTACTTGTTTATTTTATAGAAAAATACATGTTGAAAGTACAGTAGACGCGTCATGTTATCAACCGGCTGCTTAGATTGTCGACGAGGCTCGAGACTTCGTATCAAATCCCTTGTAGCGGGAACCAATTACTCTGTCGGGAGATGTGCACACTTGACATTTCATACTCGAGATCACTTACGGATTAACTGGTGAATAGTGAAAGCTAGTAATTTTTTTTTAATTTCTCAAAACTTTCCATAAATTGAAATCTCCTCCTATTTTAAAGTCGGTTGAAAAATGCAGACGACTTAATTATTTTTACGATTTTATGAATAATAATATAAATTATTCTAAAAGCAAAATTTTAATCATAAACGTTAGGTTAATAACTTATTTCACATTGAAAGGGCTTAATAACTTCAATCAAGCTTTAAGCTGACTGTTGTAGAACAATATTACAAAATAAATTCGATATAACGACAGACTCAGTGGACTGTTCAATCGAGAAAATTATAAATTCATTCCTCAGAACGAAACTTCTTTAAAGGCTTCATTAATTTTGTGCAACCGTATACCTTTCCGGCTTATTTATTGTTGCCAAATTTAAATTAGACAACTGACTAATTTATTATATATATTTATTTTGAAAAATTTAGAGCTATTGTAGCTCACTGTCTGCGAAATTGTCTCAAGTTGCGTACCACGCTGACAGCACCAATGAATTAGTGGGGAAAGAAAACATCGTACGACATGTGTTTGAAAATTTTCTAACACATAATTCATGATACATGTCAAAAAAGACAGCGCGCGGAGACTTCTCTTATTGCTCTTATTGCTGCAACAGACAATGGAGAAACTTACAGGAGAAATAGATCACAAAGTTTGAAACAAAAAGATGGTACAGTCAATCGGTTAAGCCCAATTTCTTCCCATACAAAGGTTGTCTGTAAAGAGATCGCTCTAAGCGACAAGACCGCCCATTGCGCATGCAATTATATTGACATATGTTAAAATTGAATATTTATTATTTCTGTGATATACTTCTTAGTTGATGTGTAAATAAATAAAATAAAGTTTATTCATTCATTCAATCTTGAGTTCTTCAAATTTTCGACACTAGTTGAAATCTGTTTGAAAAATAATAATAAAAAAATAAAGCTTACGTAAGCAGAGCTAATCCAGCTACGTAACAGTTAACAGGTAGGAACATCTACATTCGAGAGGCAGTGCGGCACCATTTCCGGTTTTATCTTTTTTATTGGTAACATTCACGCCGAGCGCCCGAGTTTCCGAACAGGAAACTATAAAACGCATTTTATGATTCCACAGATCGACCCTTCCCCTAAACCGGTGGAATACGTGAAAAACGTGACGAGATAAGCATTTCAATTCGGCGTGCTTTTTTTAAAAAACTTTTTAATAGTATGGAAACGGATTTGAATTTTCAAATAGATAACGTCATTGCTAATATGATATGCCAACTTAGTGGTGTTTTTTTCTTCAAAAATGGTTCTCAATTCGTCTATACGTTTCATTTATGTTTGTTACCGCGTAACGTTCGACTGAGTGAATCGATTCTGATGATTGTTTTTCTATTCGAAAATCTTTTCTTAGAAAATCTTATAAGCCTAAAATTTGTATTATGTTTGTGACAAATGGACGACTAACTCAACATGACGTCAATCGTTTTCGATGATTCATTTTAAATTGGAAAGAATGTACTTCAATGGTAATTTGATGAGGAAGTTAGATTGAAGTTACGTTTGATTAACTTTATTTCGTAATATTCCTACGATAATTCAGAAATACAATGAGAGGGTAGGCTTATAATAGCCTTTACAGTTACAGTTAAAGTTTCAGCCCTGTAGTTTTGGGCTCTCAAGAATAAGACTACGGTATCCCCTGCCTGTCGTAGAAGGCGACTAAAAGGGGCTTTGGGTTCACTGGGCGACAAGGGTGGGGGCCTTTGTCGTCCGCTAAAGTGGACCCGGGAAGAAGGCGACATCGGCTGGCCCGTGTAGCCTTGCACTGCGAGGGCACAGGGGGGGGTCCCGGGGGGAAGGGAGCAACCGCTCCCTCCCCCCCGGGACGTGCTCTCCTTGAGCACAGTGCGGAGGGGCTCCGGTGCGTTCCAGTGGAGAGCCCGGAGTCCCTCGTCATGCACCGAGGAAAGGGCCACCGGGGAGGTTTTAGTGGGTAAAAACCCCACATAACCGCCGCCTTCCTAGGTAGGGGTATCTTTTTGAAGATTCCCTCCCCGTTAACAAAAAAAAAAAGCCTTTAAAGTTTGATTCGATTTAATGTCGGTTTTTTGTTTTTACTCCCAATTATTAACATTAATTATTGTATATCACTGATGTGAATTAGATTGGATTGGATTATACGAATGGATATTGGGTACATTGGTCATTATTAAAATCAATACCTTATGTTGAATAGAGTGAGGATACATAGATATATGCCGCTGATCATTATGATACAAAAAATAAAAGATAACTAACTCTCTTCCCTCCTCCCTTAGACTGGGCCTGGCGCGGCAATGGGTTTTCCTGTTTCTCAGACAGAATTCCAAAGTTTCTGACCGAGACTAATTTGCCGTAGACAATAATAATTAATTTGCAAGCTTCAATTATCCAAACATTCAAGGATGAGCCGGCACTTGGTGTAACTAGTGCACTGTGCCGCGTCAAATACCAAGATTGCCTAAATGACGGTCGCTCCCGCAGTTTTGTTAACATGTCGCGTAGCGGGGAGAATCGTTTGACGCACTATGTTGTCACATTTCTTAGTAGGCTCATACGACATCTCTGCCATACACTACTCATCTCGGTCGTTAGACTACTATTATCTAATATAAACTAAACTATCTTCGGACTCTACCTCATGCAATTGTTAGTGAGGACAGTACTTTAAGCGAGGGTCTTCGACTTAAGTGTTTGTTAAGTGATGACATATGGCTCAGAAACGTGGTCTCTTAATATGGGCCTCATAAGTAACCTCAAAGTCGCACAATGAGCTATGGTCGATATATCTCTACGAGATCATATCAGTAATGGGGAGATCCGTAGTCGAACGAAGGTAACCAACATAGCTCACCGCGTAAGCAAGTTGAAGTGGCAATAGGGATGGGGCCGAAAAGTTCTCGATTGGAGACCACCGACTGGCAAGCGTAGTGAGCAACGTCCACCTGATCCGTTAGAAAATCGTTGAGGGAGGCCTTTTCCTAGCAGTGGATGTTCCGCGACTAAAATGATGATGATTGGAATTTGAATTGATGTGTGTGTGGAACTGCTGTCACATGTTATAAAAGAAATCTTTCCGCCTTAGAAACTCTTGAAACGAAGACATCTAAAGTGCTCTTAACCACTTCAGAGTTATTTATGGCGCTGAGAGAGATAAAGTGTTCATCTCGTTATCTTATATTGTATAAAATATCATACTACCGTAATAATCAAGTTTTTTTTATTTATAAGTAAAGTATATGTTCTACTATTGGGCATAGTAAACGTATAGTCGGCTACGCCCTAGTGCAGATTTGACATTTTTTAAGACAAGATTTTCTCATAATGGATTCCTTCATCGCACTCCACGTGTACATTATAATTTAGTTATTATATAATATATAATAAGTTATTAAAGTTAAGGTTCAACCTTTATATATGACCCACTGCTGGGCGCAGGTCTTCTCTGTAAAGAGAGTATAAGGGCATAGTCCGCTTGACTCTAGTGCTAATTGACAGACTTCACATGTGTTACAAAAAAATTCTAGTACATGTAGGTTTCCAATGTTTTCCTTTAACGCCGAGCGCGTGGTAAATCAGCACATAAAATTGCAACAGCAAATTTATAGATGCTGGCACCGGGAATCGATCTCGGATTGCTAATAATAAGTTATTATTTCTTACTAATTATATATAACAATAACATAAAAGTTGAACAATGATTTCAAATAAACTATATTAACGCACTAGCTTAGTATTCATCTTTGGAAAAAGTATTAAAGCAAAACAATTATAAAGATCGTCTATACAACGTTAATAACTTCCGCATTGGATTGTTTTCCAAGGAAATTAATTATGATTTATTTACGATAAAGTTGTCTTTTTGTTCTTGTTGTAATTACTTTCATACTAAATTATCCTTAAGATTACTAACGACCCTACTGACCCACGAAGAGAATAGAAGAGAATGAATACGGAGAGAAATGAATTATTTAATATATTGTGAGAGTTATATTAAGTGTTTAGTGATGTAAGTTTATTGTTTAAATAAAATAAAGCAAAATCTAGCCCGGCGAAGTGGGCTGGGTACGTTAGTAGAATATAAAAGCGAATAGATTATCTAAAAAAAGGAAAGTTTTCTCTCTAAAAACCTCTCTATGGTACAAATCCTTGAAACTGTCTTCTTTTACTCTGTGTGAGGGAAATTGCCAAAGTATCCATGTCACCACTTGACCTTTGATCAAGGGTTTTCCCCGTTTTTATACTCGGTATCATTTACAGCGGGCGCAGGATATCCGGCTCGCCCGGATACGTAAGGCCGATTCGTAAAACGCTTCCCAAATGTAACCGCTGCCAGCTTGAATACTGATATGAGATAACAGTACGCATTGTGAATTGTATGCGATTTTTTTTCTATTACTGATTCGAAACGAAACTTATAGTTATGGATTTGTAATTTAAGTCTTTATCATAAAGTTTAGATACATAAAGACAATTGCTAAATACCATCTTGCAGCTTTAAATTCGGTGTCAAGTTGAAAGTCAAGCTAAGGGGTTAATTGGTCAGCCCTTTAGTCCTGTGCTTGTAGAATAAGGCTACGTTATCCCCTGCCTGTCATAGAAGGCGATTAAAAGGGGCCTCGGGTTCACTGAGCGACAAGAGCCCTCCCTTCAGGGGATTTCTGTCGTCCGGTAAAGTGGACCCGGGAAGAAGACGACAGCGGTTGGTCCGTGTCGCCTTGCTCTCCGAGAGCAAAGCGCGAAGGTGCTCCAGTGCGTTCCACTGGAGATACCAGACCCCTTACTATACACCAAGGAACTCCACATAATCTTCTCTAAAAATCCACTTCTTCTTCTTCTTTTGGTGCCATCTTCTATCGAAGGGAGGCGACCATAATGGCGATTTGGACCCTCGACACAGCAGCACGAAATAAAGAACGTGTGCTCTTATTGTACCATTGGCGTAGATTTTTAAGCCAAGATGTTCTTCTAAAAATCCACAAAATCTTCTTTACATGTGTAATATTTTTAAATAATTGGTCACCTGTTTGATACTTTTTGAAGCTACGGATCCTTCAACTTTGTCAAACCATTTGTCAGATTTTTATTCCCGAAAACAAAAATTCAAAGCGCTATAACAAAAACTATTTATATAATAGTCAAAATACTATTAAAGCTTATCTATCAGCTCAATTAACGTGGATTACGATAACAGTAAAAAACCGATAGAATTCTTTAATTTGCGGTCATGGTGTACACAAATGTAACATAGGGTGACAACAACCACCGATTGAATTAGTAATATCTTAGGAACTATCTATTATTTTTTTCTGAATGGCCATTAGTTTTACCATGACCCATTATAATGTTATCCATTAATTACAGGACATCCTGTATATCTTTTTTTTTTGTTAACGAGGAGGAAATCTTCAGAAAGATACCCCGCCTTCTGGGGGGAAGGCGGCGGTTATGTTGGGTTTTTACCCACTAAAACCTCCCCGGTGGCCCTTCCTCGGTGCATGGTGAGGGGCTCCGGGATCTCCAGTGGAACGCACCGGAGCCCCTCTGCACTGTGCTCATAGAGAGCACTTCCCGGGGAGGTTACTCCCTCCCCCCTGTGCCCTCGCAGTGCAAGGCGACACGGGCCAGCCGATGTCGCCTTCTTCCCGGGTCCACCTTGGCGGACGACAAAGGCCCCCACCCTTGTCGCCCAATGAACCCGAGGCCCTTTTAGTCGCCTTCTACGACAGGCAGGGGATACCGTAGTCTTATTCTTGAGAACCCAGAACTACAGGGTTGTGGGCCGGTCTGCCCCGGCCCGCCTGCGCCATCTCCGAACGGGATTGGCCCTCTCCCGATCCCGTTCTGCGGTCTCCTTCTGCGTCATTACTGACTCACAGAAAGAGACCAGCGCCTTCCATTTAGATCTCCCCACCAGCGCAGCCGCTACTGCCGCCGGCGGGGAGAGGTCTTGCCGATCTGCTGGACCAGGATCCGTCGCTCCGCCTCCCATGCGGGGCACACGGCTAGCGTGTGCTGCGCGGAATCCCGGTCACAGCCACAGTGGTGGCATTGCGCGGTCGGTTCGCGCCTATCCTGTTCAGGTACTCACCGAAGCACCCGTGCCCGGTGAGTACCTGCGTCAGGCGGTACGTGACGTACATGTCCTTCTTCCGTAGCCAGGCTTCGAAGTTCGGCAGGAAGGCACAGACGATGCGTTGGCGCGAGTAACGCGGCTCGGCGAGCCGCTCGCGCCACACGTCCATCGCATGTCTGTGTTCCTGCCGACGCACCTCTCCCGCATCCAGGGGCGGCTCGGCCCCACCGTCGATAGCCCGGACGCGCGTATAAACACGCGCGTCCAATTCCGCCAGAATGTCAAGCGGCGGGAACCGAGCCAGGATAAAGGCCGCCTCGTAGGATATAGTCCGGTATCCTCGTGCGATCCGGATGGCCATCTTGCGCTGCAGGCTAAGGAGCTTAGCTCTGCAGCGCCGGGCGCCCGTGAAGCGGTTACACCACACGACCCTGTATATCTTATCTAGATATACAATTATAATTAAAGATTAATGCAGTTTTTACTTATACTAATAAAAGATTATTATTTATTCGTCAGCATCGATGTTTGGAATCTGTGTGCTTTCTATCAACTACGTGTACTGTAAAAAATCTACGCGAACTCGTATCTATGCAACCATCGTTCTATATAGTTATTCGGCTTTTTAATATCAGTCCAAACACTCAATCATTTTGTCCCAGTCTACCCCCTAGAGCTTAGAGAATCCCCCAAGAACATGGGAGCTTAATAATACAGTTCAAACGAAGACGTCGTCCACAATTTTTAAGGAAGAAAATTCAATCTCAAAGTTTGCATTTTCCAAAGTTAACTACTTCCGTATTTAATTATTTTACAAAGAAATTAATTGAAGCTTATTAAAGTTAAAGCTGTCGTTTTTTTTTTGTTATAATCTGAATTTGATACGACATTATCCTTAAGGCGAGCCGTGGTAGCTTCCGGGCGGTTGCCTCAAATTGCATAGTACGCTAGTAACCCGATCCCCGGTGCCTGCACCAATGAGTTTGCTGTTGCAATTTTATGTGCTGATCTACCACTCGCTCGGCGGTGAAGTAAAATATCGTGAGGAAAACTACATGTCTTAGAATTTTTTTTTAGACATGCGAAGTCTGCCAATCCGCACTAGAGTTGCATGGCGGAATCTTAATGTGAATGTCCTTATACTCTATTTACAGAGAAGGTGTCCAACAGTGGGATATCTATACATATATATCAAGGCTGTAACTTTAACTTTGCTAAGATATTATGTAACGAAATTTATTTCTTCACGTCTACGTTACCTTACGGCACGTCTTTAAAATCAATATTTTAATCGGAACCTACCCAAACTCTTATCAAAATACTATATATACGAGTACTTTCCAATAAAAAATGTATCTTCACAATCGGTTGGCGTGATATTGAGCTATTCGTCAATTTGTCACGCACATACTCAATGATTTAAGACTTATATTGTTTTCTCGTGGACGCCATTGTCAGAATTAAATTAAATTAAAATGGGACGACACGGGAAGCACAAGCTTTCGAATAAAAAAATAATAATTGGGTCGTCAAAAGTTATGCGGTAACATAAAAAATAGACAAACAGAATTGAGAACCGCTTCCTTTTATGAAGCCAGTTGAATAGGTTACAAATTAATCGTCACTCAAGTTATTAGTATAGATAAGGGTTAACAATCCCTTTTTTTAGTGCAAGTCAAGAGCAGGACATTTGGCAACGTCACTTTACCTGGCCGATGGCCGCCCGCCAGCCGCTTCTCAGGATCCACTCCTAACATTTACAGAAAACTGTCAACGTTATTAAATCTCAATAATAAATGAAATACCCATGAGAGAGACGAGTTTACTTGGCCACGGTCCAACTTACGCAGTGAAATACTAAGCAAAATTATTCGCCTAATTCTTTAATGAAAATAAATTCGTTTGTCTGCACTTGAGTTATACTATTGCAAAACTTTCCTTGCATAGTTCAATTGTTTTTGTTAATACGCAAAAGCATTCGCGCTCTGGTTCCAGAAGGGTGAACTGAGATTTTCTACAGATTACATTTTGGAGAGTATGCTCAGGAATAACATGATCTTATTCCCCATCTCCGTTCCCTATCGGACTTCAAGACGCACTGCTGGATTTCATCCTTTTGTTGTGAAAATTTCATTATTCGTACCGTAAAGGACTGGAATAATTTTCCCGCGTTTGTCTTTCCCTCCGATTACAATGTGGATATTTTCGAGAGTAGAGTGAATAGGCATTTACTAAGCTAGTTCGCTTTACCTTACCATCCAATTCCAAATAACATCAGGTGAACATTTAGTTTAGTCAATTAAAGGACTTTTATCGGTTGTCGGCAACCAAGGCCGTTTCCGCTTCCGTCTTTGAAAGAGATGCATATACTAGAAATTTAGGATAAAAAGGAGAGGACTCTCTGTAGACAATCAGTGTACAGTTTAGAACAAGTGAGTTATGCTGGAGGAAAAGCCCTTTAAAAGTGAATCTCTGAAACAAAGTCAGTAAGTCTTTAATAAATTACCTCTAAGGCTCTTGATGTATTGCTGTTAATATGATAAAATATAAAATATGTTGTGTGCGATGTTGAGCAAAGTAGCTCACAATACAAAAACAATGGCAGTGTCTTTAATCAAAAGATGAACGAAATGCTTAATTAGGGCGTTCGTCATTGTTATCCGACGCCTCTTTGTCTATCGGACCGATTCGAGCCACTTTGTTGTTCAAAGTTCTTACAATTCGTAAGAAACAAGTATAACATTATTGAAGTGAAAATTTATTTAGCACCGTTACGATTTAAATTTGGATGAAACGGAAAATCGACACCAAAATTGACTACTATACGTAATCAATACAAATAAATAAAATTAGCGTGTCTGTTTGCAATAAATAGAATAACCGCTTTGCACTACATGCACGTTAATGTATAATATATTCGGTAGATATACCAATATAACATTTTTTGTATGTTTTTTTGTTCCAGCTATTCTAAAGATTAAACTTAAATCAAACTACTATTAAAGTACATCCTTTCCAATAAACAAATGCGTCACCGAAATCGGTTGGCGTGATTTTGAGTTATTCACCCATATGCCATGCACATACTTCATGTAAACTTATGACTCGCATTGTTTTCTCATAAACTGAACTGGAAATTGGAACCACACATGTAAACACCAGTTTTTAGCTAAAAGAAGAATCATTAAAATCAGTTTACCCAGTCGAAAGTTATGACATATAATATAATATAAAACAGACGAAATGAAAATCTCCTCCTTTTTGAAGTCGGTTGAATAGGTGACAAATTAATCGTCACTCAAGTTATTACTATAGATAAGGGTTAACAATCCCTTTTTAGTGCAAGTAAAGAGCAGGACATTTGGCAACGTCACTTGTCGATGGCCGCCCGCCAGCCGTTTCTCAGGATCCACTCCTAACATTTACAGAAAACTGTCAACGTTATTAAATCTCAATAATAAATAAATAAAATTAGAATGTCTGTTTGCAATAAATAGAATAACAGCTTTGCACTACATGCACGTTAATGTATAATATATTCGGTAGATATACCAATATAACATTTTTTGTATGTTTTTTTGTTCCAGCTATTCTAAAGATTAGGCTTAGAACTCTAGCTGATGAAATAAGAATTAACTTAGGCTACTTAAATCAAACTACTATTAAAGTACATCCTTTCCAATAAACAAATGCGTCACCGAAATCGGTTGGCGTGATTTTGAGTTATTCACCCATATGCCATGCACATACTTCATGTAAACTTATGACTCGCATTGTTTTCTCATAAACTGAACTGGAAATTGGAACCACACATGTAAACACCAGTTTTTAGCTAAAAGAAGAATCATTAAAATCAGTTTACCCAGTCGAAAGTTATGGGGTAACAAACATAAAAAAACAGACGAAATGAAAACCTCCTCCTTTTTTGAAGTCGGTTAGACATATGTGAGTTAATGAATTTAAAAATTATTTTGGACAAAAGAAAAAGAAATATTACAATACAGAACGTAAGTAAACTGCTACAGTAGTTGGCAACTGTGTCGCAGCAGTTTACGCCCACCTCGAGACACAAACAATATAAATACAAATTAAACTTATAATTATGTACATATTATTAGAAGACAAAAGATATAGATACATTATTGTGCATGTGTGTGTGTATGTGTGTGCATCACAAGCATCCAGACATAATTGCTTCAGTGTCTTTATAAGTTAAATTTTGCAAGTAGTTGGTGACTTTAGTTTTACATTCCCGGTGCGAGAGAGGATACAAATTCAATACTTTATTTAAATTACTAATAAATATGGCGATTATTTAGTTATCTTTTAAATGAGTAAAGGAGTTTTTTAATTAATTTGTAGAATTTAAACCCCGCTCTTAACCATCGCTGCTTCATTTAATAGAACCTGCATATAATTACCTCTGAATATCGCGTTGGAATAGCTTTATTCCGCACGTGAACCACTCCGGCAAGCGTGAAGGCATCTTTGTAACTCGCCTACGTATTCTTTAATTAACCAGTTCTTCATTATATGAGACCGGTACAAATTCTTTTTTTTATTTAACGAAAACCAAATTCATATCGAATCAAACGCTATGACATGCGGACGCGTTTCTTGTATTTCCGAATTATCGTAGGAAAATTACGAAATAGAATTAAGCAATCAATCAAACCAATCAATTTATCAAACTACCCTTGAAGTACATTCTTTCCATAAAAAATAATTATCGAAATCGGTTGTCGTGATATTGAGTGATTCGTGAGTTTGTCACGCAAAAACTTAATGCAAATTTAAGACCTTGAGCACATCCTCCTGATTTGGAGTCGGTTGAAAATAGAAATACATTGGTACAAGCCGATTAGGATTCTAACCCGTGTTAGAGTGTTAGTCGAACCGCTCTACCAACCACCGCCACTATCCAATGTTTTGCTATTTTCAACCGATTGCGTGACAAACTCACGAATCAATCAATTTCACGCCAACCGATTTTGATGATACATTTTTTATTGGAAAGGATGTACTTCAAGAGTTGTTTGATGACAGTTTGCTAAGGTTCTGAATAATTTTATTTCGTATTACTATACTATTTTCTACTATATATATTCCTACGATAATTCGGAAATACAAAGATGGCGTCCGCGCGTAATAACGTTTAATTCGATTTGAAGTCGGTTAGAAATATGTGAGTTAATAAAAAAAAAAAAAAAATAAAATAAAAAATAAAAATGTTTATTTCGATACATGCGTTCTTTTACAAATTTGGGCTGAGACCTTCTAGTAAGCAAGAAATATGCCTGTGTCAGAAGATCTCGCTCTTCCATATCAAACTTATTATATTATACAGGTTTTTTTAATTTTTTTTATTAAATATAGTTAATGAATTTAAAAAATATATATTTTGGACAAAAGAAAAAGAAATATTACAATACAGAACGTACGTAAACTGCTACAGTAGTTGGCAACTGTGTCGCAGCAGTTTACGTCCACCTCGAGACACAAACAATATAAATACAAATTAAACTTATAATTATGTACATATTATTAGAAGACAAAAGATATAGATAAATTATTGTGCATGTGTGTGTGTGTATGTGTGTGCATCACAAGCATCCAGACATAATTGCTTCAGTGTCTTTATAAGTTAAATTTTGCAAGTAGTTGGTGACTTTAGTTTTACATTCCCGGTGCGAGAGAGGATACAAATTCAATACTTTATATTTAAAGTACTAATAAATATAGTCGTTATATAGTTATCTTTTAAATGAGTAATGAAGTTTTTTAATTAATTTGTAGAATTTAAACCCCGCTCTTAACCATCGCTGCTTCATTTAATAGAACCTGCATATAATTACCTCTGAATATCGCGTTGGAATAGCTTTATTCCGCACGTGAACCACTCCGGCAAGCGTGAAGGCATCTTTGTAACTCGCCTACGTATTCTTTAATTAACCAGTTCTTCATTATATGAGACCGGTACAAATTCTTTTTTTTATTTAACGAAAACCAAATTCATATCGAATCAAACGCTATGACATGCGGACGCGTTTCTTGTATTTCCGAATTATCGTAGGAAAATTACGAAATAGAATTAAGCAATCAATCAAACCAATCAATTTATCAAACTACCCTTGAAGTACATTCTTTCCATAAAAAATAATTATCGAAATCGGTTGTCGTGATATTGAGTGATTCGTGAGTTTGTCACGCAAAAACTTAATGCAAATTTAAGACCTTGAGCACATCCTCCTGATTTGGAGTCGGTTGAAAATAGAAATACATTGGTACAAGCCGATTAGGATTCTAACCCGTGTTAGAGTGTTAGTCGAACCGCTCTACCAACCACCGCCACTATCCAATGTTTTGCTATTTTCAACCGATTGCGTGACAAACTCACGAATCAATCAATTTCACGCCAACCGATTTTGATGATACATTTTTTATTGGAAAGGATGTACTTCAAGAGTTGTTTGATGACAGTTTGCTAAGCTTCTGAATAATTTTATTTCGTATTACTATACTATTTTCTACTATATATATTCGTACGATAATTCGGAAATACAAAGACGGCGTCCGCGCGTAATAACGTTTAATTCGATTTGAAGTCGGTTTATTTTTTACTCGTGAATATATTTGTTACCATATTACAATATTGTTAATTTTTTTTTACTAAATAGGCTCATGTTTGGCTTCTATATTGCTTGATGCAAGGCGAAGATGAAGCCTAGGATGGAGCACGTGACCCTATAAGGTGTCTGTTCACATTGGACATAAAGGTGACCCGTGAGGAAAGACTGAACGCGGCAGAGAGTTCCATTCCTTAGCCGTCCGCATTAGGAAGGTGAAGGCAAACCGCTTCGTGCGTATTGATGGAATGTCTACGACGTAAGAGTGGAACTGCTCGCCGCGCCTAATCGTTCGGTGATGGAAAGTAAAAAATAAATTAATTTATTTTTTGCGGTTAATTCTGACTGATTAATTTTACAACACGCACTTAAGTGGCGATCAAGATTTACTGCAACTTAACCTCTACTTAGATTATTTTAACAAAAGAACTGCCCAACTCTTAAACTTGAGCGTTCGAAACGACGGAGAGCATTTAAGAGGGCTTAAATACATCGTTTAAGTTAAAGTAAGTTAATTGCTGATTCCAAGACAAGCTAGGAAGTGGTTAACGCCAATTTTCGGCTAGCGGTGATTGCTAAATCGCATGGTAGAATCTTCTTTAACTTCATTATAATCTAGAAAACGGTAAAATATTGGTAGACTATTATTTAAATTTTATTTACAATGTTTAATCAAAATATTGAAGCGAATCAATAGCCTAATAATTTAGGGTACGATCTTCGAATCGTAAGGTCGCAGGTTCGAATCCACCATTCGACTATTGAGGTGATCCGAGCACAAGCGTAAACTTAGTTGAAATGGATAACGACAATGTTAGTAATATTTCTAAGAAAAAAAGATAATTTATAATTAATAATAGCGCCATCTATCTTAACCAGTTTACACTAAAAATCTTATGCTTTCATTTAACGTTACGGATGTTTTTTGCCGGCTACTGATACCCCTCCACAGGACCCTTCGTTCCAAAATATATGTTTTTATTTATACTAAGTAGGCTCACCTTTGGCTTCAATCTCGCTTGATGGAAGGCTAAAATGAAGCCAAGGATGGAGCACGTGAGCCTACAAGGTGTCTGTTTACATTGGACTTGAAGGTGTCCAGATTGTACCCATAGGGAGAGACTGATCGCGGCAGAGAGTTCAATTCCTTAGCCGTCCGCATAAGGAAGGTGGAGGCCAACCGCTTCGTGCGTATCGATGGAATGTCTACGATGTAAGGGTAGAACTGCTGACCACGCCTGGTCGAAAATAAATAACAAAGACGCGCAAACACAATTTAAGTTTAATACTGGTGTATAGACAGATTTATTTGAAGCGAAATACGGTGGAACGACAACATGAATATTTTGTATTAACAATATGATTTAAAAAAAAACAAGGCAATCATACTTTGTTTCTATAGTTTGCTTTTAAAAGAAGTTGAAAAAAAATTATTTATCCATTTTTAAGGATAACATGAATATAAAATAATTTATATGAATAATATAAAGAACAAAAACAAAAAACGGCGCGAGACACAATCGGGAATTGACGGAATTATTTGAGGCAGAACAGAATGGGACGACTTTTGTTTTCGTAGATATTTCCCATTCAACTTACAGGCAGTTTTTGGATAAAAAGGGCCCCGTTTCAATCACTGAGCGAGCATCCGAGCTATCTCGGAACAAAAACCTAATAACTTCCGATTCGGTTATTTTCAGAGGAAATTAACTCTGGACCCGTTTTTTTCCTACAACTTACTCTATGTAAATTGTTTGATGTTGACATATTAGGGTTTAAATTACTTCTTTCAACTCATTTCGATGCGAAATTTCTACGATGCTATTTTATTTATATATTTACACTGATTGTAACACCTTTAACAAGGGTTCACAAAGGGCCCCTTTGTCGTCCTCTAAAGTGAAGAAGGCGACATCACCTGGCTCGTGTCGCCTTGCACTGCGAAGGCATAGGTGGGAGGCATTAACCTCCTCCCCCAGGACCTGCTTTCCGAAGAGCATAGTGCAGTGGGTGCGTTCCCCTGGAGATCCCGGAACCTCTAACCATGCACCGAGAAATAGTCACCGGGGGTTTTAGTGAATTTAAACCCTACATAACTTGTTGGGGATTTTCCCCCCTTCAACAAAAAATAAGGGTTCACAAAGTGCAGCTCCGTAGTTCTGTGCTTGTAGAATAAGGCTGCAGTACTCCCTGTCGTAAAAGGCAATTAAAACGGATTTAGAGTTCACGGGTAACAAGAGTGGGGGCGTCTGTCGTCCGCTAGTGTTCCCAGGAAGAAGGCGACGTCGGTGGTCATGATTCGCCTTAACACTGCGAGTGTGGTGAGGGAGTAACCTACCCCGGGACGTGCTTTCACAGTGCAGGGGGGCTCCGGTGCGTTCCACTGGAGATACCGCAGTCTCTCACCATGCACCGAAGAGGGCATAGGGGGCGAGGAAGGTTTAGTGAGTATGAGCCTCACATAATCTCAAGGGTATCTTGTTGAAGATTTCCCCCCGTCAACAAAAGAAAGGTTCACAACGGACTTAATGCCTTAGGCATTCTCGAGTCGACCATGAGTGAGAGAGAGAAACATATTGGCAGGTGTGATCAAAGAAAATATGAGACATAACGTTGAAATGTAATACATGAAATTGTTCCCTCATAAATGAAAGAATTTCGAAACGAGTTTGTACTATTTTTCTGTAATTTATTACAGAACAGGCAAAATAAAGAATTTTCCGTTTTTCATATGTTATATCAAATAATATTACATATGCTGATATTAACTGCAAAATATAAAGGTAGGCCGATAGACTTGAGTATTCTCATGTAATAAGCATTTTAGCTCGTGTTATATTACAGTAAAATTAACGGGAGCGTTTAGCGTTTAACGATGGTATAGTACATTTGACTGTTTCAGTCAATTAAAAAGTTAAAATTACAGCCTAAATATGTTCGACAGCTGGGACTACCGCTCTCTCTGTAAGCAAAGCATAAATGCATAGTCTGACATGCGGTCTAATGGCTATAATATGTTCGACTGTACGATGATGGTCAGGGTTTCGAATACAATTCGGGTTTTGTCTTGAGTTTCCACTTTTCGTTTTTCCTTACAAAAAAAAACTAAAATTTGTATTCGGTTTAATTTGTTTGGCTAATTTGTCACATTTGTGCCCAATAAGCTGGATGATAACACAGTGATTGCTGTCTCTATCTATGCTAAAATAGACTCAAAATAATGTGGGAACAAAAACTTTAGTCTCGTGCCGAACAGGACGTCATCCTTTTACTAAACACAATGCCTTATAAAAAAAAACACGTTTTTAATATTTCAAATTGCGGCAACCGACGCGAAACAGCGCAACGTGAAGCCGCTGCGGTATCCCAAGCTATAGTAGACGATTCCCAGTTTATTCAGTGAAAATTTCGCTGAAAGGGGAACGTGTTTTTAAAGACGCCACTAAATTACGGCGACTTTAATAGCGTGACCATTAAAGCTCTAGAGATAGACTCGAAAATGAGCGCCATGACTTCATCACAAGAATACTTCAGAGAAGTGTCCACCCACCTTTATGTCAGCTTCATTTCGATAAAATACATTTTTGAAATAATTATATTTGAATTTATATATCGTATAACTACTATATAATTAATAGTGTAATTGGAAGTAATTAAAAGATTCTAATTTTTTTTTATATCCTAAGTCCATGCAGTGACTAAGAACTATGAAATATTTGAATTGTTCGAAATTCAAAACAAAAATTAAGTCGTGATAAATTGCTCAAAAGTGTTTGGTTATTTTCAAGAAAATTCCTTAAATATATAAAAAAATAGGATTGTAAAGTTTGGTTTACATGTACCGGGTAATATTTTAAATTAGAAATAATTGAGCTTATAAAAAGCTAACTCACCCGATATATAAATGAAATTTTCAATCGGTCACATAGTTTCAAAATCGTCGCAGCTATACTGTTAGTTTAACGTCCTCGAACGAAAATATTCTAAGGTTATTTTCATCTAAAATATTCTGGCACACACAACTAAGTCAAATATTATCCACTTTAGTAAACTTCAACACTGTTTCATACACACAAAAGCTCGAACTTCAATATTCACACATAGGAAATTCGATGATATTATTAAACGGTTAACTGCGGTTTTCGATTTTAAAAACTCGCGTGTACAAATCGGTACGGAGAGACGTCGACCTCCCGAGGCGGTTACTTTGCGACTGGAACAACTACATTCTGAAAATACATACGCTTCTGAAGCGTGCGCGAGTGAGATAGTAGTTTAATATCTCTGTCTGGCGACTTCTGAAAAATGCTGAATGCAGCAATGAGGCAGACGGATGATTGGAATGCTGTAAGATATTTATAATAGTAACATACCAACTGGACTGAACGTTTCCATGCATATGGCACAGTTAAATTAACCACCTATATATGCGCATAGCAAAAACAAAAACCAACTTCAAATCCGAGCAAACGCTATTACGCGCAGACGTATTTACAAATTGTTGTAGGAATATTCTTCTTCTATATCGTAACCTCCTGACTGAGGGACGTGACTATGGTACGTTGCCCTGGCCACCATATCTTTCCATACATTTCTGTCTTGCGCCATTTGGAGTTGTGTGTGTTCATCTTGTAGGAGACCGCCCTCTCGCTTTCTTTCCTTCTACACAACAACTAATAATCAGCCTTTACAGACTGTCTGGGTCTCGCCTGACCGTGTGTCCGAAGTACTTGAGGACTCTCTGCTTGCAGATTGTTGAGGGCCGTGTTGTTGTATCCAACTCTTTGAGGATTGACTCACTTGTGCGACGTTCCGTCCAGGATATTCTTAGCATTCTGCGCCAGCACCACATTTCGAACGCATCAATCCTCGATCTCATCTACGCTTTTAGTGTCCATGTTTCAGAAGCGTATAAAAAGATAGAAAATATGAGCACTGCATTAGCCTCTTTTTGGTCTGGCCGCTAATTCCCTTGTTCCGCCATAATTGCTCCCATATAAATATTACGAAATAGAATTAATCAGCATCTAACCAAACTCTCACTAAACTACCTTTGAAGTACATCCTTCCTAATAAAAAAAGTATTAAGGAATAAAAATTAATAAGACTCATATGGTTTTCTCATGGATCCCATTGTCAGAATTGGACCAACTCTGGAGCCTCTCTGGAAGCACAGAAAAAAATACAGACGAATTGACGAACCCTTTTTGAAGTCGGTTGAAAAATAAAAAAAAATAAAACTGACATTCGTGTGATTTGAGACGTGTGAGTAAAGGGTAAATGACTTTACGAAACTTTCCCTGAAGTTCCTGTCTTCACCGCCACACTAAAAGTACTTGAATACGTATTGCACTATACTTGACTTTATTTGGTCTAGTTTCATTTATACACGGAGTGATATGGCGTGAAAGAGTAACACCTCACATACATCCATACATTCATACAAACTTTTGCGTTTTCGCATAATATTAGTAACAATAATTTCGTATAATAAGAAATAAAAAATAAAAAAGATAGCAATATTTCTTGTTTTTAGAACATATTACTAAGATTCTTGTTAACCATTCCAGCTAAGCTAAGGCTTGTGCTAGGAGATGGTTCACGACATTAGTCGAATGGTGGATCGAACCTACGACCTTACGATTCGAAGGTCGTGCCTTTTTTTTTTGTTAACGGGGAGGAAATCTTCAAAAAGATACCCCGCCTTCTGGGGGGAAGGCGGCGGTTATGTGGGGTTTTTACCCACTAAAACCTCCCCGGTGGCCCTTTCCTCGGTACATGACGAGGGGCTCCGGGATCTCCAGTGGAACGTACCGGAGCCCCTCTGCACTGTGCTCAAGGAGAGCACGTCCCGGGTTACTCCCTCCCCCCCTGTGCCCTCGCAGTGCAAAGCTACACGGGCCAGCCGATGTCGCCTTCTTCCCGGGTCCACTTTAGCGGACGACAAAGGCGAAGGTCGTACCCTAAACCATTAGGCTATTGACGCATCCATGTTAAGTTTCGCACATGAAAAAGGTAAAAAAAAACACTGCATGATATACTTAAAGTAATTGTATACAAACATTTTTCCCAATCCTTTTCCATGTTGAAGTGATATAGCAAATTCAGTCCTGTTGTCTACGTAGCAATGAATGTTGTCTACAGAGTTATGTTGACGAAGTACAAAGGGGTGCAATTAATTTTAGAAAAGGACTTGAAGGACGCGCCGTGTTTTCATTCGTGTTCCAGCGTGATGCTGAAACCATTTATGCGATGCATTTTAAAATTTTCACCCTTCACTGTTTGTTTTATGTTTTACGTTTCGTCACTACGTACAAGTTAGATCATTTAATGAATATTTTATTACTATTACATTCAATAAAATATACTAAACATATTAGATTTATGACGCGCTCGGGAAATATGTAATAGAATTTTTTCAGCACAAGAGCCACGTAGCGGTCTATGCCCTTATACTCTTACAGATAAGGCCTGTGCCCAGCAGTGGGACATGAATATACTCTGTGTATATTGAACTGTACGGATCCAACTATAAAAGGATAATAATATCCAAGGCGGGTGAAAAGAAACCATAAACTTTAAATGTATAAAATATTTAGTACATTACATAAACAAGTTTAATTACGAGCAAAATCAAAAAACGACCTCAATTCGAAGCAAACGTTAAACGCTACTACGCGCGGACCTTATTTGCGTTTTTAAATTATCAATCAAATAAATTAATCAGAACCTAACCAAACTTTTATTAAAGTATCTTAAAATACATCGTTTCTTTTTCCTTCACATCTTTTCGCATAAAAATGAATCACGAATATTCAGGCTCACCACCAAAAAAGCTCCGCTAGAAATGACTCTTTGTTTCACGAACACTCTCCCGACATGACCATAGATTACGCCATAGACAAAGGCCTCGCTAGCTGCGTCCATAGACAAAGCACAGTATTGCCATTATTGCCATATTGTTTACCGTACGATAGAAATCCGTTACCTTATTCATTTTGGGTCACGTGAGTAATATTATTTTTATCGTGAAACGACGGATTCGGCTATGAAATATTTTACTATTAAAACTTTCCTAGCCTATAAACGGAAATTTACGATATGATACTAAAATTTTCAAAACTAGGTCAATATGCTAATAAATGCTTATCGAGAAAGTATGTAAACGATAAGTATATATGCCAGTAGTGTATTTATTTACAGTAAAGAAATAAACTACTGGCATATATAATTTATTTTTAATTCTATGGAGATGGGCATCATTAGCTGCGACAAAGTTCGTACTAATGCGGCTATTATCGAAGCAGTTTGTATATGTATGCATTTTTAAATATATATATTTATAAGAATATATATATTTAAAAATATATATATTCTTATTTTTATACTTATCATCATCATCAGCCTGTGTCTATCCACTGCTGGAAATAGGTCTTCCCCAATGCCTTCCACCATATACGATCATCCGCTTTCCGCATCCAGCCACTTCCGGCTATCCTTATAAGGTCGTCGGTCCATCAGGAGGGAGGGCGCCACACGCTTCTCCAGCCTATGCGCAGCCTCCATGCCAAGACTTTCCCCTCCCATTTACTGTCATTGACTCGACAGATGTGGCTGGCCCACTGCCGCTTCTACTTACAGACTTTCGACTACCTTTGTTCTTCGTCGAATTTCTTCGTTTCGGATTCTATCCCTTATCAATTATTGTAAATTCAATTTATAAGGTATTTCCAATTATTACAGATATTATTGTATACAAAAGCGTCATTATTGGTTTAGGGTACGGTCTGCGAATCGTAATCGGTTCGAATCCATCGTTCGACTATTGACGTGAACCATTTCCTAGCACAAGTTTAAGCTTACTTAGAATGTTTAACAAGAATGTTTGTAATATTTCTGAAAAAAAAATAGTACAAACTTTCTTTTTTTAAAAAAATTATTGTTACGATTACTATTACCCTACTAATCGTTTACTAATTCGAGAACTTCATTCTAGAACCATTACACTTTTCGTGGGTAAACCTGCATTAGTGGCGGCACTGAGTGGCCCTAACGTGCAGAATTATGCCCTTATACTCTCTTTACAGAGAAGAACTGTGCCCAAGTGGGACGTATGTACATAGGTTGTAACTTTAAACTTTTACTTAACTGTTCAAAATGTACTTAAAAGGAAGTACTACAATGAATATCTTTGGGCGGTCGTTAATTTTGTACAATTTATGCAGGCGTCTATTATGATGGTGATAAATTGCTAGGCAAAGGATGTATACTTCATGGGTAGTTTGATAAGAGATTGGTTAGGTTCTGATTAGTTCTATCGTAAAGCCCCTAAGATAAATCTGAAAAACAAAGAAGAAATATTTGAATTTAAGTTCAGTAGATAGTGAACATTTTTTTTTTCTTATATTGCAACCACAGACCTGTGTCCGTGCTCTTTTCCAATACACTTAAATTGTTTACTCTGCATTTGTTAAAAATGCCACTTCTACAGTTACTGTTTTCCTTATTTTTTTTTATATATATATAATATAATGCCTGAATTTGGAGGTGGCCAGAGATCGTTTATGGGTTCACGCGTCGCAGACGCCCCGCTGCATTGCTATTAGCTTCTCCGCGACCGCTTTGTCCCTGCTTCTCATGGCCATTTTCAGGTTGTAGTCCCTTGATGCGGCCATTGCCTTCATCAGTCTTCCTGTGGCGTCGTCACAGTCATCTGTATAATAGACACAGCTGATGGTGTGTCGGGATATCGCCACTACAGCATGTTGAACGCTATCGTGCAGTTGCAGTTTTTTCGTCACTATTCTGATGACCACCACTGACCTGTACGTGAGGCCTTGGGCCTCGTGCACGGTAAGGATGCGCGAACCTGACCCCGATCCGTATCCCTGGTTGGAAAGCGATTCTTTTTCCGTCTGGGTGTATACCAGGTATAGTGTGTCGGGGAGGGTTGGTATTATATTCGCGCCTTTGTAATTAGATTTTTTTAATGATAGTGAACATTTAGAAGCGTCAATAACTTATTCTTAATACTTCAAAAAGTACTTAAAAGGAAGTACTACAATGAATATCTTTAGGAGGTCGTTAATTTTGTACAATTTATGCAGGCTTCTATTGTGACGCTTATTAATTTGGCAGAGTTATAAATGTTAAAATGGAATCCAGACATTTAATCATAATTTCTTTGACGCTTTGAGGAAACTTCGCGCATTTAACGTCACGCAATGACAGCTCAATCATTATTAATAATAACTGTTTATTAAGTTGTTGTTGGCAGAGAGGACGCAAGTAATAAATTACTGGCATCTCTCATGATGGTCAATATAAATAATAAACTTCAGTTATTTATGCCTAGCTGAGTGATTGAAAGTAAAGTTTTCATACACACTTAAAACAATTTCACCTGGTGTTAACTAGAAATGCTGTCCTAGTAAGGGGCACTATCTGAGTAAATGTCTATTCACTCTACTTTTAAAAACACCCAAATTGTAATCGGAATGATAACAAACAAGGTTATTGAGCTATGCTAGCTGCCTAATCGCTCTTTGAAATACATACTACGAGTAAATAACTTACTTAAAAAACTTACTAAAAATTGGATTAATCTATTCAAATTCATAAAAAAACTACAAAACCATTAGTCTTAAATTTTTAAACGTAATGCATAAGTATGTGCCGTGGTAGCTCATTGTCGGGGCAGTTGGCTTAAAATTGCATAGTACGCTAGCAACCCGAGTTCGACACCCGGTGCCCCAATAAAATTGTTGTTGATATTTCACGCTCGGTGATGAAGGAAAATATCGTGAGGAAACCTCCATGTCTTTGAAGATTTTTCTAAGACATGTGAAGTCTGCCAATCCGCACTAGGTGTGCGTGGCGGACTATGCCCTTATACTCTCTGAAAAGAGAGTATAAGGCCTGTGCCGAACTATGGGACGTATTTATTATATATAATATATAAAGGCTGTAACTTTTATGTGCGCTACAAATGGACGTATAACTCAATATCACGCCAACCGATTTCGATGATTCATTTTTTATTACAAAGGATGTACTTCAAAGGTAGTTTGATGAGAGTTTGGTTAGGTTCTGATTAATTCTTCTTCCTCTTCTTCTGCCCAGCGATTTTCCGGCCTACCACCATCATCCGCTTTCCTGCTTGATCTACTCCACTTTGCCAGGTCTTCGACATCCTCCTTTGTTAGATGGATCTCAAACTTCAACGTTCTGATTAGTTCTATTTCATAATACTCCCACGCTAATTAGGAAATTCATCTGTAATAACGTTTAACGTTTGATTTGATTTTTTTTATACATACTTTCTAAGCAAGTGCTTGACTGCGATACTACCTGATGTTAAGCAGAAATGCTGTCCTGGTTGGCAAGGCGCACTTGAGGCACACACAAAATGCCTGTTGAAAATACCCACATTGTAATGGGAAGGAAACATAGACGCGGAAAAATTATTCCAGTCCTTTGCGGTACGAATAATGAAAGACGAAGCAAAGCGCTTCGTTCAGGTCTGAGGTCGGTTTTTGTTTTTTATACTCGTGTTAAACTTTTAATTTCATTTTTTTAGATATATTTTGGGTTAGTGAACTTAAGCCTTGATCAGTAACAATTTTAGCTTCAATCCAAGTACAATTACAGTGTCATCGCCATAAGTTATAAATTCGGCATTATTTATAGGGGATGCTATTATTATGAACTGGAAGGTATATTATTAATATTGTGATAAAGGTTCCTATCAACATGGCTGATATTTACAGCATCGAAAAACTATAACAATAGGTCTCGTTCCCGAAGCATCACTGCGTTTACGTTGTAACACTAAACACCGCAAACTATTATCGGAATACTATTAAAGTCGAATGAAACACGCTACCTCTTTGTCTATAAAGGTAACAAAAGAGTAAGAGGATTTATACGAACAGTGAAGTACAGTCGCGTGCAATAAAGTTCTAATACTGCTAAATGAACCGTTGAAGTAAATTGAGAATTTAATGTATTCATTTCAACTGACTTCAAAAAGTTTTTCTACGTTTATTACCTCATAACTTTCGGTTGGGTGAACCAATTTAAATTTTTCTTCTTTTAATTGAAAGCTTGCTAGTCATGACATGACATCAAAGAGAAAACCATAAAAGTTTTAAATTTGTATTTAGTGATTGACAAATTAACGAATAACTCAATATAACGTCACTCGATTTTGATGATTTTTTTTTTTGGAAAGGAGTACATCCATTCAAGGTAAGATGGATGAGATTGTTTGGTTCTGATTAGTTATATCGTAATATTCCTAATTTAATTCTGAAAAACAAATAAAGATTTAAAGTCTTGTTTTTGTTTTAATTTCTAAATGTATTTTTTTTATAATTTAAGTTTAGTAGATAGTGAGAATTTAGAAGCGTCAATAGCCTTATAGTTTGTACTTTTTTTTCCGCGAGAGGGGAAATCCGTTATGGACCTTAGGCAGCCCGTGCTGCCTAGTGTCCGACTCTCACGGACTAAAAACCCTCCTCCTCCACCACATCAATGTTCCTTGCGGCCTACCGTTCATGTTTTTTTTTGTTCTATGTAGCCTTTATTTTATTCTGTGTCTTGTCTCTCTCTCTCTCTCTCTGATCTTTATTATCGTCTTTTCCCTCTTATACGACAATTCTTTGCATAAAAGTATTGATTATGGTCTGGTATTAGATTGTACTGCGATCTGTGAAACATAAGGTCGCAGGTTGAAATCCAGCATTCACATAACCAAAGACCCATTTAAGACCTACAAACAAATTTCTAACCTTCCAAAGGACCGCCCATTGTATCGACATATGTCAAAATTAAATATTTATTATCTCTGTGCTGTATTTCTTAACTATTGTGCTATAAATTATATTCATTCATTCATTCATACAAACTAATACAGATGGCAAGGTAACAAAGGTATACCCTATATTTGTTCTAGTCGATGTATTTATTAATTATACTAAATCCACTGAAATTCATGAAGCTGACTGTACTATACCAATAACTTTGAAGTAGTTTAGATACAATGTAAACGTAGATTTGCTCAAATCAAGAAAACTCTTAGCAGCAGAAGCTGCATAAAATTTTTACCTATTTTCAAAACTAACAGAAATCAGAATCCAATAAACCCAGGTAGTTGCAATAAATATTTTATTTATTTTCAGCTTATCTACGAAGACGCTTGGGAATTTATCGTTTAGGTTATGGTTTTAACCTTTCGGGTTAGTCATCTTTAAAGCATTAGCTCTAATGAGCTGTGGTAGCTCAGTGTCGTGTTGGCTCGAGTTGCACAGTACGCTAGCAACCCGAGTTCGATCCCCGGTGCCGGCACCAATAAATTTGCTATTCCAAGTGTGCTGATTTACCACGAGCTTGGTAGTGAAAGAAAACATCGTGAGGAAACCTACATGTCCTAGAATTTTTTTCTAAGACATGTGAAGTCAACCTATCGGTACTAAGGCCGTGTGGAAGACTATGTCCTAATACTCTCTTTACACAGAAGGCCTGTGAAGTGGGACATATATAAAGGCTGTTACTTTAACTTTTAAGGACAAGGCTGCCGAGTTTTATGCCTCTGATCATAAAATCGTAATTGGGCTTTCAATGCCTAACTAATGATTTTATTGGTGACAATCTTACAGTACACTTTCTGTACTATAAGCGGAGCGCAATAGTTTTACCGGATTTGAGAGGTGGCAGAGCTCTTAAGTTGCTTAGCCTGAATCTCTATTGGAGGTTTGGTCGTGATAATTGATTTCTATACCATAAGTTATTAAATTTATTAATACACACGCAAACATATTAAATAATACAGCAACTAGTTTACCTATATCTCAGGAGACAGTACCTTCCATGTGTCACAATCAGTAATTTGTGCGAATACACTGGGTGGTTTATTAAGTTTTTAAAATATTGTACAAAAAGAAAGAAGAACTAGAATAACGTCAATAGAAAAGTCAACAAAAAGAATCGAGTGTGGAATGTGTTTTTGTATGTGAATTTGTGTTTATTATGACGCTGCATATTACGCTATCCGGGTTCCATCTCCGGAGACTACCTTACCCCCTTATTCTACCCCCCATAACTTTCGACTGGGTGGACCGACTAGATTTGTTGTGATTTCCCGAAGTGAAGATCACTTAGGTGATTTCCCGAAGTGGCATATAAGTTAGTTTAACTTAGATTGTCCCAATAGATTTTGCTAATAAAATAGCTACCGACCGAGTCGTGGTTCGGCCCTCTCGGGCGCCCTCGGATCGGACTGCTAACGCGTAACAATGGTAACCGTCCAAGCCGAGGTTACCCCTCACCAAGGGGACTCTTGTGTCGAGTTACCACCTAATAGAGGTTCAGGCTAAGCGACCTAAGAGCTATGCCACCTCTCAATCCGGTGAAGCAGTAAAGGCCAGCTTCTCTGTGCCTGCCAACTGTATTAGTTAGTCCAAAAAAAAATGATTTGTTGTTTGAGTGTTGGTGCATGTGGTCCAATTCTGTCAATGGCATCCATAAGAAAACCATAAAATTCTTAAATTTACATTAAGTATGGGCTCCGCTAATGGAAAAATGACTTAATATCACGCCAGCCAATTTCGATGATTAATTATTTATTTATTGGAAAGGATGTACTTTAAGTGTAGTCTAATAAAGGTTTGTTTAGGTTCTGAATAATTTTATTTGTTAATAATCTTACGATAATTCGTAAGTTTGATTCGATATGAAGTCGATTTTTGTTTTTGCTCGTAAATATACTTGTTCATACAACTATTAACTGATAGTTGCCTTAATAAATCAAAAAGCGTTCCCACAGTAATATCCACCCCTATGATGAATGTCTGAGACAACTCTAGAACAAAGTAACCGATCACAATAGGACGTGGGATTTTTCTTTGTTGTTAAAATGTTAAGTATTTCAGTCTAACAGTGTTGAAATCATAGTTCTCGTAAATGCAATACGAACACACCTGGCAGCCAGAAGGCTCTTTAAATAGTGTTATAATTTGAAGGTCTCGTAGAATAAAATAAGAGATAGATGTATTATAGTACAACTAGAGAATGTAATAAGTAATAATGTAAGAAAATAGGATAACATATAGAGTGTAATAGAGAGTGAGAACAATATAAATGTAAGAATATGTAACTTTTGTAATAATATTAAGATATGGAAGAAAGAGAGGAATATCAAAATCCTAAGCTTAGTCTAGTTGCCCCCTAACCTTGGGGCAACTAGACGTAGCACAGGCAGACTATACTTAGAGTAAAAGGACAGGGGCAATAAACTCTGAATTAAAATATAAGTCAGTAGTCGTGCCTCGTGTTACATTAAAATAAAGCCTAAAGCTTACTTGAACTGGTTAACAAGAATGTTAGTTATATTTATGAGAAAAAAAATTGCTAGCTTTTTTTTTAAAAAAATCAAAATGTCCATAATATTGTATGGGAAACTATAAATTGTTATTCACTTCGAATTTTCAATACCAACCAAAATTTCAAGTTTAACATTATCGTCTACGAACGAAACTTTGTAAATACAGTTTACTGTACTGCATGCGATATCAGTGAAACGTGTGGCAAAACTTTTCTTGTTTCGACTTCAGATGTTCCCGATCGTATTATAGGAGACGATGGAATCGAAATGAAGTCATATCTGTTCGACACACACTTATCAACCGTTGCCTGTCTTGTTGACAGTTTTGTGTGTGTTTATCTCTTTGTTCTTGTTTTATATACAGTACCTCTATACATAAAGTTGTAGTTTAAAATATCTTTATTTCTCTAAGAATTACAATTCACTTACGAGAAATACAAATTTTCAAATATCTAGTTCTAATTTTAGTCCAAAAAATGTACGTGACACTCAGAAAAAATCAACAAAACAATAACGTACCGTTGAATCATACATTGAACCGTATGTTTGAATGAGTGGACCGAGGTTTTTACGTCATTTTACCACATTGAGGTTTCTTCCATTGTAGCAGTTTTTAGCGTAACTTTCTCCGACGC
Source organism: Meandrusa payeni (assembly GCA_029286785.1). Lineage (NCBI taxonomy): Eukaryota > Metazoa > Arthropoda > Insecta > Lepidoptera > Papilionidae > Meandrusa > Meandrusa payeni. The sequence goes on from JAGSMX010000021.1 coordinate 7,706,214, forward strand.
ACTGTCAACTTGTGAAATCAACTGTCACCAGCGGTGTTTCTAAACGTTTACGATGTGGAGATCTTCAAGAAACGAGCCAACGATCTCAAAGGCCGACAACGCACCTTCAGCTCCTCTGGTGCTGTGGATCTTCATGGGCGTCGGTGATCACTTAAGATCAGAAGAGCCGTATGCTATTTTGCCACTTTTCATATAAAAAAAAAACTTCAAAGGAAGAGGTTCCCGATTCGTCGTTACGTTTTTTTATGTTTGCTCGTAAATATACTTGTTCATACAACTATTAACTGATAGTTGCCTTAATAAATCAAATGCGTTCCCCAGTCACAGTAATATCCACCCTATGATGAATGTCTGAGACAACCCCAGAACAAAGTAACCGATCACAATAGGACGTGGGATTTTTCTTCGTTGTTAAAATGTTAAGTATTTCAGTCTAACAGTGTTGAAATCATAGTTCTCGTAAATGCAATACGAACACACCTGGCAGCCAGAAGGCTCTTTAAATAGTGTTATAATTTGAAGGTCTCGTAGAATAAAATAAGAGATAGATCAATGTAAGAATGTATTAGAGTAAAGCTAGAGAATGTAATAAGTATTAAATGTAAGAAAATAAGATAACATATAGAGTGTAATAGATAGTAAAAACAATATAAATGTAAGAATATGTAACTTTTGTAATAATATTAAGAGATGGAAGAAAGAGAGGAATATCAAAATCCTAAGCTTAGTCTAGTTGCCCCCTAACCTTGGGGCAACTAGACGTAGCATAGGCAGACTATACTTAGAGTAAAAAAGACAAGGGGCAATAAACCCTGAATTACGCGTATATAATACCAACCCTCCCCGACACACTACACCTGGTATACACCCAGACGGAAAAAGAATCCCTTTCCAACCAGGGATACGGATCAGGGTCAGGTTCGCGCATCCTTACCGTGCACGAGGCGCAAGGCCTCACGTACGGATCAGTGGTGGTCATCAGAACAGTGACGAAAAAACTGCAACTGCACGACAGCGTCCAACATGCTGTAGTGGCGATATCCCGACACACCGTCAGCTGTGTCTATTATACAGATGACTGTGACGACGCCACAGGAAGACTGATGACAAAGGCAATGGCCGCATCAAGGGAGAGGATAGTGGACTACAACCTGAAAATGGCCATGAGAAGCAGGGACACAGCGGTCGCGGAGAAGCTAATAGCAATGCAGCGGGGCGTCTGCGACGCGTGAACCGGAACGATCTCTGGCCACCTCCAAATTCAGGCATTATATATTATATATAAAAAAAAGGAAAATAGTAACTGTAGAAGTGGCACTTTTAACAAACGCAGAGTAAACAATTTAAGTGTATTGGAAAAGAGCACGGACACAGGTCTGTGGTTGCAATATAAGAATAAATAATAAAAATAAAACTCTGAATTAAAATATAAGTCAGTAGTCGTGCCTCGTGTTACATTAAAATAAAGCCTAAAGCTTACTTGAACTGGTTAACAAGAATGTTAGTTATATTTATGAGAAAAAAAATTGCTAGCTTTTTTTTTAAAAAAATCAAAATGTCCATAATATTGTATGGGAAACTATAAATTGTTATTCACTTCGAATTTTCAATACCAACCAAAATTTCAAGTTTAACATTATCGTCTACGAACGAAACTTTGTAAATACAGTTTACTGTACTGCATGCGATATCAGTGAAACGTGTGGCAAAACTTTTCTTGTTTCGACTTCAGATGTTCCCGATCGTATTATAGGAGACGATGGAATCGAAATGAAGTCATATCTGTTCGACACACACTTATCAACCGTTGCCTGTCTTGTTGACAGTTTTGTGTGTGTTTATCTCTTTGTTCTTGTTTTATATACAGTACCTCTATACATAAAGTTGTAGTTTAAAATATCTTTATTTCTCTAAGAATTACAATTCACTTACGAGAAATACAAATTTTCAAATATCTAGTTCTAATTTTAGTCCAAAAAATGTACGTGACACTCAGAAAAAATCAACAAAACAATAACGTACCGTTGAATCATACATTGAACCGTATGTTTGAATGAGTGGACCGAGGTTTTTACGTCATTTTACCACATTGAGGTTTCTTCCATTGTAGCATAAGACTTGTCTGATAGAGGAATGATACAGACTTATCGAATAATGCGAGAAGAGCAAAGAATAATCATATTTTCATCCGACTACCAGCTACCGATTTCCATTACCGCACATCTCGGCAGAATTCCAAATTCCACCATCTTGATGGTGGCGTTCCACGACTGTACGTTTTTAGCGTAACTTTCTCCGACGCACTGTCAACTTGTGAAATCAACTGTCACCAGCGGTGTTTCTAAACGTTTACGATGTGGAGATCTTCAAGAAACGAGCCAACGATCTCAAAGGCCGACAACGCACCTTCAGCTCCTCTGGTGCTGTGGATCTTCATGGGCGTCGGTGATCACTTAAGATCAGAAGAGCCGTATGCTATTTTGCCACTTTTCATATAAAAAAAAAACTTCAAAGGAAGAGGTTCCCGATTCGTCGTTACGTTTTTTTATGTTTGTTACCTCATAACTTTGGACTGAGTGAACCGATTTTGATGATTCTTTTTGTATTAGAATGCTTCCCGTGTCCTGTTTCGTCATCTATGAGAAAATCATATAAAAACTTAAATTTGCATTAATTATGTGCGCGAGAAATAGACGAATTACTCAATATCATGCCAACCGATTTCGATGATTCATTTTTTTATTGGAAAGGGTGTATTTCAAGGGTAGTTTGATGAGAGTTTGGTTAAGTTCTGATTAATTCTATTTCCTAATATTCTTACTATAATTCGGAATTACAAAGAGGGCGTCCGCGCTTTTTTTGACGAACTAACACAGTTGGCACAGAGAAGCTGGCCTTTACTTACTGCTTCACCGGATTTGAGAGGTGGCACAGCTCTTAGATCGCTTAGCCTGAACCTCTATAAGGCGTCCGCGCGTAAAACGTTTGATATGATTTGAAGTCGCTTTTTGTGTTTGCTTGAAAATATACTAGTTCATAACGCACCTAAAGAAGTATAACTTCAAAAATATGTAAATGGAACCTCTTATTTTAAACGGTTGTAAATAACTTCATTTATTTTAATAAAGGTACAAGAACATAAATTCATCCAAAGGGATTGTTACGTCATAGTTTTACTTTTTAGAAACAGTAGTCTTTCACAATATACTTGTACATGCAGTAGCTCTATTTACTCGTAGAACTACATCTTCTTCATAACTACTTCCAATGATATCTTGGTGATTTACCTGAACATTATTGTATCTTTAATTCATAATTAATAATTGATTTAACCATCGCATAAACTTGGCATTATAAACAATAATTTAACTTTATTAGTTCGTAATCTGACTTCGAATTAATTTTTTATAAAGAGTGTGACGGTATTCTTTAAAATAATTTCTTGTACAACGTTACGCCGTCTGAATAAAGCTAGTGTATTAGTTATTGGACTATTTCATTCCACAAAACCTACAAATTATTACAGATGATAACCTCATAGGAATGGCAGATGCGTTGACGACTTTTGAACAGTTGGGGCGACGCGCTATAACCATGCCACCTGCATATAGTGCGTCAACCGGTATATCGTGAACAGCACGTTATAGTCAGTTGCCTTACTAGCCTCATACGATGACGAAATGAGGCAGGAACTTAACCTTACCAACTTAATAAATATTTCATTGGGCAATATATTAACATATATAATCAGATTCTAAGATCACTTAACGTTGTATTAATTTTAATATTTTTGCTTATTAATTTAACCGTGTCTTGTAAGGAAATAAAATTTAGTAAATTGTAAATTTGTTTTATGTTTATTCAACGTTATCGAGTAATAAAGTAAGCAGTTGAAAGTTTTGGTTTAAATTTAAAAATCAGCTCCTTTAAGTTGTGCTCGGCGAATGATGATGCGCTCACTACCTGTCACTTATAGGGTAATATTGGTGAAAAGTGGACAACGTGCAAGACTACCTTCGTGATGTTGAATTCTTTTGTTTTGACGGGGGGAAATCTTCTACAAGATACCTTATACGCCTTCTGGGCATGGAAGGCAGCAGTTATGTCTGATTTTTAAAAACATCCCCGGTAATGGTAGGGGGCTGCGGGATCTCCAGCGTAACACACCGGTGCTCCTCTGCACTATACCGTGAAACACGTTTCTTGGAGTGCTAAGGCGACACGGATCACGTGTGGTATTCCTGCCAGATTCTATGTAGCAGAGGACAAGGGCCTCGTCATCCCCACTCATTTCGCCCTTAAACCTGAGGTGCCTTTTACGACATACAAGAAATTTCATAGACTAATTTTGTGAGTCCAGGACTACAGACCGATCTTGAGTTCTTATCCAAATCAACTTTTAGTTTTTCAGTAGAAGTATATTAGTGTCTTAATTTTATGCCGGGTGAATAGATTTAATTTAAAGAACCCACTGAGGTTTCTTCACCTGTCATAAATGTGACCCAAAATAAGTTAATATGTCTATTAAAAAAACATGTCTCGAAATTTAAAATCCCAGGAACTATACGTTAACGTTCTCTGCAGTCGCTTAAATATTCCCTTTGCTCGTGAGTTTTGCTTACAGTCCTAAATGAATACGTTATTTAACTCAGTAAGTGTAGTCCGGTGCTGCAAATGAGACTTCCGGTTACAATGCATTTCGTAGACGGCTCGTAGACGGTGTCGTAGACATACAAAGCTTCAAGAATGTCTTAAACAGAATTTTGTAGTAGATACTATGCACCGTCTAGCATATAAAAACATATGTATTATTATTTTTTTTAATTAAGCTCTCATTTCTTAACAAGCGTATAAGGCAAAGATAGTAAACGCTATCAATTTTAACCGTAGTATGAAATCTCACATGGGAGACTTATATTAAGTCCTACATATTAGGAAAACGATGTGTTTATAGAAATGATTTATTGTGTTATTTAAACTGCGTCGAGACCGTCAAATTAAACTTTTGACTTCGTGACCCGATTTTCTTTCTCTCTCTCTATCTCTGGGTGAACTCGATCTTTTTTCATTTGAAAGCTGGTGCTTCCCATGTAGTCCCATTTAAATTTGATCTGACAATGGGATCATATAAGTTTTAAATTTACATCAAGTATGTGCGCCACAAATGGACGAATAACTCAATATCACGACAACCGATTTCCGTGATTTGATTTTTTTTAAAAAGGATGTACTTAGAAGCGTCAATAGCCTAATGATTTAGGGTACGGCCTGCGAATCGTAAGGTCGTGGGTTCGAATCCATCATTGGACTATTGCCGTGAAATATGTCCTAGCACAAGCTTAAGCTTAGTTGGAATGGTTAACAAGATTGTTAGTAACATTTCTGAAAAAAAAAGAAATATTGCCAGCTTTCTTTAAAAAAAAAATAAAAAAAAAAAACTTCAAGAATACTTTGGTTAGGTTCTGATTAATTTTATTTCATTATATTCTTATTTTTTTTTTAATTTATTATGGAGGGTTTGATCAGAATTGATCATATCACCCTCATAAAAAAATCTTATAATAAATTTTTACACAACAGTAAAACAATACAATATTAAGTACACCACACACAACATCAAAACACAAATACTCAATATGACTAAGTCCTGCGTTTCAGGCCCGCTCTAACAAGGTGGTATAGCATTCTTGCCTGATCCGACTCCGGAAAGGCAAGAATGCTATTACACACCCCCACTTGCGACAAATCAATGTTAAATTTCGCCGTGAATAGTACTCTTTCGGCTTCGTTCCGGACACATTCGACCATTATGTGGTAAGCGTCCTCAACTTTCCCGCATTGTGAACAATTAGGGGTTGACACCTTATTATATTATATTATTATATTCTTATAATAATTCGGAATAACAATGAAGGGCATAATTTCGATGTACGTTTGATTCTATTTAAAGTCGGTTTTTACTCGTAATTTTCAATCGTAAATATACTTGATCATAACGCACCTAAAGAAGCATAATTTTAAAAATATGTAATTGGATACTCTTATTTTAAAGTCGTTAGAAAATAGCTTTATTTATTTTAACAAAGGTACAAGAAAATAAATTCAAATGAAGGGATTGCTGTTAAGTCATTTTACATTTTAGAAACACTAGTCTTGCGCGAGACTTGGTTTCTGTCGGACTAATTAAATGCATTGTATGTAGACGAGATCACGTGATGTCTCACAGCCTCCGGGCGTTGCCTCTTATATTACGTCGTTACAGTCTCAGCACGACGCAGTTGTTTTTTCATTATATGTTCTAAAGGTACACTAATTTGCCGCTGTTTTTTATATGCTTTTAAACATATTAATGTTAAAAATATAATGATTTATTATATTTACAAAAATGTTGACATTGAAATATAATTTTTGTAATAATTTCTACGCAAATTCTTAACGATGATCTCATTTAATGATGAATTCGATCCTGTATGATTCCAGGAACTAGTTGGAACAAACAGACAAAAATTATAAAAAATGTATATGCATTTACTAAAAAATCAGTTTTTTTAATATTACAAAAAGACACTCTAATTTTAATTTTTTGTATAGATTACGATCGTATATACAAATTTCTACCTTCAAACCTTTTTCTAAGGTCCCTCGATCTATATTCAAGGTAACGGAAGTTTGATGTAAAATATTATTTCTTTTTATAAAAGGAAAAGTTTTCTTGTTTTCCTTGAATATTGTTATTGGTCGTGTTATGTGGAAAATTCCATTCCATTAGTATAGTTCTAAACCTTTTTTCAACACGTTCGTTGTTTGTGTTGTTAAAGAAAGAATAAAATAAGTTTTTATTCCCTTTCTAGTATAGGAGAAAGAAAGAAAAATTTATTTTTCGCTGTTAGTAACAATAATCTGACAGCACCATATATTTTATTACGCTGAATTAGATTTGATACTACCAACAACAAATCGTGGGGCCATTGCTTAAAAAAAGATACTTGCGCTTGGTCCGTACTCTGGTCTTTTCCAAATTTCTATACGGTGCCGAGACCTCGACTATGAGAAGGATAGTCGTGTGATAGACGCCTTCGAAATACGGTGTTTTTTTTCGTGTGCGTTTTGGGGATTTTTTCTCTCTGGCTTGTTCGATTCGTTGAATGTGCCGTTAGTTAGGTGCCGTCACTTCGTTATGCAGTATACGAGACGTGGTGCTGGCGAAGGCTGCTCCGTATACCCTGAACTGCCATGAGAACCAACGAGTCAATGCTGAAGGAGCTTAAGATGCTCCACACGGCTATCTGAAATATGCCCTCAAAGAGCCCTTAGCTTCTTTGGACACGTTATGCGGTCTTCAAAGCACTGTCTGCAGAAGCAGACCATTTTAGGCAAAATGGATGGTAAACTTCCCCCGAAAATTAGCTCTTAGGTTCGAATCCACCATTAGACTATTGACGTGAACCATCTCCCAGCACAAGCTTAAGCTTAGTTGGAATGCTTAAAAAGAATGTTAGTAATTTTTTTTAAATATATTGTTGACATTATTTAAAAAAAAAACAAATTAACTTGTGATCATGACGATGAACTCACCTCCTGTCACATATGAGACCTAATTGTTTTGGGTGAAAAATGGATTAATGTCAATAATTATAATTTTTTTTAAATTGTTAGTCTCTAAAAACTTTATAAAACAACTTAGCACTTACATTAGTATTATAAAACTTGTTTCTAATAAATTTTAGCTTAAAACTAATGAAACTTCAGTTGGCAAGTAGCCAAGTAACGTTTGCACGGTGTTTTTAAATATAAAAGTCAACAGAAAAATTAGGTTCAAAGATTCTTCTGACCAGAATCATGAAAATTGTGCTTCAGCGGTTTAGTCGTTTAGTTGTATTAAATAATCTCAATATGCTTTAATTAAACATTGTACTTTACCGTCTTTACAAAAATAACTGCTTAACCTAAATCACTTAGACCTTTAACGAAGGGAAATTTATTTGGCTTAAAAATGTAAACACATTCTGTTTTACCGTAACACAGCTGGGTTTGTGGAATACACCAAATACCCGTATCCTACGCTTCCGGCAATTAACCCTTTTTTTCCCTTATTTAGAGAAACATTCACACCAAATTAGTTAAAATTGAATAATATTCACAGTGTGAATCACTGGCAGTATAATGGCTTAGGGTTTAGGATCTGCCGGGTTCAAGTACCAGCCGGGTCGTAACAATAAGTTGACGTTTTGGGGATTCTTAAATATGAAAAATTACTTGTTTGTCTGTCTACCCCTTTGTAGTCAACTTTTGACCACGATTGAATCAAAATATACGAATTCGGATACAAAAACTAACTCCTATAAAACACGTAAATAAGAAAAATAAACATTTTCGTGCCCAATCCTATTTCTTCAGCTCCATTAATCATTGCGAAGCCTCTTTGAGTCTCTGCGACAGCTGGGAGCTAAATGGAATCCACGGTAAACTACCACACACTATAAATCAAACCGCCCTTCCATTTGCAAGAAACAATGGAATGATTTAATAAGCAAATAACGCAATAATATTAACGAAACATTAACTCCGAGAAGTGTCGTATATGGAGGTGGGCTAAATCTATAGTTAGAATAGATTTTTGAAGTGAGAACATCTTTATCGCACGTTGAGTACTTTTCAACCGACTTCAAAAAAGGAGGATGTTTTTTTTATGTTTGTTACCGAATAACTTTCGATTAGGTGAATCGATTTGGATGATTCTTTTTTTTTATTTGAATTTGGTCCAATTCTAACAATGGAAGTCTGTCAAAGATGTATTTACACAATAAACAAACAATATATACAATGTGGTATGTATATATCGTGGTAGCTCATTGCAGTTGGCTCAAGTTGCATAGTACCCTAGCAACCCGAGTTCGATCCCCGGTGCACCACTAATAAATTTGTTATTGCAATTCTATGTGCTGATTTACCACGGGCTCAGTGGAGGAAAACATCGTGAGGAAACCTACATGTCCTAGATTTTTTTTTAAAACATGTGAAATCTGCCAATCCGCACTAGGACGTAGCGAACTATGCCCTTATACTCTCTTTACGGAGTGGACTGCGCCCAGTAGTGGGACATATATATTATATAAATAAAGGCTGTAACTTTAGCTAATGTCATTTACCACCAGACAGAAGAATATCAGAAATGTACAATGAAACATTTCTGATTGAAAATTTCATTATATCTCGAATCATTCAACGATCTTCGTTAATCAGAGCGATGATGACAAACATGCCTTATTTAGAGTTAATTGTATTTTGATCTTAAGTATCAGTTGGTTATTTAACGGCACGTTTCGTTGTTTGCGCGGCGATGGTCATTCGTCCATGTCTGACGTATCGGGGGGTGGACTGGTATACGTGATTCGGCATTCAATTTGAACGGTAACCAAAATGGGATATAATTAGAGGAAACAGCATATGCAATACACGAATGTATCAACTACCGATGATTTGAACTTCCTTATAAATAACAATCTATAATATAAAAGGTAAAGTGTGTGGCTTTGATCCGTATATTCAACGATTTCAGGGAATCTTCACATTGACCTGGCGAGTAATCCTGTACGTTTTAAGTTTCGTCTTTGGTGACGATCGAAGCACTCCTCTTTTTAAACTGTCAAATACAGCTTTTATTTACTATGATGACATTCTATTGTTTTATAACCCGAATTTGTGTTGACACATGCCTTTTGTATACTTATGTTATGATGAACCAAATTGAAGTGTAATGAAGTATAATAAATCCCTAAATGATAAGAATGATATTGTATTTACTGATATGTACATGGGTGTAGATATTGTAATAAATAAATTTTCACCCGCTCGAGAAGAGAATGAATACGGAGAGAAATAAATAATTTAACATATAGTGAGAGTTAAATTAAATATTTGATGATGTAAGTTTATTGTTTAAATAAAATAAAACAAAATCTATCCCGGCGAATCGGGCTGGGTACGCTAGTATAGAATAAACATAATTAGTTCATCTGTAATAGAACAATTATAATAACTGATAAACACAAAAATCTGACTTCAAATCAAATGTACGGCAAAATTTACCTTTCACCGTCAATGGCGGATTGAAAGCAAACAAACTATTATTACCGAAGTTTAATTGTTATGCTACGAAATTATGACGCTTACAATTTCTTTCTTTTTCCACATTCATGCTCGTTGTTGTCGACATTACCTTGTGTTAGGTAAACAACATTATTTATAAGGCAACGTTCAGTTTATTGGCAATACTGGCGCTTAGTATGTGGCCTCAGCCATCCATGCCTTTATCGATTTGGAAGTGATCAAAACCGTTATAAAGTCTTTCGCAACGTCGAGTATACAAAAATTAATAAATCGCGATAAAATTATGATGGTCACACTCGACCAGCCCTGTAGTTCTGGGCTCGTAGACTAAGGCTACGGTCTCCCCTGCCTGTCGTAGAAGGTGACTGAAAGGGACCTCATGTTCACGGGCGACAAGGGTGGGGAAGAGACCTCCCCGAGACGTGCTTTCAAGCATATTGCAGAGGGGCTCCGGTTCGTTCTACTGGAGATTCCGAAGCCCCTTACCATGCACCGAGGAAGGGCCACCAGATGGATTTTAGTGAGTAATAACTTCACATAACCTCTCCTTCCCCCAAGAAGATCTAGAAAAAAAATAAGGTCACACGTGACAGGTCACAGGTGAGGTTTAATTTACGCCCAGAGAGACGGATCACAACCGTAATTTAATCTTACGGTACGTAATAATTAACGAAAGCTGCTACAAACACAACTAAGGAGGTCCTAACAAAAGTAATTCAAGTTCACAATTGCGGTTTAATCGAATTTCTGACCTCACTTTATTAAGTTCACAACCTGCTCCCCTGTATCCCACAGGTGTTAATTAGCGTAAGTAAACATAAGGCTCTTGACTGTGAAGCTTACGAGAAAGCTCGCTTTAAGTACTTTATATAAAAATAATAAAGTCTTATTAATAATTAAATAAAATTGAATAACGGTATGACAACAGCAGCTGCTTTGCGGGAATGGGTCGGACGATTACGAAATTCCGTCTGCTTCATTTTGGACATTTTTTTGATTTTCTTTAAATAAGTTACCATTTATTATGCATTTTTGGAGAGTTAAGAAAACGATTATGTTTTTAAATATATCTGCCAGCCAAATTTGTTTTTTTTTAAGAAATTTTAGTGTCAATAATGTAGAATTTCAAAAAAAATATTGAGACGAGAAACGAGATTATGTTTTTCATCTCGCATTTTTTTATTTGGACCAATAATTGTTGTTTTAATATTGATACACAACTTGTGCTTAATAATTTTTCTATAAGAAAAAAAATTTCATCTAAATTTTTGATGTTGCATTTCTGACTTGTTTTGACAAAAATTAAAACGTAATAACTCAATAAGAAACAAAAATAATACATACGGATAAATTGAGAACCTCTTTTTTTCAAGTCGGTCGAAAATGATTCACTTTTGCATAATATACTCGTATATTGGGGTTAAAATTATCATATATAGTCATATAAGAAATACGTCGAATTACCAATAACCCTGTTGTTTTTTAAATGTTTAAATGACGAACTACACAGTTGGCCAGAGAGGCTGGCCTTTACTGCTTCACCGGATTGAGAGGTATCATAGCTCTTAGGTCGCTTAGCCTGAACCTCTAAATAAACATGTATAAGTTAAAGTTAAAGCCATTATATATATAATATATTTGTCCCACTGCTTGGCACAGGCCTTCTCTGTGAAGAGAGTATAAGGGCATAGTCCGCTACGCGGCCCTAGTGCAGATAGGCGGACTTCACATGTCTTAGAAAAATAGAAAAATTTCCTTCACCGCTGAGCGCATAGTAAATCAGCACATAAAAATGCAACAACAAATTTATTGGTGCCGGCACCGGGGATCGAACTCGGGTTGCTAGCGTATTATGCAACTTGAGCGACCCGCCCGGACACTGAACTATCACGGCTTTTAGTTCCCTGTATACGTACCAGATTATATTCCGAAGGGTCTTTTTAAATGTTGCCAAAACAATAAGCAGTATATACCAGTTTGGTTTTACCGAGATAGGTGTATCCGCGTTTGGATGTCCGCCAAATCTCCGAAGCCTTTATGTTGTGCTTAGAAACGGCATCCCACTAACGGAATACTTGAAATATCTCGGAACGGTCGAACCATAAATTGTAACACAAAGCATTTCTGTAACTATTGCTCGGTACAACTTGTTCCGTTCGAATGTAAACGGCTCTATTACTTTTTATTATTTGCTTAAGTTACGATTATATACACAGATAATATATATTGGCGGAAGCTATTGTAATAGCCTATTGGCTAAGAGGTTCGACTTACGTGGTATGGCTTGTACCAAGTAACTGCCGTTTTTCAGTCAGTCACGAGTCATCTACAAGGTTCACGTGAACCTCGCAGGTACGGGCCTCGGGGTGTATACCCCATTACCCGGGTTATCAGCGCAGGTGGCGACTGCTCCCCTGGTCGTGGGTACCGTTTTAGAACGAATTTTTAGGAATAACTATTTTTACGTCGAGGCTAATCCCTCAAGCGTCAGCCACGACGAATCTATCTGCTACTCCCGGTCTCGATTGAGACGGAGGTCGAGAGGGGGGCGAATATAGGCCTAGCTGTTCAAAAGCTCCCTAGAATAGGGGAATTTGAACCTAGCCGTTTTTGACGTTACAACGTCTTATAAATTGATGAATACTGGATGTCATTCGCCCAAAATGTCCGTTACGCTCGAATTGTCGATAGTCGTTCAAAGTGTGTAAGCGAGAGCGCAAGAAATACAAAGAACGCAATTTTTAAGAATTAAAGTAATTGGTAAAAAAGTTTATACCCTATATATCGCGATAGACTTATTATAATAATGTAGTAGTGTAATTTACTTCCCTCCGAAAGGTCCTCAAGGCACTGCAAGCACAATTGTAAAAGGTTATAAGGTGACTATTTAGACATAGACAAAGACATTTATTTATTAGCATCACAATACAAAAACACATCACAGACAGAATATAACACACATTAAAAAAGAATGAAAAATAGACAAAACACAGTTAAAGTTACACGGACAAATAATACAAAACATATGATGCCAATATCGGACACCGTCTCAGCATATGTTGTCGCAAGGATGCGACAGCGCTGATTTTCAGTGGTGCCCGGGACTACCTAAAGACGTGCGCACGCAATACTACTTTTATATGGAATTTATACAGACAATAAGAGTATAATAAATATGATACATAAATAAAACAGTTATGAGATTAAAATATATTTTATACAATAAAATAATAGATGAAAAAATTTCATAAATAAATATATTATTGAGTCAAAAATAAACTAAAATAAATAATATGATAATTAAACGTTATTAATTAAATTATTTGAAATCTGTAATGCTGTATGTTCTTTTCCTGAGTAGACACTTCTTCGGTTTAGCTATTTCTCAGCTTAAAACCAAGTTCCGCTTTATATTTATGAACATTTCTTCTACACTTTGCCCAGTCTTCGACATTCTCTTTCATTAAATTATTCTCTACTACATATATCCGCTGTCACGACGTCCATCCAGCGTTTCGTAGTCGGTAAGCCTACGGTCTATGTGACTACAGCTTGCAAAAATTATGTATAGAACTAACAAATGTAAATATTTTATAACAATTATGAAGCGTTGCTTTAAATATGTCCATGACCTTAAAGCGATAATAAGGCTGACCTTGTCTGGAATACCTAAAGTTCAAAAAAAAATGGAAGATAGGAGGGCTTCTGAGAACGAAGTTCGTTACGGCAGACTTGGAGATGTGGGATTTTGCCGCACGACCGAACTGAAAAAATGATAGACTAAAACCGTAAGAAAAATATATAACGGAAGTACTATAGTCGTTTACACGGCGGCCGATAGCGTGACTATTAAGCATGTAGTTCAACTCTCTGATCACAGTCACAGGTGGCGCTTTATACTGTAATTTTATACCGTCGAAAAAAAATGTTTTTGGTTAATTTCTTTTGACTACAATTATTATAATAAAAGTTATTTATATAATGAATATTAAAAAAATGATTTATATAAAAACCAATCAGCAAACTTTAAAAAAAATCAAGAAAATATATATAAATAAAAATAATAATTTTCGTTACAAACTGTTGTGTTTTCAATATTATCCGAAGGGAGGCCACATAATTTTTAATTAATTAATTCAATCTTTATTTGCTCAAAATAAAAATATACAAAAAGGTCGATTTAATGCCAGAAGGTATTCCCTGCGTCTCTACCCTAGCTTGTATCGTGTATATGCGTCATGGTTAGTAATTGTGACATAGAAACAAAGCCCTTGCCTTTGTCTTTTAACTCGCGAAAACCACTTACATGCGCATTCACAAAGATTAATAAACTATCGGGGTAACTGGAAGCGAAACGTCACGAAGTTCTCGCGACGTTATCCTAACAAATAACTTCCAGATAATGAATTCCCATGAGTCGAGAACAAAACCGCTGAGCCGATAACTTCGAAGCCTAACGTAACTTCGCTCACAGTTAATTTATTATCACAAGTCGTTTGATTCAGCTTTACGCCCTATCTAGGAAAAAGTTTCGACCACGCGTTCTAACGCCAACGTACTACCAAGATTTAAAATGATTTATATATATAACTAGTTGCGCCATTGATTTACTATTATTTAAACTATAGTCGTGAGCAAAAATAAAGGGTCGGTTAATAAAGTACCCACCCGAGGCACCCTTGTGTCGAGTTACTAGCGATAGAGGTGCAGGCTAAGCAACCTAAGAGCTATGCCACCTCTCAACCCGGTGAAGCAGTCAAGGCCAGCTTCTCTGGCCAATCTGTGTAGTTCGTCATTAAAAAAAAAAGGTAATAAAGTTTGAATATATCGGAAGATAAATACGCTAGCTAACTAAAAAATAAAATGTCAATAAAGTCTTTAAGCCCAAATATGCTTGTAACTTTAACAACGGACAGGAGATGATTATCACCAGTCTGCAACAGTCCACTGCTGGACATTTATTTATTTATTTAAATCAACAAAAATTATAACACCGTTACAGATAATACCAATATGATGTTATAAAAACTTAGTTAAACATATATTATTAAAATTAAGAGAAATAAAAAGCTGCTTTATGTATTGACAATAATATATAAATATATTACAGTCAAACACCTTCTACGCATTTGTAGGCAGCTTCGATAAACACAGACTCAGTGCAACAAAATATATCAATATGCAGTAAGATGGTATTAACATACCCAAGCGCGCGCGACAGCCGAGAGTTTCTGAACAAGTTAGTCCTGGAGACAGGCAATAGGAACAATGGTGGACGAAGTGGAAAGCACCGAAGCCCTGTGCTCTTCGGAGAGCACGTCCCGGGGGGTGGAGGTTAATCTCTCCCCCCTGCGCCGTCGCAGTGCAAGATGACACGGGCCAGTCGACGTCGCCTTCTTCCCTGGTCCACTTTGGCGGGCGACAAAGGGACCCACCCTTTTAGTCGCCTTCTACGACAGGCAGGGGATACCGTAGTCTTATTCTACGAGCCCAGAACTACAGGGCAGTAGATTCGGATAAAGTAAGGCAGCAGAAATGTTTGCAGATTATAGAAAGCGCAACGAGATTTCTCCGTCTGGATATTAAATTCAGCTATTGTCTCACGTTATCAAAGCCAAATAAAGTTGCTATTTCCGAAGGGTTCGCAATTCACACACGTATCTGATATTTCAGTACGTGAACGGAAATATTGATTTTAGGTATTGCCCGACGTCGGGTTGTTTTCACAGTTTTTAGGCCACTAAGTCGTTTAGCTCTTACATATATATTTTTTTAATCTATACTTATTTTTTTATTAGAGAAACCAATAATAGACGTAATTATGTGACCTTGGGAGAGGCGAATATAATTATGCCTTTTGCCGTGGAGACCTTGGCTTCCCCGTCAGCTGTCCAAGGAGATTTCCGCCCGCCTCATCGACGCCTCAGGAGATCCAAGGGCGTGCGAGCATTTCGGACAAAGGTTGAGCCTGGCCATTCAACGGTGAAATGCCGCTAGCCTCTTGGGCACCCTGCCCTGCGAGCGCAGTGATTTGGGGTAGATTTTTACATTATTTAGTTTTATTTCTAGTTTTAAATATTAAAATTATTGTTTTAATTGTTACGTAATTTTCATTGTAAATATTTCCCATAAGAGATTACTTAGAGTAATATCTTCACGCTGAACAAAACATTTAAGTGTTGTATTACGTAATAATTTTCCATTACACATTCGTTTGATTGACATGTTATTCTATTGTTTATAATTTATTTTGTAGATTATTTATTCAGTTATGTTTTTTCATGGTGTATAAACTAGTGCTTGACCACGATCCGACATGATATTATGTGGTGATATAGTCGCGCTAGTCTAGTAAGTGCCTATTCACTCTACTCTTGAAGGCCCCCACGTCGGACTTGGACGGAAAGAATGACGACGACAACTTGTTCCACTCCTTTGCTGTACGCACGATGAACGATGACTCATTGGGTATGAAAGGGTGAAGAGCCGCCGAATATCTAAACGTCCGAAGGTAGAATAGGGATGGGGAACAAATCGTGTAATTCCCGTGCACACTCTCCAAAATGTAACCTGTAAAACACCGAAAGGCTAAGCTAGAATAAAATAGTTAATATAAGGGCATAGCCCGTCGCAGCCCGATTCGGATTGGCATTATTTTACATGTCTTAAATTTTATAGTACTCAATGCAGGTTTTCTCACGATGTTTTCCTTCAGCGCCGAGCCTGTGTCATTACCAAATAATTTCATCGGTGCCAGCAACCGGAGATCAAACTGGGGTTACTTGCTTATTATGCAACTTATGGCCCAAACATTGAGCTACACTTTCATCTTCTAAAAGTTACTCCGACTGTGTCCTACACTTCACTCATGATTATATATTAATATATGTATATTGTAGTTTCGATTAAAATTATATATAAATAGAATTATATTTTTATATAAAAGAAAAACCTTCGCTTCGTCAACGTACATGCACACCGTTTCCCCGAAACTCAATAAATGAATTCTTAGCAACACCTGCGACCAAACCAATTCGCTTCATGAAATTCTGTAATGTCAAGGAAATGGAACAAATCAACGCACGAAATATAAACGAACCTTTCAAAGCCAGATTAATTTATTTCTAATACTTTCTCATTCCATCATCGGACTCAAACACGCACTTGTTAGATAAGTGTATTATAATTGCTCTTTTTACTATGTGAAACCACTTGACATTCGGCAATATATGTTAGGTAAACAATATTATTCGTGGGGTTTTCGGTTTATCGGCAATACTGGCGCTTTGTCTATAGCGTCAGACAGCGGTGCGTCTTTCTGTGGCCTGATCTATGGTCAACTTTGGAGTTGGACCGTGACTACACCGAGATAAGAATGGCGCTCCTGGCGGAGCTTGGCTCAGTTGCCTTCAAGCAGTTAAACCCTCGTTCTTTTAAAGTAAATAGTAAAATCTCTATCTAGTGTCGGTCCCTCATGTCTGAGGATCGTGGTCATCATCAGGGTTGCACCTGGAGCGGATGATTTGCCTCCACCGGCTTCTGTCCAACGCGTCTCTGACAGCACTGTAAAATTTGGAGGACGATGAGTCTTTTACCTGATCGGACCACCTTGTTGGTGAACGGCCGAACTTTCGTCCCCTCTGCGCATTGTGTGTCCGAAATACGCCAGGATTCGTTGTCGGCATATGGTAGACAAACTAGTCTTAATTTGCAGTTGGTTTAGGATAGATGCATTGGTCATTGGATGCATTCGATTTCCTCCCCGTCAAAACAAAAAAAAAAAAAGATGCATTGGTGCGTTTCGCAGTCCAGGGTATCCTTAACATACGTCTCTAGCACCACATCTCGAATGCATCGATCCTTACACAATGGAAATAAATAGTTTGTAAGTGAAACTTTAAAGTGTTAATTTTCACTAGGACAAATGCAAAAATCAGATTCTCCAAAGCAACAAAAGTTGCGAAGCGCACTCAGCTGCGGTATTCAAATTAAACGCCCATTGTTTTTGGCGCCCAAATTGCTCCCTCAGGACTTGTGCTGAGTTTTCTCCCTTATTTATATTAACACGACATGTTGGGGTGCAGTATGTATTAAGGTCAGTTATTCATTTGTAACACCTATATTATAAGCACACAATTTTAACTGTGCAGACATCAAACAACATGCACATAAATTTAAACTCCGTCTATTTTGAAGTTGGTTAAAAAACCAAACTAATTGTAAAATACCTGGATCCGAAAGGCCGCCCGATGGACTCCAACGCTTACCTACTAGATAATAAATGCTACTTATAGAAGCCAATACCCTAATCCTACCATCGTAACGGCTCGAGTCCCGCGACTTCTCATATTTGAGTGACTTTTTTCCGGGCACTATTAACTGTTTCCGAACTTGTATGATTTGGGGACCTTTAAGAAACATGCCTTTCTCAAAGGCAGGCTCCGGCATTGTAGATCCTCATGGGCGACGGTTATCACTTAAGACGACGGTAATCAAGTGTGCCGTAAGTTCCAGTGCCCCTGAAGTAAAACTTATTTAGCTTAATTAATTTTTTTTTCTTTCAATAAATCGCAACCACAGACTGATGTCCGTACTCTTTTGTAATATTCTTGAATTCATTGCTTTGGTTTTTTTTTTTAATAAGGGTCCTCTACAGTTACTACATTTTTTTTATTTTAATGCCTGATTTTTGAGGGCTGTGCTGGAGAATGTTATAAGTTTCTCCGCGACCGCTGCGTCCCTGTTTCTCATGGCCATTTTTAGATTATAATCTATAATTTTCTCTTTTGATGCGGCCGTTGCCCTTATCACCAGTCTTCCTGTGGCGTCGTCACAGTCATCTGTGTAATGGACACAGCTGACTGTGTCTGGATATTGCCACTACAGCATGTTGGACGCTGTCGTGCAGTTGCAGCTTTTTCGTCACTGTTCTGATGACCACCACTGATCCGTAAGTGAGGCCTTGTGCCTCGTGCACGGTAAGGATGCAAAAAAAATATGTTTATATGTTCGAGTCGTGGTAGCTCAGTGTCCGGGCGGTCGCCTCAAGTTGCATAGTATGCTAGCAACCCGAGTTCCGGCACCAATAAATTTGTTGTTGCAATTTTATGTGCTGTTTTACTGCGCGCTCGGCGGTGAAGGAAACATCATGAGGAAACCTATACGTCTTAGAAGAATTTTCTAAGACATGTGAAGTCTGCCAATCCGTAGTTGGGCCGGACTATGCCCTTATACGTTATTTAAAGAGAAGGCCTGTGCCCAACAGTTGCAAAAAAAATAAAGGCTGTAACTTTAACTTAACACATTGTTCGAAATAAAATGTGCGCGCGCTCTGCTCTTTCTTGTTTGTACAGTGTGATACAGACAATAGGCATACACTGTGTCTTGGATATACCAAACATAACTGTCTATGAGAAACACAGAAGGAAAATGTGTGCTCGCACCTCTCTCTACAGTCATATACGAACGCAACTCTCTTTCTATCTTCCGTAACTTATATGTTTCTTTCAACATCCCTTCGCCTCGCCAGTTCACACTTATCATATTGCATTCAAAAAAAAACTTCATATTCTCTAACTTGCGAGACCATGAGAATGTTATTCGCGCTATACAAAATGTGCGCCAAGAGGACGACCGAATTTAACATGCAAATCTAACTGCCGACGTAAACGAGAGAGGTTTTAAAACACTGTGTGCACTTGAATACTAATTCGAAATTTAAATTTTGACTCCACAGTGAAGGTTGTTCTTGGATATCTTGTTAAAGCAAATATAACATTTGATAATATTAAAATATCTTTGCTCATTTAAAAGCGGTACCTGGCCGACCGAGCTTCACTCGGCATCTTATGTAGTAAGGCGCACTAGCTTAATAAATGCCTATTCACTCTACTCTTGTAAATACCCTCATTGTAATCGGAAGGAAAGACAGACGCGGGCAAACTATTCCAGTCCTTTGCTGTACGAAGAATGAAAGACGAAGCAAATCGCTTCGTTCGAGTTTAAGGGATGTTCACAACAAAAGGATGAAATCCCGCAGTGCGTCTAGAAGTCCGAACGTACGGAATACGGAACGTATACGGAATAAAAATAAAAACAAGAATGACTATGTGTAATTCAAGAAACCACATTCAAAGTTTATTCCTGCTTAATATAGTTATAAATATAAATTATGACCTCTTCTATTCTTTTCTTCTTATTCTTATTAATAATTATTTATATACATGTTTAACGAATAAGTAAGGTTCGTACAACTTAATAATAAGTTATATCGAAAAGTAACTGCGTACTTACTTTTACGACTTAATTTAAAACCATTCCCACACCGTGCGAAGTTTTCTCATTTAACTTAAAAGATGAAGATGTTTTTAGGTAAAACAAAAACAGTTAAAAATTAAGATATCACTAACGTAATGCCTAACTACTCGTAATATAATCGTCGGAATTCAAACAACACCTTGTGAATTATATAGTTTCCAATTTCCAAATGGTTATCTTCAGAAGAGTGAATAATTTTAAGATCAACAGTGAATAATGTATTGTAATGGGCACAGTGTGTTACCATACGTTAATGTAATGTAACAGCCTTTATATCCCACTGCTGGGCACTGGCCTTCTCAGTAAAGAGAGTATAAGGGTCTGTCACGCGGCCTTAGTGCGGATTGGCAGACTTCACATGTCTTAAAAAAATCTTGGACATGTAGGTTTCCTCACGATGTTTTCCCTCATCGCCGAGTAAGTGGTAAATCAGCACATAAAATCGCTACAAATTTATTGGTGCCGGCACCGGGGATCGAACTTGGGTTGCTAGCGTACTATGCAACTTGAGGCGACCGCACGGACATTAAGCTACCACGGCTCTTACCATACGTAATAGACTACAATTACTGTAGTCCAACGCAATTCTAGCTTCAATAGCCTTATCGTTTAGAGTATGGTATGCGAAACGTAAAGTAGGTATGAACCCACCATTCGTAGCACAATCTTAAGCTTAGTGTAGCCTCAGTGTGGATTGTCAGACTTCAAAAAACTTTGGTATTACAAATTTTTCTCATGAATGCATGTCCTCGTGACGTTTTCTTTAACCACAAGTCGTAAATAAACACATACATTTCTAAAAAACTTAATTGGTGCCGGGGATCGAACTCGAGTTGCTATGGTACTATGCTACAACTTGAGGCGACACAGCTACCACGGTTTCTATATAGGAAATATAAATTACAATTTATTATGTTATAGCAATAAAACGCCTCTCTATAACCTAATTTAATTAAATATACTTGGCTTCTACCCTCTGGCGAGTTGCCAGTAGGAACAGCTGCCGTACCTAGAATATTATTAAAACGCATGCTCCTGTTTGTAGTGGAATGAAGCCAGACACCGCTGAGGTCAACAAAAAAGACTGTACCTTCAACAGGGGTGGGCTTTTGTCGGCTTCAAATGGCTTGTGTTTTTAAAATTGCTACGTGTGTAGTCAAACTTCAATTGTCAATTTAATACTACACTAGTGAGCAAAAATAAAGGGTCGGAATAACTGGTAGGTTGAGAAAGTTTGAATATCTCTGAAGATAAAGAATCTAGCTAACAGAAATAAATTGTACATGATAGACAATTAAATATCCTTAAGATAAAATGTAATGGTTTTTATTAATTTATTTATATTTCATTAAAAAAACATTATCTTAAACGAAAACGGATATCTTACGTAAACTTGGATAATACAGTATTTGTTATTAATTTTATATTTGGATTTTATTATATCGCCACATGGAGGGTAAGTACTAAAATTTACATAAAAATAATAATAAGCAATGGCCGCATCAAGGGAGAGGATAGTGGACTACAACCTGAAAATGGCCATGAGAAGCAGGGACACAGCGGTCGCGGAGAAGCTAATAGCAATGCAGCGGGGCGTCTGCGACGCGTGAACCCAAAACGATCTCTGGCCACCTCCAAATTCAGGCATTATAAAAAAAAGGAAAATAGTAACTGTAGAAGTGGCACTTTTTTAATAAATGCAGAGTGAACAATTTAAGTGTATTGGAAAAGAGCACGGACACAGGTCTGTGGTTGCAATCTAACAATAAAAAAAGGCCAAATGTCTGGAAGAGTTATTAGTGTTTGCCAGTATAATGTGCTTTTTTTCATAAAAATTACCTGGGTTAAAAACTACGTTGGTAAAACTCATTATAAACATCCATTAAATCAATCTTATATACGGCCGGAGCACACCAGGTTGGGATAAATAATTTGAAGAGATCTCGGCCGGGCTACATTGGTGCCGGCTTTATGAGTACTTTAACTTTAATGCGACGCTAAGGGATCCCTAATGTTATAACAGATTAAAAATAAGCAACAACGTCACAAACAAAAAGATAAAAAACGCTGCTATAGCATGGCTTATAACATTTTAACCAAGGATTTAAGGGTGCTCTAGAATGCATAACCACTATTAAACGAGCAATTCTGGTATATATATTATACACATAACAATAAACTTACATAATAAAATATTTAATTTATCTCTCACAATATATTAAATTATTCATTTCTCTCCGTATTCATTCTCGTCTCGAGCGGATGAAGATCATTACCTACACCTATGTACATATCAGTAAATACAATATCATTCTTATAATTTATACAAAAACATATCGGGCTCAAGTCAATGTCAGAACTAAAAGTACGACGTATGACTTGTTTGACAGTTCAAAAGAGGAGTGCTCCGATCGTCACCAAACTTTACAGTATTACTCGCCAGGTCAATCTGAAGATTCTCTGAAATCGGTATAACCGTTTCGGAGCCTAAAAGGAATAAACGCACACACATTCTCTTTTATATATAAAGATATAATCTGAGTCTCGGAAACTGCCTAACGAGTTTCATGAAATTTTGTATTTTTTTTTTTTTTATTTTAAAGAAAGCTAGCAATATTTTTTTTTCAGAAATATTTCTAACAATCTTGATAGCCATTCCAACTAAGTTTAATCTTGTGCTAGGATATGGTTCACGGCAATAGACGAATGGTGGATTCGAACCCACGACCTTACGTTTCGCAGGCCGTATCCTAAACCATTAGGCCATTGACGATTCAGGGACTATAAATCTATGTAGCTAGATTTCATTTTTATAAAATGACGTTTGATCCGAGTATACTGTATTCATAATATGCTTCAGTAGATGGCGTTGCTAAGCAACAAACAGTAAGTCAATGAGGTTGAAGTTAGACCAATAAATCAATTTCAATAAAAAAAAAATTAAATACGTATGTCTTTTGGTTATTTAGTTATGGCTTTGTGATGAATCAATAAAGTAGTCGATATTCACGTCAAAAAATGGTAGATCTATTTGTAGTGTAATGATTTATAAGAAATAGATCACAAATTTTGAAACAAAAAGATGTTACTCACTCTATTAAAGCTCGAAATCACTGACGGGTTGAATCTAGAGTGAGATGGGTCATACAAAGATACACAAAAAAATTGTTAAAAGTTTTGTTGTGGGTCTCTGATTAAATCCAATTGTAATAAAAATTGGGTTAATCCCATAATAATCGCATAATCCCAAGCAGGCAACAGCACTACACAGAGAAATGAAAGACAAATATTGAACCAGATTGGCGTTAGCGTAAAACTGGAAACCGTCAACCTATTGATATTAACATCGATTTACTGTACAAAATATTTGTATAGTATTTTCGTTTAAATAATATTGACTGAAGTTGGTATTCAAAATTTGAGTCTTTTTGTGTCTTTACACAAGTTTCGGGATGCCCATGGGCTCACACTGAAAACAGTTTAAAAGTAGTGTAAGAAGCGTCAATAGCTTAATGGTTTAGGATACAATCTGCGAATAGTAAGGTCGAATCCATCATCCAACTATCGACGTGATCCACCTCCTAACACAAGCTTAAGCTTATTTCCCATCCTCGTCGCCAATTAGTAATTACTCGGGAGAATAATAACTTTATAATAACTTTATTAATATCACAAAAACAAACGTGTTACATATACTCCTGTATAGGAAACAGAGCTCCTGCTCTGTTTCCTGAACTAGGTACAGTGTACCTGTATCTCAGGAGACAGTGCCTTCCAGAATCTCAAACAGTAAGTCCTGCGTACAATAAGTTTTATAAGTTTTTAATATAAGTTAAGTAAATTATACGATAATTAATAATTAAAAATATATAAAATAAAAAACCAAAATGTGTGCAAAAGGGAAAAAAAATCGAAAGAACTACAGTCATAGTTGAGAAGTTATGCGAATGTGTAGTGTGTGTGTTTGTGTGAGTGAGTGTGTGGATATTATGAGGTTAATAAAATATTTTCAATTTGGGTGTAGTCCTGATTCTGCAACCATTTTAATAATAATCCCTTGAACTTACGACTGTTAAGCCTTGTGATATAATTAAGGTCGAATGGGATTTTATTATATATCCGTGGTGCAACAGAGATATAGTGGCGTTGTGCAAATGTGGACCTTGTTATTGGCACCGGGAGACGATACCTTCTTTTTTTAGAAGGCAGTAATGGCAACTCTATTTCACTGTGACATCTCAATAGCGTTTGAAATATAAAAAGCTTTCGGACTGAAAGGACTCCAGTCCGCTGGTACACTTCTGTGGTAGGATGTTGGTATGGAAGACTCATCAAAACCTTCAACACTGCTCTCTGCACTCGTTCTAATTCAAGCATTTTCGTTTTGTGGCGCCACCCCAAGCTATTAAACAATAGCTGATAACACTCTGGCAAAGCGCTTTGTAAACTTGTATGAGAATTTTGTTACTAGCAATTGTTCGAAGTTGTTTAAAGATATATATGAGCTTTCGCACTCTGGAACACACGTGTTCAATTTGCATTTTCCAGCTCAACATTTCGTCTACTTGTACTCCTAAATAACGAATGCTTGCGGCTCTCGTTAGTACAACACAGTTACATTGACTTAGACGGTCTCGATTGCATGGATAAGAATGTAGTGCTATATTAAAGTCTACAGGCGGACTAGACTTTACAGATTTTGTGAAACAAAGGTATTTGGTTTTTGATGCGTTCAATGTGAGTAAATTATCCTCTAACCAGGCCGTAACACTCGCCAGACAGGTATCTGCAGCTGTTTGTGCTTGTTTCCAATTATGACCATGAAATAGTAAGACTGTGTCATCGGCGAATAACAATGTCTGTGTTGGGTGTAAGTGCTTCTGGAATATTGTTGATGTATATCAAGAACAGAGTAGGGCCGAGAGTGCTGCCCTGCGGAATACCAGATTTACAGGTTGAGGCATCACTTATATATTCATTTACTTTGACACACTGTTCTCTACCCTCCAAATAACTTTGAAACCATTGGTGGGCATGTCCACGGATGCCTAGGCCTTCGAGTTTCGATAATAGGATTGGTAAAGATACCGTATCAAAGGCTTTTTTTAGGTCAAGGAAAACTCCTACAACGTTATCCCCTTTATCAATATATTTACTGATTAAGGACGTTAGTTTTAATACAGCGTCATCCGTAGATCTATGTTTGCGAAACCCATACTGAAAGTCTGTAAATAATTTATTCCTCTCTAAGTAGTTATTTAGTCTAGTATTCACTAATTTCTCTAGAACCTTAGAAACAGTAGAGAGCAGGGAAATTGGCCTATAGTTAGATACATCTAGTTTGTCTTCCGTCTTAAAAAGTGGGGAAACAATAGCTGTCTTAAATAAATCTGGGAATTTTCCTTGTTCTAAGCTAAGATTACACAGATGCGCAATTGGATATACTAGATACTGTTTAGCTAGTTTAATAAACCTGCAAGAGATGCCATCATAGCCTGGTGCGCTGTCTGTTTTTAGTGCATTAATTATATTAGAGATTTCATAGGGGTCTGTAGGTGTAAGCGACATGGAATAAGGATGTGGCTTTATTTGAGCAGTTGCATGTTTTGCTAATTCAAGTTCCGTTTTATCAATTTTCTGCAAGATATGGTCCGCCAAGTTTTTGCCGATACTAGTAAAATAGTTGTTGATTTTGTTTAACGATTCTTTGGGGTTGCTTCCAATAGATAACAGCTCTGGAGGCGTTGTATTGTTTGTCTTCAGGTTGCATATATCCTTTATCACGGTCCATGTTTTCTTTACATTATTTTCATTCCTTAATAGTTGTGTTCGATAATATTGCTGTTTTAACGACTTAATTATTTTATTACAAATATTTCTATATTTTACATATGTGTTAAGTGTGTTTTGATTATTTGGTTGTAATCTGGCTATTTTATGCAACTTGTCTCTTTTTTTAATTGATCTTATAACACCTATAGTTATCCAAGGCTTGAGAGGTGTTTTCTTTTTAGATATGTATCTGGTACTAGTACACTCCTTAATGATATCAGTAATATTGTTTACCAGATATTCAGCAGTTTGATTAACATCCTGCAAGGTAAGATAATGTGTCCAATCTATCTTGTCTAGTTTATTTAAGGCCATTTTATAATCTAGTGTCTGTTTTATATTTGTGTTTGATTTCCTTGAAATCTGATTACATTTTATTTGTAGTAGAATGGGGGAGTGGTCTGTTAATGGCGGGAAGACTGCGGTTTGCCAATTTTCAGTAGTCCTTACCATAAAATGGTCAAGGCAATTGTTAAGCCTCGTTGGAAATATGATACCCTGTTCTAAACCATGAGTAGCTAGAATACATAAGTATTCATTTAAGTAGTTATTTAGTGCATCCCGCGGCATGGTGTTGATGTTTATATCTCCAGTAAAAATTAAATGTTTGCTGGAGATTTGTTGAATTACACAGTTTAGAGATTCTAAATAATGTCGAGGGTTAACATAGCATGGTGGTCGGTATGAACAGATAACTGAATACTTATTGACATCAAGTACAAGGCAATTACCCTCTATCACGTCTGGTTCTGAACAAGCAACCGCTAAATCTCTATGAACATATACTACAATACCATCATTCTGGTTTAACAGGTTTTTGGAGTAATAAACATTATAGTTGTCTATATTAGGAGGAGTTAAACTTTTTTTTAACCAGCATTCTGTTAAGACTATTATATCTAATGTTGTATCAAGTGCCGTTATAAAAGCCAATAATAAGTCGAAGTTACAGTAAATACTCCGTATGTTTGCAGTAATAATATTGAATGTTTCAGAACTATTGTGAAATTTCGAAAACTTTGCGAAATGAGACACTTCATCTATCATATTACAGTTTACCTTGTTATTATCCAGGTCAGATATTATAAAATTATGTGGATTGAATTTGAATTATTAATACACACAGTTGCAAATATTTGCCATAAAATTTTTGGCAGGCGTAAGCGGCACTACCAGGTAAACTAATAAGTAAACAAAATAAAAATTGATTTAATATAAACATATGTTTATCGTTGTGGCCATAAATTATTATTACAATATGAATAGAAGTGTATTGTGTAGAAGGACTATGTGTATGTGTGTAAGTGTAATTTCTGTTGATTTTGTGTGTTATATGTGAATTATCAATACAATTTTGGTTTGTTGACTGTAGTAACAATAAGCGCATAAGATATAATTTTATGTAAGGTTTGTTTTTTATGAACTTATTTTCTAAATTAAATTCTAAAGTAGGCATGCAGTAAAACGACAATAATAGTCATTTATCCTTGAGTTTAAGAAGATCACCTTCACAATCAATACGTATTTGTTTCAAACCTTCTGCTTTTCGTAAGTAAATGCGACCATACGATATCCAGCAGAATGTATAATTATGTTCTTTTGCAAATATTCGACTCTTGAAGAAAAGACTTCTGGCGTTTGACGTGAGGGCTTCTGTTACGTATATCGGTGACGGAGTAATATTCATTTTTATGTGGGTAGTATTCAATTTGTTATTTATATTTTTCTTGTTAAATAATTTTGTGGCTAAAATCACATTATCTTTCAGCATTTTAGTAGTGAACTCGACAATTATGGGTTTATTACTGTCCGTCTTAGTATTCACCCTAAATATGTCTCTAATACTTTGTTGTTGTATGTCAACCTCTAATGCCTTACCCATGTTCTGAACTATGTTTATTAAATCTTTCGAGGACTCCGACTTTTGTTGTTTAGGTATGTTCCGAATTTCTATGGTAGAACATTTGAATATATATAGTAGAATGTGGGACGGTGTTAGAATAAAATATCAAGGTATTGACATAACAGTTAATAATGTTACAATAATTTGTAAAATAATATATTGTTAGAATTCTTTAAAAAAGTGTTCCTTCGATATATACGGTACCACCTCGTAGTTTGGGTAGTGTTGGAGCTTTCCATCCCTTTTCATTGTAGGAGCACACGTGCTACCTGGAAGCCTTGTAACTGGACGGTGAATTCCTTCATGTCCTCCGCTTAGCATAATTATAGGGGATGGAGATCAACACAATAGTGGCGCTAAATAAAACATACGTCATAAGTGAGAACTTACTATAATGTAACCCTGTAGCGGAGGGTAGAATGTAGCGTAGCATAGCGAATGTTAATTTCTGTTCAAAGCATTTTTTTTTGTGAATTCATAAAAGAGAATTTCGAAGAAATAAGAACAATATTTCAATTTTAAAAATGTACCGCACGGGAACAAAGCTACACTTAAATGTTGCTTACAAAAGGATGAAGTATTTGCTCTGTAGAAATTATTTTTTTGAAGGAGCTTGATGTAATGAAAGTAAACATTTATCTTACGTTAATTTACAAAAGGAAAGAAACAAAAAGATTTCTTTGTCATGATTTATTTAAATATATTTCGTAGCTACAGCGTAGAATGTTCTCTACGACAAGCCGCAACGACTAACGTGTTTTTAAAATGGGTCTATAATTGACAAGATTTCTTCTTCTTGAGGTGTCATATCCTATCGGCTATCATTAAGGCTATTTTACCTTTTTAAATACATTATTTTATTGTAAGGATATTTAACTGTCTATCATAAACAATTTATTTCAGTTAGCTAGCGTCCTTATCTTCCGAGATATTCAAACTTTCTTAACTTACCCTTTATTTGTGCTCACGGCTATATTTGCAATTGTCTATCATGCACAATTTATTTCAGTTAGCTAGCGTCCTTATCTTCCGAGATATTCAAACTTTCTTAACTTACCCTTTATTTGTGCTCACGGCTATATTTGCAATTGTCTATCGTTTGATATTCTATCCATACACGTGGTACACATTTTCAGAATTTCTCTGTATACCCGCATTTGGAAAGCTTGTTAGCAGTTGCTCATATTCTTAGTTAAGGTACAGGACTCTACACCATACATAAGAACAGAAAACACATAACAACGTGCCAAATGCAAACTGATAGATTTATTCAAAGATCGATTACAGAGAAGCTGAGGTGACTTTTAATGCATTTTAAAGACATTTTTATATGTTCCTTTTTGATGTTTTAAAATAAATAAATAACACATTTTATTAATTACATAAATAACAAATAAAGCCGTGGTAGCTCAGTATCCGGGCGGTTGGCTCAAGTTGCATAGTACGCTAGCATCCCGAGTTCCGGCATCAATAAATTTGCTGTTCCAATATTATGTACTGATTTACTACGCGGCCGACTTTCTCTTTTCAGAGGCCTGCTCTTAACAGTGGGACATATAAATTATATTTATGAAGGCTGTAACTTTAAAAACAAATTCATTGTAAATATACATACCACGAGAGTTAGGTCGCGAGTGACGGCGGCAGGCTTTTGAAAAGAAACAAGAGAAGTTCTTTGCTTGATGAGCAATTGTTGACTGACTTTATTTTATTAAAGCAATAGTTTATATATTATTCTAATACAATGGTGTCTTATAATAATTTACAGTGGGTGTGTTATTAGATATCTTAATTTATTACACTAGAAATGCTGGACAAAAGGGGCTTAAATGACCCAACCTGAGGTGTCACGTTCTGATAACGTTATTTATGGAACTCGATGTGTATAACGGCGTCCTTGTTATGCTGATATAACTCGAGCCGATAGCAGATTTTTAAACTAAGTTCAATGTAACAAAGATTTGAAATATATCTTTTCTGCGTTTTTATTACGACAGCAACTGAGTTATTCTTCGAGAGCACATTATTGAACATCGACGTTGAAAATAAGCTATGGCGGCAGGAAACGAATTACAGACTCCTTGATTGAACATCAATTGTTTCCAATAGCGCTTTTACATAATATTACGCAGAAATAGATTAATATATACAAACTCGATCGCTTGACAA
This sequence comes from Meandrusa payeni, assembly GCA_029286785.1. Classification (NCBI taxonomy): domain Eukaryota; kingdom Metazoa; phylum Arthropoda; class Insecta; order Lepidoptera; family Papilionidae; genus Meandrusa; species Meandrusa payeni. Next base: position 7,736,545 of record JAGSMX010000021.1, read on the forward strand.
CAATCGTATATTTAATACTAAAAGCATATACAATTAATAAAGCATTTAAAAAAAAAAAAACATAAGTTCTCACGTCCTTTTATCTCTAGAAGGTTGATAGAGACATCTGCCGTTGAATACTTTTCACCAATTCTATTAGGTCCTATTTTTTTTAAAGAAAGCTAGCAATATTTTTTTTCATGAACATTCTTGTTAACAATTCCAGCTAAGCTTTACAGCTTGTGCTAGATGGCTTACGTCAATAGCCGAATGGTGGGTTGGAACCTACGACTTTACGATTCGCAGACCGTACCCTAAACCATTACACTATTGATGCTTCGCCATTTGCAACGGGGGGGAGTCCATCTCCCATCAGGCACAAATTTTAGCAAAGCAATTTTAATGATACAGTGATAGTTGATGCAAATTAACGCGAAAATCAGGTCAAAAATGATCATTGTTTGATTTCTTAAATAATTTTTTTATTCGACTGTTGTTGTTGTGGGTTTGTGTCATTTATTTAAGCTATATTAAGATTTATTATATTTTATATAACAACTGTAACATCTAGTAGGTCTTGTGGGATGAAATAGTCCAATAACTAATACACTCGACGGCGTAACCTTGTACAAGGAATTATTTTAACGAATACCGTCACAACGGCGCATCCTCACAATTCTTATACAAAATTAATTAGAAGTCAGATTACGAACTAATAAAGTCAAATTATTATTTACAATGCCAAGTTAATGTGACGATCAACTAAATTATTAATTATGAATTAAAGATACAATAAGGTTCAGGTAAATCACTAAGATATCGTTGGAAGTAGTTATTATACATAACACCGCTGGGTGCCATGTGTTGCAAGCTAACACAACAAAAGAAAATATTATTTTTATTCCGTAAGAGAAAATTGTGTTTGCACAGAACAATCCGTACGTAAATGGTTTAGACGAGAACGTTTGCTTTGAAATTGTTTAAGAAATACGAGAGCTTAGATTAAGTAAGCAAATTTTACTTTAGCTTACTTTATACAAAAGTTAAATTTATTTCGAACAATACAAGTAATATTTACGAGTAAAAAAAAACCGATTTCATTATAATTCATACATAAAATTCAAACATGACGGAATAAACATTAAGCCAAACCCTTTCAAAAGATCGGTTAAAAATGAAGGTGCTATAAAAGCAACAAAAAATACAAATGAATTGAAAACCTTCTCCTTTTGAAGGCGGTTAAACAATACACTCTCAAGCCATTGAGTTGCCATACCCAATACTAATTTCGAATGAAGAGCTCCGCTTTGTCTTCTATTATTCGTATAGTAAGGGACTGCAATAATTTGTTCGCGTCTGTCCCTTTGATAACAATGTAAGTTTTTTTAAGAGCTTTTTTAATTTTTAAACATTTACTTAAGCTAATGCGCCTTACTATCCAGGACTGTTTTTTTTTAGGGGGGTATAAACTAGTGCTTGACCACGAGTGGTGATATAGTGGGAAGATGGTACGTGGTTTAGTAAGTGCCTATCCACTCTACTCTTGAAGACTCCCACGTCGTGCTTAGACGGAAACTTATTCCACTCCTTTGCTGTACGCACGATGAATCAAATCGCTTCATTCCGAAGCGTGGAACATCGACTAAGAAATTATCGAGAGCCCCCTAATGTCTAAACTTCCGAAAGTAGAATGGGGATGGGGGAATCAAAATGGAATCTGTAAAACACCGAAAGGCTTGCAACCTTGCGCCAGTGCTTAAGACTATCTAAATGTAGATCTTGGTCACGTAACACAGGTCGAAACGTCGTCAAGTACTTGCTTAGAAAGTAAAAAAAGTTTTGCCACTTCCAATACGCCCCACTCCTTTATTGCCTCATACCTTCCCACTGTGGGGCATAGGTCTTCTCTGTATAGAAAGTATAAGGGCATAGTCCACCACGCACAACTAGTGCGAATTGACAGACATCATGTCTTTTCTAACACATCCAGGTTTCCACACGACGTTTTCACGTGGAAAGTACTTAGAATTGTAACAAATAAATTCATTTGCCCGGCACTGGGGATCAAACTCGGGTTGCTAGCGTACTATGCAACATAAAGAGTCCGCTGGAACACTGAGCTATCATAACTCTATAATATAAGCTGTACTATACCACGTTCGAATATAAAACCCGTTCGTTACATTATCTGCAAGAACTTTTAGCTCTATATTCATAGCCTATCAATAATAATTTATAAGCTAGACACAATAAATAGCTTGAAAATATAGTTGGTATATATCTCAGTATAAAATTCAGAGCATAAATTTTAGTTCACATCAAACTTTAATAATATCGCAAAAGCGCATATGATGTACGAGTCGCAGGTGTGGTTCTGGAACTAAAGCCTTTAATACACGAGCGTATAATAACATCGTTTATTACAAAATATTGGGAAATAGATCCGGCGATCGTAAACTTAAGACATCCAGTCGTTTTAACTTGATCGTCTTACTTTTCCACAGGGCATACTTTTTTTTTTGACGGGGAGGAAATTTTTAGAAAGATACGTGGGGTTCTTTCCCACTAAAACCTCTCCGGTGGCCCGTTCCTCGGTGCATGCCGAGGGGCTCCGGGATCTCAACGTGCAACGCACGCCCCTCTGCACTGTGCTCAAGGAGAGCACGTCCCGGGGGGGAGGTTACTCCCTCCCCCCCTGTGCCCTCGCAGCGCAAGGCGACACGGGCCAGCCGATGTTGCCTTCTTCCCGAGTCCACTTTGGTAGTCGACGCAGGCCCCCACCCTTGTCGCCCAGTGAACCCGAGGCACCTTTTAGTCGCCTTGTATCACAGGCAGGGGATACCGCAGTCTTATTCTTGAGAGCCCAGAACCACAGGGCATACTTCAACTAACTTGACAGTAATTCATATACTAGATGCATAGATTTAACTTTATCCTGCACCAAAATTATCGCCATGTTTATGATCCAATTCCCCAAATTCAAATTAAATTAATCGACTGACAATAGAGCGCTCCAAAAATTAGTAATTAACAACTCACTCTTTTTGTAAGTCAGTTATAAATTAATAAATAATACGTGTTTCAAATCAAAACATTATAAAAATAAAAAAAAACTTTTATTATTTACCCATCTTAGTCTCATAATATATATTGTAGTAATTACTAGCGGATTAAAAGCTTTGAATCTTGTTTAATGAATGTTAATATTTAAAGTTAAAGTTACAGCCTTTATATATATAATATATATGTCCCACTGCTGGCCAGAGGCCTTCTCTGTAAAGAGAGTACAAGTCCGCCACGCGGCCCTAATGCTGATTGGCAGACTTCACATGTCGTAGAAAAATTTTCTAAGACATGTAGGTTTCCTCACGATGTTTTCCTTCACCGCCGAGCGCGTGGTTTATCAGCACATAAAATTGCAACAACAAATTAATTGGTGCCGGCACCGGGGATCGAACTCGGGTTGCTAGCGTACTATGCAAGTTGAGCCAACCGCCCGGACACTGAGCTACCACGGCTCATAATGAATGTTACTTATATATTATCATTTATTATATATTATCATTATATTGTCTTGACGGTATCTAAAATGAAACATATTAAAAAGTTTACAAAGTGGAAATGAAATACTCGGTTTAGAAACTCAGGCATATTGCATGCGAGAAAACTTAATTTCGTCATATTTAATAAATTGTTATAACACAAGGAAAAATTCCAACAACGAAATGTACTCCCGGAAAATATACTTAAGTTATGGAAATTAAAACGAAACAGTAAAGTTTCCACCCTCTATGAGAGCTAACTCGCTCAAGTAGTTTAAAACTGCTAGAGTTAGATGCGCCTGCATAGTTATACTGCTTGAAATGAATTTCAGACAATTATTTTTTTTATATATCAAAAGTGGCAAAAGAGCATACGGCTCACCTGATCTTAAGTGATCACCGTCGCCACTCGTCGAAGAGCTGCAAGAGTGTTGCTGACCTTTGAGATAGGAATAGGCTCGTTTCTTGAAGGTCCGAACGTTGAAGGCGACAGTTGATTCCACAAGTTGACAGTGCGTGGAAGAAAGTTACGCGAAAAACGTACAGTCGTTGAACGCCAATCATCAAGATGGTGGCGGTGGAATTTGGAATTCTGCCGAGATGTGCGGTAATGGAAATCGATAGCTGGGATGATTCTGAAGAATTCTTCATAACACTCCCCATGGTAAATGCGATACAGAATGCAAAGAGAACCGATATCTCTTCGCAGACTCAGAGGGTCGAGTCGATCGGAAAGACCCTGATCGTCGACTATTCGAGCAGTTCTACGTTTTCTTGTTTACTTTAAGTTTTCGTGAACTATGTTTATTTCATCACCGGTGCTGGTAGCATCTTCTTTCCTATCACCACCGCCTTGTCACAGATTCCGGTTTTTTCTATCCAATTACGTGAACCCGTCAGCCTTGGTTGGACTCCAAACCTTAGTTTCTGTCACCTCAAAGGACAGCCAATCTAATATTTAATACATATTATAAATGTGAAGGTTTGGATTGATGTTAATTGCTCAATAATTCTAATAATAATAAATCATTTATTCCTCGCCATAATCCACAGTAGAGACTTAGGATAAATTATTTACAAAAAATTCACAATTATTTACATATACTCGTACATATGAAACAATAAACATAATAACAAATGGATTATGGTGGTTTGACACTTGAACTAGGACGAATCCTGTATTAATTCAGCCCTGTAGTTCTGGGCTCTCAAGGATAAGACTACGGTATCCCCTGCCTGTCGTACAAGGCGACTAAAAGGGGCCTCGGGTTCACTGGGCGACAAGGGTGGGGGCCTGCGTCGTCCACCAAAGTGGACCCGGGAAGAAGGCGACATCGGCTGGCCCGTGTCGCCTTTCGCTGCGAGGGCACAGGGGGGGAGGGAGTAACCTCCCCCCGGGACGTGCTCTCCTTGAGCACAGTGCAGAGGGGCTCCGGTGCGTTCCACTGGAGATCCCGGAGCCCCTCGTCATGCACCGAGAAAAGGGCCACCGGGGAGGTTTTAGTGGGTAAGAACCCCACATAACCGCCGCCTTCCCCCCAGAAGGCGGGGTATCTTTGTGAAGATTTCCTCCCCGTCAACAAAAAAAAAAAAAGGACGAATCCTGTGTCTCAAGTAATCAACCCTCCACCCCATTACATATTCAAAAGGAGAGTACATAGCTACTTAAGAACAATATTAAGCTGATTCGATTTAGAGAAATATATAGACATGGAGAAATATTTGTAGCCATTTACTGGATAAGTGTATCAGACCGTGTGTGTGTGAGTGTGCGTGCGTGTGTGTAATAGCTGAAGGGTTCCGGATGAAGACGGACTTGATTTTGATTTATTGATTTGCTGTTTTGTTTTATCCGACTTCAAAAAAGGAGTTTATTGATCAGGCACCTACTGTAAATTGTAAAGTCCAATGGCATGGTAATGGTAATACAAGAATCAAACAGAAATTCAAATTGAAATCAAATGCTGCGCGTCTCGTACAGTTTTCTTTTTTACATTAAATTGTCGAGTATTGCAGGCAAAATTTACTTTATCTTAAACCATTAGGTCATCATCAGAAGACACCAATCTATAATAAGTATAATAAAATACAGAATCGTTTTTCTTTTTAATGCATAATTCAAGCTTTCATTCAACAAAAAAGGTTTAAAATAACGCAAGAACATTCTACTTTAGGCTAAAAAATCTAAACATCGTCATTCCAAATATACTCAGCGCAGTGAAAACGGATATTTTTAAATAACTGTCAGGCGTGAACAAATAAAAACGGATTTTTAGCGCTCTCCATCAATCAAGGCCGGACTTCCTGCGCCCGACGGGAAAAAGATTTTTCAATAAAAAAACAAAATTCTATTTCTCACTGGCGCGAGATTTCGCAGCCTGCGTTACGTTTGTTGAAAACAAAATAAACACTCAATTTCTAAATCATACTAATTATAATGCAGTAGTTATGGCATGCATACATGTTAGCGTAGACATGAGGCTGGCGGACTTTCAGCCCTGTAGTTCTGGGCTCTCAAGATTAAGACTACGGTATGCCCTGCCTGTCGTATAAGGCGACTAAAAGGGGCCTCGGGTTCCCTGGGCGACAAGGGTGGGGGCCTTTGTCGTCCGCTAAGGTCGACCCGGGAAGAAGGCGACATCGGCTGGCCTGTGTAGCCTTGCACTGTGAGGGCACAGGGGGGGAGGGAGCAACCTCCCCCCTCCCGGGACGTGCTCTCCTTGAGCACAGTGCAGTGCACATGCACCGAGGAAAGGGCCACCGGGGAGGTTTTAGTGGGTAAGAACCCCACATAACCGCCGCCTTCCCCCCAGAAGGCGGGGTATCTTTGTGAAGATTTCCTCCCCGTCAACAAAAAAAGGACGAATCCTGTGTCTCAAGTAATCAACCCTCCACCCCATTACATATTCAAAAGGAGAGTACATAACTACTTAAGAACAATATTAAGCTGATTCGTCGTGGTTGATTTAGAGAAATATATAGACATGGAGGAATATTTGTAGCCATTTACTGGATAAGTGTATCTGACCGTGTGTGTGTGAGTGTGCGTGCGTGTGTGTAATAGGTGAAGACGGACTTGATTTTGATTTATTGATTTGCTGTTTTGTTTTATCCGACTTCAAAAAAGGAGTTTATTGATCAGACACCTACTGTAAATTGTAAAGTCCAATGGCATGGTAATGGTAATACAAGAATCAAACAGAAATTAAAATTGAAATCAAATGCTGCGCGTCTCGTACAGTTTTCTTTTTTACATTAAATTGTCGAGTATTGCAGGCAAAATTTACCTTATCTTAAACCATTAGGTCATCATCATAAAACACCAATCTATAATAAGTATAATAAAATACAGAATCGTTTTTCTTTTTAATGCATAATTCAAGCTTTCATTCAACAAAAAAGGTTTAAAATAACGCAAGAACATTCTACTTTAGGCTAAAAAATCTAAACATCGTCATTCCAAATATACTGAGCGCAGTGAAAACGGATATTTTTAAATAACTGTCAGGCGTGAACAAATAAAAACGGATTTTTAGCGCTCTCCATCAATCAAGGCCGGACTTCCTGCGCTCGACGGGAAAAGATTTTTCAATAAAAAAACAAAATTCTATTTCTCACTGGCGCGAGATTTCACAGCCTGCGTTACGTTTGTTGAAAACAAAATAAACACTCAATTTCTAAATCATACTAATTATAATGCAATAGTTATGGCATGCATACATGTTAGCGTAGACATGAGGCTGGCGGACTTTCAGCCCTGTAGTTCTGGGCTCTCAAGAATAAGACTACGGTATCACCTGCCTGTCGTGTCGACTAAAAGGGGCCTCGGGTTCACTGGGCGACAAGGGTGGGGGCCTTTGTCGCCCGCTAAGGTGGACCCGGGAAGAAGGCGACATCGGCTGGCCCGTGTAGCCTTGCACTGTGAGGGCACAGGGGGAAGGGAGCAACCTCCCCGGGACGTGCTCTTCTTGAGCAGTTGCAGTGCACATGCACCGAGGAAAGGGCCACCGGGGAGGTTTTAGTGGGTAAAAACCCCACATAACCGCCGCCTTCCCCCCCGAAGGCGGGGCCTCTCTTTGAAGATTTCCTCCCCGTTAACAAAAAAAAATGGTGGACCTTACATTAAATATCAATTTATTTAATTTTAAGATTAAATGTCATTGTTATAAGTAAAATTTAATTTCTTTTGTACATAGAAACCGAAATTCAACCTTCTGTCTACCCCACCTTGTCCTTTTACTAGCAAAAAAGGTTTTATAAGTTAAAATGCGAGGGCAATTGTTAACATTTTACTCGGTAATGGTTGAAACTTGACGCGTCTAGAATTCTAATTGGCATTGTGTATAAGTGGAGTGTTTGCAAGACTCGTAGCATTTCTCCTGTATTTTGACGATCTCTTTCTAGAAGCTTGTCGAAATTGTGTATTCTTCATTGTTAAAAAATTTGATGACCGAATAGGATTCTTTATAAAAGCCAAAGCAAAGGCCTTAAAGGATTAACAAAACGTTCCACGCGGTCGTTGGAGTGCGCGACAAATCTATTCGCGTTGTTAACGCTTTCTAAGGCATATGAATTCTACCAATCCGCAATAGCCTATGCCCTTTTTTTGTTGACGGGGAGGAAATCTTCAGAAAGAAACCCCGCCTCCTGGGGGGGAAGGCGGCGGTTATGTGGGGTTCTTACCCACTAAAACCTCCCCGGTGGCCCTTTCCTCGGTGCATGACGAGGGGCTCCGGGATCTCCAGTGGAACGCACCGGAGCCCATCTGCTCTGTGCACAAGGAGAGCACGTCCCGGGGGGGGAGGTTACTCCCTCCCTCCCTGTGCTCTCGCAGCGCAAGGCAACACGGGCCAGCCGATGTCGCCTTCTTCCCAGGTCCACTTTGGTGGACGACTCAGGCCCCCACCCTTGTCGCCCAGTGAACCCGAGGCACCTTTTAGTCGCCTTGTACGACAGGCAGGGGATACCGTAGTCTTATTCTTGAGAGCCCAGAACTACAGGGCTGCGGGCCGGTCTGCCACCGGCCCGCCTGCGCCATCTACGAACGGGATAGCCTATGCCCTTATACTCTCTTTACAGAGAAGACCAGAGCCCAACAGTGGGTATATATAGGCGTTTACTTTACCACACATTATATTTAAAAGTTGGATTGTTAGTCGACCGTTTTAATTGCATTTTAAGTATGTATTCAGCTACGTGGCATCTAGTATAAGTCTTTAAATACCCAATTTAAATCCAATTACCGAACAATTCCAATCAGCGTGTAAACGAAACGAGAGCTCGTGAGCGAAACACATTTTTGATTTCCCAAGAGAAATGCTTTATCTAATTGAAAAATTAAGAAATTTCACGGATTATAGTCTATGTAAGTCGAATTAAGTTAAAGTTGAAGAAAAAATTGTGATTCGTTAGTAAACGTTACTATATTTAGGAGTCAACACCAAAATCGACTTTAAATAAAACGTCAAGGATGAAACATTTAATGTTACGTATTAATATATTTTCTTACGAAGTCATTTTAGTGTGTGCATGTACCAAGGATGAATAAATATTTATAAGGATATTGCATGAAACGGAACGTACAAGTGAAACAAGGATGAGTGAGGTGCGAGAGGTACAGAAAGAACGGTATGAACGACGCAAGAGTGTTAATTGTGAAAATAAAAGTCACAAAGTGACTGGATTTATTAAACAGCACGTATAACTTTTAGATATACATTTAGGGACCATTGTGTCGAGTTACTAGCAATAGCGATTCAGGATAGCAGGCTAGGTGACCTAGGAGCTATGCCACTTCTAAATACAGTAAAGCATAAAAGTCAGCTTCTTTGGCTAGTCTGTGTTAAAATTAAAGTTACAGTATATATATCCCACTCCTTCTGTGTAAATAGTGTATAAGGGCATTAACCGCCACGCACACCTAGTGCAGATTGGCAGACTTTACATGTCTTAGAAAAAAATCTATGACATGTAGGTTAACTCGTGATGTTTTCCTTCACCGCCGAGCGCATGGTAAATCAGCACATAAAATTACATCAGTAAATTTAATGGTGCCTGCACCGGCGATGGAACTCGTGTTGCCAACTTGAAGCGAACGCCCAGACACTGAGCTACCACGGTTCTTACTTAGTTCTTCACAGAAAAAACACTAATAAAACGAGCATTTGATATGTCGCGTACAATACATCTCTTAATACCAATCACATTTCAATTTGCGCAATGTGAATTTAATTCGTCACGTAATGGAGTACTCTCGGGGAAATCCGCTGACGTTCGCATACGTGTTGTTTAATTTTGTACACAAATTGGATTTGTTTTGCATACGATCGATCAAATGAATAACACCTTTATTACTTAGCCTTTAAAGTCCTGCCTTCAAGGTACGAAATATTGTGAGAATTTTAGACGATATTACAATATTAGTAGACGGTACGTATGTATAGTTTTTGTTGGTAAGTTAAAATATAGAATGCACACGTGCCTGAGTAGATTTGATAATAAAATATTAAATAATATGTACACATAGCTTTTCTACGTTCTACATAGGCTGCACTGAAAGTATCGGGAATGGAATATTTCCACTATTCCTGTCATATTAAAATCTTTTTAATTACAAACCCCTTGGTTTTGCAAATCGAATACCATTTATTTATTTAATAAAAGATTCTCGGTCTTGTCACAAGGTCTTGTCAAACTTTTTTAGTCTTTAAGAAAATGGAATTGACTCGAGAAAATTCAAGAGCGATAATTTTTATGACTTTCGAAGTGGTTTAACACAAAAACAGTGTGTTGACCGGATGATTTCTGCATTTGGTGATGAAGGCCCATCCAAAACCACAATTTATCACTGGTTTGCTGAATTTCAACGTGGACGTATCAAGCTCAGTGATTATGATTGCTATACTTTCCCTATAATAAAGAATAAATTGCGTGGTCAGAGATTTTCATCACCTGAAGAAACTGTGGACGGCTACAAAACGGCCATTTTGAAGACCGAAACTTCCGAATGGAATGGTTGCTTCAATGTTGTTTCCATCGTATGAAAAAATGTGTCAAATTTCGAAAAGCAATAAATTCATTTTTAAATAGTAATGTTGTGTCACTCCTTGATAACCGAAATTTTCAGTGCCGCCCTCGTACCTGGCTCGTCGTCATTAAGAAGCACTAATCTAGTCTTAGATTGTCAACAAACTACCAATATCCCAATCAACAAGCCTCATTGCAAATGTATTTTAAAAGTTATCTGGTATATCTTTAGGATCCAAGATCCTATCGCAACAAAATTCATATAAGACCTGACTGAAACCGCATACTTTAAAACAAAAAAAAAACATAAATAACTTCGATATAGACATAGACATAGACATTTATTTATTGGCATCACAATACAAAAACACATCACAGACTGAATATAACACACATTAAAAAAGAATGAAAAATAGACAAAACACAGTTAAAGTTACACGGACAAATAATACAAAACATATGATCCCAATATCGGACACCGTCTCAGCATATGCTGTCACAAGGATGCGACAGCGCTGATTTTCAGCGGTGCCCGGGACTACCTAAAGACGTGCGCGCGCAATACTACTTTTATATGGAGTATTATTATACAGACAGTAAGAGTATAATAAATACGATACATAAATAAAACAGTTATGAGATTAAAATATATTTTATACAATAAAATAATAGATGAAAAAAATTCATAAATATTATTGAGTCAAAAATAACTGAAGTAACATTACAAGTATATTTACAAGTAAAAGCAAATATAGACTTTAAATCGATTCAAATGTTAAACGCCATTACGAGCGGACGGACGCCCTTTTTGTTGTATTACCGATTTATTGTAGGAATATTACAAAATCACACTAAATCAGAACTTAACCAACTCTCATCAAACTACTATTAAAGTACACCCTTATCACTAATAAATGAATCATCGGAATCGTTTGGCGTGATATTGAGTTATTCGTCCGTTTGTGGCACACATAATAATAATAATAAAGCCTTGTTTATTTCCATTTCTAGCAGTATTTTGTAACTTTTTAAAATTTAACAGAGGTAGTGTTTGTTAGTATTGTTAGTGTTCTTTTACATTTATGTCAGTATTGTTAAATTTAGCAGCTCGATATGGACCCCACTTTGGGTAAAGGCCTCTTCCTTTTTTTTCCAGTTTTCCCTGTTCCTGCCTAGAGACATCCAGTTTCTTCCTACTTCATCTTTTATGTCATCAGACCACCGCTTATAGGGGCTGCCTACATTTCTTTTTCTAATTGGCCCTTTCCATTGTGTTGCCAGTTTGGTCCAGCGTGAGTCAGTGAAGCGTGCTACGTGTCCAGCCCATTGCCATTTTATTTAAGTGCGTGTGTTAACGCGTCGGTTATTTTTGTTTTTTCCTTAATTTTGGCGTTTTTGGCGAAAATACTTAATGCAAATTTAACACTTGTATGGTTTTCTCGTGGTACAATTTTTATGATACAATGTAACACATAAAAAGCAAATAAATCAAATAAAAAAAGAATCATGTAAATTGGTTCAGCCAGTCCGAAGTTATGTGTTAACAAACATAAAAGAAAAAAAGTACTGACGAATTGAGAACTTCCTCCTTTTTAAGTCGGTTGAAAAATTACAGTTGGCTCGAGAACGTTCTCCTCTTTTGAAGTCGATTAAAAATACCAACAAGTTGGGCAACCTTTTGTTAAGCCAAAAATCCAGACAGGATTTTGTAGAGTAGCCTTTAGTTCATTAATCTTTTTAGCGATTGCACAATAACTTTATTTTTGTAGCTATTAATAGTTATAGATTATTAATAATAGAAGCTCTGACAAAACAAATTTCTTTCTTCTTCATCCTGTATCAAAATCTCTGCCCTCAAAACTCGAAAGGTGCCAGCTAATTTCGCATGTAGTCGTTCTAGTTCTCGGTAGCCCTGGCAAACTTTTCGTAATTATAAGGCGATGAGTTTAACAAATTTGTATTCTTACCATATTCTTTTTTGTATATGTAAAATAAAAAATATTATTTCAAAGAACATTTGGTAATATGTAAAATATAGGCCAGGGCTATAATTTAAGATCATATGTGAAGATTATTTCGTCGTACCCGGCTCAGATAACAACGTTTTGCACGGACGGTTCGAGATATCTCACAGAACCCAGTTCCATGACATATCACATTCCAGTACGTTAGTGACGATTAAGATCACCGATAACACTGGAGGTGTCATTGTTAAACGTGATTTGAAAGGTAAGTCTTTTTAGAATTTAAAATAAGTTAGAGTTACAGCCGTTATATTTATCCCACTACTGGGCACAGGACTTGTGTAGAGAGTATAAGGACATAATACGTCACGCGGCCCTAGTAGCGGATTGGCAGACTTCACATGTCTTAGAAACATTTTCTAGGACAGTAATTACTCTTACGACTAACTTTAGCCGCCGTGTTAGACCTATGCTACGAAACATATAAAAGTTTCATTAGCAAATGCGCTTTCTATATACGCGTACTATAGGAACTCGGTTATATTATTGATGCTCTAAATATATTTTGACTGTTGATTCTTAACCTAAAATACATTACAGCTAAACTACATCTGTTTCTTGCAATACATTCCTTCACCGCAAAACGCGATAAGTCACAAGTTCGAGCTTACATCGACGGCGTATTATTTAATTAAAGCAGATGCTCAGGGACTAAGCCACTCGCGTGTGCCGTCACTAAAATTTGCAACGGATATAAGGCTGGCTAAACTCCCGTCACGCTTCGCGTCACAAGCCTAACTAACTTTAAACGTTTATACCTTTCAGATATTTTATCAACACAGAATCCACATTGAGGTATACAGGGACTAGCTTTACCAAACTTATTATATCGCGACTGGTAACTTCTTTTATGTTTTTTTTTTAAATAATCGTCATTATCAGCCTGTGTTTATCCACGAAATAGATGCCTCCCAGCCACTTCCGGCTATAAGGTCGTCGACCCATCTAGAGGGCGCCATACGTTTCTCCGACCCATGCGTAGCTTCCATTCCAAGCCTTTCCTCCCCCATCTGCCGTCATGGACGTCGGCAGATGTGGCCGGCTCTTATACACTCTTTACAGAGAAGGCTCGTGCCCAACAGTGGGACTTATATATATGTAATAGCTTTAAAAGAGCATTTCTTGTTTATATAAGTATATATACGAGTATAATCTGAATCTCGGACACGGCTCAAACGATTTTCATGAAATTTAGTATGCAGCAAGTTTCGGGGGCGATAAATCGATCTAGCTAAGTTTTCTTTTTAGAAAATGTCGTTTTACCCGCTTTTACCCTATTATTAGTTCAGTAGATAGTGGTGCTAAGCAACAGTATGTACATTATGTTTGACATTACACCAAGAAAATCATTTCATCACATCAATCATCACACATCAAACATTATTTATAAATATAAAATACATGGTCCATATGGTTGCTTAGTGATACATCAATAAAATAAACGCTATTCATATAAAAACCGTAGCTTGCAGAAATAGGTCTTATTGGATTGCAACTGACAATGGCAGAATGTACAGAAGTATTTGATCACAAATTTTGAACACAACTAATTGTTTCAAAATTTGTGATCTAATTGAATGATAAATGATGCAGTCACTAGGTGACGGTTAGGAATCACTATATAAAAAAATCTGTCGTCCAAGTACTATATTTGTAAATATGTTCAAACTTTTTATGTCTATTATCCTTGATATCCAACTAAGATTAAACTTGTGCTAGGAGATTCACTTCAATAGTCGAATAATGGATTCGAACCCACGGCCCTAAGTTTCGCAGACCGTACCCTAAACCATTAGGATACTGACGCATGAAAATTCACTGTTATCTACCCCCAGCTGCAACAATTTAAAATAACATTATTCGCTATTCGGCTTAAACCGTGGTATTAAGATAAATTGTAAGTGATTCGAGCGAGGGATTTCCCTACGCGACGATACATCCACCGTTCTAACACTAATCTTGGATTGTGGCTTGTTTGGTCAGATATCAGGAAGATTAACACGTTGGAAACCAAATCTCCTAACTCGTTTTTTATTGTTATAAGGACTGATATAAATTTCATGAGGATTAGTGACCATTTTAAAATAAAACATATATTTTAAAAAAAGTTGCGTGTGTCAAACATGAAAATACCGTATACTTTATTTGTACAATATTATGTAAACAGTGTAATTAGTCCCACAAGTAATCGTAAATAATAACTAATGTTTAGTATTGGCGTGTAGTGACAAGTGTTTGCAGGAAGTCCTTAGCTCTTAGAAGGTCTATGTGTTAGCACGGCGGCTTAACTTACTGGTAAGAGAAATCCTGTATCATTATTATTTTAATTTATTTAGTATTTATTTTAATTTGATATATTATTCTTATCTATGTATATTATGTTTGTGTTTATATAGATAAATAAAAATTTCTTTCCTTCAACAGCAATGGCTTCCGCTGTTATACAATTAGGTAAAAACATGACTACGCAGAATAAGGGCAGGAACTGGTGGTATATTCCATTTCACCTGGTGACATTTATAGTAAATTGGCAATGCACCTGTAACCCATTTAGAAGGTGTTTATGGGCGGTGAAATGAACTGAGCCGAACGCTCAGCCCCTTGCCTCTTCTTAGACATTACGTTGAATTATTTCAAATTATTCATAGGTTTTGTTTCGAAACTAATCAGTACTTCTCTCAGCTCCCAGAACTTAGCTACGCTAGATATCATCCTCAGCCCATGTCAATAGACTGCTGTACTATGACTTCAACAAGCCCACTTACACATCTGGTCCCTACTAACTTCGTCCAATTCCTTTCCGTTACCTTCACGAAGTCTTCGGTCATCTACACATGTTTCTACGCCCTCTACGTGGTTGCTACTCAAGTATATCCCGTATATTTTCGCTTTCGTTTCATCATCATTTGAGCCGTAGAACATCCACTGCTAGTCATAGGTTTCCAACGATTTCCAAAAGAATCGGTTAAAACCGGCTTGCATCCAGCTGCGTCTTGCGGAAAAAATTTGGGCCATTAGCCATATATTCTACTCGCTATGTGCCCTACCCATTGCTAGCTTCGCTAGATAACCAACCACTAAATCCACAAACGAAGCCAAACAAGTGCAATCTTGTATAATTTGACGGCAGTTTAAGTAATTCCGCGGGCGTAGGCGTTCAGTTACTCCGCCCTAATTCAGCCATTGAGATAAATTCTGCGTAATTCAAGCGACGGATCTTCCCCAGCGGCCATCCATTCCGCGTAACGGCTTCGCTTTAATCTGTTTCTATTGTACGCAATCATCGCTACTAATGTACGGTTATTTACGTTTACATTACTCATGAACTGAGATTGGAACATTGTTAGCTTCCAGACATACTATTTTGCGAGAATTCTATATTTGAGCAAGTCGTGTAGAATATTGGATATGTGTTTTATTATATATCACTGTGTCTCTTATGTTATCCCGGATATTTACACATGGAAATGACAATAATTATAAATATTGTTTAAAGCTGATATTACACATAGTGATAGATTCTTAATTTAACCAATTTTACAATAATTACAATCAATTAAAGTAACTACTAAGCTTAATCTAAAAGTGGCCAAGGCCGGCCTTGTCGCTATTATTATTATTAATTTATTCAAATAAGTAACTAAGACTCATCATTATTTTAAATTACTGTTAAATAACAACCTTAAACTAAATTATAAGATTATAATATAAAATTATTATTATAATTATTTGATTATAAAAATAATATAAAAAATATTATATTATACTAACGGCTTGACTATGAGATGCTTATGAGACGGCGCAACATCTGTTTACATAAACACAGTCAAGCCTTTGAGCGATCATGCTCAGGATGCTGTTGGAGCTGGTCCGCACCCAGCGCACCCGAGATGCACTCCTCTTGCGCATTGTCGTAATAAAGCATGCCATCTGTGCATCCGCAAACATCCCCGATGCACTACAGAAACGGGACAACCCCAACAGAACCCTGAACGCGTTGTTATATTGATCCAGGCAACCCTGTAGTACAGGAGAAATAAAAATTCATATAGTAGGGTAATAAGAAACAAGAAAGAAATAAATAATAAGTAGGAAGAAGAATGATATTTACTGATATGTACATGGGTGTAGGTAATGATCTTCACCCGCTCGAGAAGAGAATAGTGATGTATATGGTGAGAAATGAATAATTTAATAATATGCGAGAGTTAAATATTTAATGATGTTAGTTTATTGTTTAAATAAAATAAAGCAAAATGTAGCCCGACAAAGCGAGCTGGGTACACTAGTTTTTTTTTTCAAAGAACACAATGTGTTTTCCTTATTGTCTTTTTTCCGTTTGTATATACTTAGAGTAATGCAATATACTCTCTGCCGTTCAAGTAAAATAATTAGTCCGTTTAATCTTGCAGAATTAAAGCAACACGCAGAAGTTTCCTGCGCTAATTGAACGTAATTCTAAGATATTTTGTTCGTTTTTCTTAACTTTTATGTTTTATATTCAACATTATTTACTTAAACAAGTGAAACATATTTGATGATGAATTAAATATAATTACAGACAAACTTAAACGTTTATAGAAACAAATTTCTGTCCATACAAAGTTTGTCTTGAAATCGCTCTTGGTGATAAGATCGTCGACTGTGTATGTAATTATATCGTATAATGTATGTAAAACTTATTATAACTGTGATGTACACTCGTGAGCAAAAATAAAGGGTTGGTTAAGAAAGTTTGTATATATATATCGGTAGAAAAATTTTAAATTGCCACATGGCAAAACTATGTACTAAATATTTAAATAAAAATAGAATTTTATGAAAAATACTGTATTATCCAAGTTTACGTAAGATATCCTTTTTCGTTTAAATTTATGTTTTTAAAGAAATATAAATAATTTAATAATTTGCGAGAGTTAAATTAAATATTTAATGATGTAAGTTTATTGTTTAAATAAAATAAAGCAAAATGTAGCCCGGCAAAGCGGGCTGGGTACACTAGTTTTTTTTTTTTCAAAGAACACAATGTGTTTTCCTTATTGTCTTTTTTCCGTTTGTATATACTTAGAGTAATGCAATATACTCTCTGCCGTTCAAGTAAAATAATTAGTCCGTTTAATCTTGCAGAATTAAAGCAACACGCAGAAGTTTCCTGCGCTAATTGAACGTAATTCTAAGATATTTTGTTCGTTTTTCTTAACTTTTATGTTTTATTTTCAACATTATTACTTAAACAAGTAAACCATATTTGATTATGAATTAAATATAATTACAGGCCAACTTAAACGTTTATAGAAACATATGTCCATACAAAATTTGTCTTGAAATCGCTCTTGGAGATAAGATCGTCCATTGTGTATGTAATTATATCGTATAATATATGTAAAACTTTTTTATAGCTGTGATGTACACTCGTGAGCAAAAATAAAGGGGTTGGTTAAGAAAGTTTTGCATATATATCTCGGTAGAAAAATTTTAAATTGCCACATGGCAGAACTATGTGCTAAATATTTAAATAAAAATAGAATTTTATGAAAAATACTCTATTATCCAAGTTTACGTAAGATATCCTTTTTCGTTTAAATTTATGTTTTTTAAAGAATTTGTTTTAAGGATATTTAATTGTCTATCATGCACAATTTATTTCAGTTAGCTAGCGTCTTTATCTTCCGAGATATTCAAACTTTCTTAACCGCCCACTTATTTTTTCTCACGGCTATGTGGAGAAAAATTGTTTTGCATTATAGTATATTTATTTATTCAAGATAAGACGTTGTTTCATAGTAATTAGTTAACAGTATATTAACGAGTAGAAATAATTCGTGTAAAAACTTCATATAGAATCTGAGTATCTTAGTTATATTACGAAGTCCTGGCGTTTAGTGTAATGGCTTAAATATAAGCATTTATGCATTCTTACTTACTATTTTAGGAGTTCCCAGGTATATCTTTAGAACCCAAAGTTCTACTAAATTCATGTAGGAACTATATTGGAACCAAAATCTTTCAAACAAAAAAAAGTTTTTAAAAATCAGTTCACGGTGCTTTGAGTGCACAAACATTAAAAAAAAAAATACATTTAAAACCTCCTCCTCTTTTAAAGACGCTTAAGAAATAATAATAACAGGTTCAAGTGCTAAACGGCCATGACTTATTCGGGACTGTTAACATCTCATGGCTAGTCGAGTGTTATAAACGATCATGACTTATTGGGGAATGTTAACATCTCATGGCTAGTTGAGTGCTATATGGGCATGACTTATTAGGCACAATTAACATCTCATGGCTAGTCGAGGGCTATAAATGACCATGATTTATTCGAGACTGTTAATATCTCAAGGCTAGTCGAGTACTAAAAATGATCATGATTTATCCGAGAATGTTAATATCTCAAGGCTAGTCGAGTGCTATAAGGTCATGACTTATTCGGGACTGTTAACATCGCACGGCTAGTGGAGTGCTATAAGGTCATGAGTAATTCGGGACTGTAACATCTCACGGCTCGAGCCAACGATACAGCATCGTATATAAAGTCTCCCTTTTGGAATTTGGTATACGATTCCGATTTGTATGTGACCTCAATGCTTGGGGCGTTTCATGAAAAACGCACACCTTTATAATTAAACGGAGAGAAAAAGTAATCAAGTTTACACAGTCCCCTAAACCCTCCCGTTTACTCAAGTAATTTAATTTACATGTGCAATTTCATTATCCACCCTGAGGATATTTTTGCGTAATACAATTGTAGGCTAACGAAATCACCCAGAATACGTTAGACTCTAATGACCTAGTTGCCATTATACTTTGATGTCTATTTTTTATTTACGGAAACATTCCTATTATGTAAAAAAAACTTATACTTACACGTATATTTACGACAAAAACCGACTTTAAATCGAATCAAACATCAAACGCTGTTATGCGCGCTACGCTATTCGTAGCAATTGAATTAATCAGAACCTAACCAGACTCTCATCAAACCTCCCTTGAAGTAGGTACTTTTCAATAAAAAATAATCATCGAAATCAGTTGGCGTGATATTGAGTTATTGATAGTTTGTTTACTGTGCAAACACAGTAACACACACACACACACATACTCAAACATACACACAAATACATTTAAAAACAGATTTAATTTTCAACTTTATTTATATTTGTTACTCACTTTTTCTTTTTTTTCCTTTCTTAATGTTTAAGATTACAAAAATGACGGGGGAAGACATTAGCTCCTGAGATACAGCTTACGCTAGTTCGGGAGTTAAGGGACTCACCTTTAAATGTATTCAACTTTTTTTTTGATGCAAATAAACTATATTATTATTCGTCCAATTGTCGTGCACGTACTTAATGCAAATTTAAAACTCGTTTGGTTTTCTCACGGATGCCACTGTCAGAACTGAAACAAATTGAGACCACACGGGAAGCGCCGGCTTCCAAATCAAAAAAGAATCATGAAAATCAGTTCACCCAGTCGAAACTTATGTTTTTTTTTATACTTTCTAAGCAAGTGCTTGACTACGATCCCACCTGATGTTAAGTGGAAATACAGTCCTGGATGGTAAAGTGCACTAGCTTAGTAAATGCCTATTCATTCTACTCTTGAAAATACCCACATTGTAATCGTAGGGAAAGACAGACGTGGGCAAACTATTCCAGTTCTTTGCTGTACGAAGAATGAAAGACGAAGCAAAGCGCTTCGTTCGGGTTTGAGGGATGATCACAAGAAAAGGATGAAATCCCGCAATGCGTTTAGATGTCTGATGGTGGAACGGGGATGGGGGAATTAGATCATGTAGTTCCTGAGCACACTCTCCAAAATGCAATCTGTAGAAAACCGAAAAGCTAGCTACCTTACGCCTGTGCTCAAGACTGAGCAAATTGGTTATTGGTTGGTAAAAACTTATGTAAAACAAACAAAAAAAAATATACAGACGAATTGAGAACCTACTGCTTTTTTTAAGTCGGTTAGTAAAAGTGCGCGTCCGCGCGTAGTAGCGTTTAATGTTTTGTCGATTACATTTGATTTGAAGTTGATTTTGGTTTTTACTATGTCATTATTTAGATCGGATATCTAGCAAGCCAGAGAAAGTACAGTTCTAATGCTAGCTGTAGTGGCGATATCTAGACACACAGTCAGCTCTGTCTATAACACAGATGACTGTGACGACGCCACAGGAAGACTGGTGACAAGGGCAACGGCCGCATCAAAAGAGAAAATTATAGACTATAAGCTAAAATGGCCATGAGAAACGGGGACGCAGCGGTCGCGGAGAAACTTATAACAACGCAGCGGGGCGTCTTCGACGCGTGAACCAGGGCATTCTCCGACACCACCTTCAAAAATCAGGCAGTATAAATAATAATAAAAAATTGCAATAACTATAGAGGTAGCACTCTTATTTTTAAAAAAAACAAAGTAACCAATTCAAAAACATTACAAAAAAATACGGACACAAGTCTGTGGTGGCGCTTTAATGAAAGAAAAAAAAACATGCATTTTCTATTAACTCTGCAGTTTCATCGCTCTATTCTATGATAAAAACCTGAAATATATCACTCGAAAAATGACCAAGTTCCTGCACTAATAACTCGATAGCGGAAGTAGCTGACGGTGCCGTAATTACGTTTCACGTTAGCGTATCCTCGTGAAGCGATTAGGGCGTAGCTTTATCTACACGCCCCTTACACTGCAACTGCCTCGAGCAGATGCATCTTATAAATTTAAAAGTTAAAGTTACAGCCTTTATTAATATAATATGTCCCACTGTTGGGTGCAGGCTTTCTCTGTAAGGAGAGTATTAGGGCATAGTCCGCCACGCGGCTCTAGGGCGGATTGGCAGACTTCACATGCCTTAGAAAAAAATTCTAAGACATGAAGGTTTCCTCATGATGATGACTTATCTTTCACGGCCGAGCGCGTGGTAAATCAGCACATAAAATAGTAACAGCAAATTTATTGGTCCCGGCACCGGGGATCGAACTCGAATTGCTAGCTTACTATGAAACTTTTTTTTTTGTTAACGGGGAGGAAATCTTCGAAAAGATATCCCGCCTTCTGAGGGGAAGGCGGCGGTTATGTGGGGTTTTTACCCACTAAAACCTCCCCGGTGGCCCTTTCCTCGGTGCATGATGAGGGGCTCCGGGATCTCCAGTGGAACGCACCGGAGCCCCTCTGCACTGTGCTCAAGGAGAGCACGTCCCGGGGGGGGAGGTTTCTCCCTCCCCCCCCTGTGCCCTCAAAGTGCAAGGCTACACGGGCCAGCCGATGTCGCCTTCTTCCCGGGTCCACCTTAGCGGACGACAAAGGCCCCCACCCTTGTCGCCCAGTGAACCCGAGGCCCCTTTTAGTCGCCTTATACGACAGGCAGGGGATACCGTAGTCTTATTCTTGAGAGCCCAGAACTACAGGGCTGAGCTTACTATGAAACTTGAGCCAACCGCCCGGACACTGAGCTATCAAGGCTCTCTCTAATTAATCTTAAAAATTTACTCTCGTCTTATTTATTTAAAGTAAGTCTTCTAGATTAATAAGTCTTATTAGTATAATTTGAATCTCGGAAACGGATCCAACGATTTTTATGAAATTTATTACGCAGAACCCCTGCATTTGGGAGTGACACATCGACCTACTTAGGATTAATTTTTAGATATGTTGTTTTTATATCTATCCAGGCAATAAGATAATTGAGTCCAAATGTTTAAGACAGTTTTGCTCGGTATTTTTACTTTAATGATAGTAGTTATTACTCGCCAATAGATGTCAGGTAGAGTAACCGATCATTCACGATCGATGTACTGCGTGTCTGAATGTGTCTGAGCGATAGCACGGCGTGAGAGAGGGGATAGAGCCGATAGTAAGCGAATGAGAGGGCGGCGAAATAAAATTATGATAAATAATTTATGCACCGGAAAAATAAATTGTATATTAATTTTAATTTTGTAATACATGTATATTGTTAGTCCGTGCCAAGTACTCATTGTTCTTGGATTCGTTTAACCTGGCATTTTTTTAATATCGTTGCCAATCTGCCTGAGCCCAAATAGTAGAATAGTTTTACTTAGACAAGTCCACCTAACATCATTTATACTGTTACGATATATATGTAAATATATTATATGTAATACTTTTTACACACGTTTTGTCTCTTCATAATATATATATATATTTATACCTATATTATATGTATGTTTGTATGTAAATATTTATTATCTGTATTTAAGTATATCTACTTTTTATAAACTCCCGCCGCTTCTTTTTATTATTCCTCTCCATCCAAAGGTTTCCTAGAAGAGATCGCTTTTAGCGATAAGGCCGCCCATTGTTTATGTATTTTAATTATATTTTCTTTCTTTTCTTTTTCTTTTTTTTTAGTTCATAAGTGTAAACAATAAAGAGTTTATAAATAAAAATATATAAATAAATATAATAGATCAATTAATTGTGTATGAAAATAATGTTTTTTAGAATCATAGTGATTGATATTTACTAGTTTTAGTAGTATCGGTGCCATGAGAACGATCCCCAATGTCACAGCTACGTATACCGTGTAATTTAATTAGACTTAATTAAAAAGTCACTATTCTATTGCGTAGTGATGGTAAGAGACCAGACGGTATGACTCTTATACCCTGGAAGATGGGACGGCCTTTGGTATGGGATGCCACATGCGTCGATACTTTGGCGCCGTCACATCTTCCAGAATCTTCTGTTGAGGCTGGAGCGGCCGCCGCAACTGCAGAAAACCTCAAGCGGCGCAAATATAGTAACCTCGATACGGGTTTCATATTTGAGCCGTTTGGGGTAGAAACTTTGGGTCCGTGGGGTCCTAGTGCACACCACCTTTTTAATGTGTTAGCTAAGAAGTTGGTCGACACATCTGGTGACCAGAGGGCTGGCTTATACCTTGCACAGAGGCTAAGCATTGCCATACAACGTGGCAATGCTACCAGCCTTCTGGGCACGCTGCCAAGCGATGACGGTTTGGCACAGTTATATTTTTTGTAAATATTTTGTAATATCTATTAAATTGTAAATATTTCTTTATTTGTTAGTATATATAATATGATAAGATTATGTTATTATAATAGATTAATAAAAGTCACTCAACTCTTAATGCAAATAGTCTTACTGCGAGCAACACGTGTATGTCTCATTACCAGAGTAGTCATACCTCTTGCCTCTTAAAGAAAATGTAAGTGGAAAATTTATTTCAAAAAGCACAGAAAAATTACCCTTTTCAATTTAATTAAAATTATTTTCTTACTCTTATTTAATAATCCCAAAATGTTCTCTATACGCATAGTTTATTTGTGAAATTATATGTACATTTTATATAAAAATGAATGTTCATTTTTTATATAAACTTGTACATCATTTTAACTCCAAAGGGGTAGACAGAGACCGCTTTCGTTGTTCACTTTTCACCGAGCTTATTATGTCGCCTATATCGTGGACGTGAGTCCATCCCCTTACACCTGGAACATGTTTTTTATGATTTTCTTTCCCCGAACTTCAAAAAGGAGGAGGTTTTCAATTCGTCTGTGATTTTTTACCTTATAACTTTCAACTGGTTGAACCGATTTGGATCGTTCTGACAAAGGCATCCATGAGAAAACCATATAAGTTTTAAATTTGCACCAAGTATATGAGCCATAAATGTACGAATAACTCAATATCAAACCAACCGATTTAAATGATTTATTTTTTATTGGAAACCTTAGGCGCGTCCTGTTTGATTTGATTTGAAGTGGGTTTTTGTTGTACTTAAAAAATTAAAAAAAAGACAATCCATTATTACAAGCCCATGTAGAATTCTAGTCTTGGATAGTAAGGCTACCTTAGTAAATGCTTATTCACTTTGAAAACACAGTAATCGGAGAGAAAGACAGACGCTTTTTTCTTCCTGACGAACTACACAGATTGGCCAGAGAAGCTGGCCTTGATTGCTTCACTGGATTGAGAGGTGGCTTAGCCTGAACCTCTATCGCTAGTAACTCGACACAAGGGTCCCCCCCGGTGGGGGGGGAGGAAAACAGACGCAAGTTTTTCCAGTCTTTTGCGGTACTACAAATAATTAAATTCAAAGCAAAGCGCTTCGTTCGGGTTTGAGGGAAATTCACAATAAAAGGACTGCGTCTTGAATTCCGATGATCGAATGTCGTATGTCGAATATATGGACAGTTACAACCATATAATGGCCATTGTTGGCCAATTTACTTAAATTTGATCACCGTGTACTAGTTTTTATGCAATATACAAAGTTTTCGCAATATTAAAAAGTCATAAGTGGTCATAAAACCCGAAACTGTACTGGAAGCCCGCCCGAATAAAGCTGCAAATCATTTTTAAAATACAAAAAAGTTTCAGACATATGTGGACTTTCGTTCGCAGTTAATATTATTTTCAACCGACTTCAAAAAGGAGGAGGTTCTCAATTCGTCTGTATGGTGTTTTTATGTTTGTTACTACATAACTTTGGACTGGGTAAAGCGATTTTGATGATCCTTTTAAGTCTGAAACCTGCTTGTACGAATGGTGCCATTTAGATAGATTTTTTGCAACTAATTCTGAACTATCATAGGAATATGACGATTTAGAATAAATAAAAAACCCAACCAAACTCTCAAGAAACTTTTTTTTTTGTTAACGAGGAGGAAATCTTCAGAAAGATACCCCGCCTTCTGGGGGGAAGACGGCGGTTATGTGGGGTTTTTACCCACTAAAACCTCCCCGGTGGCCCTTCCTCGGTGCAAGATGAGGGGCTCCAGGATCTCCAGTGGAACGCACCGGAGCCCCTCTGCACTGTGCTCATAGAGAGCACTTCCCGGGGGAGGTTACTCCCTCCCCCCCTGTGTCCTCGCAGTGCAAGGCGACACGGGCCAGCCGATGTCGCCTTCTTCCCGGGTCCACCTTGGCGGACGACAAAGGCCCTTACCCTTGTCGCCCAGTGAACCCGAGGCCCCTTTTAGTCGCCTTCTACGACAGGCAGGGGATACCGTAGTCTTATTCTTGAGAGCCCAGAACTACAGGGTTGTAAAAACTCTCAAGAAACTACGCTTGAAGTACATAATTTCCAATTTAAATATATATATATACTTAGGTATCTGTTGTATGTTTGGCATATTTATTTTTTTATTATTATTATTATTAATAGTATGAGTATATATTGGTAAATATGTATTTTTACTTATGTGTTGTATTAAAATAAATATAAATATGATCACAGACCCACTAAAATATTTTTTAGACGCAAGTTTCTGTCCATACACAGGTCGCCTGGAAGAGTTTTCTCTTAGCGAACAGACCGCCCATTGCGCATGCAATTACATCGACTAATGTGAAAATTGTATATTTATTATTTCTGTGATGGGTTTTTTTAATTGTTGCGCAATAAATTATATTCATTCATTCATTCATTAAGTATGTGTACGACAAAGGAACGACTACATCAATATCGTGCCAACCGAATTCAATGATTTGTTTTTACAATTTTGTTGACAGTTTGGTTAGGTTTTGGTTCATTCTATATCGTAATATTCCTATGATAATTCGTATTTACAAGCAGAGCGACCGCATGTTATGAGATAAGAGAAATAAAAAAAAAACGAAATAAAGATGAATTGAGAACCTCCTTTTTTGAAGTCGGTTGAAAATAACAAAGCAGATAGTGATTTCAATCTCTATCAACCCCCCAAGCGAAAGAGAGATGAGATAGTTTTTGCTTTGATGACGCCTTAAATTGCTTTGTGCGCGTAGAAGGAAGCTTTATTCAAAAGCAGACCATAAAAACTCATTCACGGGTGCACGGCCGACGTAGCGCAAACATAACGACCCTTGGGATTCGCACGACCCTTTCCTTTATTCACGGCGTCCGTCCATGTAAAGTGAAAGAATGTTTTTCCATGTAAAATGTAAACACGGCGTAGAGCACTTGAATGCGGCCGTTGCCATGGATATGTCTACAGAATTCGTAGCATGTGTATTCGTAGCAGGCGACAGAATGTTGACAATTTTGTGTAGATATATTTTTCATATCTACGCTAAAAAGCAAAAACATAGTAAGTGACACATATGGCCATTTCATTTTTACGTCGTTGCAATCAGAAAAAAAATGCGTCAAATGATATATGACTCGTAACAATTAGATGAAAAATAGCGAAAATAAGATTTTCAAGATTGACACTTCTTTTTTATTTTATGTACCGTAAAACGATTTTCTTTTAGAAAAACTCTACGTTAATGCCGTGGTACTATCCTTATTCAGCAAAAAATAATAAATATTGTGTCCAAAACGACAGAGGTGCACAAACACGAAAGTTATAATTTTTTTCTAAAAATTTAAAATGTTTTTCGACTCTGGTGAACAAGTTAATTTTTGTGGGGTTACTACGTTTTTGTTTTTTTTTCCTAATTATATATTCAACGTATATTAAAAGTTAAAGTAACAGCCTTTTTGTATTTCCAACTGATGGGCACAGGCCTTCTCTGTAAAGAGAGTATAGGACATGTAGGATTCCTCACGTTGTTTTCCTTCACCGCCGAGCGCGTTGTAAATCAGCACATAAAATTGCAACAACAAATTTATTGGTACCGGCACCGGGGATCGAACTCGGGTTGCTAGCGTATTCAACTTGAGGCGACAACCCGGACACTGAGCTACCACGGCTCAGTGTCCGCGTGGTACCAACGTATATTACCATTAGAACCATTAGTAAGCCGTTATTTTTAAAAGTAATTGAGTATTTATTTGTTAGAATAACGACAGCTATTCACAAAGACATTTCTCACTTTCCTAGATAAATGGTATCAGTGCAGCATTAGTATTCAATTTTTTTAATAATAATTCATAACAGATGGAGTTTTAACATAAAACTCATAGCACATTGGTGTAGAGAACCGTGAAACCGTGAAAATTGAATATTTTTGCTGTCACGAAGTTTCACGCTGTGACCCAAGACCTATTAAGCCTCTCAATCCGGTCCAAAGCCCGTTTTCCAGGCAGGTAGATTTGTCCCAATAAAATATTTTTTCGAAGTTTCAGGCAGTATTATAGTACAGAGTTTTGATTCTTTGATTTAAGTGACATTCCAATACTTCTTTTTTATTGTTAAATTGCAACCACAGACTTGTGTCCGTGCTCTTTTCCAATACACTTAAATTGTTCACTCTGCATTTATTAATAGAGTGCCACCTCTACAGTTACTATTTTCCTTTTTTTATATATAATGCCTGATTTTTGAAGGTGGTGTTGGAGAACGACCTGGTTCACGCGTCGAAGACGCTCCTTTGCGTTGTTATACGTTTCTAAGCGACCGCTGCGTCCCTGTTTCTAATGGCCATTTTTAGGTTGTAGTCTCTATACATATATATATATATATATATATATGTATATATATATATATATATATATATATATATATATATATATATATCTATATATATATATATATATATATATATACATATATATATATACATATATATATATATATGTATATATATATATATATATATACATATATATATATATATATATATATATACATATATATATATATATTTACCTTTTATAAAGTATATTCCAATACTTTATAAAAGGTCAATCAAAATTGAAACCATACGAGGCGCTTTGCTTCGTCTTTCAATATTCGTACAGCAAAGGGCTGGAATAGTTTGTCCGCGTTTGTCTTTTCCTCCAATTACAATGTGGGTATTTGCATGAGTACAGTGAAAACGCATTAACTAAACGTGAGCCTTACCAGGACATAGTGTGCATTTGCACTTAACATACCAAATGTTACATCGACAGATGTAATTTCACATACTCCAAAACAATATATGTATAGTATAGTAAAGTTGTATTGCGCGCGCACGTCTTTAGGTAGTCCCGGGCACCGCTGCAAATCAGCGCTGTCGCATCCAGCATATGCTGAGACGGTGTCCGATATTGGCATCATATGTTTTGTATTATTTATCCGTGTAACTTTAACTGTCCTATGTCTATTTTTCATTATTTTTTAATGTGTGTTATATTATGTCTGCGATGTGTTTTTGTATTGTGATGCCAATAAATATATGTCTATGTCTATGTCTAATATTATTATCCGTGAAATAGCAACCGACCGAGTCGTGGTTCGGCCCTCTCGGGCGCCCTCGGATCGGCATGCTTACGCGTAACATAGTAACCGTCCAAGCCGAGGTTACCCCTCACCGGGGGGACCCTTGTGTCGAGTTACTAGCAATAGAGGTTCAGGCTAAGCGACCTAAGAGCTATGCCACCTCTCAATCCGGTGAAGCAGTCAAGGCCAGCTTGTCTGGCCAATCTGTGTAGTTCGTCAATAAAAAAAAAAAAAAAAAATGTCTAATATCAACACAAAATATAGACAGAATATTTATTTTATATCTGTTATACACACGCCCTTACTTTTAATTACGTTATTACTAATGTTTGAACTGTGTACTTTGTGCTAATTGCTTTACAATTTGTGCAGCTTTCATATCGTGTAATGGAAGTTGGTTTCTATTTGCGGTGTCACATACTGAAAGTACTAATTAACGCGTTACACGATGCGTTAATTGTGAAACAATTTTAATGCTACCTTTATCACAATTCATACAAAGCTGCTGGATACTGGCAAAAAATAGAAACAGTTCGACAGTGAATACTATAATTAATTGCCTCTTTTATAAAAAGAAGAATATTGGAGGCTGGGAATTTACATTGAAATCCTACATGATACGTATATTTGTTCATTTGAGACGTTAGAAAGAAAAGATTCATTGACTTTATTATTTCATTAATTTTCAGTTCAACGCCCTTGATCCGTCTCAATATTTTTCTTTTAAATATTAGGAATGCATTTTCGTTCTTATAAGTAAGATCTTTAAGACCTGTACTAACTTACGGTAGGTTAGTGTAGGTCTTTATAGCGCCCCAGCCCTGTAGTTCTGGGCTCTCAAGAATAAGACTACGGTATCCCCTGCCTGTCGTAGAAGGCGACTAAAAGGGGCCTCGGGTTCACTGGGCGACAAGGGTGGGGGCCTTTGTCGTCCGCTAAGGTGGACCCGGGAAGAAGGCGACATCGGCTGGCCCGTGTCGCCTTGCACTGGGAGGGCACAGGGGGGGAGGGAGTAACCTCCCCGCCGGGACGTGGTCTCCTTGAGCACAGTGCAGAGGGGCTCCGGTGCGTTCCACTGGAGATCCCGCGTCATGCACCGAGGAAAAGGCCACCGGGGAGGTTTTAGTGGGTAAGAACCCCACATAACCGCCGCCTTCCCCAGAAGGCGGGATATCTTTCTGAAGATTTCCTCCCATGGCTGGCTTCATAGAATAACGCTGCGGTATCCTCTGCCTGTCGTAGAAGGCGACTAAAAGGGGAATCGGATTCACGACTTATAAAGGTGAAAGAAGGCGACTTCGGCTGGCCCGTGTGTGTTAGGGGACTAGCCTCCCCCGGGATGTGCTTAAGGGCACAGTGCACCCCAGAACACCTCGCCATGCATCGAAGAGTCACCGGGGGGTTTTAATGACTAAGAACCTCATATAACCCCGCCTTCGTTAAGGGTACGGTCGAAGATGTGCCAGAGACATGCAAAAGTGAGGACTCGTAATCTTTTTCTACCCCCCCGCGGCGTGAGCTAACAAAGTACCTAATACTTTGATTATATAACGAGAAGATATTTGCACGACTACTCTCTCGTTCTTTTCTCAATTTTAATCTCTTATAATATTAACGAACACTTCACGTATAAAACTTCAAGTGCTCGTAAAACAGGAATGTTAAAATAATGAATGGCAGCAACAAGGTGTGCCCCCAGGCCATGCTTCCAATTGTTTTTATAGATGTTTGTTATGAGTTTTTAACTGGCAAGATTAAAATTAAAAATAAAGTTATGTTTACAATCAAAACTTATTTATGTTTTTACAAATTTGTTAATATACTAGCCATAAATAATATTACCAATTAAAAAACTTCTTTTAGTTTGTTAGAGAAAAATTAATGAGGCTGGATTTTCCTAAATCGAAATGTCTATTGTAGAGTGATACTGTAAAATGATACCGTGGAATGATACTGTAGAATGATACTGTGGAATGATACTATGGAATGATGCTGTAGAATTGATATTGTAAAATGAGACTGTAGAATGATACTGTAGACTGATACTGCAAACTGATCCTGTAGACTCTTAGTATGTAGATTGATACTGTAGAAAGATATTATAGCATAAAAAGTTGGTGATTTTTAAGTATTTTTTGCCTTTGTATTTTTTTATATTTTTACCCCAGAGAGTGGTCATTTATTATATCGAAAGTTACATTCGTTTCGAAGGGTTTTGTATCATTTAATTCCCATATAAGTTTTGTTGTATTAGAACCTCGGATTCCGAAGATTCACCAGGTAACGTCTAAAAATATTATTGTTGAAATTATTCTACCATACGATCTGTTAATCGAAATTAAAACTCCTCAACGACAACGGGCGCGAATGTGGAAGAAGAAAGAGAATATATTAGCCAGAACTTGGTAATATAACTATGATACGTCGGTAATAAAAGAGAGCGTCCTCGTATTATGTTTGATCGCCCAAATTCTATTTGATCAAAAGTAAGTTTTTGTTTTTACATGTGAATATGCTTAAAGTCTATTATTATTAACAATAGGGGGGTGTACGGGAATTCGTGAATTTGCTGATATAGTACCACAGGACATATGATATAGAACTCCTAGGTCATATGGTTTAAAAGCATGTAAAATGTAGTACTTATAAATGTGATGCTCGTATTATGCTGTAGTTTAATCTAAAATTTCCGTTACCGCTTTACAGTATAAAGGCTTTTGTAACCCGTTCAGATATTTCCGCTATTTATAAGCTTACCAGTTAACGAAGCGAGTCAACTTGCTTTTAGTTAGGGAATTGTGACAAAATCATTTCTGTTATAACATTATTAGATAGCGCAACTATTATATATTACTAAATTATTTACTAAAGTTCCGCCCTGGATTTAATTGAGCGTGTTTTGCCTTATAGCTATATATATAAAAGACAGTTAAATTTGCGATTGTTATGCACAATAACTACTTCCAATGATATGATTCGATTAATTTGTAGTAATATCGTTTAACGTTTGATTCGATTTAAAGTCGGCTTTTGTTTTTACTAGTAAATATACTTTACAATATGGTAGAACCGTGGTAGCTCAGTGTCCGGGCGGTTGGCTCAAGTTGCATAGTACACTAGCTACCTGAGTACGATCCCCGGTGCCGGCACCAATAAATTTACTGTTAAAATTTTATGTCCTGATTTACAACGCGCTCGTCGGTGAAGGAAAACATCGTGAGGAAACCTACATGTATTAGAATTTTTTTCTAGGGCATGTGAAGTCTGCCAATCTACACTAGGGCCGCATGATGGACTATGCCCTTATACTCTCTTTATAGAGAAGGCCTGCGCCCAACAGTGGGACATATATATAAAGGCTGTAACTAATTTTAACTATACTTCACAATATAATTGTATGCGCACTAGACTTATCGCTAAGATCGATCTCCCAGACAACCTTTGGATGGACAGAAATTAATTTCTAAAAAGCTTCTAAGTGGGCCTGTGTATATAGCGTATTATATGTATTATACTATAATATAGAAAAGGTGCACTAAATCCTTGTCTATTATTAAGACCCTAGTATACAGCACTATCTTTCGTTTTTGAAGCATCGATAGCCTAATGGGTAACGTAGTAACCCTAATGGGTAGCGAATCCACCATTCGAATATTGACGTGAACCTTCTCCTAACACAAGCTTAAGCTTAATTGGAATGGTTTACAAGACTGTTAGGTTAGTAATCTTGATAAATAAAAAAACCACGCTGCATGTTGTAGACAGATAATGTATCTCTTATGTTTTGTTTGCAATTAAAAATCCATCTCCCCATCTAGGAGTATAGATGTTTTTATAGTGATGTTAAAAAAATTATCTATCGATATCATCTAGTTAATTATATATCCGTGCTCTAGTACTTATACGATTTCAAATAAAGGGTCTTAATTGAATCACCAATAACGACCTAAAAAGACATAAACCGTAAATTTAAATAGGGTAATCTAACGCTTAGTTTTATAGTTCGGTTACATCTCCCCTTGCTTAGGTCGGGTTCTATTCTACGATCCTTTAACATATGGGTAATCGAACCCGTAAAATTTAAAATAACAAAGGAAATAAAGGAACGAATACTTGCCACTGAGTTAAGTGAACAAAGTTATGAGTGATCTTAAATAAATGCTTTCAAAAGTGGTCCCAACATCAATATCCAAATGGCTTACGATACGGTTTACGAATCGAAAGATCGTGGGTTCGAATCCAACATTCGACTATTGACGTAAACTATCTCCTAACACAAGCCTAAGCTTATGTGAAATGGTTTTTTTTTGACCCCATTTAGGGCCCTATGAGTCTGTTGCTAAAATTTTTGCAACAACGTTGGTCCCCTTGTAAAATAAATATATATAATAGTTTGTCAAATATCTCCCTTCCGCCTTTTGTCTTTTGAATTTCGCGGCTATGTACAAAGCGCTACAGAGCTCGTATCTAGCAATACTATACATAATTTGAAAGGTCTTGACATAACGTACAAAACGACGCTATGCATAATTAGTTTGGATATTGCGTTCAACAGTTATAGACGTGTAAACATGAAGTTCACTAACGCCGAAATTCGCGCTATTTTAAAGTTTTCCTTCGTTAAAGGCAAATCTGCTAGAGAAACGTTCCGTGAGATTGATGGTGTTTTGGGGATGGTACTCTATCACTTCGAACCACGGAGGAATGGTTTCGACGATTCAGAGCCGGTGAAAACGACACCATGGATAAGCCAGCCGGCGGAAGACCTGTGACGACAAATACCGATCAAATCATGCAGTACATCGAGTTAGACCGGCATGTGGCATCTCGTGATATCGCCCAGGAGATGGAGTTAGTCACCAAACCATTTTAAACCATATGCAGAAGGCTGGATACAAAAACCTTGATGTTTGGGTGCCGCATGATTTGACGCAAAAACCTTCTGGACCGAATCAACGCCTGCGATATGCTGCTGAAACGGAACGAACTCGACCCATTCTTGAAGCGGATGGTGACTGGCGACGAAAAATGGATCACATACGACAATATCAAGCGAAAACGGTCGTGGTCGAAGGCCGGTGAATCGTCCCAAACAGTGGCCAAGCCGCGAATTTCGGCGTTAGTGAACTCCGTGTTTACGTCTATAACTGTTGAACGCAATATCCAAACTAATTATGCATAGCGTCGTTTTGTAGGTTATGTCAAGACCTTTCAAATTATGTATAGTATTGCTAGATACGAGCTCTGTAGCGCTTTGTATATAGCCGCGAAATTCAAAGACAAAAGGCGGAAGGGAGATATTTGACAACCTTATATATATTTTCCTCCTTTAAGGATATTTCTTCGTTCCTCTTCTTGCTACTATTAAACCGTTAACCTTTGCGGCCAAGAAGATAACTAGCTCACAGTATTCCAGGAATTGTTCTCTGGTATCGGAGGCAACTATGCTGACTATGTTGTCCGCGGTGATGGCGGTATCCATTCTGTGTTCGCAGTCATGGCGGTGTGTTGCGAATCTTGGGCAGTATCTGATGATATGCCGCAGTTTCCTCGCTCGCCCCATGTGAAATGGTTAAAAGAAATATTAATAATATTTGTGAATTAAAAAATATTGTTAGCATTCTTTTAAATATTTATTATTTTTGTTCAAATTGGCGTTGGCTTCCGAAGGATACTCTTTCTCTGAATGCTCGTTGATTAATATTGTAAGGAACGGTTATATCTTCCATCAGTTTCTCCACCTAACAAGCCTGAATAGGGGAGAAGAAACTCGGAGCGCTCGACCTTCTTGATATGTGACTTTTTGATGTAATATGTACTTTGTGAGTCATGGAAGGTACTGTCTCCTGAGATACAGGTACATTATGCCTAGTTCAAGAGACAGCACCTGTATATTGTAACAAGTTTGGTTGTGTATTCTTAATAAAGTATATTATAACTATAATACTTTGTACATAGAAGCGTCCATGCGTAAGAACGTTTAACGTTTGATACGATTTGATTGGAACTTTGATTCTTTAGAACCCACGGTACACCCACGGACATCCTATAAGTATTCTGTATACCAAGTTCTTAGGAAGTCGATGTTTCAGACCTATTTGTTAAATAATTGAAGTACATATGATGCTTTCTATATACGAGCTAACGGGTCACCCTATCTAAGAGAACTTGGAATCGATACGTAAGAATCGAACTGGAAGTTCTATTCGATCCAAGGAAGGTGCTATGGGTGTACAAATATTAAAATGATACAGACGAATTGAGTTTTTTTTGAAGTGGATTAAAAACGGGACATTTGTACAAATCAAATTCCACAAGCTTCACAATCGAGTAATATCTTACGAAACCTTTTGTGCACGAATCTCATGTAATTAAGCTCCCCAGGTGGGGCAACAAAGAAGGCCGCAATGAAATACAGAAAAGTGAACAATACTTTTTTTAAGTATCACATCGGATTTAATTTATAGTCCCTTTTTGAAGCGAAAACTTCCTCAGTCGCGATGAGCATTTTTGCTAGGGGAAAATCTTACGGGTTTACGTCACCGACACAATAATATTGTATTCATATTTTGTCATGACCTTGTACAGCTTGTAATATATTTGATTATAAAGAAACCATATAAATAATTATATAATATATTTTAACAGAGTGTTAAACACATATAATAACCATTCCTCAAGCGTAGCCTTTTGCCTAACAAAATTTAAATTCAAAAATTTAATCATTCAGACTGACTAATGGCATTATTCGAGTTAATTAAAGATTTGTGATACAGGACACACAGGGATATACACACATACACTCACACAAAGTAACTGGTAATGCAATGTTTATTTACTAATAATTTGTTTAATTCTATTTTATTATTTTTATTGCGAAGTGCATCCTTAGGTACCACTGACAAAAGATGTTTTATATAATGTATATCTACAAATGCTTATATCTTGAATACGTGACCGAAATATTTATAATAATTAGGAAGCTGACACAATAACTAAATAAATAAATAATTGTTGATCGGTGTGTCAATAGATGTGAAAACCAAATTGATGTTGACAATTTTAATTTAATCATTATGAAATTTCAAAATAAATTTCTAAGTTATAAGATTTCACTTCTTCGGTTTTAAATCAAAATTTATTACGTTCTAAGCAAAAAACGAGCACGCGGTCGCTCACCTGCACGGTGGGCAGACGCAGTTATGACGCTCACAGGCCAGCCAATAACTAAAGCCATGAAGACCGAGGACACGTGGAAGTCAATAGTTAGGCGAAAATGAGTAAATAAATACCCCGGCAGGCGTACAATAATCGAGTTTATAATATATATGAAAATAATGTTTTATGAATGTTCAATATCTTGTAGATAAATCTATATATTTAAAAGAGAAAGTGTGTGGGTATGTTTCATATAGGCTCCGAAATGGCCGAACCGACTCCAATGAAACTTTCAGGGAATCTTCAGATGGACTTGGCGAGTAATCGATCGGAGCACTTCTCTTTTTGAACTGTCAAACAAGCAATACGGAGTACTTTTAAATCTGACATTAACTTGCGCCCGATATATTTTTGTATGAATGATAAGAATGATATTGTATTTAATGATATGTATATGGGTGTATGTATCGTCACCCGCTCGAGAAGAGAATGAATACAGAGAGAAATGAATAATTTAATATATTGTGAGAGTTACATTAAATATTTAACGATGTAAGTATATTATTTAAATAAAGTAAAGCAAAATCTAGCCTTTAGTTAGCGAAGCGGACTGGGTAGGCTAGTAAATATTATAAAATGAAATGAGATGAGATGAATTATTTATATTTTACACATATACTATATTCTTATATAAATGTTGGACATAATTATATCAATTCCGACTTCACGAAAGGTTCTCAATTGATCTATATGTTTTTCGTTACCTCATAAATTTCATCTGCGTGAACCAAATCAGTTGATTAATTCGGTTGATTATTTTTTTATTTGATAGCTGATGCTTTCAGTGTGGTTCCATTTCAATTTGGTCGAACTCTGACAATGGTACCCATAAGAAAAACATGCAAATCTTAAAAAATCATTTAATATGTGCATGTCGGCGATTACGCCAGGGGTTTCGTGTTCAGAGTCCATAACGAAATACACACTCGCGATTCAGCTTGGCTTATTGTATCACGACGGTCAGTACAAGAATGTAACGTTATTACAAAATACAGTCGTTTTTATATTGATCTCTCAATAAGTTAAACCGTCACGGAATATTTGACTTCCTTTGTAACAAACAAATAAAATAACTACAAATAATTAATGGAATATAGTTAAATATTCACAATAAATATGTAAATGAATTTAACACAACTTTCAATGATTTATTTAACATGATTACGTTAATTTCGTATGAACAAATATCATTGTTACACAGTCCCAGCACAGATGGCGCTGAACTTTTATTTAATGCGTAGTTATTCCAAAATTGATTAAAATGATAAATCAAAACAGTATTTTCGATACTAGGCGATTTGCGCCCATATGCACGATGTGACGAATAATTCGACATAAAGCGAACCGATTTCGATAATAATTTTTTATTGGAAAGGTTGTTCTTCAAGGATAGTTTGATGAGAAAAAATTCTATTTCAAATATTCTTATTCTATTTGAAGTCGGTTTTTGTTCTTAGTCGTAATTTTGCAAACAATATTTACCGACAAAATGTGTGCACAATTTAGTAGTAAGCTTGTGTGCTTTCAGATAATGAGACCGCTCTGGAGAAAGTTGTTGTTAAAGGTCGTTGTATGCAAACTTTGTCAACTTAATATATACTTGATATTCCCACCACCCACTTTAAATATTAACTGAGTGTGGTGGAGTACGTGATGCATATTTAGACTGTAAATTGATACAAAATTTAGCGTGGAGAAGTAAATATTTGAAGCTAGAAGCGCTCAGTCTTTTAACCAGGAACGGAAATGGCCATGGCTATCTAGACAAGGTATCATAGGCGGTGAGCAAATTCTAGCAAGAGACTTGTACTTAAGAAGACCGAAAGCTGGAAATCCCATTAGTATAAGCTGGTGTCGTGGGGAAATCTGCAACAAGATGAATGTAAATAAGGCGAGGTCATGGTTATGTGAGGTTCTTACTCACTTAACACCTCCCGCCTACCCGTAGTGACCCTCCTTGGTACATGGCGAGGAGCTCCGGGATTGGTTGATTAGGAGTGGAACACTGCAACTCCTCTGCACTTTGCTCTGAAAGACGTCCCAGGGGAGGCTTCTTCCTAGCACCCTCGCAGTGCTAAAGCGACACGGCATCACCAACGTCGCCTTCTTTCTGGGTCCACTGTAACAACAACAAAAGGTTCGCGTATCGAATTCTCAAACAGGCGCTTTGTATATTTTCAAATCAATTTATAGTGAAGATTCATAAATAGTAAATATATTTGTTGACCCAATTCACTGATATTATTAGTATTATAATTTCATTGACATTTCATAACGTTTTGCAAATACACCAAAAGGGTTACCTGTATGTTTGTCTATAATACATGCTTATTTCCATGTTAAATAAAAGGTCAAGCTTTTATTTTCATAATCATTTAAGAATGAGTGCAATTATAGTATCACATCTTTTCGTTACTTGGTAAAACACATACGCCAGGGGAAGGGCAAGTTATGTCGGGGTTGCACCGTCTAAAACCCCACTATCTAAACAAATCAGCGGCCACGCCTGCGCCAGTCACCCTACCGCTTCTCCTAAGAGTGGCAACGTCGCACCAACACACTTTCCCTCATCCCACCAAAATGCTTCCATGATGTGCTCTTTGAGCCCATCATCACCGTGACTAAATGAGCCCGCCCGGCACGACAACAAAAAATACGATCTTTATCTTAAGGCACTGAAACTTGGTTTGTTAAATTTTATGTGCTGATTTCCCACATGCTCAGTCCTCGTAAGGAAGGAATTCTCTCTATCTCTACATTAGAAGTCCGCCAACCCGCATTAGGGATGTGACCGAACAGTAGGACATCTGTCAGTAAAATAACCCAGTCTTTACCTAAACGCTTATTAACCAAATACTATATCCTCTCTCTTCTTTGCCATTGGTCTCACATAGTGATAGAGTTAGCTTTCCGCTTCGCTCTGCCCCAACATCGTGTTGGTAAATCTTGCACTCTCTCATGTCTCTGGACGTTGTACTCTCCCACCTAGTCTTGATCTCCGACCGGGGAGGGTAAGTTGTAGCGCCAGTTTCCCTATGTAATCGGGAAGCCTCCTCTTAATATACTATGTATATATATATATATATAAAAGAGAAAGTGTGTGGGTATGTTCCATTTTCATCCTTCCAAGCCAATCCTGTAAAGTAAAAATTGGAGCACTCTTCTATCTGAACTGTCAAATACAGCTTTTATTTACTATGATGATATTCTATTGTTATATAACTCAAATTTATATTGACACTTGCGTTCTGTATTTTTATGTCATTTTGAAATATTTTGAAGTTCTATGGAGTGTTTTGCAGTATAATGATGTATAATAAATCCTAAAATGATTAGAATGATATTGTATTTACTGAAATATACAAGGGTGTAGGTAATTGTCACCACCCGCTCGAGAAGAGAATTAATACGGAGAGAAATGAATTAATTCTAAATATTGTGATAGTTAAATAAAATATTCAATTTAAGTTAAAAGAAACGGGTAGGTAAACTAATTGCGGAGCTCTGTATTCTATAAATAAACATAAACTCCATTACAGCGGTCTCATTAGACATATAAGTAATAGAACATAAAACTGGCCACTACCCCGCTCGAATGAGCTTAAAACAAATGCTTTAATAACGGCCAACTATCTAGCTGTAAACGAGGAATAATTGTTAATTACGCGCCAACAAGCATCGTTTACAAAGCCGACAATGTAATATGTGTCCGACACTGGAGTGGATTCGCAACGTTCTATAAAATTAATCGTGTGCTGCAACATCTGCTCTAACGGGAATAAAGCAGAATCATGTGATAAGAAAATAGAAATTCTACAATAAATTTTAACGTGAAAATTCTCAGGAAATACATTGATAGCACGACACACTAGTTTTGTAAATTTCCAATGCCTATTCATTCATCAATGTAATCGAAGATAATGCTAATTAACCAGTCTGTGTAGACCTAGATACCTAGAATAGAACCCTTCTTTGGGTCTGTTCCACATTTCCTACAAGTAGTTTTTCCATTGACACCATCTTGATGGTTAGATAGATAAATCCTTGATTGCACCAAAGAATATGTACAAAGGCGTAATTAATGCTATTTAGGATTTTCTTCCAGCTAATATTTAGTAGTTAAGAGCAGGCTAAGGGTAGTGCCGCTAAAAATAGCGTTTTAAAATTATCATAAAGATAAATAAATATACATTTACATATACATAAATAGATACTTCAATATAAATATAATAATATACAAACACATGGAATATATATACGAGATTGTAATTTTCATTGTTTGAGTAAAAGTATTCAGATACACGCTTTAAAGACATTAGTTGACGAAGCCTCCTAATCTCAATCGGCAAACTATTCCATATTTTTATAGCTGTACAGGTATAAAGATGCATAGAACAAGTAGCTACCTGCATCCCACCAAAATGCTTCCATGATGTGCTCTTTGAGCTCATCCGTAGCGGCGTCGTCGGGCCGCCGATATGGGGGTTGGCTTCACCGTGACTAAATGAGCCCGCCCGGCACGACAACAAAAAATACGATCTTTATCTTAAGGCACTGAAACTTGGTTTGTTAAATTTTATGTGCTGATTTCCCACATGCTCAGTCCTCGTAAGGAAGGAATTCTCTCTATCTCTACATTAGAAGTCCGCCAACCCGCATTAGGGATGTGACCGAACAGTAGGACATCTGTCAGTAAAATAACCCAGTCTTTACCTAAACGCTTATTAACCAAATACTATATCCTCTCTCTCTTCTTTGCCATTGGTCTCACATAGTGATAGAGATAGCTTTCCGCTTCGCTCTGCCACCAACATCGTGTTGGTAAATCTTGCACTCTCTCATGTCTCTGGACGTTGTACTCTCCCACCTAGTCTTGATCTCCGACCGGGGAGGGTAAGTTGTAGCGCCAGTTTCCCTATGTAGTCGGGAAGCCTCCTCTTAATATACTATGTATATATATATATACAAAAGAAAAAGTGTGTGGGTATGTTCCATTTTCATCCTTCCAAGCCAATCCTGTAAAGTAAAAATTGGAGCACTCTTCTATCTGAACTGTCAAATACAGCTTTTATTTACTATGATGATATTCTATTGTTATATAACTCAAATTTATATTGACACTTGCGTTCTGTATTTTTATGTCATTTTGAAATATTTTGAAGTTCTATGGAGTGTTTTGCAGTATAATGATGTATAATAAATCCTAAAATGATTAGAATGATATTGTATTTACTGAAATATACAAGGGTGTAGGTAATTGTCACCACCCGCTCAAGAAGAGAATTAATACGGAGAGAAATGAATTAATTCTAAATATTGTGATAGTTAAATAAAATATTCAATTTAAGTTAAAAGAAACGGGTAGGTAAACTAATTGCGGAGCTCTGTATTCTATAAATAAACATAAACTCCATTACAGCGGTCTCATTAGACATATAAGTAATAGAACATAAAACTGGCCACTACCCCGCTCGAATGAGCTTAAAACAAATGCTTTAATAACGGCCAACTATCTAGCTGTAAACGAGGAATAATTGTTAATTACGCGCCAACAAGCATCGTTTACAAAGCCGACAATGTAATATGTGTCCGACACTGGAGTGGATTCGCAACGTTCTATAAAATTAATCGTGTGCTGCAACATCTGCTCTAACGGGAATAAAGCAGAATCATGTGATAAGAAAATAGAAATTCTACAATAAATTTTAACGTGAAAATTCTCAGGAAATACATTGATAGCACGACACACTAGTTTTGTAAATTTCCAATGCCTATTCATTCATCAATGTAATCGAAGATAATGCTAATTAACCAGTCTGTGTAGACCTAGATACCTAGAATAGAACCCTTCTTTGGGTCTGTTCCACATTTCCTACAAGTAGTTTTTCCATTGACACCATCTTGATGGTTAGATAGATAAATCCTTAATTGCACCAAAGAATATGTACAAAGGCGTAATTAATGCTATTTAGGATTTTCTTCCAGCTAACATTTAGTAGTTAAGAGCAGGCTAAGGGTAGTGCCGCTAAAAATAGCGTTTTAAAACTATCATATAGATAAATGAATTTACATTTACGTATACATAAATAGATACTTCAATATAAATATAATAATATACATACACATGGGATATATACAACGACAATATATATACCAGTTTGTAATTTTTCATTGTTTGAATAAATAGTATTCAGATACACGCTTTAAAGACATTAGTTGACGAAGCCCTAATCTCAATCGGCAAACTATTCCATATTTTTATAGCTGTACAGGTAAAAGAATTGCCATAGAAATTCGTGTGACATTCGGGGAACGTTAGAAATTTGATATAGAAGGTTCGCGGTTCGCGGCCGACGAACTGTTTGAGTACGAAGCGCTCACGAAGATATTCTGGAGACCAAGTGTTTGTATAAGTATTGTGTGTGTACGTCTCGCCTGTTGCGGATGTTGAGCCACTTCAGCTGAGCCCGGTAGTGTAAGGCGTGGTCATATTTACGTATTCCGAAGATAAACCATGTTTGTCATAAACCGACCGTGCTTTTCTCACTGAACTATCTTCCAAGCACTGTCAACCTTTGGAATCAACTGTCACCAGCAGTGTTTAACCTATATGATTCGGTACCTTCAAGGAATGAGACTACACCTTTCTCAAAGGCCGGCAACTATATTTTTTGGATCTAACATTACATATTCAGCGATAGTAATAAACTCGAGCATAAAGATAAAAGAGAGGAATGAAAACGAAAATATGGGTTAAAAGAATGCAATATCAGACCGTGTACGTCACTCGTAGAACAGTTTCCGTCGCTTTACGTTGATCTAAAGTTTCATCCAAGCACTGTCCTCCCTCTGTCACTTTGTAGCGTAAACAGAAAGGGTGACAAACATTAATAAAGAAAGTACTTAGGACTCAACTGCAGATCGGGTTCTAATTAGTGAATGTTAGTACACTAGGACACTAATAAACTGCGAGAGCACAGGGGGAGAGAGAGCAACCTCCCCCGGGACGTGCTCTCCTAAGAGTACAGTTTAGAGGGGCTCCGGTGCGTTTCTCTGGAGATCCCGGAGCACTTCGCCATGCACCGAGGAAGGGCCGCCGGGGAGGTTTTAGTGGGTAAAATACTATATAACCTCGCCTTCCCCCTAGAAGGCGAAGGGGCGAACAAAAAAAGGGGGCACTAATAAGGGATTACAACAGTTAAAAAAAACGTTATCAACGTATAAATAACTCGAAACTAGTAATAATTATTGGCGTATAAAAAGTTATCCACAAATCATTTGCAGGAATTGCGGCTCAATTAAAAAAAAAATATTTAAGAAAGCTAACAATATTCCTCTATTTTTTTCAGTAATATTAGTAAAATTCTTATAAACTATTCACACTAAGCTCAAGCTTGTGCTAGTACTAGGAGATGGTTCATGTCAATAGTCGAATGGTGGATCCGGAACTACGACCTTACGATTCGCAGATCGTACCCTAAACGATTAGGCTTTTGACGCTTCTTTTGATACAAATAAGAAGAAAATATTTATTAACACGAAGAATTAATGAACAATTTTAAACACGGTTTTAAACTCAAGAGAAAATATATGGAGTCTTTTAGAGTATTCCAGGTAACTAACCTAAGCAAAACATAGGTTCCAGCAATGTGGCATTTCTCCGACTCGGTTATGTGTTTTTTCAAAATTAAACATGACACTTTCATGTTTATTTGTTCTTATGTCAAAAACTTCTTCTCAATAACTAAGAATCGTAATTCCTCTCTAAATTAGGAAAACATGAGTCAAACTTCATCTTACGCATAATAAATTTTGAAGAATAATTTTTGCCTTTCGTCTTTTACGTCCTTTTAACTTCAGCGGAATAGATAGAAACTGTTGTCCACTTAACAGCATATCTATGTCCACCACCAA
Source organism: Meandrusa payeni (assembly GCA_029286785.1). Classification (NCBI taxonomy): domain Eukaryota; kingdom Metazoa; phylum Arthropoda; class Insecta; order Lepidoptera; family Papilionidae; genus Meandrusa; species Meandrusa payeni. The sequence goes on from JAGSMX010000021.1 coordinate 7,780,369, forward strand.
TCTCACATACATTACTTATGTACGCTAGGATGCTTCCTTGTGGCACTCCATAAGTCACAGAGATCTCGTTAGTGGTTAGGTAGTTAATTTATGAGTATCATGTTTTGTCTGATAAAGATTATTATTTTAGTTTTAACTGACGTATTTTTGAGACCAGTATCGAAACGAAATTACCTAAATTGTCATAAAGTCTATGTCGAATGCTTTAGTTTAGTCAACATATCCAAATTTTAAGGCCCTAATCCTTTAATAGTTTTATATTCTTCTTTTAATATTTTAGCCTATTCAAAGCTGTTTGAATGCCGGTATAGTAGATATTATTGTGTACAGTATGTATTTTATGTATTGTATACATTACTATTACGAAAAGTTATGGGGAATGTGAAAAGACTTATCGTGACTTTTAGTGACACGTAAGCTTATAATATGATATAGAAGTTAGAACATCACATTCAGCTTAATAGACAAACCGAAACCGATGATTTAAAAGTACCCACCAACAAATAAATACATCATTCTACATTCTATGTAACTTCTAACCCACCAAAATGAATCAATTTTGTGTTTTTTTATCTTTTTAAACTGTATCCTGTTTCATTTAAAAAATAACTTGATATTCCAAGACGTAATATGAAAATAGGCATAATATCTCACGCTTATTTAAATTCCTTGAAGGAGACAGAGTTATTATGCTCCCAAGCGAGGGCTAAATGCAGCTGTGTGGTGCAAGTCAAAACTTTTTACCTCCCCCATACTTAGCTTAACAATAACATGAAGAAGATATAATACAAAAGAGAAAGCTAATTACCAAATCATGAGTGTTCTCAAGCGCTCAATAACACCAAAAAAGTTAAAGGATTCGAATCGAATATAAGAAAAAAGAGGATTTTTGTCTTTGGATACCCAACGCGTAAAATGCTATAAATTAATGCGTATATTTCTTCTAGGTAGCTTCATTCTTTTTTGCGTCTGATTAGTCGTGGTGATCATGTTACAGCGGAATGGACAGCAGATATTGCTGAGCTGAGGTGGAGATTATCCTGATATAAATATATTTAAAACTAAAAGTCCAATAGTCTTCTCACTATTGCATAGTCGCGGTATGTATCTGATACGGCTTGTAGTAATGACTTTCATTTTACGGATTCCTACGTCCAAATATGTCACAGGTAGTTTGTGTCCGATGTATTTTAACCCTGCCTCGGTTAGGATCTATTATACATAATACTCTTGGTGAAATTGCTAGCTTTCTATGTCTTGCTTTAAAGGATATTACAGCTTATTTTATGAAATAAGTCCGCGAAAATCTTTCATTTGAACCTAAAATTCTAAGAGTAATGAGTGTGAAGGATGTAAAAGGAAATTGCTGCCACAAATTGCTGTACAGGTAACGCACGGCCCCTCCCTTGTCGAGATAGGCTATTCTGAGTGCACAAAATACAGATGTAAGTTGGTCCTTTTTTGAAGTCAGTTAATTTGCGTTTTTTCCATGCATCCATCATTGGCAGTGGGCGGCTATTCACTTTACTCTTAAGGCCTTCCTCCACCACGAGCGAGAGTTATCCTATAAATTCTAACATTCATTTATCTTTAAATACTTAAAAAATATCAAAATAATATTCTTACTTCTGTTTCTTTCTTGTCTTTAAATGCAGCCGCAGAATAAGTTGGCATATCGCTGTCCAGTATCTAATCCTATTATTTGTAGTCAAGGTCACTTAAGTTCAAGCGGGCCGCTATATGCCATTACTCCAATAAAAATGTAGCAGTCAGGATTGCCGATAGAAGTGATAACTTATGACTTGAATTTTTGTATCCAAATTTGAAATTTCATAATGTTTAAACTAAAATTAAACAAATTAATGACACTCCGAGCAATAGTAATAAGAACAATCATATACATTTTTATAGTTTATTTATTATTCTAATTAGTTTTATTAAAAAGTTAATTTCGGGCTGTAAACGTACCTGACCGCGTAATCGTCCCCCGGGGGAAGGACGAGTTATGTCGGGCCCTCACCGGCCAAACCCACAAGATGTTCCATCATCGTCGCATTTGGCGGGGCTGCGGGATCGCTTACGCACGCACCGCGGCCCCGCCTGCGACTCGGATGCCTTGCGGCATCCCCGTCTCGGAGGAGGACGAGCCTCCCCCTCACCGCCCTCCAGGTGCTGCCGCCTCGGCCGGCCCTTCCTCGCGGGCCGGCGTGTGGTTTCCTCTTCGCTTCACCGTGAGTGTTGGGGGCCACTCCACGGTTACTGAGCCCCTTCGGCACGACAAGCCGAGAACCCTTGGGGGGGATGACAAAATATACATACAACGGTCTAACCAGTTTAATAAGATAGGCGCAAACAATGTGTACGGCGAGCGCACGGCAAGATACATCGTGTCTAGATTAATTAACGAAATACCCCCGGATATTAGAAAATGTATAACTCACAAAAACATTCAGCGTATATTCAAAAGTTATTTAGGAACGCAAGACGGACACTTTGGCGCTAGTGACAAACCATTGCGGTTTATATAGCGTTAAGTTATATATATATATGTAAAAAATAACAATACTTATTTTATTTTTAATTTGTATTTTATATTTTAATTTGTACTAAACCTCCATAGTGAAGTCTATGGAGGTTTGTTGGGGTTTAAATGAAAAAAAGTAGAAGTTATGTCAAATAGAAATAGACTATAGATGTCATGATTTAATTTATAAAACATACTTTCGCAAAAACAGGAATAAACTTTTAATGTGGTTTCCTTGAAATATAGAGCAACATGTAGTTATTCTTGTTTTTTATCCATATTCCGTATACGTCTTATATATATATATATATTTTAAATTTTATTTGAAATAAATTAAAAAAAAACAGTGCTCATTACGACAAAAGAAATGTTAACTTTTTTAGCATCTATTATTACCATCTATTATCCGGGTACGCAAAATTAGATAAAACGTTGTACAATTTATTGTCTTTCAAAATCTGCTTAACGTGTTTCAACGCTAGCATATCTTCGCACTCGGTGGTCGGGCAACTTTAAGACATATTTTGTAAAGTGCGTCATTTCACCTGAGCTGACAAACAGCGGTCGTTACCTAGTTACTCCTCTGCGTCTTATCTCATCAAAGTAAGTACACAGTTATTTGTTAAGGCTGGATGGTTTATGAATACCGGGCCTGAATTTATAAAGTGAAACTCCGCCCTTGTACTGTATTTTAGGATAAAGATTCACTGAGATAGATAGATATATATATATGCACTTTATCGCTCGCAGTAAAGTAGTACTTTTGTCAACTGTCAGTCCTGTACTCCTTACAGAATTTGGCTATGGTCTCCCTTGCCTGTCGTAACGGGCGATAAAATAGACAAAAATTGAAATGAGTGCGCTTTAGAACACACGACTGAAGTCGCTAATTTCTTTAGCCCCATCATGTAGCTGTATATATTTATAATATTATCTATTATATTTAATCTTTAAGCAAAACACAATGTAGTTACCTTTTACTTTTTTTTTATTATTGTTAGATCGCAACCACAGACCTGTGTCCGTGCTCTTTTCCAATACACTTAAATTGTTCGCTCTGCATTTAATCAAAGAGTGCCCCCTCTACAGTTACTATTTTCCTTTTTTTAATATAAATAATGCCTGAATTTGGAGGTGGCCAGAGATCGTACTGGGTTCACGCGTCGCAGACGCCCCGCTGCATTGCTATTAGCTTCTCCGCGACCGCTGTGTCCCTGCTTCTCATGGCCATTTTTAGGTTGTAGTCCACTATGCGAGTTCTTGATGCGGCCATTGCCCTTGTCATCATTCTTCCTGTGGCGTCCATCTGTAGTGTGTCGGGATATCGCCACTACAGCATGTTGGACGCTGTCGTGCAGTTGCAGTTTTTTCGTCACTGTTCTGATGACCACCACTGATCCGTACGTAAGGACGTGAGGCTTGGTTACCTTTTACTTAGCAAATATCAAGTAATTAAATAACTACTAACGTAAAACAAAGAATCGACAATTAAATGTTCATGCATTACTATTCTTGTTTTCAAATTTGAACCGTCCTTTTCACTTTTATAACAAAGCATTTTCACATAGAATTTTTATGAATTATATTTTTTAATTGTGTATTTTTTATTCCGATCGAGAAAAAACACGTTTCTTTCTTTGTCCCACTTGTGGCTCCCTCTTATGGTTGAATGCTGAACTGCTACATACCCAAATGTTAATGTTTCTGTCAACGTCAACACAAAGCTTACATATTTATGTGTATAATATATACCCGATTATTTATTTATTAAAAATTAAAAAAAATAAAATATAATTAAAATACATAAACAATGGGCGGCCTTATCGCTAAAAGCGATCTCTTCCAGGCAACCTTTGGATGGAGAGGAATAATAAAAAGATGCGAGTGCCTTGCTCTCTCTTGCTCTTACATTGTGATACAGACAATAGGCCTGCACTATCTTAGGAACAAGATACAAAAACAACTATGAGAGAAAGAAAATGAGTGCCTTCGCCTCGCCCGATTACACTTTTCGTAACACATTCACTGCTTACATCCCAAGTCGAACTTGCGTAAAGAATTTTTACTTAAAAAACAAAACGTTTTCTAGCGAATTTAGACGAATTGTTGTTCTCTATGTGATTGACCATTGTATTTTATAATGTGTGTGTTGTTTCTAAACACAATATGTGACTATGTGTGTACAAAAAAGACGTTAACGTAAGCACGACGCAAATGAAAACAATAAAACAGAAAGATCCCCGCGTGGACACATTTCTGATTCCTAGCAACGGTCTCTTTTATAGCACTTGTATAACGGCGCCGGGACGTGCGCCCGTTTTTTTTTTTCATTTAAACAACATATATAAAGTTAGCTTACTTTTCACCCGACTTCAAAAACGGAGGAGGTTCTCAATTAGTCTGGGTTTTTTTATGTTTGTTACCTCATAACTTTTAAGTGGGTAAACCTATTTCGGTAATATTTTTTTATTTGAAAGCTGGTACTTCATGTGGTCTCATTTGGACCAATTCTGTCGATGGCATACATGAGAAAATTTATGTCTTCACGAATAACTCAATATACGCTGATTTCGATGATTCATTTTTATTGGAATTATGCACTTCAAGAATAGTTTGATGTTTGGTTAGGTTCTGATTAATTCTATTACCTAATATTCCTACGATATTTCGGTAAAAAGAGGCCGTCTGCGCGTAATACGAACGTATCCGAATATAGAATAATATAGTAACGTAGTACGCTAGAAATCCGAGTTCAATCCCCAGTTCGGTACCGATGAATTTGTTGTTGCAATTTTAAGTGCCGATTTACCAGGCGCTCGGCGATGAAGGAAAACATGGTGAGGAAACCTAAATGTCTTGGAAAATTTTCTATGACATTTGAATTCTGTCAATCCGCACTAGTTGTATTGGCATAGGGTAAAATATACATCAGCCCTGTAGTTCTGGGCTCTCAAGAATAAGATTACGGTATACCCTGCCTGTCGTACAAGGCGACTAAAAGGGGCCTCGGGTTCACTGGGCGACAAGGGTGGGGGCCTGAGTCGTCCACCAAAGTGGACCCGGGAAGAAGGCGACATCGGCTGGCCCGTGTCGCCTTTCGCTGCGAGGGCACAGGGGAGGAGGGAGTAACCTCCCCCCGGGACGTGCTCTCCTTGAGCACAGTGCAGAACGGCTCCGGTGCGTTCCACTGGAGATCCCGGAGCCCCTCGTCATGCACCGAGGAAAGGGCCACCGGGGAGGTTTTAGTGGGTAAGAACCCCATATAACCGCCGCCTTCCCCCCAGAAGGCGGGGTATCTTTCTGAAGATTTCCTCCCCGTAAACAAAAAAAAAAGGGTAAAATATACATTGGGTGTAAACTTTAATATCACAAATATAATTTTTTTAACAAAAAAAAAACAAAAACCGTCGTACAAATTTTCTTCAACGAGGTATTTAAGTAATTATTTAAAAAAAAAATAAGTAACTTCACCTATTGATTATTTTTTTTTAATTATTTGTCTGAATAAATCCAATGAATTCATATTATTAGCGGCAAAGCCTGATGAGGCATTAACACGGCGATTAACTTAATTTAACGAGCCCCCATTAACCAGAACAATAAACCATAATACCTTTATCAGGTTTTCCCAGCCGTTGCTTAATGTGAAGAAAATCAACAATAAGCAAAATCAGGTTCATTTTTCTTTTTATGAATGCCTTAAGCCTTAAGAAATATTTCGTTATATCACTACGATAAATCGCAAATACGAAGACGGCGCCTAATTTTTTTTTTCTTTATTTGGGACAATAAACAATAGCACAATTGATATTATAAAAGACATAATAGAAATAAGATATGTAACTGCACTACCAACAGCATTATCCACAAATTATTATCATTATTATTTTAACGTGCAACACTTAAAAAACAAAAACAAAATTTAAACTAAGAAGAAGAATACGGAAATAAATGAACTAATAAATACTTATTAACTAAATTAACTAAATTAACTAAATAAGCTGTCTTTAATACATTTTCTAAATTTAGTAGTCGGCAATGAAAACAAATAAACATCTGCGAAGCACTTATTGTATATATCCACCACAGGACGGAGAGGTGAACGCACACCAACATTGGAACGACAGGAGTTTAAAGAAAATAAATTACTAGTATATGTCCTAACCTCTCGCCGATAAACTGTTCTGGGTACAACGTAACATAAATTATTTACTAAATAAGAACAGTCAACTAAATAATTATAGAGTTTATAGTTAGATTGTACTTATTGGCAGTCAGTTGATATTAAAGTTAAAAGTTAAAGTTACAGCCTTTATATATATAATATATATGTCCCACTGCTGGGCGCAGGCCTTCTCTGTAAAGAGAGTATAAGGGCACAGTCCGCGCGGCCCTAATGCGGATTGGCAGACTTCACATGTCGTAGAAAATTTTTCTAAGACATGTAGGTTTCCTCACGATGTTTTCCTTCACCGCCGAGCGCGTGGTTTATCAGCACATAAAATTGCAACAACAAATTTATTGGTGCCGGCACCGGGGATCGAACTCGGGTTGCTAGCGTACTATGCAACTTGAGCCAACCGCCCGGACACTGAGCTACCACGGCTCTAGTTGATATTAATTATATAAAATAATTATTAATGTATTAACTGAACTATAATAATCTACACTATTGATCATACGCTAGACACATACCAATGAAAGACACATCGGAAACCGCGGGCCGTGCAGTGTTCGGTACCTCTGTCCCACTAGCGTTAAAATAATGTGACAGCTTTTTCCGAATCTTTAAAATAATTATAAACCAACCCCTTGTAATGTTGTTTTTTTCAAAGTAGTCGAATTCAATTGTCATGACATTTTAAAAGATAACAGACGACAACAAAAAGAAAACCAAATTAATTTCCTCTTTAAACTCCTTGAGGGGCCACTGCAAAATGAAATAAAAGGAAAAACAGAGATTTAATTAAAACAGACCCTTAGTAAATGCGGACTTTGTAAATTTTAGGTATTACGAGAAACAATTGTAAAAACAGTGTAGTTGAATGAACATGAATTCTGCGAACATCTGGAGTTTTTTTATGGACGAACTACACAGTTGGCCAGAGAGGCTGGCCTTTACTTCTTCGCCGGATTGAGAGGTGGCAAAGCTCTTAAGTCGCTTAGCCTGAACCTCTATCGCTAGTAACTCGACACAAGTGTCCCCCCGGTGAAGGGTAACCTCGGCTTGGACGGTTACTATGTTACACTTAAGCATTCCGACCACCACAACTCGGTCGGTTGCTATTTTATTAATAACACCTGGAGATTCCTGGTCGAGCCTTAAATATGTTACGTACTGATTTTTACTAACCGACTTCAAAATAGGAGGAGATGGTATTCAATTCTTCTTTACTTTTTTTCTTCTTCTTCATATGCCTTTCCATCACTGAAGGTCGGCAGTTAGTCTTCTAAACTTCTCCATATCCATGGCAAAGCGGAATAGTGCTTCGACAGTTTTTATTCCAGTCGATTCCCTGATGTTCCACTTTTCCTCCTTCTCATCCTTCTTTTTCCTGCTATTTTTCCCATTACAATCAATTGAATTACTTTTTTTGAGTACACATAAATCCGTAACATAGCAAAGGATTTTGGTATTTTTTACTGACTTTGGGTAATTATATACCAGGGAAGTCCTAGAATAATCGTCTAGCAAATATTTAGTTATTTCAATGTGGAAGAGTAAAGATATATAGAATATTGTAGTTTTGGTACTTCGGAAATAAAAGAAGTATTCGCACGCAGTAGTGTACAAGATTTAACCGGTCACTGATTTGATTTTAAGTCTGTTTTGTTTTAACTCTAAAAACGCTGAAGCGATTCTTTATTTTTGCTCACGGCTATATAATTTTGAGCGAAGATTTGATTTGAAGTCAGTTTCAGTTTTAACTCGTAAATGTACCAATAAATGTTGAAATTATTTATTTGAATGTTACATACCACCTGAGATTCAAACTTCGACCCGTGAGAACTTAAGCCGAACACTTAGCCAATTAGCCATCATAGACTGGTTTACACGTTACTTGAATTAGTTTCTGTTATATTCCTGAAACACTTCAAACAATGCTTAAGTAGAGATTACAGCGTAATGGAAACATATTAGAGCAAAGCTGTTAAGTGGAGAATGTATCGGTGTTGAGTAAAGCTATCATAACATGCCATTTATCTTAATAGATCAGTTAAGATGTATATGCTTTGCTGTCACCCCGTTTATGGAGCATAAACGGGGTGACAGCAAAGCATCCACTGCCGTAGCACTTTTGTGTTTCACAAAATTCTAAAAGTGTCACGCCAAATGTCCCCTGGGGCAAGGGGCGTCCACAGTGAACCTCCATCGCGTTCGATCTTGGACGTCACGCTTTATCTCTCTCCATGTCTTCTCGATGTTTTTCGCCTCGTCTGCAACTGTGAGGCGCCACGTATGTTTAGGACGGCCGCGCTTGCGCTTTCCTTGCGGATTCCAATCAAGGGCCTGCTTGGGAATGTGATCGGCATCTTTTCGGAGGATATGGCCAATCCAGTTCCATTTATGGCGCCTTATTTGGAGGTCGATTGGGCTTTCACAGCACTCCAGAAGATGTTCGTTAGAAATTTTCTCGGGCCAGTAGATACCGAGGATTCGGCGAAGACATCGGTTGACGAAAACTTGGAGATGATGGGAGATCGTTTTGGAAACCTTTCACGTCTCACACCCAAGTTACTTGTTATTATATCAGCTTCTTATATCAACAGCTAGTGAAATTCCCGTCAAAATTCAGCCTTACCAGAGATTAGAGGAAAAAGACAGAGACAAAAATTGTAAACAATGTTATTTTAGTAAATTACTAGCGCGTTCGATGGGCTATATTGTTTTATTTTATTTAAACAATAAACTTACATAATTAAATATTTAATTTAACTCTCACAATATTTTAAATTATTCATTCTGTTCTCGAGCGGGTGAAGATCATTACTTACACCCATGTACATATCAATAAATACAATATCATACCCGCAGTAGTAGTATCATAGTAAATAAAAGCTGTATTTGACAGTTCAAAAAGGGGAATGCTCCGATTGTCACCAAACTTTACAGGAATACTCGCCTACTCCCTGAAAGTTTCAATGAAATCGGTCCAGCCGTTCCGGAGCGTATACGGAACAAACCCACACACTTTCTCTTTTATATATATACCGTAAACATGGATGTAATAAAACATGTGGTTATTATAAAATTACAAGTAAGACACTCCAATTTTTTTATTTGTATAGATAACTTGAAAAGAAAGCAGAGCAGGGTTACGTGTCTAGCGTTGTCTGTGCTGCAAGTGGGAATGGATAATTCTATCAATACCGAAAAAATTCATCCGTGTAATTAAAAGCTCACGGATCAAAAGCTTTCAACTGAAACAGGAAATTTAATTCCGAAATCGGTTGCACCTCGCACGGGATTAAAGCAAACGGAATGGGATTTACGTAGCTATTGAGATCGCTTAATTGGTTTGAACTTGCGGCGTTTTTGTGCTTATATCGATCCGAAGTGGGCATTAAACGTAGCTTTGCTTACATGAACAGTAACAGTTTTATATTAATTTATTTATTACTGAGGATTTTTTCTATAATATAAAATCATCGTCATAGGATAGAAAACGATACATAACAGTGATAATTTCAGAAATAAATAAAAAAGAAAAGTTTTACTTACTACGATTCATCCAGTCTAAGGCTAAGATAGCTGCAAAAATGGGATTTTGGTCAAAGTGCAACCGTACTTCTCTGCGGGACAGCTTTTATCACTTTATAAAGGCTCAAGTCCTATCGTGTGTAGAATACTGTTGTCACATTTGGGCAGGCGCTGCTAAATTCATCTCGCAGCTTTGGACTCGGTGGAAAGGCGGGCTAAGAGGCTATTTGGTGACGCAGCTGAGACTAATCTGTTCAGTCTTGAGCACAGGCGTATAGTTGTATTTTGGAGAGTGTGCTCAGGAACTACATGATCTAATTCCCCCAACCCCGTTCCACCATCGGACTTCGAGACGCACTGCCGGTTTTCATCCTTTTGTTGTGAACATCCCTCAAACCCGAACGAAACGCTTTGCTTCGTCTTTCACTATTCGTTCGACAAAAGACTGGAGTTTTCCCGCGTGTGTCTTTCCCTCCGATTACAATGTGGGTATTTTCAAGAGTAGAATAGGCATTTACTAAGCTAGTGCGCCTTACCATCCAGGACTGCATTTCCACTTAACACCAAATGGGATCGTAGTCAAGCACTTGCTTAGAAAGTATAAAAAAGTTATAATTTTCGACTGAATGAAGCGGTTTTGATGTTCCTTTTTATTTGAAAATTAGTGCTTCCCGTGTGGTTCCATTTTTTTTAAGTGGTTAAGAAGAGTGCTACCTCTACAGTTACTACAATTTTACCGAAATCCGTAGGCGTGATATTGAGTTATTCGTCAATTTGTGGCGCTTCTCGATGTCAGAATTGGACCAAATTTAAATGGGACCTCACGGGCTTTAGCTTTCAGATAAAATATGAATCATCAAAATCGCTTCACCCGGTCTAAAAAAAAACAAACAAATTGAGAACCTCCTCCTTTTGAAGTCGGTTAAAAAGAGATATTTTGCAATCTCAATTTATAAAATGTCACCTAAGCACCTCTATTCACCAGGAAAGCATAAATATTCGTCCCAGCCGAGTTTATATCCTATAAACCTTGGATTAGTCGGACACCACTAGGCCATTCGAAATAGAAAACTTTACACCGAGTCAATTCCATCTCTTTTTAAACATTGGCCGTAACTGCGAGCTGCGTTCCGAAATTGTACAACGCTTTGCGGCTTCAATTTAAAAAAAAACGCGTTTTATTTTAGGCTTTCCTCGATTTTGCACTATCGGGAATATTCCGATACAAAACTGGGATCATTTAACACCAGTGTACCAATTAAATTATTTGTTGAAATTTAAAACGCCGATTTACTTATGTCATGCATTGAAGGAAACATAATGAGGAAACCTGCATGTTTTGGTCTATATTTAAAGTTACATATAATTGTAAAGATTATGTTTTTACTGGCCCTGCTCTCTTTCTCGGTCCTGTGATAGAGGCAATAGGCTTGCACTGTGTCTAGATTTACAAAACCTAACTCCCTCTCTTTCTATGTTCACTAACTTATACCTTTTCAACATCCCTTACCCTCGCCCGATCACACTTTTCGTTGAGGTTGACTAACTTACTCCCAAAGTTAAGCGTATATAAAGAAGTTTTACTTCAAAAATTGATGTCGTAGATTCTCGTATTTTCCCAAATCCTACTAAAAATCAGAATTATCATAACAGCGTTATGCAAGAGGGCAACAGAAGGCCCCCGGTACAAACATTCGTCCCTTTATAATAAAATGTTGTAGGAACATAAAATACGCCCTCGAGTGTGACCCTTGCCTTTATTTACGGTTTCAGTAAACTAAGGGATGTTTGCAAATACTACAATATGGGAGACATAACACGTGCTTAGAATAGATGTTAAAGTAAATGTATTTACGAGATTAGATTAGATTACGTTTATTTGCCAAGAATGCCATAGTATAAATTGTGTGCAATAAAGAATGCAAATTTTGTATTTGATGTATGTCCCTTGTTTCTGCTTTCTATACGATTTCTATATGATTCTATCCGGAAAAAGCATAAACATTGCGATGTTGTAAGAAACAGTGAAAATTTAAACAATCTCAATCTATCAGTAGTTCTGATACGTCTGTTCCATTTTATTACTGCTTAAAAGTGACGTGTCGTCGCTCGCGAGACCATGAAGGCGCAACATCCCTTATTCCATGTTTGTGGTCGGCAGGATCACTTAAAACTTAAGAAAGATCGCTTAAGATGTGCTTGAGACACATCTGATCTGACACGTCTGATGTGCTGGAGCATGCGTCGACGACGTGAATGCTTTTTTTTATGTAACACTAGCTATGTCCGCGACTTCGTCCGCGTGGAATTTAACATAAGTTACTTAGTTTTTTTTTTTTAATATTAACGAAAATGGATCTTATGATTATTTTGAAAACATGATTTCCCCCAAACAACTCCTCTCTCTTTCTCTCTCCCCTCTTAACAAAAAAAAGGTTTAAATCGAATGTACGTGAAATGATATGATGATTACGAACTGAAAAATCATTATAAATTTCACAAAACAGAAATCGCGTTATAACAGTACTGTGTGATAGGGCGATTTCTATATATATAAAAAATTCCTAAGCTAATTTATTGAAGACTTGTCGGTACAAGCTTTCAAAAACTGTAATTTATATGACCTATAATACATAAAGCATTCTATAAATTAAGTTCAAATTCAGTATCAAAAAGCTGGAAGCCGTACAGGTAAGAAACTTTGTTAATTTAACTTGGAGTCGACGGTTCAATCCCGTGAAAGTAACTCTTAGTTGGAGCGCAGGTGCAAATTATATCAACGATTGTAGAATTATTCGACAAGACTGAACGAAATTAGGTAGGTAAGTCAAGTGGGTAACAAATCCGTTTGTGATCCTTGATATTAATCTAAGACTTGTTTTTAAAACAACTTTTTTTATAGCACTTGATCTTAAGTGATCTCATCATGGGACTTTGTTGAAAGCAATTTTATGAAAATTGTTTCATACACAAAGCGCTTTATGGGAAGATTAATCTATCCGTGAAATAGCAACCGACCGAGTCGTGGTTTGGCCCTCTCGGGCGCCCTCGGATCGGCATGCTTACGCGTAACATAGTAACCGTCCAAGCCGAGGTTACCCCCCACCGGGGGGACCCTTGTGTCGAGTTACTAGCGATAGAGGTTCAGGCTAAGCGACCTAAGAGCTCTGCCACCTCTTAATCCGGTGAAGCAGTCAAGGCCAGCTTCCCTGACAAATCTGTGTAGTTCGTCAAAAAACAAGGGAAGATTAAAATAAATATGTGTGATAACCTCTTCCTTTTTGTAAAGTTGGTAAAAAAGGGGATGCCCCTTTTCACCAACTTTAGAGTCAAGAGCTGTGGTGGTAGCTCGGTGCCTCAAGTTGCATAGTGTTAGCTGGCAACACATGACACCCAGCGATTGTTATGCATAATAACTACTTCCAATGATATCTTAATGATTTACCTGAACCTTATTGTATCTTTAATTCATAATTATAATTTAGTTGATCGTCACATGAACTTGGCATTGTAAACAATAGTTTAACCTTATTAGTTCCTAATCTGACTTCTAATTTATTTTGTATAAAGATTGTGAGGACGCGCAGTTGTGTCGGTATTCGTTATAAATAATTCTTTGTACAACGTTACGCTGTCTCAATAAAGCGAGTGTATTATTTGTTGGACTATTTTATTCTACGAGACCTACGAATTATAACAATAGCTAGCAACACGAGTTCAATCCCCGGTGCCTGCACCAATGAATTTGTTTTGTTAAGTATTACCATGCGCGGTGAAGGAAAACAACGTGCAGAAACTTCTAATGTAAATTGTCGTGCAATAAAGTGTATTCACTCATTCATTATATTAAACGATGAAAGTTAAATATGGTAATGGACCACAACACTGTTGTAATTTATTTGTCATTAACTTAAGTCTCTTAAACTTGATGGCAAGTAAATGTTGTTTCTCTATTCACGATGTTACATTGAATTTTATGAGCTCAGTTACCTCTCCGTTAAGGGACCGCACAATGGAACCCGTCTGAAACAAGTTGAGATGCAACTGCGCTATAAAACTTAACATTAGATACCCTATTTAAATTCACGGTTTATATCCTTTTAGCTTGATAATATCTGATTCAGTTAAAGACTTCCGTTAAAATTTAGTTCCTGTCTGATCGAGCTTTGCCAGGTTTTTTTTGGTAAATCGTGTTTTTGCGAAATGATACAGTTACAGCCTTTATATATGTCCCACTGCTGGGCACAAGCCTTCTCTGTAAAGAGAGTATTAGGGCATAGTACGCCACGTGGCCCTAGTGCGGATTGGCAGACTTCACATGTCTTAGAAAAAAATTCTAGGACATGTAGGTTTCCTCACGATGTTTTCCTTCACCGCCGAGCGCGTGGTAAATCAGCACATAAAATTGCGATAGCAAATTCATTTGTGCCGGCACCGGGAATCGAACTCTGGTTGCTAGCGTACTATGCAACTTGAGGCGACCGTACGGACACTGAGCTGCCACGGCTAATCGAAATGATATTTAGATACAAATTACATAATGATGAAAAATGAATAATATTCGATCGCACAGATAACACAAATATTTTTTTTTCAATAATATAAGTAAAAATTTGATTTCCTTGTGTTAACCTCAAACCAAACCCTCATTGGTTTAGTGTCGCTTAACAACGCTGTCAATTGAAGAAGCTTTGGTGTTGTTATGTCGTTAAATCAATAAGTTGATTCCAATTTTAAAAAATATAGTGTTATTACATCATGAGGACAATTGCATGTCCTAAAAAAATTCCGAGACAGGATACCTACTAGCTATCTGCACTAGGGTCGCGTGTGGACTATTCCTTTATACTCTCTTTACAGAGAAGGCCTGTGCCCAACAGTGGGATGAAAATATAAATAAGAATAGAATTAGAATAAAATAAGAGATAGATCAATATAAGAATGTATTAGAGTAAAATTAGAGAATGTAAGCAACAAATGTGAGAAAAATATTTTTTTTTTTTTTTTTAGAAAAAAAGCTAGCAATATTTCTTTTTTTTTCTGAAATATTACTAACAATCTTGTTAACCATTCCAACTAAGCTTAAGCTTGTGTAAGGATATGGTTCACGGCAATAGTCCAATGGTGGATTCGAACCCACGACCTTACAATTCGCAGGCCGTACCCTAAACCATTAGGCTATTGACGCGATAAAATATAGAGTGTAATAGATAGTAAGAATGATAGAAATGTATGTATATGTAACTCTTTGTAATAATATGTAACTTTTTGTAATAATATTAAGAGATGGAAAAAAGAGAGGAAAGACAAAATCCCTAATCACCCACGTTGGGGGGAACTAGACATAGCATAGGCAGACTATACTTAGAGTAAAAAGGACAGGGGGCAATAAACTCTGAATTGAAACATAAGTCAGTAGTCATGCCTCATGTTACATAAAAAAAAGAGTGGGACATATGTAGGCTGTGTTACTTTAAAACGTAAGAAATTCCATTAAAGTATGAAGATAGATTCGTCGCGGCTGACGCTTGAGGGATTAGCCCCGACGTAAAAATAGTTATTCCTAAAAAATCCGTTCCAAAACGGTATCCAAGACCATAGGAGCAGTCGCCCCCTGCGCTGATAACCCGGGTAATGGGGTAACACCCCGAGGCCCGTACCTGCGAGGTTCCCGTGAACCTTGTAGATGACTCTGTTATACGACGTCACTGGATTGGCTTTTAAAAAACACTGATTTAATTGCTAGAATTTATATTTAAATTTGGAATTGAAATTACACAATAACATTAATTAATTGATTTAGTACAATGATTTAGTAATTGATTTTGCACAAGGATTTAGTATTATAGTAAAACGAGTGCCTCAAATGGAGTCTGAGAGTGAACTGCCACTTTACTATTAATATTATACTGAGCCGTCTGCAACAAATGCTGGATAAGTGGAATATGTATCTATCCCGCACTATCGCCATACAAAGGGGAAGATATAACAACCCCCCCTTTAAGAGGAAACTTATTGGAAAGAAAAAAGATAAGTTTTCAATATGGTTTAACCTATACGCAAACGAGGTTGTGTTATTTCGGTTTCTGTTTCAGAATTTTCCTCTTTGTTAATAGTTAATTTATTAGTATTGCATAATCCTTTGAGGTACCCATTCTTTTACAAACATAGAAAATTAAAATGCTTATACATAGAATACAAGTTAATACACTTAAAATAGGAAAACTAATATGATTATTCCAATCCTTGGATATCGTACAAGATCTAAGTCCTTAATAATTTTATCCGAGGCTATGTTTATATTTTTAGATTATCTAGATTAACATTCTGTATTTTAGAAATTGGCAAGATTTGTTTTCTAATTTGTCTTAAATTACAACAACTATCATTAAGAATATTAAAAGTGGATACAACACTAGGCACATTAATCTTAGGTGAGACTTTCCTTTCTAGCTTAAAGTTCTTATGATAACCAATACACTTAAATGGAATATTAAGTACACCTGTACCGGATATAACAAGTTCAGTTTACATCATTGTTATTGCATTCAATCGAGAGTTTGGAAGATTTAGATTGGACAAATATAAATTTCTCATTATGTAGCTTATGCCATATATCTATGTCACCATGAATTACTTTATATTGACAACTTTGAGGTAAGGTTGTTACAGACTTTGTAATAATTTCAATTTCACAGGATGGGTTTCCAGGTATTATATAAACATCAGTTGTTTCACACAGGTAGGTTTGGGTAGTTATGATGTTTTACAGGAGTCCAAACTTTTCAGATACGTGAATGAAGATTTGTCTTTACTCACAGCTATGTACTCGTCAGAAGGTAAGATCATCACAAACGAATTAGGAGAGTCAGTAACATGTGACATTGGGAGAGGTATGGTTTTATACAAATTATATTCTAGAACACTGACTAAAGGTAACTTAATTACGAAAACTAACTTATCGTCAACATAATAGCACACTAAATTAGCGACATTTAGTAAAATATGAATATTATTAAGTTCTAAGCTTACTGGAAAATCTCTATACTTAGGAATTAGCTTAAGATTACTGACAATATCCTTATATAATTGATTAGGAGTCAAAATAGACGGATGTAGTACATTGGATTTCACAAACAACATGGAATTTAGTATATCTTCTATTTTAAAAGAAAGAGCTAAGAGGTTGGAGTGTAAAATACCAACAACATTATTAATCTTGCTTATTTGAGATACAATATTAATTTCATTAGACATTTTGTGAATAGCATCGTTTAGTTTAGCTTCATTAATATCTATTTCATGTAAGGATTGATTAATATTAGATATAGCTATTTGAGATACAATTATATTTTTCGTACTGAGTTAGCAATAATTTTCTCGTTGTTATACAGATTCTGAATGGCTTTATTGTAATTACTTGCATCATCTTCATCCATGGTGCCAAATATGTGTTTAAAACAACACCTACGCCGGCAAACCATGCTGATCGTTTAGATACACTATTAGATACTATGTGTGAAATAGAATCAAAATCGCGTGAAATATCTTTGTATACTGAATCTAGTGGTTCTAACATGTTTTGACACTTAGAATAATCTATTTCTTTATTTTCGCGACATTGAAATCGGATAGTGTTAAAGACATCATTGATGTTCTCAATATAGCTTTTATATGGAGACACATCTATCGGAATAACGATATGGAATTGGTCATTAATCATCTTTAAGGTGCCAACAGAGTCGAATAGTATACCAGGGCTTTCGGTGATGTACTCCACAAAATGGTTGTCATCAGTTGTTAAGACAGCGTTACAATGAACGACGATAATTCTGTAAATCATAATTACTAGTCTAATTTGATTTGTATGTAAAGAATTGGATTTAGTATGTAAAATATTGTATATAGGAATTAGTAAGTTAGTAGCTAGAATATAGGAATATAATGATTTATTATTTATTTCATAACATGCAAATATTTTAGTCATTTACATTTGCAGGTTTAACTTGGTCGAAGTGATGGTTAACATGACGTCGATTAATAAGGAGAGTCAGGGTATTATTTGTATTTACTCTTATAATTTTATAGGGACCCTTCCATATAGGAGAGAGAGCTTTTCGAAGCCTTAGATGATTTTTTTAAATAAACGTAGTCACCGGCATTATATTGTACAGGGCGGCTATGTTTATCGTAATAAGTCTTAGATCTTTCTTTTGAACCTTGGATATTTTGCAATGCTTTCTCCTAGATATTTTAAGGCGATGGTGAAGCATTTTGATGTATTCAGGATAAGTGATGTCAGAACGTAGTTCAAAGATTGAATCGGGGATGAAAGGCTTATGTCCAAAAACTAGTTCATAGGGGTAAAACGTGTAGTAGTGTGGACAGTACTGTTATAGGTGAGCATAGCAGTATAGACGAATTTGTGCCAATTAGATTGGTTCTCATTCACGTAGGATTTTAAGTATTCCTTTAAGGTTGAGTGGCTTCTTTCAAGAGCGCCCTGAGTTTGGGGTGGTAAGGAGAGGACCAAATTTGTTTTATTTTAAGAATTCGCAAGTCTTTTGAATAATTCGGCAGTGAAATTTGTCCCTTGGTCTGTAAGTATCGATTTTGGAATACCAAAGAGAGTTATGAAGTGAACTAAGCATTCACAGGAATCTTCTGCTGTAGCATTTGAAATAGGGTATGCAATGGAAAATTTCATTGAGGTCATCCTGAAGAGTAAGTATATATTTCAATTTTTGTAGTCCAGCTTCAGGCAGAGGGCCAACGATATCGAGACTTATTCTGTCAAAGGGCGAGTTGAAGTGGTAGTAATCTGCATGGG
This sequence comes from Meandrusa payeni, assembly GCA_029286785.1. Lineage (NCBI taxonomy): Eukaryota > Metazoa > Arthropoda > Insecta > Lepidoptera > Papilionidae > Meandrusa > Meandrusa payeni. Next base: position 7,799,425 of record JAGSMX010000021.1, read on the forward strand.
AGCTCTATTAATTTGACGAAGAGCTTTGTTTGACTGACATATTTTGCAGTTTTTTACGTATTCCTCTATTTCGGAACGCATATTTTTCCAATAGTATCGTTCTTTAATCCTGTCATACATTCTGTTTGAACCTACATGTCCGGCAATAGGAATGTCGTGATTTTCTTTTAGTATCTTTGCTACTTCAGTTGGAACAGGGTATATAATTGTGTTGTGATGAATGTTGATAGTTATATTAGTGTTGTTGAATAAGTACATGAGCATGCCGTATATTTTAATGAAAGAATTTTGTTCAAACGGATTTCTGAAATCAGATATAGCAATTTCATTAATATCACCTGCAAGTAGGATATCATCTCTGACTGATTTAAGTGTTTTAAAAATATCAGGATAGGTGCACGTGTCGAAGTAGTATACTTTTGTCAAAAGCAGATAGTAAATTTTCCCTTTTATAGTATGTTTTTTGAAAGAATGAAGTTCACGTTCACCATCATTAATGGACTCATCTGATGCTGATATGATGTCCTCAATGTAGGGATTCGATTCGTCATAGTCAATAGAGACAGGAACAAGAATGGTTTTTGCTTTGCTTTTAAGAAGGCTTTCGTTATGTTCTTTTATGTATGTATTGTATGTCTCATTTTGGTTTGTAAAAGATTTTAGGAAATCAGAGTATTCTTTACTAGAGTTGGAAGGCACTTCGTCAATATGTCTCGGTGTTTGGGATGAAGTATTTAAAGGCGGAGACGGTTTCAGAGACAGGACAGGATTCGGCGGAGGAAGAGTCAAGAGAAGCCGGAGGATTCAGTGGAGTCGGAGGATACAGTGGACTGAAATCTATATTTGGTTCATTGAGAGGACTAATACCCAAATCTTCAAGGTTTATTAAATCATCGTTACTGTCAAAGGGACGATTTCGTCTTGGAGAGGGTTATCATTAGATAAACCTGATGTAGAAGGTTGAGGATCATCTTGAATAATTGGATTGACTGGATATCGTGACAAAGTGTCAGCATTGCTATTTATTTTGCCCTTTTATAAACGACTTCATAGTCAAACTCTTCGAGTTTCAATCTCCATCTAACTAATTTGGAACCGGGCTCCTTACAATTGAATAGCCATTTTAAGGGCCGGTGGTCAGTAACTATGCTGAATTTTTGGCCATATAAATATGGTCTGAAAGTTTTGTTCCAAATATAATGGCTAAACATTCCTTTCGGTAACGCTATAGTTACATTCAGCTTTATTTAGTGTTCTTGATGCATAAGCAATAGGGCGGTCATTTCCTACAGGGCCCTGGGATAGTATAGCGGATATTGCATAGTTTGAAGCGTCGCAAGTTAGTAGGAAAGGTTGCGTGAAATCAGGATATGCGAGGATCGGTGCTGAGACTAGTTTGTCTTTAAGGATTCAAATGCGAGTTGTTGGTCGTTATTCCAATTGAAGGGAACGTCCTTTTTTAGGAGATGGGTTAGTGGTTTAGCAATTTTTGATAGATTTGGAATGAAGCGTCGGTAATACGACACTAGACCTAGAAAGGATTTGATGTCTTTTGGACATTTAGGAGTGGAAAATTTTCGACGGCATCGGTTTTATCTGGATTCGGTTTCACACCTTGATCTGTTATGATATGACCGAGATAAGATACTTCCTTACGGAGAAATTCGCACTTATCTGGTTGTAATTTAAGATTAAAAGTTCTGAGTCTGTCGAAGACGTTGGATAAGTTTTTCATGTGAATATCCAAGTCATAGGAATATATAACGATATCATCGAGATACACAAAACATTGAATGCCTTGTAGGCCTGAGAGGGCAGAGTTCATTAGTCTCTGAAAGGTAGCTGGGGCATTTTAAGGCCAAATGGCATTCTATTGAATTCGAAGTGGCCTTGTGGGACTGTAAACGCTGTTTTGGGAGCGTCCTGTTCTGAGATTTTGATTTGATGAAAACCGGAAGCTAAATCTAAAGTACTAAAGTATTTGCATTTTCCAAGCTGATCTAAAATTTCAGAAATGTTAGGGATTGGATAGGAGTCACCAATGGTAATATCGTTCAGCTTGCGGTAGTCAATGACTATGCGCCATTTTCGCTGACCGGATGCATCAGTCTTTTGGCACAATCCATATAGGAGATGACCATGGAGATGTTGATGGTTTGATGATTCCATCGTCAAGCATTTTGTTTATCTGTGACTGTACCTCCTGTTTATGTATTTCAGGAATCTATAGGATTTTGTGTTGATTGGCACGGAAGAAGATGTAGTGATTTCGTGTTGTAAGGCATTAGTGTTAGTCAGTTTATCATTGGGAAGATGAAAAATGTCAGAATAAGTAGAACAGAGGTCATATAATGCATTAGTTTCTTCAGAATTCAGATGAGAAACTCGTAAAGATTCAAGACTTCTTCAGTCCGATTCAAGGTATTATCATGGTCGTTGGAATATATTGTGTGTATGACTTCACACATATTAATTTTATTCAAGGGTGTGATTTCAAATTTTAACTTAGAATCAATGTGTATTGGAGAATCAGAGGTGTTCACGACTGAAATGTTGACTCTTGAGTTCGGTTTTACTTTGACAATGCAATTTGCCACTAGGAGATTCTATTGGATTCTGATCAAGAATGAGCCCTTCATTGATATCAGGGTTGGATACAGTGCATTCGATTACTGTTTCAGTCCGAGGGGTATTGTAAATAAGGGTTCAGTAAATTTGATATTAAGTACTACTTCGTCGACTTGAAGTACGTTTTTTGAATAGTCAATTTTACAATTGTATTTGGAAAGAAAATCATTACCAATTATGCCATCATAAAGAAAGTTAATACTGGGAATGACGTAAAAATGATGATTCAATAAATCAAAATCCATCGATATATGTCCGAGAGAGTGCATCACGTTCTCTGGTGTTCCAATGCCACTGAAACTTATTTTATGTTTCACTACTTTGGGCATTGTTTCAACGGCGTCTACTTTTAACAGACTGATTGATGCGCCACTGTCTACAAGAAGTCTCAAGGGTTTGGAAGAGACGGATGTTTGGACTTCCACGAAAGGTAAGTATTTTTTTATTGGATTTGTTATAATATTATAAGTTTTTAATATGTTTCTTTCTGTCTCGGGAGCTGAACACGTAGGACATGATTTAGCAGTTGAGTTTGCATTGTCTTTAGGCAAAGTAGTAGAATTAGTAGAATTAGTATTTTCATTTGATTTAGTAGAATTAGTAGAACTAGTAGGTTCAGTGGATTCAGTGGATTTAGTAGATTTAGTAGACTTGGTAGGTTCAGTGGATTCAGTGGATTTAGTAGACTTGGTAGGTTTAGTAGATTTGGTAGACTTGGTAGGTTCAGTGGATTTAGTAGATTTAGTAGACTTGGTAGGTTCAGTAGATTTGGTAGACTTGGTAGGTTCAGTGGATTCAGTGGATTTAGTAGATTTGGTAGACTTGGTAGACTTAGTAGGTTTAGTAGGTTCAGTGGATTCAGTGGATTCAGTGGATTTAGTAGATTTAGTAGATTTAGTAGATTTAGTAGATTCAGTGGATTTAGTAGATTTAGTAGATTCAGTGGATTCAGTGGATTCAATTGGATTCAGTGGATTCAATTAGTTCAGTGGATTTAGTAGATTTAGTAGGTTTTGTATCGGCTTTTGCATTCGAATTTCCTGTGCGATACCTATCAGGAAATTTTATTCGTTTAAATTGTAATTGTCGGTAGTGTCGCGACTTCCTTGGTTGAACCCATATGTGGGGTTTGTGTTATCATGAGTGATGTTGTGAATGGGTCAGTAAGCATTGTTGTTATTATAATTTTTGGAGGATTAGTTACATTTCTATAATTGGAATTGCGCAGATTGTTATTGTATTGTCTCTTGCGGCAATTTTCGATAGTGTGTCCTATGTGCTTGCAATATCTACACACAGGGCTTGAGGATTAGAGGTTGGTTTATAGCTTTGTAGGGGTCATGTGACTTTGTGGTCGGGAGAATGTGGAAAATGTGTCCCTTTTATATGTAATGTTTAAGATCTTTTCTTCGGCTGCGGCAAAGTTTATTGCCTCATTTAGAGTGGATGGATCGCGACATCTTACTATTGTGGCTAATCTAGGATCGAGTCCCATCATAAATCTGTTCAGTGCTAAGTCTTGCATTGTGGCTACTCGGCCGGATAGTTCATCTTTTTTTTTTTGTTGGTATGGTAATGTTTATTTCAGTTAATAAATTTGACAGACAGGATTCTATTCGTAGGGAATATTGGTTCACATTTTCGTGGGGGTGTTGCTTACAACCTTGTAAATCGGCTAGCAGATGAGCGTAGTGCTTTCTGTCGCCGAATTGTATTTTTAAGAAATCTTCGAGTTGTGACCATTTTGTAAAATCTTTTATGGCACACACTGATTCCGCTTTCCCTGTTAATCTGCTCAAAATAAATTTAAAAAAGTATGTCTTGTTGTGAGGCTGTTGCTAAATTAATGGCATTTCGGCAATTGTTTAGAAATGGGATTAATGTGTCTCTGGAACCATCGAAGGTCCCAATGAACTTGATTAGAACATTCAGATCTACTTCCGACATTTTTATTTGTAATTCTGCGTTTCTGTCCTCCTTAACTTTTGTCATGTACTGTTTTGATTTAGTAAATAGCTATGCCAAGGTTAAAACTCAATAATTAAAATAGTCTTATAAAGGTGCGGTGATACGGTGCGAGACGGTGTTATCGGTTCCTAGTAATTGAAGCGTGGGCGGTGAGCGGTTGATTTGCTGTCGCTAAATGATTGTAGGAGTAGACTTAAACTTTAGGATATGGATTAATAAAAATTTGCTTCTGTTGTTGGCTTAATTAATTGAAAGTTTCTTTCTTCTTGTTTGTAGTGGTCTTCTTAATATATGGTAAAATTAGAATATTTCAACTCACAGGAGCAGCGGGAGCATTGTAGAGATCTGGCGATTCGAAGTCACTGGGTGAAGTAGGATGCAGTGTTGGTAGTAGAATATTGCTGTGCTGGTTGTCCGGCGACCAAAACAGTCGGGCGACACGGCGGCGACACAGTGATGAACTAGTAAAGTTTTCACAATAACACAGAGTTCGATTTATGTTTCTTCCACGAGTCTTTTCACTATTGTGGATACGAGGCGTACCGAGGATTATTTCAATCCTTTTAGCTGCCACCAAATGTTATACGACGTCACTGGATTGGCTTTTTAAAAACACTGATTTAATTGCTAGAATTTATATTTAAATTTGGAATTGAAATTACACAATAACATTAATTAATTGATTTAGTACAATGATTTAGTAATTGATTTTGCACAAGGATTTAGTATTATAGTAAAACGAGTGCCTCAAATGGAGTCTGAGAGTGAACTGCCACTTTACTATTAATATTATACTGAGCCGTCTGCAACAAATGCTGGATAAGTGGAATATGTATCTATCCCGCACTATCGCCATACAAAGGGAAGATATAACAACTCGACTGACTGACTGACTGACATTAAAGTATTTTATGAAATTAATAGGAGATTTATAACACAGATTTCTAGTCTCTGTGAAAATTGCTATTTAACGGTTTAAAGTTGATCTTGATATTAAATAAATTATCCAAGATGACACCTACAAGAAGAAATTTTAATTATAAATTCCTGCAAGTCGCCTGAAGTAGACGCCATTCAAGTGTTAAGCAATTTACTAAAGAGTCAGCGTTAATAATTCTCTATTACACTTTAAGCTTCGCCTCGAATTATTTCGTTTTGTACAAAAGTTTTGCCGCATTCATCAACTTTTGGGAGACTTTAAATTGTTAAAGCTCTCGCCAAGATAACAGAGTAAATTCAAGGCTTACGAGAACAGGAAATAGGACGATTAAATTAGTAAGGCAATGACAGGAAAACTGGCAAACGAGTTAGCGGCTCAAATATTTTTGTTGCTTTTTTTTGGGATAGATATTATAAACTGGTGACGTGTTGCTGACAGATCCGGGGCACTCAAATTATAACGGCTGATGGCATTCGCGGAAGGTTTAGTGGGTAGGGGTCGCCCAGACCGATTCCCACACATCCCTACGGGCCCACCCAGGGTTCCGGAGGATGATCCGTAAAAAGGATTCCCCGCGGAAAAAAAAAGATATTATAAACTTCAGTTTAGGGTATACATTCTGCAAATTATAAGATTTTTGTATCCACCATTCTACTACTAACGTGACCTCCTAAAACAAGCTTAAGCTTAGTTGTAATGGTTAACAAGGATATAAGTGTTTTTTTTTGTGAAGTAAAAAAAATATTGCTGGCATTTTTTATAAAAAATGATTGAAACTAAGCAGTGATAAGTAATGATTGATGCTTCGTAGCTATGCAGTTCGACTTACGGTCTGATCGTCGAAGCTTCGAATCCGAATCGGCTTGTACCAATTGCCGTTTTTTGGTTTTTTAATTTCAAAAAATCTAAAAAAAATTGTGCCCAGTGAAAGGCGATGGACTAACCAACTGTCATATATTATGTCACTTTATCCTCGCTAGGGTTTAAATAACGAAAGAGCTTATTGCTACATATGTCGTAGTCACGCTATCCGCCGCCATGTATACTATGGCACTTCCGTTATATATTTTTCTTACGGTTTTAGTCTTACATTTTGTCAGTTCGATCATGCAGCAAAACCCCTTTCTCCTTCAAGCCTGCCGTAAGCAACTTCTTTTTCAAAAAACTCTCCTGTGCTTTTAACCCTAGCAGAGTAGACAGAGCATGCGCTGTCCACTTTACACCAAGCTTATTAGGTCACATTTATGACAGGTGGTGAGCACATGGCCTTACATGCAATTATTACAATGTAAACATAACACAAGTGTAGTTAAACACAATTAAAACATGGAAACTTTAACTGAGACCTATTATGATGATGACACTTTCGGTAAATATTAATAAGCCATTGAATACTGTTTTAAGCTTTTATGAAATATTCATCGCCAAATCTCGAAAACTAAGTTTTAAGCATCATTCTCGTAATTTGTATTTTCTTAAGGAATCTGAATCGTGGTAATGCAAATAGAATTTTAAATATTGTAGCACTCAGAAAGTTTCTGATTTCATGGTAATAATTTTTATACGAGATGGACCAATTAGTCTTCTAACATTTCAAATGGTAAAATCCTAAGTTATTTACAATAACTTAGGATTTTATTTTTCTAAACATAGCCGTGAGCTAAAATAAAGGGTCGGTTAAGAAAGTTTGAATATCTCGGACGATAAAGACGCTAGCTAACTGAAATAAATTGTGCATGATTGACAATTAAATATTCTTAATATATTTTTATTAATTTATTTATATATCATTAAAAAATAAACTTAAACGAAAAAGGATATCTTACGTGAGCTTGGATAATACATTATTTTTCAATAAATTTTATTTTATTTTTAGTACTTATTTTGTTTATGTAAATGTTTATACTTTACCCTCATGTAGCGATATATCCTTTTTCGTTTAAGTATGTTTTTTAATGAAATATAAATAAATTAATAAAAAAATATATTTATATTTTAAGGATATTTAATTGTCTATGATGCACAATTTATTTCAGTTAGCTAGCGTCTTTATCTTCCGAGATATTCAAACTTTCTTAACCGACCCTTTATTTTTGCTCACGAGTGTATAACATCACAGTAACTTAGCCGGAATTTAGCTTTCAATTAGGTCCTAATTTAGTTTTGTTGACATAAGAGCTTGGGTTCCGAAGGTACCGATACCAGTGAACTCATAATAATCGTATAGAATAATGTTTATCGATAAAGACGTTATTAGGGTTTGACAATCTAGATCCAAGACTGGGCAAGTGGTATAAAAGTTTAGATTTTTTTATTGAATTAATCATAAACTGTGGAGCCGTGGTAGCTGAGTGTCCCGACGGTCGGCTCAAGTTGCATAATACGCTAGCAAAACAAGTTCGATCCCCGGTGCCGATTTATGTGCTGATTTACCACGCGCTCGGCGGTCAAGGAAAACGTCGTGAGGAAACCTACATGTACTAGAAAAATTATTTCTAAGACATGTGAGGTCTGCCAATCCGCAGTAAGTGTGCGTGGCGGACTATGCCCTTGTACTTTCTTTACAGAGAAGGCCTGTGCCCAGTAGTGGGACATATATAAAGGCTGTAACTTTAAGCTGTGAAATCAAAAGCCGTGGTAGCTCAGTGTCCGAGCGGTCGCCTCAAATTGCATAGTACGCTAGCAACCCGAGTTCGATCCCCGGTGCCGGCACTAATGAATTCGTTGTTACAATTTTAAGTGCTGATTTACCACGCACGCGGCGAAGGAACCATCGGGAAATTCTATGCATCTATTCTGTGCGCCAAAGTGAAACATGTATATAGTCCGTAACTTATGAAAGCTCGTGAAGTGAACCGTACGTTTTATTATTTTTTTATTTGAAAATGTTTTTACCCGTCAAGCAAAGGACGTCCACTTCGGAGTGATGGAGAGCTTTGAAAATTTTTGTTCGTTCACGCCTGACAGTTATTTAAATATCTCTAACCGCTCCGCCGCGTACAGTCGAATTGAGAACCGCCTTCTTTTTTGAAGTCGAATGAAAAATACGGGATCACACAGCTTAGTAAATGAAACAAAAATATTGTGAATTTAAACCTAAATTTTTGTTATAATTAAAAAATGTATTAGTAAAATAAAAACTCTTTTAAATTCGTGTCAGCTTTTATGACGTTGGTTTCCAGAGTGTACGGACCATCTGCAAAAAAATACTGACTTTAGTAAGACTAAATATGTAAATAAATATGTATGAATAAAATATTTATTATTTAAACTTTTTTTAAAAGAAACCTAGCATTTTTTTTATAAATTTTAGTATTATTCTTATTAACCATTCCAACTAAGCATACCCTAAACCATTAGGCTATTGACGCTTCTATTATTATTTAAATATATTACAAAATCATGACAAATATAAATACAACATTATCATGCGTTCGGCGTCGCGAACCCATAAAATTTTCCCTTACCAAAAAGAGCTTTTTTTTTAATTTATTAAAGCTTAACCACAAACTTGTGTCCGTGCTCTATTCCAGTGTACTTCAATCGGTTAATTTGATTTTATTAATAGAGTGCTACAGTTACTATTTTTTGTTTATAATGCCTGATTTTTGGAGGTGGTGTTGTAAAATGCTCCGGTTCACGCGTCGCAGACGCCGCGTTGCATTGCTATTAGCTTCTCCGCGACGGCTGCATCCCTGCTTCTCATGGCCATTCTTAGGTTTTAGTTTATAATTCTCTCTTTTAATGCGGCCATTGCCCTTGTTACCATATTCTGATTCTATATTAAGTTGATTAAAAACATCCCAGATGTCTGGCAGCCGGCGCCTGGACGGTAAATTCGTGACAACGTCCCAGGTACACACGTTAATACAACAAAATTGAAGTATTTTTTCTGCTTCACTGAGCACTAATTTGCGTTCTCTATCTCTCTCATATCGCGCTCTCGCTTATACATTTTGAATGCACTATCGGCAATTCTCGGGAACTCTCGGCTCGAGCGTAACGGGCATCAGTATTCAACAAATTATAAGACGTTGTCACGTCAAAACGTCGTCCCATTCATTACTATAGATAGTTTTTCTTCGTAGCCTTACCAACTTGGAACCATTCCCTCCGTGCATATCCGGTTTCCTCACGTGATGAAACAATTGCCGCTCGTAAAGCGAAAGCTACGCTTACTGCTAGACACATTGCGGGTTCCGTCGACGCTGAAAATTTTTACTTCAAATTAATTAAAATTTAAACTTTGATTGAATTTAACTTGCATCATAATACCTTGTAGCGTAGACGACAATAACTAGAAAGGTTATTTATAATTATTTTCATAGTTCTTTTCGTTGACGTTAAGAGCCGTGATAGCTCAGTGTCCGGGCGGTTGGCCCAAGTTGCATAGTACGCTAGCAACCCGAGTTCAACCCCAGTGCCGGCACCAATAAATTTGCTGTTGCAATTTTATGTGCTGATCTACAACGCGCTCGGCGGTGAAAGAAAACATTGTGAGGAAACCTACATATCTATAAAAAAAATTCTAAGGCATGTGAAGTCTGCCAATCCGCACTAGGGCCGCGTGGTGGACTATGCCGGTATATTCTCTTTACAGAGAAGGCCTGCGCCCAACAGTGGGACATATAAATTATATATATAAAGGCTGTAACTTTAACTTAACTTTTAACTTTTTTCGTTGACATTTTTAATGTGCAAGGTTAATCCCATCCCTTCTGTGCGATCGCAGTACAAGGCGATACGGGCCAGCCGATGTCGCCTTCTTCCCGGATCCACTTCGGCGGACGACAAACACCGTCTCCCTTGCCGCCCAGAGAACCCGAGGCCCCTTTTAGTCGCCTTCTACGACAGGCAGGGATACCGTAGCCTTATTCTAGTCCAGAACTACAGGGCTGATGGTAAGGGCCCGAACCCAACACATAGGGGAACGAGAAAAAACATTCGTATTAACCATTCCAACTTTGGTTCACATCAATTGCCGATTGTGACCTTACGTTTTGCTAAGCATAGGCTATTGTCAGTTATTCATAACAAATGCTTAGAAATTTTAATAGGAATGACTAAACTTACATCTAGCCCCAAGAGTACCGATCGGGTTAAACCCATTGGGTCGGAGTTTGACTCTAAAGTCAATTGGTATATCCTTGGCTAGAGGCACGTGGTAGTTCCACGCGCGGTCTGTGAGCAGTTCCCCGGTCTTCTTGTCGTAAATTAAATGCTCACACGTCCAATATCCCGTCGCCATGACAAATGCCCCCTCTATCTGGAATTAAACAGAGTTTAAAATAATACTCGTATCATTAAAGTTTCCTCATAGATGTATCTACGAATACCTGTCCAATATCCAGTTGTGGATTTATACTGAAACCAACATCTTGTATAATGTCTGCTCTTAAAATTTCATGTTCCCCAGTTAGGATATCAAGCTCCACCTCTACTACGACCGCGCCTGGCACTCTGAACGTCTCCTCGTCATTAGGTGTTACTCTGTAACTGGTTTGAAGATTAATGCCACGCATATATGCCGTTTGTATCAACAATTCCCATGTAGGGTTATTCAATATATCTCTAACTGTAGATAATCTATCAAGAAGCAGTTGACAACATTTGATAGCTCCAAAGCATATAGCATAGCTCGTCCGACTAGCGCCAGTGGCGATTGAGTTAGGTGTCGCTGATACTTCTGTTGGTTTTATCTTTACCTTACTTAAAGGTATTTGTAATACGTAGGCAACAGTTTGGGTGACCTTTGTGTTAAGTCCCTGGCCCATGTCTATCCCTCCGTGCTTTAGAACTACGGAGCCGTCGCCATGATACACTGTTAGTATGACATGGAAGTCCATAACGGTGGAAGCAGGCCAGCTCATCAAAGCCACCCGAAGACCACGTTTCTTCCATCGGTTTAATTTATTGAAATCTTCCACGTTCCTTTTTCTTTTATCATATTCACTATCATTGACTAATGATGCAATGATTTCGGCTAAATCAGACTGTGGATTTAAGTTCCTTAAACGCACTTCTAGAGGATCTTTGTCAAGTTCGTACGATATACGCTCCATTATATGTTCTGTCATGGCTATAGCTTCTAGTTCACCTGAAACGAGTAAACGTTTAAGTCTAAGCGAAGGTTTAGGTAATGCTTGGTAATGGATCCGGGAGGAAGGCAACATGATGTGATGCCGAATGTTGCCTTGGCATAACGACGTAATAGGGTAAGAATTCCTTCCCTGGGATATATTTCGGTCCAGTGCAGAGGGCAGAGGTGCAATCCATCGGAGATCCCGTAGCCTTTCTCAGTGCAACGAGGAGGTTTTAGTGAGCGGAAACCGCACAGATTTCTCCCTCGATAACAAAAAATGGTTTGTTATACGTAAGACCATCCTATTATTCAATTTTATAATTCAAATTAGTGGTTTCTGTAGGTCCATACACAGACCGGTGAAAAGAATATTATACTTGTATGTTTGGCGAGGTTATATGTGCCAAGAACATAATTTAATGACTTAACTTGGTAAAGCAAGAGAGATTAGTACGATGCAATCTGATTGAATCAATTAATCCAGTCTCTCAGTCACACTTGGATTAAGATGCAACTGCACCTAGAATGTCGCACCAAATCGAAGTCCTCACTCAGAACTTAGTTTTAAGTTGAGAAATTCATCATCATCATTTCAGCAGTACAACATTCACTGCTGGACATAGGCCTCCCTCCAACGATTTCCAAAAGAACCGGTTGTAAGTGGCTTACGTCAAGCTGCGTCCTGCTGTCAAGGTTTATTAGGTCGTCCCGCCACCTTGCGGGTGGACGACCTACGCTGCGCTTGGCTATCGAAGATTACTAAGTCTTTTAATCCTTCCTCTAATTCTAAGTTCTAAAAGCCTTTTTTTATGTTAACGGGGAGGAAATCTTCCAAAAGATACCCCGCCTTCCGGAAGGCGGCGGTTATGTGGGGTTTTTACCCACTAAAACCTCCCCTGTGGCCCTATCCTCGGTGCATGACGAGGGGCTCCGGGACCTCCAGCGGAACGCACCGGAGCCTCTGCACTGTGCTCAAGGAGAGCACGTCCCGGAGGGGGAGGTTACTCCCTCCCCCCCTGTGCCCTCACAGTGCAAGGCTACACGGGCCAGCCGATGTCGCCTTCTTCCCGGGTCCACCTTAGCGGACGACAAAGGCCCCCACCCTTGTCGCCCAGTGAAGCCGAAGCCCCTTTTAGTCGCCTTATACGACAGGCAGGGGATACCGTAGTCTTATTCTTGAGAGCCCAGAACTACAGGGCTGAAGTTCTAAAAGCCTACACTGTAGTAACGGCAATCACTAAAAATACAGCGGATGGTGTGTAATAGAAATATGTATTTAAACAAGGCGATACATACCTGGTGATCTCGCATATGTATTCGATGCTGTATCAGTGGTTACGTTAAACAACTTATATTGCCATCTTCTGTTGTCGTAGCAGTTCTTCGCAGCAGTTGCACTGACTATAATAATTGGCTCATTGACAACGTACCCGTTGTCTATATATAAGTGATATTCCAAGTACTGAATTTCACCGGTGTCACTTACACCAACCTGCAAGTTAATTTTTTCCCCATAAATATTGTATTCAATTGAAAATAATATTATTCATGTTATTGTCATCATGTTAACATTTATTTGAATGGTAACTTTGGTGACGTTTCTGATGAACGTTATATGTTGTCTATGGCTATGGTTGTGCTCATGTCTTTGTCTATAGTCTCGGTTATGCTTCTGTTTATCGGCTAATCTATGTCAGGTCGGTCGTAGGGTTGTCATACTTGAGTGGTAACACTCTGTTTAAATAGGTGTTCTCTAATAGAGACTAACATTGTCTTCAAGCAGTTCAACCTTTCGCAGTTCTTGTGAAGTTATTGGTGAAGAAATAATACTGAACTAGAAGACAATGACAGAAGTAGGTTGTCTTTCATTTCATCCAAAAATGTATTGTGCTCAAAATACCTTATCGTTAGCTGAGCTAACGTCATATTTTATGTATACCAAGTCAATTGGCTTAAGGAAGATTAGATCCTCCTTGACACAAGATGATATTATTGCATGCTTATTATAAGCTCTCATCTTTAAAACATATTTAACGGGGTAGATAGAGACATCTATCGCTATTCACTTTTCGTCAAACTAATAAGGCTATATCGTTATTATTGGGGCACAAATCATTGTTATAACATAAAGTACTGGAAGGACTTAGTTCCGATTGTTTTTTTTTCGTAATTAGCGTACCCATATTTTGTATAATTTTATTAAAACAATAAACTTACATCATTAAATATTTAATTTAACTCTCACAATAAATTAAATTATTTCACTTCTGTCCGTATTAATTTTCCTCGCAGAATACCGCCGTAAAGTAAGTTGTACTTTTGCGTTTACCTTTTTTTTTTTTGTTCACGGGAGGAAATCTTCAAAAAGATACCCCGCCTTCTGGGGGGAAGGCGGCGGTTATGTGGGGTTTTTACCCACTAAAACCTCCCCGGTAGCCCTTACCTCGGTGCATGACGAGGGGCTCCGGGATCTCCAGTGGAACGCACCGGAGCCCCTCTGCACTGTGCTCAAGGAGAGCACGTCCCGGGAAGGTTACTCCCTCCCCCACTGTGCCCTCACAGTGCAAGACTACACGGGCCAGCCGGTGTCGCCTTCTTCCCGGGTCCACTTTGGTGGACGACTCAGGCCCCACCCTTGTCGCCCAGTGAACCTGAGGCCCCTTTAGTCGCCTCCTACGACAGGCAGGGGATACCGTAGTCTTATTCTTGAGAGCCCAGAACTACAGGGCTGCGGGCCGGTCTCCCACCGGCCCGCCTGCGCCATCCGAACGGGATCGGCCCTCTCCCGATCCCGTTCTGCGGTCTCCTTCTGGGTCATTACTGACTCGCAGAAGGAGACCAGCGCCTTCCATTTAGATCTCCCCGCCAGCGCAGCCGCTACTGCCGCCGGCGGGGAGAGGTCTTGCCCGATATGCTGGACCAGGATCCGCCGCTCCGCCTCCCACGCGGAGCACACGGCTAGCGTGTGCTGCGCGGAATCCCCGGTCACAGCCACAATGGTGGCATTGCGCGGTCGGTTCGCGCCCTATCCTGTTCAGGTACTCACCGAAGCACCCGTGCCCGGTGAGTACCTGTGTCAGGCGGTATGTGACGTGCGCGTCATTCCTCCTTTAAGCCAGGCTTCGAAGTTCGGCAGGAAGGCACAGACGATGCGTTGGCGCGAGCAACGACGCTCCGAGAGCCGCTCGCGCCAGACCTCCATCGCCCGCCTGTGCTCCTGCCGACGCACCTCTCCCGCATCCAGGGGCGGCCCGGCCCGCCGTCGACGGCCCGGACGCGCGTTTCCCTTGGCAAGCAAGGCGATCCAACACTTTTAAATATGTTAGCAACATCCCTACATTATCTTTAGTAAGTTTTTGTGGAATATAGACACATTTTAGCTGATGTTGCTTACATGATGTAAGCTGCATGAATCATTTGCCTTCTTCGCAAAAAAAACATACAAATTACTGGCACAAGGGAGTATTTGTTAGTAATATTATAATAGAAGTTTCTTTCACTAATTAAAAAGTACACGCACCTCATAATCAAGCATACTCGGATCCCGTTTACCAATTATCCTCGTATTAGCTTGCATCGTCATCACGAAGCGGCATGGTCTATTTGTTAAGTAAGTAACGAGGGCACTGGCGCAGGCGATGAGACCGTTGCGAGTTATCTTAGCTCCAAATGATCCTCCCAACCGTGGTATTGTCACATTAATTCTAGAAATGTATTTAATAAAAAAAATTTTTAATAGAATAAATTGAATTAAAAAATATAAAAAAATAAATAAACACGTTTTATTTAAATAATAGTTGTACCTGTTTTCTTCAATATTCAACATCTGTGAAATTGCGACGTGTGTCTGGTCTGGCCATTGACTCGAAGCTACCACATCGAGGCCATCTTCACTGGGCTTGGTGACGCAGGACTGTGTTTCCATATGGTAGTGATATTGTGCGAATATATTATTGCGACCTTTCATTACCCTTTGGACATTTAAGCCTCTATCTCTAGCAGGGTAGACAATAAACACCGTTACTCTTTCCGGTTCTCTCGCTATAACTTCACTTATTGTAAAAACCGGGTCTTTTTTCACATTCTTATACTTTGCTTTTACTAATAAAGCCGCTCGATTAGCTAGCTTCTCCGTTTCCGCCACTATGATACCCATCGCTTGATTGTAATACTTTACGTCGCGTGCACAGAGAAATTCTTCGGGTACCATTGCAGCTTGAATATTGGTAGGCACAAAGTTATTCGATCCTGGTATATCTTTTGCCGAAAAGAATGCTAAAACACCTGGTAATTTCTAAAAT
This sequence comes from Meandrusa payeni, assembly GCA_029286785.1. Classification (NCBI taxonomy): domain Eukaryota; kingdom Metazoa; phylum Arthropoda; class Insecta; order Lepidoptera; family Papilionidae; genus Meandrusa; species Meandrusa payeni. Next base: position 7,815,344 of record JAGSMX010000021.1, read on the forward strand.
AAGTTAATACAAACGATTGAATCAAATAATATACGGATAGAGAAATTATTGTTTGACGATCTGGGAAAAATAAATGTTCGAAATTTCTGATATTGCAAACCAATTAAGCAAAACTGTGTATTTGATTTTGCTTATGAAAGAAATACGTTATTAAAACTTACAAAGGCAGGTGATGGATCAATGCTCTCTATTTCACCGACACAAATTTCAGTAGGCACCAATGCGCAAAACACTTCTCTCGGTAGAGTTGGAATGTCATTCACATAGACAGACTCTCCTGCGCATTGTATTAGGGATTCCAGTTTAGGCATAGGTTCATTTAAAGGCCAGATAATAGTATTCGTGTCAAATTCTTGCTTTCCTGACGATAAAGGTCTAGTTTTTCTAAAATCTCTTGCTCCAGATCGGTACCGTGGTTTTAATTTATTTTCGGGAATAATATTTAGTAACCCCTAAAACAAGTTATAAATCATTGTATCAATTTTACTGTATTATAAGGCCCACTTGTTTAGTAAATCCCTATTCACTCTTGATAACACCCACATTGGAATCGAAGGGAAAGACAGATCCGGCCAAACTATTCCAGTTCTTTGTTATCTTAATAATGGATGACGAAGCATAGCGCTTCTTTTAGGTTTGACCGCTGATATATGGATAAAATCAAGCGGTACATCTAGTAGTTAGGTAATTCATAATTCCTGAGCTTACTCTTCAAATTGCTGCTGTTGCTAGCAGATTGGTTTCGGCTCCGATATTAATTAACCTTTTAGCCCGCCTCTCCTCCGAGTTCAGTCGCTTGAGTTGAGTTGAGTTTAGTTACTACTCCTTAGGGTAGCCTCGTGAGTATGGCTAGGGTAGCCCACAACCGCAAGAGGTTTTGTAACCGGGCCTGTCACCGGCGCGAGAGGTCCTCTCGACTCGACCCTATCTCGCCCCATCACAGCGAAGGACTGCTCACCGTTGGAGGTTTTAGTCGGTAAGGGCGAGCCCGACATAACTTGCCCGCTTCTCCATGAATAACAGCATTTCCTCCCATGAAAAAAAATTGCTTCACCAACAGACTTCCTAGAACTTGTGAAATATAATATGTAAATAATTATATTAACCGCTACAAAATATACAACAATAGTTTATTCAATGCATAACATTTGTGTATAGGGGGATATCGTTCCATAAATCAGTTTTATTACAACCCATATTTAAAATAACACGTGCAACACGAATAATATTTAAAACCATTACCATATGCTAATTGTTATCAATAAGCTACGCGGTTAAATTACGAACGTGTTGATTACAATTTGCTTACCTTGTAAAATAGACCCAGTGCACACTTCTTTCTATACTCTGGTGATAAAAATCCACGGATTTCATTAACGATAAGTTCGCCTTGTAAAACATCGAGGGCGCTTTGCAATGTTTCGTTGGTAAACAACTTTTTTCCGATTAAAAACTTTTCGGTTTTTATTGCATGCACAAATACATCAGACAGTCCACCGTAGACTATTCTAGCAGATCTCACAGTGTCATGATAGTCTGCGTCCAGTTTGTATAGAAAAGCTGCGTTCACTTGCGCATGAGCATTTTGAGCTCTTGGCATTATCTAGAAATAGCATTTAAAAGTGATCATGTTATTTACTAAACATAATTAGAACTATAGAAAACAGATCTAACCTTAAACGAAACAAACTTGTTAATTTGCGAAAGCGGTGGAATTTTGACTTGTGTAATTATTTTACCAGTCATATCCATGTGTAGAAATTCCTCTGGTGTTACTTCGTTTATAGCTGTAGTGGAAACTGTGGAAATTAAATATTAAGAACATCATCAAGCGTTTAACTTAAGCTATGGTTGGCAGGGGGAATTTAGAGTGTTACAATGAGTTACTATTTTTTGGTTTGTATTGGCAATCTTAAATTGCTTACTACCTCTCAATCTGGTGAATTTGTAAAAGTGTTCGAAATAATAACGGCAATCGGAAATTTAAAACAACCATACGCTTTATTTAAAGAGAAAAATATAGTTTGTAATATTATATACACCCATACTACTGTCTACAAAATAAGCATTAAGTTAAACAATAATTTAAACAGAAGATAGAGATAGAAAAGTAATTTAAATGAGAGATAGAAAGTGAATTTGATTTGAATAGTACTTAGTATTTAAATAGCAAGTAACGAATAAGCAAACAAATTATACAAATTAGACGCATAAAATCTACTTTACCATAGAAGTACGTTTACATGGATACCACCAGACAAGAGCCATAAGCAATCTCTATAAAATTACCCTGAAATCAACTGTACTGTTGACCCAGTCATCCATATATATAGCGAGTATAATTAATACATAATGGTCACTTGTACATACCGATAGTCAACGTGGCACATATTGTCTCCAGCAACAGAAACACGTCTGAAGAAAACGTCAGATCTCTATGTTTCACCATCAAATTACCAGCTACTGTTCCTATCTAAAATTTGACATTTGTTTAAATTTTTCAACTCCCACAGAAGCAATAAAGAAATGAAACCTGTCGCATTGATTACACATTTCCATTTTACACACTTCGCTTCACGAGTCTTTCACATTCATACAACTTCATTCATGCATACATGTCCATCAGTTCCATATACTTTCGTTGTAACAGTAACGGATTTTCAATTAGTCATGCATCTGGTCTATATGCTGTTATGTTATAATTTTAATAATGTAATATTACACATTACATTACACAATATTATAACTCATCTATAGAAAAGTTCGTGTCATTACTTGATTGACTTACATTTCTTACTGGTATATGAGCTACTAAATTCAAATGCTCATACAGCTTCTTTAAATAAGCAAAATTCTCTTGTCTCTCTGATATGTGTTTGAAGAGATCCATTAAGTCGGTCAACGCGATTCCCGCACCGACCACTAGATTTTGATCAATATAAAACGTCTTTAATTCTTCAATAGGACTTATATCTATCAAGATCTTTGGAAAGGCAAAAATAGGTACTGCCCCTGTAACAATTATTTTATTGTTAATACATACAAAAATACATTATTATCTTGTCTTATCATAGGATTCTCTTAATTACCTCTTCCAGTATTGCCATTTACCAACATGTATGAGTTCGTCCCTTCATCATTGAAAACTTTGAATATATCTCTTATTTCATTAACACGATACCAAACTCTATTATCCTTCAAAAGTATTTTCTTATTTTTCCTCGCAACATTTTCTCTACTTAGTACACACCAAGTGTTGTCAAGGGAGAGTTCACATTTATCTTTTTTGTTACAAGTGTTCAAATCCTCAATATCAGTCAGCTCGGGGTGCGGCGCGTCTGAAGCGAAACTCTTGAAAGCATCAAGTATCGGTCTGAATCCCGTACATCGGCACGTGTTGCTACCAAAAGAATCTTCTATTTGTTTTGGGATAATTTGTATTTATTTTCTTCGAGTAAACTGCAATATGTTTACTTGTTAAATACTTGCATGGAATTAAGATTAACACTAAAAAGAGCAAAAGCGATTAAAGCAGTAAGTAAGCAAGAAAGAATTTCTAATCTACTCCTCTCGATCCGATATGTATTTGTTAAACCTTTTTTTGTCAAGGGAGGGAAATCTTCAACAAGATACTCCGCCAGGGAAAGGCGGGGTTATATGGGATTCTTACCCACTAAAACCCCCCCGATGGCCCTTCCTCAGTGCATAGTGAGGGGCTCCAGGATCTCTAGTGGAACACACCGGAGCCCTTCCGCACCGTGCTCTCGTAGAGCACGTCCCGGGGAGGTTTAACGGTAAAGGTGCAAGGCGCCATTGGCCAGTCGATGCTGCCTTCTTCCCGGATCCACTTCAGTGGACCAAAAGGCTCCCACCCTTGTCGCCCAGTAAACCCGAGGCCCCTTTTAGTCGCCTTCTACGACAGGCAGGGGATACCGTAGTCTTATTCTACGAGCCCAGAAGTACAGTGCCGAGACTTGTCAAACTAAAATTTGTTAAATCTATACACAATTGCTGTGCGACTTGCTAAGCCCCTACTAGATGTTTAAGACCTGTTTAAGACGCGGCATTCACATATTTTCCATTATTTATTTTTTCTCGTAGCGATAATGACCTTATCCCTTGTCCCATTATACAACAAAATGTAAAATGTACCTTAGTTCTGTAATGTTTGTTTGATTTTTGTGTACAATAAAATGTTATCTATTTACATTTGCTAGTTTCTTTACATAAAGAATCACGATTCATTGCTTATATTATGTACCGTCAACCGGTAGAATGGTTATCAGCTATATAAAAAAACATTATTATATTACCTGTACATGCTCATTACCCAACCGGTGCTACAATATCCACATTGAGAGCCGTTGTACTCGGCCAGAGTTTTCTGTATAGGGTGATAGCCTTGCCGGTCACCAATACCTTCCACTGTAGTTATATCCCAGCCCTCGCATTGTGTTATAGAAACCAAACACTAAAATTAAAACCGATATAAGTCTATTATCAATGTCTGGAATAAATAAAGAAAAGGCAAAGCTGTCGCGGAACGACTGGCAGGTGTGGAATAAGGAAATCATTAGAGTGGGGGTTACAGGCGTGCTGCATGGATAGGTGAGAGGAGTTGGGAGTCTGACACAGACTGTAAAAATAAGACTAGTTGCTGCCGTGAACGATGACTCGCCGCTCAAGTACCTAAGGCGCGGTACAGCGGTTGCAGTCAGACTATGGAACAGAGATCTCCACACAGTCTCTTGTGCAGATTGGTGTACATTACATGTTTTAGAATTTTCTCAGACATGTAGGTTTCCACGCCTGTTTTCCTTCGAACCCCGAGCGCGTGGTAAATCAGCAATTAAAATTTCAACAAACAATGAAATTGTTTCCTTTATTGGAAATCGGGTTGCTAGTGCAATAACAAAATTAACGCGGGCGCTCAGACCTGAAGTTACCATAGCTCCAACTGTTATAAGTGCGCTTAATTGATATTAAACAAAACTCACTGAATTGACAGAGAACGTCCGCTGATGTCCGTTAGAGTCGTCGCGGGTGACGGCCACAATACAGGCGCCGCAAGTTCCCTCCTTACACATGTACTTGCAGCCGCGGAGGTTCAGGACTTCACGAAGATAGTCATTTATAGTTACGTCAGAGCCAACTTCCTGACAGCGAGATGCGGATGGAGAAATACCTCCCTTTTTTTTTGTTCATGGGGAGGAAATCTTCAACAAGATATCCCCGCCTTCTGGAGTATCTTGTTGATTTTGAGGGCGAGGTTATGCGGGGTTTTAGCCACTGCAACCTCGCAGGCGGCCCTTCCTCGGTGCATGGTAAGGGGATCCGGGATCCCCAGAGGAACTCCCGCACAGTGCAAGCCGAAACGGGTCTGCCGATGTCGCCTTCTTCCCGGGTCCACCTTGGCGTCCGCTGACAAAGGGAGGAAACCTCCCTAGGATCGTGCTTCAGTTAGGTGGAGAGGGGCTACTGCGTTCCGCTTGCAGAATCCGGAGCCCCTCACAATACACAGAGAATCTAGAATAGAAATCTCATATAAACGCCGCTTTCTTCCCAAAGGTGGGGATCTTTTGAAGATTTCTTCTCGATAGCAAAAAAAGGAATAACAGTCACAATGCTAGGACGAAGATATTCTTCTTTATTAAAAACCATAACTATTAGTCTAACTCTACTCTCTTCTGTCTATTCTAAGATCCGGTGTAAGAAATATTTACAATCATTTGTTATTTATTAGTGATAAGGAATAAATGATAGATAATATTCACGGACGGATTAACAGACATAATATGTTTTTATATCTTTACCTGTATATCTTTTCTTGTTGACAGTAAACTCAATTCTATCCATTTCACACAAAATGTCAAATCTTTTTTATCTAAAAAATTATCTTGACGTAACTTAACGTAAATCTAACGTTATTTATCTTACATCACAGCACAAATTATACACTATTGAAAGAGTGAATCAACTATTTGAGTTTTTTTTAAAAACCCTTTAAATACGCTTTGTGTAATTACGGTTAGTATGATGACTGTAAAGGTTAAGACCCTTCCACACTAACAAGAGCGGCGCGATTGCGAATTGTGGAGCATTTTGTGTCAAAATTTTAAACAAAAATATTTTATCTTAATTATTAAGCATAGATTACGGACGTGTATCAATTAACAGTATACATATGTATGTATATAAATATACTACGTAAATTATAAATTCGAAAGTTTGTACCTAAGAATGTACAGCTGCGAACTTGTTATTCTTTCACGTAAAAATACTGAATGGATTTTAATGTAACTTTACAATAATATAGCCTACACTTGGAACTAATACATAGGCTATAATTTATAAATATATAGTGGGAATTATACAAAATATTAGTAAAAGTATGTCATCTGCGAGCTATTCTTTAACTACTTTTTTTTTTGTTCACGGGGAGGAAATCTTCAGAAAGATACCCCGCCTTCTGGGGGGAAGGCGGCGGTTATGTGGGGTTCTTACCCACTAAAACCTCCCCGGTGGCCCTTTCCTCGGTGCATGACGAGGGGCTCCGGGATCTCCAGTGGAACGCACCGGAGCCCCTCTGCACTGTGCTCAAGGAGAGCACGTCCTGGCGGGGGAGGTAAATCCCTCCCCCCCTGTGCCCTCGCAGCGCAAGGCGACACGGGCCAGCCGATGTCGCCTTCTTCCCGGGTCCACTTTGGTGGACGACTCAGGCCCCCACCCTTGTCGCCCAGTGAACCCGAGGCCCCTTTTAGTCGCCTTCTACGACAGGCAGGGGATACCGTAGTCTTATTCTTGAGAGCCCAGAACTACAGGGCTGATTCTTTAACTACTTAAGTTAAGCTATCATCATGATATTTTGGAGGGTTACAGAAAAGGATATACTTTTTAACCGCGGTGTTACCCGCAGCTAGTATATTTATATATATAAAAGTGTCAGAAACAAAAAAATTAATACAGATAGATTCTTTATTGCTCCAATTTTATACTAAAATAATTACGATAATTCGGTTATACTCAAATGAGATAAGTTGAACATTTCTTTTAACCAACATTCAAATAAAAAGTATCATTATTATCAATCCATTGTTGGAAGTAGAACTTCTCTGGCCTTTCACCATATACGATCCTCCACAGCCACTTTCAGCTATATATAAGGTCTTGGTTAAGGAGTGAGCCGTGGTAGCTCAGTGTCCGGGTTTGTCGCCTCAAGTTGCATGGTACACTAGCGATCCGAGTTCGATGGGGGGTGCCAGCACCTTTGTTGTTGTAATTTTATGTACCACGCGCTCAGCGGTGAAAGAAACCATCGTGAGGAAATCTACGTGTCCTATAATTTTTTTAAGACATTTGAAATCTGCCAATCCGCACTAGGGCCGTGTGGCGGACTACGCACTTATACTCTTTACAGTTTCTTTAACTTTCAACATATTTAAGTAGACTTTCTATAGAATTTAATTCATATTCAAAAACGAATGATATCGACCTCTTTTCTCAAAGTACTGGTTTGTTGAAAAGTCACTAACCTAGAAATAGTTTTTTTTTATTACTTAATTTTAATTTCTCAGTGCTTGAAGTCGAAAGTCTTCGACCCGTGTGTGTTGCCAGTGATGACATACGGAACAGAAACGTGGTCTCTCACTATGGGCCTCATAACCAAGCTCAAAGTCGCACAACGAGCTATGGAGAGGGCTATGCTCGGAGTATCTCTACGAGATGAAATCGGGAATGAGGAGATCCGTAGACGAACGAAGGTAACCGACATAGCTCGCCGGATAAGCAAGTTGAAGTGGCAATGGACAGGGCACATAGCGCGTAGAACAGATGGCCGATGGAGCCGAAACGTTCTCGATTGGATACCACGGACCAGCAAACGCGGCGTAGGACGTCCAACCGTAAGGTGGTCTGACGACCTCATAATGGACGCAGCTGGATGCAAGCCGCTTCCAACCGGTCCTTTTGGAAATCGTTGGGGAGGCCTATGTCCAGCAGTGGATGTTTTACGGCTGAAATGATGATGATGAATTTTATTAAAATTTAGTTTAATTTAACTTTTTGTGTGTTTTTTTAGTTATAATTTAACATTGTCACTCGCCATTAAATTGCATGCAGTCTACACCTATAACTGCGATGGCATTAACTTTAGAAATTTTCACTGTTTTTATATATTGTATGTTAAAAATGTTCCTTGTGTTGGTGTTCAATAAATAAATAAGGTCTTTGGTCCTTCTGGATGGAAAAGCGTAGGGCCTCTACGCTATGTGCCTAAATAAAAAACAGCTTAGTAGCGATTTGAAGGCGGCTTTTATGTTCACTCGTTACATTTTGAGAATCCTCTCCGATCTTCTTTTACAGCAATGATTAAAAAACACCTTGAGGTCGTCTGTGAAGGCACTAAAGAACGCTAGCAAAATCCAATACATAAATAGAAATCAGTACCGATTGTGAAATTATATGGCGTTCCTTGTTAATTGATTGACGTTCTGTTATTAAATAACAACCGACGTTACGATTTCTACGTAATTACATAGACGTTGGAGGGGGGAGAGACGGAGGAACCATTCGCTTGGGTGATATCTTTTATAATTAAATATAAGCATACAATATATAATAGAAATGTGTTGCCATCTCGGGCGCCTGCGTATCAGAATGCTTTCGCGTAAATCGTCCAAGCCTAGGTTGTCCCTCGCCGGCGGAACCTTGTGTAGAATTACCTGGGTAGATCGATTATGATGATTACCTTTTGGCAGGATACTTGGGCAGAACTTTGGATACGAGTTGAAAATAATACTGTTGAAGTAGACTGTGGAATCCAGAATATTTATTTGGGTAAACGTTGCTGTTTATATACAAAATATAGTCGCGTATACAATATGGGTTCTATAACATGTTGAATCTTATTATGTCAATAAAAGCGGTGTATCCGGCGCGCTATCCCCGCGCCGCACTCCGACGGAGATCTTACATATGCGCGTGGCGTGGTTGCTCCGTTTCATTTGTTGCAGCTCGCGGCCGTTGTGTTGTGACCGTCGAGTGTACCCGTCGAGTTGTGCCCGTCTAGTTGGGTTTTCTTAAAAGTTTCACGAAAACAATTCAGATCTTTTCAGAACTAACTCTTTAGTATATATGTAATGAACGCCACACCTTAATTGATAGCTGGTGCGTCCCATGTGGTCTAATTGTGATAAAGGCATCTATGAGAAAACTATATAAGCCTTAAATTTGCATTATGTGCGCTAAAAATGTTCGAATATCTCAATTTTAAGCCAATCTATTTCGATGATTCAATTTTTAATGGAAATAATGTACTTCATGAGTGGTTAGAGTTTGGTTAGGTTCTGATTAATTCTATTTCGTCATATTCCTTTTTTTTTGTTAACGAGGAGGAAATCTTCAAAAAGATACCCCGCCTTCTGGGGGGAAGGCGGCGGTTATGTGGGGTTTTTACCCACTAAAACCTCCCCGGTGGCCCTTCCTCGTTGCATGGTGAGGGGCTCCGGGATCTCCAGTGGAACGCACCGGAGCCCCTCTGCACTGTACTCAAGGAGAACACTTCCCGGGGGGGAGGTTACTCCCTCCCCCCCTCTGCCCTCGCAGTGCAAGGCGACACGGGCCAGCCGATGTCGCCTTCTTCCCGGGTCCACCTTGGCGGACGACAAAGGCCCCACCCTTGTCGCCCAGTGAACCCGAGGCCCCTTTTAGTCGCCTTCTACGACAGGCAGGGGATACCGTAGTCTTATTCTTGAGAGCCCAGAACTACAGGGCTTCGTCATATTCCTACGATAATTCGAATATACAAGAGCGTCCGCGTGTAGTGTTTAGTGTTAGGATCTGTAGGTCTCGTGGAATAAAATAGTCCAACAACTAACACACTCGCTTTATTGTGACGTGCGTAACGTTGTACAAAGAATTATTTATAACGAGTAACGTCACAACTGCGCGTCCTCACAATCTTTACACAAAATTAATTAGAAGTCAGATTAGGAACTAATAAAGTTAAACTATTGTTTACAATGCCAAGTTCGTGTGACGATCACTAAATTATTAATTATGAATTAAAGATACAATAAGGTTCAGGTAAATCATCAAGATATCATTGATTAGTAGTTATTATGCATAACAATTGCCGGGTGTCATGTGTTGCCAGCTAACAATAGCGTTTGATTCGATTTGAAGTCGGTTTTTAGTTTTTGCACGTAAATATACTTGTTAAATATGTTCATTACATCTATTTACTCATTTAATTCTAGTTGTGAAGACCTGGAAATGGTTTTATGTTTTATACTATGTATTCATATTTCTAGCTTGTAATTTTTCTCTGTTACTCTTCATTATAAATGAACAAGAAACAATTGGTTAACAGAGCCGTGGTAGCTCAGTGTCCGGGCGGTTGTCTCAAGTTACACAGTATGCTAGCAACCCGAGTTCGATCCCCGGTGCCAGCACCAATAAATTTGATGTTGCAATTTTATGTGCTAACTTACCACCCGCTCGGCGGTGAAGGAGAACATCGTGAGGAAACCTACAAGTTTTAGAAAAATTTCTAAGGCATTTGAAGTCTGCCTATCCGCACTAGGAATGCGTGGCGGATTAACCCTTATACTCTCTTTACAGAGAAGGTCTGCGCCCAACAGTGGGACAAATATTTTATATATATAAAAGCTGTAATTTAATTTAATTGGCCAAGACGTATATTTACGAATAAAAACAAAAACCGACTTCAATTAGAACGCTTTTCACGTGTCTTTCTTCCGCGCACTATCAACTTGTAGAATCAACTGTCACCAGCTGTATGTCTGATCCTATACAATTCGGGTACCTTCAAGAAACAAGCCTACTCCTTTCTCATAGGTCGGCAATGTAACGTAACTCCTGTGATATTATGAAAGTTCATGGGCGACGGTGATCACTTAAGATTAGACCCGCAATGTCCTTTTCCTCTTGTCCTTTAAAAAAGATATTTAAATACGTAATAATCTTTCTTCCGGGTGTAAGACAAATGTTTACTTTCATTACACGAAGCGCCTTTTTAAAGCAATAATTTCTCTAAAGATACTTCGCCGTTAAGGGCGCATTCAAGTTTCGTTTCTTTTTTTAGCTGAAATATTATGCTCATATATTTTTGATTATGCTGTAGGAATATTCACTGCAGTCTTTTTAATTAAAAGCACAGTACAGTTGGAAGCGTGGCTTCTAATACTCTACGCATATAAATATGTTTAAAACTTCACTTAGGAAGTAAGATGGTGAATACGTTACGAAAAGCGTGATCGGGCACATTTCTCCTTTCTTGAACAATCGCGTTTATATTATATTTTGCGTATATATTACGCGAGTACATCTATTTACATACATATAGTATAATTTGAGAAGTTTTATTTCCGTAGTTTGGTCTAAAGCTTATACATTTTTTTACATAGATTAAATTAAGTTTTTTTTTAATAAAAAAGACAGCTAGCAATATTTCTTTTTTCAGAAATATTACTAACAATCTTGTACACAGGCCGTACCCTAAACCATTAGGCATTTTCGTCTAACTTTTAACTGACTTCAAAAAAGAAAGTGTTGTATATCATGGCTCCGTAATTTATGAACTGAATTTTTGTTGGATCTCATATAAATTTCGATGACATAACGCCTTTTGGGGACCTTAAAGAAACGAGTCTAGTCCTTTATTAAAGGTCGGCAACGCTGCAGCTCCTCCGGTGGTGTGGAAGTCCATGGGCGACGGTGATCACTTAAGATGCCACCTGCCGTAAGCTCGTTTGCCTCTTTAGCTACACAACATAAATACTATAACTTTATAGATTCTGTGATTCTTCACAAGTGACATGTTGATTCATTGTGGGTAGAATTTAGCGTGGTTCTCGGCTTAGAGCTGTCGACCTGGCTTAGGGACGGGCTTTAAAGTGACGAATGATGTCGTATCAAATAGATGGCAGATATAAAACTCATTTTATTTAGCGTGTCTTATTCGTAAATAATTAAAATATTAATAAATAATATATTTAAGAAGTAAGAAAAATAATGCTAACAATATTATTAACCATTTCTATATAAGCTTAGGCTTGTGTGAGGAGATGGTTCACGTCGATAGTCGAATAGTGGATTGGAACCCACGATCTCACGTATCGCACACCGTACCCTAGTGGTCATGATCCGGTGGGTTGGGCAGCAGACAGCACCCGCCGCACGACGTCTCGCCACCTCCGCCTGCTGACCGTCAATCAGGCATTCGTGTAGGGGAGCACCCACCGTACCCCCACCTGATCCGTCCGTCACATTGGCGATCTGGTCATAGTCTAGTCCTTTTGCCCTGCATGACAAGACGCTCTAAAGCGTAATTTCTATGTCGTTAACATTCAACCAACCAACCAATACAAGCATTAGACTATTGACGGGTAAATTCATCAATCTAATAAATCCGCGGTAGCTCAGTCCGGACGGTCGCCTCAAGTTGCATAGTACGCTAGCAACACAAGTTCGATCCCCAGTTCGGCACCAATAATTTGTTTGTTGCAATTTTAAGTGCTGATTGACCACACGCTCGGCGGTGAAGGAAAACATCGTGTTGAAACCTACATGTCATAACAAAATCTACGCACGTTAAAGTCTACCAATCAGCACTATAGCTGCGTTAAGAGAGAAATACGAAGTGTTGTTCAATTTTCAAAAGACTGTAAATTTTAGCACATAAACTTAAGTTCGCATCAAACTTTTATAATACCGCAAAAGGTCACACGATGCACAAGTCGCAGGTGCGGTTGTGCAAGGCTTTATATAAACTACGTTTTACTGTCGTAACTAAATGTATCGAACGGTAACAAGTCGAGTGTACAGAAAACTCATGCAAAATGATGCTATGCATGCTAGTAAATAATTTTTTCATTTAACGAAAAGAAAAACTCACATTTCTAAATGTATTCTCGGAAAATATATTGAAGTTTAAACGAGACAAAGTTTCCCTCCTTTGTGAGTATTAACTCGTTGAAGTAGTTTCAAACTATTAATGTAAAGTTAGATGGCGCCACTTTACTGCATAATTGTTCCTATACCGCGGCTTCTAACCTTCGTACCTTGAACTGCGAATAGTCTATTTATTCTCTATTTGCGCAAAATGAAAGTGTACAAAAAGACAGACTAGATGCCAAAAGGCATTCTCTGCCAGTTTACCTCGGGGTTGTGTAGACGCAAGTAACGGCTGCAGTTCAGCCCTGTAGATCCCCTGCCTGTCGTAGAAGGCGACTAAAAGGGGCCTCGGGTTTACTGGGTGACAAGGGAGCCTTTGTCGCCCACCAAAGTTTACCCGGGAAGAAGTCGTCATCGGATGGCGCGTGTCGCCTTGCACTGCAGAGCGCAGTGCAGAGGGGCTCCGGTGCGTTCTTCAGGAGATCCCGGAGTCCCTCACCATGCACCGAGGAAGGGCCACCGGGTAGTGGGTAAGAACCCCACATAAGCCCACAAATCTTCTTGAATATTCTCCCAAAAACAAAGTATTCAACAAAAAAAAGTAACGGCTGTAAGATTAGAGAAAAAAAGGTAAAAAAAAAGTATAGAATTCATCGGAGCATCTACGTTCCATAAAAAAATAATGAATTTTGATTTGAATCTTTTTGAATTTTTTAATTTTTCTATTGTTTTTTCAAAAATTTAGGATTTTTTGAAATAGTTGCATCTAAACACTGACATTACTTTTATATACAGAGTATTAGGAGACCGCTTCCGAAAACAAAGACAGACTAAATGATGTTGGGATGGAAAATAATCGATCCTAATAAAAAAAAAAAATATTAGTATTATTTACGCTCCATCATGTTAGTTTAGCGAAATTAAACGAGAGTTTCATAAAAAATACATTACTTTACTAAAAAAAAAAACAGAAATGAAATTCTAAGTCAAAATCAGCAGACAGCCCCTCCGCGCCCGGTGTTCGTTGACCGAGCATCAGCTATTATTAAAAAAAACAAGTCGATCGAATTCGGAAAAGAAAGGCGCGTAATAGCGTTTAACGTTTGATTCGATTTGAAGTCGGTTTTTTTTTACAAGTAAATATTATTTTTGCTAATAATGTAATATGAGGAATAATTCATTGTTGGTACAGCAAGGAACTGGAATAGTTTGCCCACGTCTGTCTTTCCCTCCGATTACAGTGTGGTTATTTCCAAGAGTAGAGTGAATAGGCATTTACTAAGTAAATGCGCCTTACCACCCAGGAATGCTTTTCCACTTAACATCAGATGATGCATGACTACGATCCTATCGTAGTCAAGCACTTAGAAAGTATAAAAAATAAATTAATAAAACAAGAACTCTTTCAAATTCGTTTCAGCTTTAAACACGTTGGTCTCCAAAGTGTAGGGTCCGTCTGAAAAAAAACGAGTGTGCTATAGACCACACGATTTAAGTAAAATTTACTTAGCTCCATTTGTATGTATGTTTTTATATATATAACATATACACGATTGTTAAAGAGAAAGGAAATGTGCGAGCGCACTGCTCTCTCTTTGCTCCTACAGTAATATACAAAACGCAATTCTCTTTCTATCTTCACTAACTTATATAAATCTCTCTCAACTTCCTTTCACCCGATCACGTTTTTCGTAACAAAACGGCTGACAGGAGCTGGACGAGAGCACTAAGAGTGGCCGAGGATCGTGCTTAAGGGCATACTTTTGGAGAGGCCTATATACACCAGTGGACTGTGATGTACATATACATGTTTTTGCAAATATTCTATTCTAATACTTGTCTTTCTTTTTTCGTTATGATAAATAAATAACAAAATATATAGACGAAAATTATCATCGTTGTCTTAACGCCTTACCAATTTGGATCCAGTCCGTTCTTGCATAGCCGGTTTCCTCGCGTGAAGACATTATAGCAGCGCGTAGAGCGAACGCAACGCTCACTGCCAGACACACTGCTGGCTCCGTAGTTGCTGGAAATATTTATTTTATTTAAATATAAAAAAAAAACTGGCAGTCATTGCTATTGAAAAATTATACCTTAAGTGCTTGACCACTATACCAACTGATGTTATGTGGAAATGCAGTCCTGTAAGGTGAGGCGCACTAGCTTAGTAAAAGACTATGAACCCTATTTTTGAAAATACCCACATTGCCAAATGACTTGACAATCAAAGAAAATAATTATGATCAGATATAAGACTTGCTTTCGCCGTCTTCTTAATTTCTTCGGCCACATAACTCGCCGCCAGCCAGACAGCCTTGAAAAATTACTGCTGGTTGGCTGCGTCGAAAGAAGAAGAAACAGAGGCAGGGCGCCCACTAGATGGACGGACTCTATTGGAGGAACTACCAAATTAGAACTCCAGGCGGCTATCCACCTGGCCCAAAATAGGAAAAAGTGGGGAATGCTCGTTCAAAGCAGCTCTCTTGGTGGTCACGACCCTCAGCTCTGAGGAAACGATTATAAAGAAGATATAAGCTATTGTCATGAAATTGCGAAGAATATATAAAACAAATAATAAACTCTTACATCTGGATCCAAGAGTACCGACCGGGTTGAACCCATTGGGTCGGAGTTTGACTCTAAAGTCAATTGGTATATCCTTGGCTAGAGGCACGTGGTAGTTCCACGCTCGGTCTGTGAGCAGTTCCCCGGTCTTCTTGTCGTAAATTAAATGCTCACATGTCCAATATCCCACTGCCATTATGAACGCTCCTTCTATCTGGAAGTAAGTACAAATAGAGTTTAAAATTATACTCGCTTCTTTAAACTTTCCTGGTAGATGTATTTACCTGTCCAATATCCAGTTGTGGATTTATACTGAAACCAACATCTTGTATAATGTCTGCTCTTAAAATTTCATGTTCCCCAGTTAGGATATCAAGCTCCACCTCTACTACGACCGCGCCTGGCACTCTGAACGTTTCCTCGTCATTAGGTGTTACTCTGTAACTTGTTTGAAGATTAATACCACGCATATATGCCGTTTGTATCAACAATTCCCATGTAGGATTATTCAATATATCTCTAACTGTAGATAATCTATCTAGAAGCAGTTGACAACATTTGATAGCTCCAAAGCAAATAGCATAAGTTGTTCTACTACCACCACTGATATTAGAATTTGGTGTTGCTGAAACATCGGTTGGCTTTATCTTCACTTTATTTATAGGTATTTGTAATACATAGGCTACAGTTTGGATGACTTTTGTATTGATTCCTGACCCATTTCTATGCCTCCATGTCTTAAAACTATAGAGCCGTCACCGTGATATACTGAGAGTATGATATGGTAGTCCATGACAGTAGAAGCAGGCCAGCTCATCAATGCAACCCGAAGTCCTCGTTTCTTCCATCGGTTTAGTTTATTGAAATCTTCCACCTCCTTTTTCTTCTATTATATTCACTATCCTCGACCAGCATGCTCACGATTTCCGCTAAATCAGCAGATTGTGGGTTTAAATTATTTAAACGCACTTCTAGAGGATCTCTGTCAAGCTCGTACGATATACGCTCCATGATATGTTCTGTCATTGCTATAGCTTCTAGTTCACCTGAAAAGAGAAGATTTATAAGAGATAAAGATAAAATCATTTAAGGTTAAAGCCTGATATCAGTCCAATGTATTATACAGGATATAAGGGGATCGCTTCCGAAAACGAAGACGAATACTATAGTCTTATGACACTCTTGATGATGGGACGGAAAAAAATCGAACCTGATTAAAAAAATCATATGTTTAAATTTTTGTGAAACTATCGTTTCATATAGGTATCATTAGGCCGCCAACTGTAGCAAAGAATTGAAACTTCTTAAAAATTAAGACAAAGCAACAGTTCTGACGTTATTCTACTCGCATGAAAAAGAAAGAAGACCAGAGAAATAGACCATCTATTTCTCCTTGGGTAATTAAAAGTCGTTCCTTTAAGACTTCGGTGATAGTTACCTGGTGATCTGCAATATGTGTTCGAAGCTGTATCAGTGGTTACGTTAAACAACTTATATTGCCATCTTCTGTTGTCGTAGCAGTTCTTGACAGCAGATACGCTGAAGAGGATGATTAGTTCATTGACAATGTACCCGTTGTCTAAGTACAGGTGATATTCCAAATACTGAACTTCCCCTGTCTCACTTACACCAACCTGTAAGTAATTATAGCCTATTATATATATGTCCCACTGTTGGGCACAAGCCTTCTCTGTAGAAAGAAGGCCATTGTCAGCTACGCACACCTAGTGCGGATTGGCAGACTTCACATGTCGTAGAAAAATGCACGTAGGTTTCCCCACGATGTTTTCCTTCACCGCTCAGTGCGTGGTAAAGTAGCACATAAAATTGCAAATTGATTTATGCCGGCACCCGGTGGTCTAAACTCGAGTTGCTAGCGTACTATGCAATTTGAGGCAACACCCGGACACTGAGCTACCACGGCCTCTGTAAGTTACAATCGTCGTGTAAGCAACAATAAAGTAGTTGATATTTACGTCAAAAGAAATACGCGCACGCGCAGATCGTTCTTATTGGGTTGTAACAGACAGTGGTAGAACAATACAGAAGAATTAGAATGAATGAATGAATATTCTTTATTGCGCAATAAATAAAAACAAAATACATCACAGAAATAATAACTGTACAATTTTCACATTGAACGAGGTCATTGTATGCGCAATGGGCGGTCTTATCGTTAAGAGCGATCTCTTCCAGACAACCCTTGTATGGAAAGAAATTTACGTCTAAAATATATTTTGGTGGGTCTGTGACTATATTTATTTTAATACAAAACAACTATATACAAATATATAAACATACGTATTTATCAATATATACACATAATATTAATAATAATAATACATAAATAAATATGCTAAACATACAACAAATACCTAAATATATATGTATAAATATATATTCATAGAAATACCATATAAAAATCATCGATATCGTTTGGAATAATTTTGAGTTATTTGTCGATTTGTGGCGCACATACTTAATTCAAATTTAAGACATATGCTTTTAACATGAATGCCATTGTCAGAATTGCACCAGATTTAAATGGGACCACACGGGAAGCACCGGCATTAAAATTAAAAAAATCTAAATCAAAATCGGTTCACCCAGTCGAAAGTTATGAGGTAAGAAACATACAAACGAATTAAGAAGCCCATACAAAATATTGGCACAAAGGAATTGTGTAGTTGGTTAAAAAGTATACGCACCTCATAATCAAGCATACTCGGATCCCGTTTTCCAATTATCCTCGTATTAGCCTGCATAGTCATTACGAAGCGGCATGGTCTATTTGTTAAGTATGTGACAAGGGCACTGGCGCAGGCAACGAGACCGGTGCGAGATATCTTAGCTCCAAATGATCCTCCCAATCGTGGTACCGTCACATTAATTCTTTAAAAGGATAGATTGAGAGATAGACAGACTTTTTATTATTCACTTTACAATAAGTACAATCAATTAAAGTAAAAACTAAACTTAATTAAAATTAAATAAAAAGTGGGCAAAGGACGGCCTTATCGCTATGAGCGATCTCTTCCAAGCAACCCTGTTGGACATGAGGGGTAAAATATACAGACAAATCGAATAGGAATATTACGAAATAGAATTAATCAGAACCTAACCAAAATCTTATCAAACTATCTTTGAAATACAACCTTTCCAATAAAAAATGAATCTTCGAAATCGATTGGCTTCATATAAAGTTATTCATTCATTTGTCACGCACAAACTTCATGCAAATTTAAGACTTTATGATTATCTCATGGATGCCAATACCAGAACTGGACTAAATTGAATGAAAAGTGTGGACCACACTGGAAGTATTAGCTATCAAATAAGAAAAGAAACATTAAAATCGATTCACCCAGTGGAAAGTTATGAGGTAACAAACATAGAACATACATTGATTTATGAAAATTTGTTCATCTATTATTTTATTGTAAATAATATTTATTAATCTCATAACTATTTGTACACGTATCATATTTATTGTATTCTTATTATTTGTATAAATTGCATGTAAATGTAGAATTGTGCGCACGACTTTGGGTAGTCCTGGGCACCGCTGAAAATCAACCTTGCGACGGCATATGCTGAGACGGTGTCCAATATTGTTATCATGTCCTACTTGTCCGTCTTTTTCTTAAACTCTATTTTTTTATTTCTGTTTTTTTTATGTATTTCAATTTTTGTGCCAATAAAGAATATGTCTATGTCTATGAAAAAGAAGATCTTACCTGTTTTCTTCAATATTCAACATCTGAGATATCGCGACGTGTATTTGATCCGGCCATTGTGTGCAGGTGGTCACATCGATACCGTCTTCACTGGGCCTGGTGACACAGGACTGTGTTTCCATATGGTAGTGATATTGTCCGAATATATTATTGCGACCTTTCATTACCCTTTGGACATTTAAGCCTCTATCTCTAGCAGGGTAGACAATAAATACCGTAACCCTTTCCGGTTCTCTATCTATAGCTTCACTTATTGTAAAAACCGGTTCTTTCTTCACATTCTTGTACTTTGCTTTTACTAATAAAGCCGCTCGATTAGCTAGCTTCTCCGTTTCCGCCACTATGATACCCATGGCTTGATTGTAATACTTTACGTCGCGTGCACAGAGAAATTCTTCGGGAGCGGTTGCGCCTTCAACATTGGTAGGCACAAAGTTGTTCGATCCTGGTATATCTTTCGCCGAAAGGAATGCTAATACACCGGGTAATTTCTAGAAAATGATAACAAAGCTTTTGCACCAACTTATATTTATTTTGTATTACGACAGTAGAAAACGGTAGCGGACGGTAGAAATAAGCAATTTTACACCAGAGCCGAGAAACTACAAACGTACGTACGTACACTTACACCATTAGGCTGCTTGTATGGCTCACGTATCACCACATTTAATAAAAAAAACAATTCCATATTAATAAGTCATTTAGGACAATTGTCGAGACATTTTAGGGTAATTGTTAAAAAAATCCTGTGTGTTGTGTTCGGGGACACGGCGCAGATTTTTGCAATATAAGCATATTTTTGATTTACGGTTTTAACTATTATAATTACCGTTGTAAATTTTCGACAGGGAGGAACGAAAATATAATTACATGTTTTAGTGTTATTTTTTAAATCATCGCCATCTATTGTTCACGTGTGAATCACGAACGGCGCCAATAAATCAAATTTTATTAATTAACGCTGGCGATCCTGATCAGGTTAATGAGATAAATTTATCAAATTATTGTATTGTCACAAAATTGTGTCGAAAGAAATTGGTTACAAACAAACAAACATACAGGTGAAGCTTTAGTACGCACGTTAAAAAGAAATTCAAAATTAGTTCGAGAAAATTAAAAAAACTACAAATGAATTGAGAACCTCTTTCTTTGAAGTCGGTTAAACATATCTATAGAGTGTAGTTAATACTTACAAAGGCAAATGAGGCATCAATGCTCTCAATTTCACCAACACAAATTTCAGTAGGCACCAATGCGCAAAACACTTCTCTCGGTAGAGTTGGAATGTCATTCACATAGACAGACTCTCCTGCGCATTGTATTAGGGATTCCAGTTTAGGCATAGGTTCATTTAAAGGCCAGATAATAGGATTCGTGTCAAATTCCTGCTTTCCTGACGATAAAGGTCTAGTTTTTCTAAAATCCCTAGCTCCAGATCGGTACCGTGGTTTTAATTTAGTGTCGGGTATAAGATTCAATAGACCCTGAAAATAGTTCCCAATCATTAGATTATTAGGTATAAAGTTACAGTATATATAGTTTATATATAAATATGTCTCACTGTTAGGTATCTTTTATGTAAAGAGAGCATAAGGGCATAGCCTACTTGACCCTAGTGCAGATTGGTGGACTCTGTAAGCCTTCACGATGTTTTCCTTCACTTTAACACTAAGTCTGTTCTGCGAGAGTTAACCAAGGGTTTCACATTTGAAATAGGATAGATACACCTTTTTCCAAATTAAAAATTCCAAAATTTAGTAGTATACTTCTTAACAATATGTCTATTACTTTACTAAGATATCTTTGAATTATATATGTAGTCGTAACAATATTTTTACCTTATAAAATAGACCAAGGGCACATTTCTTTCTATACTCTGGTGATAAAAATCCACGGATTTCATTTACGATAAGTTCGCCTTGCAAAACATTGAGGGCGCTTTGCAATGTTTCGTTGGTAAACAACTTTTTTCCGATTAAAAACTTCTCGGTTTTTATTGCGTGCACAAATACATCAGACAGTCCACCGTAGACTATTCTTGCAGATCTCACAGTGTCATGATCGTCTGCATCCAGTTTGTAAAGAAAAGCCGAGTTCACTTGCGCATGTGCATTTTGAGCTCTTGGCATTATCTAGAAATTACATCAACCACAACTGACATTATTAATGATATAAAAATACATACCACAATTATATTTACGAGCAAAAACAAAAAACTGACTTCAAATCGAATTAAACGTTACCAACAAAACTCCCATCAAACTTCTCTTGAAATGCGTCCTTTCTACCTAAAAAAATGAATGATCGAAATCGGTTGGCGTGATACTGGATTATTCGTCCATTTGTGACACACTTATTTGATGCAAAATTTAAGAGTTATATGGTTTTCGCATGGATGCCAATATCAGAAGTGGACCAAATAGATCAATGGACATCTTTCACTTTTTAGTGAGATTGTTAAAAAAATCCTGTGTGTTGTGTTCGGGGACACGGCGCGGATTTTTGCAATATAAGCACATTTTTGATTTACGGTTTTAACTATTATAATTACCGTTGTAAATTTTCGTCAGGGAGTGAACGAAAATATAATTGCACGTTCTAGTATCATTTTTCACATAACAGTTTTTGCATGGATGCCAATATCAGAAGTGGACCAAATAGATCAATGGATAAAATGGGACCAAACGGGAAGCACCAAAAATGGAAGAAGGTTCTCAATTCGTCTGTATTTTTTTTTATGTTCGTTACCTCATAATTTTTGACCGATCCAATTCTGACAATGGCATCTATGAGAACTCTGATCTGTCTGTTTATACCTAATCTCTGTAACGGCAGTACCAATTTTGTAGATTAGGATTTTCACTGACACATAGCTGATGTAATAAGGAGTAACTTTGGTTACTTAAAAAAAAAAAAATAGTTATTAACCGCGAGTAGCACCGCGGAGTTTTATATCATAAAATAAGACTGTAAAATTTAAAAAAATATAATAATTTTAATATTAATAATAAGCAATTGTACTAACCTTAAACGATACAAACTTATCATTTTGAGAGAGTGGTGGAAACTTGACCTGGGTAATCACCTTACCGGTCATATCCATACGCAGAAAAGCTTCCGGTGTTACTTCTTCGACCACTGAAGTAGAAACTGAGAAAGAAACAAACTTATACATTAAAAACCGTATGGTTTGGTATATCTCTTAGGTAGCTTAGCCTGAACCTCTATTGTAGTAACTCGACAAAGGGACCCCAGGGTAACCTCGGCTCGAACGAAAGCAAAGGTACATTCTAAAGCTAAACTAAAAGAACGTCAAGAAGTTACTAAAAGTAGAAATTAAGATAAAAATATTATTTTCAAGTTCCATTCGAGGAATACAGAAACAATTATTCGGGTTTACATTTTTATTATGATTTTTATTGATAAAAATTTAAAAAATATAATAATTTTAATATTAAAATAAGCAATTGTACTAACCTTAAACGATACAAACTTATCATTTTGAGAGAGTGGTGGAAACTTGACCTGGGTTATCACCTTACCGGTCATATCCATACGCAGAAAAGCTTCCGGTGTTACTTCTTCGACCACTGAAGTAGAAACTGAGAAAGAAACAAACTTATACATTAAAAAACCGTATGGTTTGGTATATCTCTTAGGTAGCTTAGCCTGAACCTCTATTGTAGTAACTCGACAAAGGGACCCCAGGGTAACCTCGGCTCGAACGAAAGCAAAGGTACATTCTAAAGCTAAACTAAAAGAACGTCAAGAAGTTACTAAAAGTAGAAATTAAGATAAAAATATTATTTTCAAGTTCCATTCGAGGAATACAGAAACAATTATTCGGGTTTACATTTTTATTATGATTTTTATTGATAAAATTAAAAACTACAAATGAATTGAGAACCTCTTTCTTTGAAGTCGGTTAAACATATCTATAGAGTGTTGTTAATACTTACAAAGGCAGATGAGGCATCAATGCTCTCAATTTCACCGACACAAATTTCAGTAGGCACCAATGCGCAAAACACTTCTCTCGGTAGAGTTGGAATGTCATTCACATAGACAGACTCTCCTGCGCATTGTATTAGGGATTCCAGTTTAGGCATAGGTTCATTTAAAGGCCAGATAATAGGATTCGTGTCAAATTCCTGCTTCCCTGACGATAAAGGTCTAGTTTTTCTAAAATCCCTAGCTCCAGATCGGTACCGTGGTTTTAATTTACTGTCGGGTATAAGATTCAATAAACCCTGAAAATAGTTTTCAATCATTAGATTATTAGGTATAAATTTACATATAGTGTATATATAGTTTATATATAAATATGTCTCACTGTTAGGTATCTTTTATGTAAAGAGAGCATAAGGGCATAGTCTACTTGACCCTAGTGCAGATTGGTGGACTCTGTAAGCCCTCACGATGTTTTCCTTCACTTTAACACTAAGTCTGTTCTGCGAGAGATAACCAAGGGTTTCACATTTGAAATAGGATAGATACACCTTTTTCCAAATTAAAAATTCCAAAATTTAGTAGTATACTTCTTAACAATATGTCTATTACTTTACTAAGATATCTTTGAATTATATATGTAGTCGTAACAATATTTTTACCTTATAAAATAGACCAAGGGCACATTTCTTTCTATACTCTGGTGATAAAAATCCACGGATTTCATTTGCGATAAGTTCGCCTTGCAAAACATCGAGGGCGCTTTGCAATATAAGCATATTTTGATTTACGGTTTTAACTATTATAATTACCGTTGTAAATTTTCGACAGGGAGTGAACGAAAATATAATTGCATGTTCTAGTATCATTTTTCACATAACAGTTTTCGCATGGATGCCAATATCAGAAGTGGACCAAATAGATCAATGGATAAAATGAGACCAAACGGGAAGCACCAAAAATGGAAGAAGGTTCTCAATTCGTCTGTATTTTTTTTTATGTTCGTTACCTCATAATTTTTAACCCATCTAATTCTGACAATGGCATCTATGAGAACTCTGATCTGTTTATTCCTAATCTCTGTAACGGCAGTACCAATTTTGTAGATTAGGATTTTCACTGACACATAGCTGATGTAATAAGGAGTAACTTTGGTTACTTAAAAAAAATAATAAATAGTTATTAACCGCGAGTAGCACCGCGGAGTTTTATATCATAAAATAAGACCGTAAAATTTAAAAAAATATAATAATTTTAATATTAATAATAAGCAATTGTACTAACCTTAAACGATACAAACTTATCATTTTGAGAGAGTGGTGGAAACTTGACCTGGGTAATCACCTTACCGGTCATATCCATACGCAGAAAAGCTTCCGGTGTTACTTCTTCGACCACTGAAGTAGAAACTGAGAAAAAAACAAACTTATACATTAAAAAAACCGTATGGTTTGGTATATCTCTTAGGTAGCTTAGCCTGAACCTCTATTGTAGTAACTCGACAAAAGGGACCCCAGGGTAACCTCGGCTCGAACGAAAGCAAAGGAACATTCTAAAGCTAAACTAAAAGAACGTCAAGAAGTTACTAAAAGTAGAAATTAAGATAAAAATATTATTTTCAAGTTCCATTCGAGGAATACAGAAAATAATTATTCGGGTTTACATTTTTATTATGATTTTTATTGATAAAAATAAAAAAAAAACTTCTTCACAAAATTATCTTAACACCTTTATTTTATTTTTAATAATATATAATGAATAATAGCGCCAATCTATCTAAACCAGTTGACACTAAAATTCTTACGCTATTATTTAACGTTACGGATGTAGCGCGTAGACGTAGCGCTAATCAAATTGAAGATAATGAATGATCTCTTATACATACCGATAGTCAACGTAGCACATATCGTCTCCAGCAACAGAAACACGTCTGAAGAAAACGTCAGATCTCTATGTTTCACCATCAAATTACCAGCTACTGTTCCTATCTAAAATTTGACAATTGTTTTAATTTTTTTAACTCTCGCAGAAGCAATAAAGAAATGAAACCTGTCGCATTGATTACACATTTCCATTTTACATGATCATGACACACATCGCGGTATCAAATTCATACATCTTCATTCATGCAAACGTGTCCGCCAATTAAGCATACTTTCGTTGTAACAATAACGGTTCTTCGAATAAAATTTTAAAAGTTTACTAAAGTAATTTTACACAAATTCATCTATAGAAATGTTCGTGTCATTACTTGATTGACTTACATTTCTTACTGGTATATGAGCTACTAAATTCAAATGCTCATACAGCTTCTCTAAATAAGCAAAATCCTCTTGTCTCTCTGATATGTGTTTGAAGAGATCCTTTAAGTCGGTCAACGCGATTCCCGCACCGACCACTAGATTTTGATCAATATAAAACGTCTTTAATTCTTCAATAGGACTTATATCTATCAAGATCTTTGGAAAGGCAAAAATAGGTACTGCCCCTGTAACAATTATTTTATTGTTAATCATTTTATATCCTGCTTTAGAAAATACATTATTATCTTGTCTTATCATAGGATTCTCTTAATTACCTCTTCCAGTATTTCCATTAACTAACATGTATGAGTTCGTCCCTTCATCATTGAAAACTTTGAATATATCTCTTATTTCATTAACACGATACCAAACTCTATTATCCTTCAAAAGTATTTTCTTATTTTTCCTCGCAACATTTTCTGCACTTAGTACACACCAAGTGTTGTCGAGGGAAAGTTCACATTTATCTTTTTTTTTACAAGTGTTCAAATCTTCAATATCAGTCAGCTCGGGGTGCGGTGCGTCTGATGCGAAACTCTTGAAAGCATCAAGTATCGGTCTGAATCCCGTACATCGGCACGTGTTGCTACCAAAAGAATCCTCTATTTGTCTTTGGGATAATTTGTATTTATTTTCTTCGAGTAAACTGCAATATGTTTGTTTAGTAAATTAACTGGCTGGAATAACACAAAGAATAGAAGAAGATATCACATAGAAAAGACCAGTCAATATTGATCCTTCTTTGTTTTGTTATTCCTCTAGTTAATGTATGTTCTTATATCGGCGTCCTTTTCAGATACTGATATTTTCTTTTGCATATATTTGTAAAGTCAAAAATTATCCTCAATCATCCATTCTGGTTAATCCCCTTTTATGCATGGATAAATGCCAGCACATACATAGCCTTGTGGGGACGATGACGTGTTATGTCAGACTTACACCGACTAAAAGCCCACGGTCATCGCCATCAGCTACCGAGGGGTCGGGGATTCTTCGTCAGGAACGCAACCACAACCCCTCTGCGCTTTGCGGGGCTAGCCCGTCTCGGGGACGTGCTTTAAAATAGCGAACCCTCGCGGACTGCCACGACTACACGGTACTACGTGGTGTATAACTAGAGAGTAAAACCAAACCAGGTTTTACTCTCTGGTTTATGGTCAACCCAAAACAACCTTTCAAAATTCTGATCACAAAATCCTCAATCCACACTTCACTGACAGCATTTTTTACCTTTTCTCATAGAGTCACGCCTGTTCATGGACGTATTTCTAAGATGTCGACTCAGATCGTATTTCCTAATGTTAATCCAATGAGGAAGAAATTGACAGAAAATGTCCACACACATTTTTAGAACATTTGTGATTAAGTCAAGATTCTTTTTTTATTTTTACAGAATCCACAGCATTTAGGTTATAATACATTATGTATGAACGTTCACTGTACTGACTGACAACAATAAGATTCACAATTTGTTCATAAATTAAATTAAAAAACATAAACATGTTTTTTTACCACCTAACTTCTTGCTGTTTTGTTAAACATGTTTAAAACCCTTACATTTTCTAAATATAGATAAAAACACCAAAAGCAAACAAGATACAAATTACAGATATAAAGTACAGTTTTTAATTCGTTGTACAATAGGCGACATTATCGATAAGAGAGATCTTTCCCAGGCAACCTTTGTATGGACAGGAAAAATAAAAACAAATCAGAAGGGCAGCATACAGTATGAAGCGTGAAATTATTGTATTAAAATACCACAAATAGATACTAAAATATTAACTTGGAAAAAATGCGATCATTTTTATTATCATTCAAATTATACAACATTATATACTTTCAACCGTTACACCGAATATAACGACAAATAGATAAGCCTTTAAGAAACAGGCCTAGTCCTATCTCAAAGACCGGCACCTGCAGCTCCTCTGGTATGGTTCATGAACGACGGTGATCACTTAAGATCAGGTGAGCATGCCGTATGCTCGTTTGCCTCTCTTTCTCTAATATCGATCCCTCATGTCTGAAGATCGTTATCAACATCAGGGTTGCATCTGGAGTGGATGACCTGCACCACCGGCTTCTGTCCAGCGCGTCTTTTATAGCAGAGTAAAATTTGGAGGACGACGAGTCTTTTATCTGATCGGACCATCTCGTTGGTGAACGGCCGGGAGATTTTTACCTGCGGTGTTTCCAACTACGATCAGTTTTTCTAGACTTTAGTCGTTTGCCTAGTTTCCCATGAAAAAAAACAAAAATCTTATTTTTACCTATACATGCTCATTACCCAACCGGTGCTGCAGTATCCACATTGAGATCCGTTGTACTCGGCCAGAGTTTTCTGTATAGGGTGATAGCCTTGCCGGTCACCAATACCTTCCACTGTAGTTATATCCCAGCCCTCGCATTGTGTTATAGAAACCAAACACTAAAATTATAACCGATATAGGTCTATTATCAATGTCTTTTATAAATACTGGAATAAATAAAGAAAAGGCAGAGCTGTCGCGGAACAACTGGTAGGTGTGGAATAAGGAATCATAGTGGTGGTTATAGGCGTGCGCGCCTTAGGCACACTTGGGGAGGTGGCGAGAGTTGGGAGTTTGACACAGCCTGTAATAATAAGACTGGTTGCCGCCATAAGCGATGACAACAGAATAACAAAAGCTTTCGGCCTCCCGTCTCGCAGTTCACGTACCTAACACGCGGTACAGCGGTTGCGGTCAAAGTATAGGACATCTACACGGCCGCTTGTGCGTATTGGCGGACATTACATGTCCTTTATCGGTTTCCTTGCAATATTTTTCTTCACCGACGAGCACGTGGTAAATTAGCAATTGAAATTTCACTAAACAATTTTAATTGTTGCCAGAATTGAGGACGAACACGGGTTACTAGCCTAATATCAAAATTAAAAGCGAGCTCATGGACATAAAACCACGGCTCTAAATGTTGAAAGAGCACTTAATTGATGTTAAACAAAACTCACTGAATTGACAGAGAACGTCCGCAGGTGTCCGTTGGTATCGTCGCGGGTGACGGCCACAACACATGCGCCGCAAGTTCCCTCCTTACACATGTACTTGCAGCCGCGGAGGTTCAGGACTTCACGAAGATAGTCATTTATAGTTACGTCGGAGTCAACTTCCTGACCCACTGGAATAAAAATCTGTCTGTATGACCTTTTGTTTTGGTGACGGGGGGGAAATCTTTAACCAGATACTCCGCCTTCCTCGGTTCATGGTGAGGGGCTCTGGGATCTTTGGAATACACCGGAATCCCCTCGCACTGCTCTCGGAGAGCTCCTCTCAGCGAAGGAGGCGTACTAACGTAACATACTCCATGTTAGTCCCTCCTTCCCTGTGCATTCGCAGTGCAAGGCGACACAGGCCAGCCGATGCCGCTTTATTCCCGGGTCCACTTCAGTGGAGGACAAATGACCCCAACCTTGTTGCACGTGTTTTTGATATACATGTCATGTGTTGCACACAGTAATTCAGTCATTTATTTATTTATTTACTTAAAAAAATCAACTTTACTCGTTTTTTTAATAAAAACGATTTAAAGAAATAATATTAATCTATATATATAAAAGAGAAAGTGTGTGGGTATGTTCTATATAGGCTCCGAAACGGCTTTTACCAATTTCAATCAAACTTTCAGGGAATCTTCAAATTGACCTGGAGAGTAATCCTATAAAGTTTGGTGACGATCGGAGCATTCCTCATTTTGAACTCTCAAATACAGCTTATATAATGATATTCTATCGAGTATATTGAAGTATAATAAAACCCTAAATGATAAGAATGGATTACAGATGGGTGTAGGTAATGATCTTCACCCGCTCGAGAAGAGAATGAATACGGAGAGAAATGAATAATTTAATATACACACCTACAAAAAAAAATTACGTTGATACAAAAATACTTAACATAAATAAGTTATTTGTTTACACCACAAGTATGTTAATTAGAAAAATATTGACAAATAATATAAATACACAAATTACACTCAACAAAAAGACACACAAATACCACACTAGACGTAAATATGAGATACAGTTACCTATGATTAGAACATCAGACGGTAAAATTTACAATACGAGGGGGGAAGGCGACGGTTATGTGGGGATCTTACCCACTAAAACCTCCCCGGTAGCCCTTTCCTCGGTGCATGACGAGGGGCTCCGGGATCTCACGTGAAACGCACCGGAGCCCCTCTGCACTGTGCTCGAGGAGAACACGTCCCGGGGAGAGGTTACTCCCTCCTCCTCTGTGCCCGACACGGGCCAGCCGATGTCGTCTTCTTCCCGGGTCCACTTTGGTGGACGACGCAGGCCCTCACACTTGTCGCCCAGTGAACCCGAGGCCCCTTTTAGTCGCCTTGTACGACAGGCGGGGGATACCGTAGTCTTATTCTTGAGAGCCCAGAACTACAGGGCTGAGCTGAACAAGCTGCCTCAGCATGTCAAAAACTGTACCTCTATAGTAAGTTTTAAAAATAGTCTTAAGTCATATTTATTAAATACTTATGTTTACTTGTCCAATAGTCTTAAGAAAGTCATTTTAAGCAGTGAATGTCACTTATTGTTTTCTCAATTTTTTAAGTGTATATTGTATATTTTGAGTGATAAATTTCTTTAAACCGAATATATTGTGTTGTAGTTAAATTAAATATTTAATGATATAAGTTTATTTTTAAATAAAATAAAGCAAAATCTAGACCGGCGAAGCGGACTGGGTACGCTAGAAAGCAATATTAAAACTTACCAGAATGTTTTTTTTTGTTAACCGTAAAATCTATTCTATCCATTTTATGCAAGTTGATTGTTACACATTACTGGATACATCCAATTGAACACACGCAGGTACAACAGGCCAAGTTAAACGAAGTCTATCCATCGGTATAGCGATTATCATAGTTAAGTGGAATATGCTTGTACATATCCGACGTTGTAGCACGGTGCTTGTACAAATTAGATGTATAAATTATATGTATTACACATATAATTTTTATTTTTTTATTTTAGGAAAGATAGCAATATTTCTTTTATTTTCAGAAATATTACTATACAATTTGATAATCAATATTAATAACAATTGTATAATCTTGTTAACTATTCCAACTAAGCTTACCTAACCCACGACCTCTTTTCTTTATTGTTAGATTGCAATCACAGACCCGTGTCCGTGCTCTTTTCCAATATACTTAAATTGTTCACTATGCATTTATTAAAAGAGTGCCACTTCTACAGTCACTATTTTCCTTTTTTTGTTTTTTTTTTTATATATAATGTCTGAATTTGGAGGTGGCCAGAGATCGCTCCGGTTCACGCGTCGCAGACGCCCCGCTGCATTGCTATTAGCTTCTCCGCGACCGCTGTGTCCCTGCTTCTCATGGCCATTTTCAGGTTGTAGTCCACTATCCTCTCCCTTGATGCGGCCATTGCCTTTGTCATCAGTCTTCCTGTGGCGTCGTCACAGTCATCTGTGTAATAGACACAGCTGACGGTGTGTCGGGATATCGCCACTACAGCATGTTGGACGCTGTCGTGCAATTGCAGTTTTTTCGTTACTGTGGAGTTGGATATTAGAATATGGGTATTTAAATATATATCACAATGCTCAGCTTAGACTTAGTATTGCTTAACATGATTTATTATTAATAAAAACAACATGTATCTTATCGGTAAGATTGATAAATATTATTCCTAATTCATCATTATGTAGTCCGTATCGAAATATAATTTCCAAAAAACATGATTAACCAAAAAAATACCGAGCAATGCTCGGTCTACGTGTTTCCATGACAATTTTTCATCTTAGCTGTGTAAATATGAAAGAAAATAGAGGTAGATGTCACGTGTCGATTCCCACGTAGGTAGCATAAAGGAAATTCTAAAGAGTTCACTTGTGGGAACTAACAGATTTTTTCCTACACAAACAAGTAACATAGCAAAGGACACTTGAACGTAATAGCTGTCTCACGCGGGAATAAAGTTTTGTAAATTGCGTGATAAGGTAAAGTGGATTCAATTGGGAAAGCTATTAATAACAAACAAACGTCGTATCTTTAATAGTTTAGGATAGGGGAAAAACATTAGGTCGTAGGTTCTAATCCACCATTCGTCTATAGACGTGAAACACCTAGCACAAAGCTAAGTTTAGTCGGAATCATCATCATCATCATCTCAGCCGTAAAACATCTACGGCTGGACATAGGCCTCCCCCAACGATTTCCAAAATGACCGGTTGTAAGCGGCCCGCATCCACCTACGTCCCGCGGCCTTTATGAGGTCGTCAGACCACCTTGCTGGTGGACGTCCTACGCTGCGCTTGCCGGTTCGTGATCTCCAATCGAGATCTTTTCGGCCCCATCGGCCATTTGTTCTTAGTTGGAATGGTTAACAAGAATGTTAGTAAATACATGTAAAAAATCTGCTAACATTCTTTTAAAGAGAAATGTATAGTCCGACAGTATTTCATTGCCATCTTAATTAGGAGTGCACGATATATTTCAATATTTCATAAAAATATCGATTTATGAACGCAAAAAATAACCGTTACTCTAAGCCAGGTTGCTGGATAAATAAACTGATTTTTTTGTTTAGACAAAATGAATACGAAAAGAGTCCAGTAAATCCCATAGGATTCTTTTGTATACCAACCTCGTTGATTAAAAATAGATGAATGTTGACTTCGCATCCTCCCGCTTTGAACGTCAATAAATTGATTTTATGATTTTTCTAAGATATTTTTTAAATGTTTTACCTTTGGTAAAGGTCGTTTTAGGCTAATGGTTTAGGGTACGGCCTACGAATCGTAAGGTCGTAGGTTCGAATCCACCATTCGACTATTGACATGAACCATCTCCTAGCACAAGCTTAGCTTAGTTGGAATGGTTAACAAGAATATTAGTTATGTTTCTGAAAAAGAAAAGATTGCTAGCTTTCTTTTAAAAAAAGAAAATAAGTAATTTATTTTAAACGTAATAAAAAATACTATATCTACAGATTTTAATTCCGGTTGTCTTGTACCATTTTTTTTTTTTTAAAGGATTACTAGTTTTTTTTTCACAAATTTTACTGCCATTCTTAAGCTTGTATTAGATGTCTCAAATCAATCGTTAATCAAGTCGTCACTATTCCAATGGATTCGAACCTTACATTTCGCATTCCGTACCTTTCCCCGTCCTGTCCTTTCGGTGTTTATGTAAAAGTTTGTGCCCGTTGTTTAGGGTTCACCAACTGTCACATATGGTACCTTAATTACGTATATACGTATTTAAGGTACCATACCGTTTACGTATATTTACGTATATAGGATGTGAGACTACTGCTCAGTGGCAGTAAAAGGTTAAAGCAGGCACCACCCTTAGATGTTAGGAGCGTTGCTGGAGTTTCTTCGCTCATTTCTTCTCCCAGCGCCAACGCGTCCTGACGTGGCACTCAAAGTTAGTTTAGCTTTTGAATGTCCCTTAGATTATCCGTGAAATAGCAACCGACCGAGCCGTGGATCGGCCCTCTCGGGCGCCCTGGGATTGGATTGCTTACGCGTAAAATAGTAACCGTCCAAGCCGAGTTTATCCCTAAGGGGACCCTTGTGTCGAGTTACTAGCGATAGAGGTTCAGGCTACGCGACCTAAGAGCTATGCCGCCTCTAAATCCAGCTAAGCAGTCAAGGCCAGCTTCTCTGGCCAATCTGTGTTCGTCATAAAAAAAATAGAAAAATATTCTTCGAATAATCCTCACACCAAATGTGCGACGTTAAAAAAGAATTATATATAAAACCATTATGTAACTATTTATCCTTGAAACTGCTCGAATAATTGCATTGCTTTCTTGATAATTTGCATCAACTTCGCATACAATGATAATATAGCATTATTAACGGCGGACAATTAGGAAACACGTTATTACTGTACTGGGATTATTATTAATTCTATGTTTTCATACAGGATGTTATTCGTTATACGATTTTTCATAATAAACGTAATAATTTATACATAAAAAACGTACGGTACAGATATAGTGAGAAAAGATTTTATCGTCAAATAGCTTCAGTCAAATAGTTCACCCATCTTAGAGCGGTAGATAGATAGATAGATAAATCCTTTATTGCACCAAATAAAATGTACAAAGGCGAACTTAATGCTAATTAGCATTTTCTTCCAGCTAACCTTTAGTGGTTAAGAGCAGGCTAAGGGTAGTGCCGCTAAAAATAGCGTTTTAAAACTATTATACGTTCGTCCAGTTTGATGCACTGATTTCGACCATTTAGGTAAGAGGTAAACCATGAGATGACATCGGTAGACATGTTGAGAGATCTCAGAATAGAAATTAATATATCATGGTCAACACAGTTAAAAGCGTTGGAGAAATCTAATAATGCAAGAAGAGTGAGCTGTGTTTCATCCATACCCTTGCGGATGTCATCCAAAATTTTGACTAGAGCCGTGCAGGTGCTGTGAGCTGGTCGAAAGCCGGATTGAAAAGGATTCAATAGTTGATTAGATCTTAAAAAGCGTAATAATTGAAATTGGACGACTCGCTCCATTACTTTTGAGAGGAAAGGAAGAATTGAGATGGGGCGATAGTGAGAAAAATCAGAAGGGTTTGGAATTTTGGGAATGGGGATGATGAAAGCTTGTTTCCAGACTGTAGGAAATTGACCAGATGAAAGTGAAAAATTTAAAATATGGGTAATTACAGGAACTATTAGATCAAGGATAGGAGTAACTAAGTGCTGACCGATTCCATCACTTCCAACTGCTTTGCTCGAAATAGAAAGGATAATTTTTTTGATAATCCCAACAGATACTGATTCAAAAGCAAAACTATCATGGAGGCCACGCGGATGAGACTCAATTTCCTCTATGGTTTTCCTCTTTAACGCATAGTCAATACAGAAAGGCGGTGATGAAAAATGGCTATTTAGTGAGTCTAGCTTAACTAGCGGTAGGGGTAATTCGCATCAGCAGCCAACATATATATAGGATAATACGCATTTCAAATATTCGCTATAGTTGCTATATTTGAAGCGTCAATAGCCTAATGGTTTAAGGAACGGTCTGCGAATCGTAATGTCGTAGGTTGGAATCCACCATTCGACTATTGCCGTGAACCATCTCCTAGCACTAGCTTAAGCTTAGTTAGAATGGTTAACAAGAATGTTAGTAATGTTTTCTGAAATATCTTAAATCTTCTGAAAAATCTTGAAATATCTTTCAGAAATATTGCTAAAAAAAAAAAATGTTTTATTCATATATATTTTCAGATTTCAATTGCATCCCTCTCACACGCAGGTTATTTACTTAGGTTAAGAGGTCAGAAATACATGTCAATGGCCTAATTATTGACTATTATGTAAGAAACTATCTATAAAAATAAATAAAATTGCAGTGTCTGTTTGTAACATTAAAATAACCTCTTTTTACAATATACGTATGAATGTACATATATAAGGTACATCTTCTTCTCTTGGTACCCTCTTCTATCTATCGAAGGTTGGCGACCATCATGGCGATTTGGACCCTCAACACAGCAGCTCGAAATAAAGAACGTGTGCACTTATTGAACCATAGGCGTAGAATTTTAAACCAAGTTGTTCTTCTTCTTCCCTCATTATGAGCTGTAACAAATCTTATTTGGGATTGCGCATTATATGCCCTAGGTATTCCAGCTTTCGTCTCTTAATTTCGAGAACTTCAATTCTTCTTTGCAATTCTTCCCAGCACTACTTCGTTGCGTACCTTGTGTCTCCAGGATATCTTTAACATTCTTCTGTAAACCCACATTTCGAATGCTTCAATTTTTTTGCAGATGGCCTCGGTCAGAGTCCAAGCTTCGACGCCACACATAAGGTATATTTAAATAACATCATTTTTCTTTCTGTTTGTTCCGGCTAATCTCCGGAACGCCTGGACCGATTTTGGTGGGACTTTCACTG
The DNA here is from genome assembly GCA_029286785.1 of Meandrusa payeni. NCBI lineage: Eukaryota > Metazoa > Arthropoda > Insecta > Lepidoptera > Papilionidae > Meandrusa > Meandrusa payeni. The sequence continues at coordinate 7,850,765 of JAGSMX010000021.1, forward strand.
AGATATCTGATGTAATAACGAGTAACTTGGCTAGCTGGTTACTCGTATTAAATAATTAATGACATGAAATAATTATAGCAAGTCCTCTTTTAGCTAACGCAACTTCTTAGATTAACATGTCAAACGCAAACAACTAGATAAACGACTATCATAACACGAGGCTAGCAGAGACAGATGTCGTAATAATGGACCATATATTTTTTCCAAAGCGGCTCGTTAAAGGGCAAAGGAATAACGAATTCGGCGCTTGAGAGATGAAAGTAACAGATTATGATAACATTGTTGGAACCTTTTACATTATGATACGATCTATAATCTTTATTGCATGAGAAAGTTCCTACGAGGATGTGTATGAAGCGAAAGAAATGTTGCAAAATTGTATGTGGAAGTCCGTGATCTCTGTGTACCCTTCTGACGGTTACACACACACACAGTACACTTATTTTTTTGTACCATACTAGACAAGATCCATGGTAGATCAGTGTCTGGGCGTTAGCCTCAAGTTGCGTAGTACGCTAGCAACTCGAGTTCGATCCCCGGTGTCAGCACCAATGAATTTGTTGTTGCAATTTTAAGTGCTGATTTACACGCGCTCGGCGGTGAAGGAAAACAGCTAGCTTAATACATAGCCTGTATTAGGGAGATGTTGTACCTAACTCCGACTTTATGATGAACTATAAAGTTTATTATATAACTTATGTGATAGTCGTGTGTTTGTGCAAAGAATAGTGTGCGTGGGTACATGTGAGGGTGTATGTGCGTATACTATGACACCCGTACTGTTAATGAATGATCGTATTAAAAGAGTGACATTTTCATATTCATTAATATAGAGCTATTGCTATATGAATGCGAACTTTTCCGAAAAATTACGAAAGAAAATCTTTTCCCACTATATCTATAACAAAGAACTATCATTAGTAGGCAATTTATTTGTTTAGTCAAATCTATGAATACGTAAGGAAGTCTCGCAACTCCCGAGGGATTCTTTTATGTTTCACCCTTATTGATTAAAAATAGATGAACTTTGACTACATAACAAGATCCTATCCAATTTCCATGCCGAGGCCGTCTCTGAATTGATTTTATGATTATTCTACGCTTTTGGAAGTTTCCTAAGCTTTACGTAACGTTTTTCTTAATACATAAAAATATTTAATGTTTCTTTCGAGCGATTATTGAAGTTACACTTCTTTAGGCGCGTTATGAAATAATTATTTTTTTTGACTAACTACACAGATTGGCCAGAGAAGCTGGCCTTGACTGCTTCACCGGATTGAGAGGTGGCATAGCTCTTAGGTCGCTTAGCCTGAACCTCTATTGCTAGTAACTCGACACAAGGCCCCGGTGGTAACCTCGGCTTGAAGGCGCCCGAGAGGGCCGAACCACGACTCGGTCGGTTGCTATTTCACGGATAATCTAAGGGACATTCGAAAGCTAAACTAACTTTAAGTGCCACTTCGGGAAGCGTTGGCGCTGGGAGAAGAAGTGGCCGAAGAAACTCCAGCAACGCTCCTAACATCTAAGGGGTAAAATAATGATGACAGTAACAGGTTGAAGCTGAAGTGAAAAAAAAATGTGCTTATATACGTTTTCAATTGCTCCTATATAATTAGGGTTAACTATCCGTATATAATATTTATTTATATAAATTAAAATATTGTTATTTCATTTATTTATTTAATTTTTTAAATTTCAACTGAACTTTAATGATTGTTCTCTAGTCCTTTTATTATATTATTATAATTAATATTTTTTAATGATGCGAAATAACTATGACTTGTCACACCACGTTGTACACGAAACGGAAACGAAAAAATAAGGGGGGTTTTTATATTATTGGTAAACGATTTCTCTTATTGTCAATACGTAAATCGTACTATTTTTCCGATATTTTTGTATACTGACAGACTTTTCCACAATCCACATCCGATTATTGCGAAAAGTCTGTCAGTATACAATTGACTATTGACCGCCATGGTCAACTCGGGAGCCAAGTCGACTTTTTTTCTTTGTTTACTTTCACCATTATTATTATTACCTACATAGCCTCTTTAAGCTGGTTACTTGCACCAGCTCTGCAGCCAATCGTCCGTTGCATTGCGTCCCGCATGTTAACCACGTTATTGAACTAACAGTTTAGAAACTCGTTCATTTAACTTTTTCAATTCCAACTCTTTAAACAAGTGAACGAATAAGGAACTTTTGTTGTTCGGAAACATCTCAGACCGGCCGTTGACGTGGCGACGCGTCGGTATACTCTGGTATACAAGATAGAATTTTTAAAATAGCCGTGAGCAAAAATAAAGGGTCGGTTAAGAAAGTTTGTATATCTCTGAAGATAAAGCTGTCTTCTCTTCTTTTAGTTTAGTTTTAGTTCTTCTAGAGTGTTAGCATCCAGAAGGTGCACGAGGTCCGTGACTTGGGTGTCATTAATGACTGGAAATTAAGGTTTGATACGCACGCATAAAACCGTCAAAAAAGCAACCACAATGCTTGTGTACCTGTAATTGTCATACACAACAGGACTTAGTTTGTAAATTTGATTATTATTTCAATCTATGTTTGTGTAATGTTGTTGGTGTGTCTCATTAAAAAAATAACCCTTTTTTCTGTTGCGAAGGAAGCAGTTATTGTATATGATTGACATTTATGAAATGACTGAACAACTGAACGTTATTTAACTTTTATAAAATCTGATTTTAATAAAAAAAAATCTTTTATTTTATTTTATATACAAACTTTGTCATAAAATAATGAACAAGAAATAGAATCATTCAATTTGGTGCAGTAGTTCGGAAGCTATGCGCGTATATTCGTCATGCGGCAATTTGTCTATCTGTCACGCACATACTTAATGCAAATTTAAGACTCATATGGTTTTTTCGAAGATGTCATTGTTAGAACCAAAATTAAATGGGACCACATGGGAAGCGACAGCTTTCAAGTCCAAAATGAATCATCCAAATCTGTCCAGCTAGACGAAATTTATGAATGATTTAAAAAACACAGATGAATTGAGAACCAACTACTTTTTGTGAAAACCAAAAAAAAGAGCAATAATTAGCGCCAGTTGCTAGTAGTATTTAACTGTCGCTATATTTTAGTCGTAATAGTTAGACGTTAAACTTAAAATATGTTGACTACAACAGTGGGATAAATGTAACAACACGTCTCATAGTTTTAATTGTGTTGAATGTTCTCGGTGAACGTTAAGTATGGTAAGACGTACTCGCAACGTAGCAGCGTAGCAAATGAAGACAACGGCCCCGCTACACGTAACCCTTAAGTTAACCTATGACCAAGTTATAAGTGAGGAGCGTGCTGCAATGTTCTTTTATTTGACCCTCTTCAGTAATGGTAAATGTCTGTGAACGTGGGAGGAAATGCGTATACTTATACGCACCTGTTAGGGGTAGCCGGTGGCGTTATGTCGAGAACCTCCCACGGTAAGCTGCCCTCCGCCATGTTAGGGCGAGACGAGATCATAAGCATTTCACCATCTCGCCCAGCCTACAGACCCGGTTAGGAAAAGCGAGCCTTCTGCGCCTGTTGAGGGGTAGACGTGCTCATAAAGCTACCCCCAAAGGGGTTGGGCTGGTGCAAACCGACCACTGGCGGTGAGTTCCCATAGTCCCACGAAGAAGCCGCGCGCAGGTTAAGCACTAGACCTAAGGCCTTCTGAGCTTTGGCCTAGTGTAGCTTAACAACGCCATCTATTGATCTTCTTTTAGGGTTCATTTAGTTGAAACATTAGTATTATCACTGGCCAATAGATAGCAGAAACCTTAACGTAAAACAACCCAAGTGCCACACGAAAGTCTATGGCGACGAAATTAATTTACTTGCACAGCAATTTAACCCTTGAATAACTTGCCGATTGAGTTTAGGTAAGCTTCGTCAACTAATGTCTTCAAATCTTGTGTATCTGAATACTTTCTATTCAAATGCAAATTTTTATATCTATATAGATGCTATGTGTGTTTGTATATGTAAGTGCATAGAATAGAATAAAAAATATTTATTTGGTCACGTTTGAAACAAAACAAATGCATGAAGAGAAAAAGAACAGAAATAAAAATTACAAAACAAAAGAAACAATGACGTTGTGTGACGCAAACACACGGGACCACGCTCAGCGTATTGTTATAGAATCCATAAGTGTTCCAGCCCTGCCCTCTTTCTTGATCTCCCTATATTTTCCTTTGTGGATTTAACCAGGGAATGGCTTATCTCAGGGCTTCTCTCTTCTCTCTTCTCTTCAGGTCGGCTGAGGATCTCGATTCACTCAAGATATTGACGATTGGTTCCGACCCTGACCTTGCCAACTGCGTAGCACTGTAGATTGCGTCGAGCTCTATTTGAAACACTGTGCAGGATGCGTGCAGACTAAAGATGGCGTGGCTGGTCTCAGGATAAGTTAAAACCCTGCTGTTCCCGGTTCAGAAGCCATGTCATTGAGCCCTAAAGCTGTTTATATGTATATATACTTATTTATCTGTGTAAGACTTTAAAACGCTATTTTTATCGGCACTACAAATAGTCTGCTCTTAACCACCAAAGCTAAATAGCATTATTTTTGCCTTTCTACTTGTATTTTTGTGCAATAAATATTTTATATATCAAACAGTTATAATTTTCAGTTTATGTTCAAGTTGATAATTAATAAAGAGATATTTTATAGAAATGAATCGCGGCTTCTATTGCCACCTTCTCCAATAAAAAACCGAGAGAAAGCAATGACTTGCGCCAGCTGCAATTGAACCAGCGGTCCGCAGCGTGGCGCATCTTCATTCGCTCCCCGACGTCCCGTTTTAACTTCGTTAACAAGCTGGCCCCGACAAACGACTGCCCGGCACGTATATATTTGTTTTACTATACGTAAAGGTTGCAATGTAAATTAATTAAGGTAATCTAAATGTACTAGAATATCAAATTAGTCTGAACGATCAACAGCGTAAGGTCTCGTAGTAGGCAAGATCTTACGACGATACCGACTCCTGCAAAGTGATAATGATGGGGAAAATGGCAGGAAAAAGAGTGGTAGAAAGAAGTAAGATGTAATAAAGGAGGAATAAAAACTGAGAGCTAGAATATTGTTTAAGTTTCTTACAAATTCATTCCCCGGCGCGTTTGGCTGAGGTCATGTTTAAAATTGTATTAATTATATCTTTTTATTTTGTTTTATTCTTCTATTAATGCGGTCCTGGGTGGTATGGCGAATGAGGTTAGTAAATGCTTATTGTAATAACTTGTAGGTTTTGTGGAATTAAATAGTCCAATAACTAGTAAAAGTTAAAGTTACAGCCTTTATACATGTCCCACTGCTGGGCGCAAGCCTTCTCTGTAAAGAGAGTATAAGGGCATAGTCCGCCACGCGGCCCTAATGCGGATTGGCAGACTTCACATGTCGTAGAAAAATTTTCTAAGGCATGTAGGTCTCCTCACGATGTTTTCCTTCACCGCCGAGCGCGTGGTAAATCAGCACATAAAATTGCAACAACAAATTTATTGGTGCCGGCACCGGGGATCGAACTCGGGTTGCTAGCGTACTACGCATCTTGAGCCAACCGCACGGACATTGAGCTACCACGGCTTAGTAACAATAACTAGTACACTCGCTTTATTAACGAATACCGTCACAATTACGCGTCCTCACAATCTTTATACAAAATTAATTAGAAGTCAGATTACAATCTAATAAAGTTAAATTATTGTTTACAATGCCATGTTAATGTGACGTACAACTAAATTATTAATTATGAATTAAAGATACAATAAGGTTCAGGTAAATCACCACGATATTATTGGAAGTAGTTATTATGCATAACAATAGCTGTGTCATGTGTCACTAGCTAACATTATTCTACACACTTTACTCTAGCTAGCATTATTCTACACACTTACACCCGACGTGGGTGTTTTCGGATTTGTAATCGGACGGAATGATAGACCAAGTGCTTGTTAAGATAATGTTTGATCTGTCACGTATAATTTGATTTGAATTCAGTGTTTATTTTTATCATTAAGAAACGTGGTAGCTCAGTGTCCAAACAGTCTCCTCAAATTACATAGTACGTTAGCATTCCGAGTTCGATTTTCGGTACCGGCACTCATGAATTTGTTGCAATTTTAAGTGCTGATTTACCACGCGCTCGACGGTTAAGGAAAACATCGTGATGAAACCGGCATGTCTAAGAAAATTTGTCATTAGGATCACGTGGCGTACTGTGGACTCTTATACTCTCTTTATTAAGGCCTGTACCCAGCAGTGGGACATATATATATATATATATAATACATAGGCCGTAACTGTATCGTATCTTGAAATTGACAAAAATGGGAGAACCGTTTGACCGAATGTAACTGAGAATCTTTAGATGTCAATTTCACGCACGACGCGTTTCAATTCAATGAAATTTTACGATTTGTAGGTAGTATTGGCGCAGAGGATTTAGGATTGTGTATGGAAACCATTTGATACTTCTCTAAGATTGAAATAAAATGGTATGACATTTTTTTACAAAACCATTAAATGATCATTCAACATAAACACTAACAGCTGTCACCTATAAGGGTAGGCAGAGACCCCGTACTTCCTTTACTCATTATCTGTTAAGTTAAAGTTACAACCTTTATATATATATACATTTGTCTCACTGTTGGGTGCAGGCGTTCTCTGTAAAGAGAGTACAAGGGCATAGTCCGCCGTCGCACCTAGTGCGGATTGGTAGAGCTCACATGCCTTAGAAAATTTAGATTTCCTGATGACGTGGTAAATCAGCACATAAAATTGCAACAACTATTTTATTGTTGCCGGCACCGGGGATCGAACTCGGGATGCTAGCTTACTATGCAACTTGAGCCAACCTCCCGGACATTGAGCTACCACGGCCGTCGGCTGTCAGTCTCTGTACGTGACACATTCAATTCACTTACATAAATCTCCATTTACATAATAGTCGGTTACGCTTACTTACACCTGCCCCTTATTCAGCCAACATAAAAAAATGAGTGTTTGAGTGAACTGAGTGAAGTTTTACTTCAGTTGTGTGATCTATATGTATGTTCAAGAGAGAAAGTGTGCTTGCGCACTCTTTCTTGTTCCTACAGTGTGATACCGACAATAAGCCTGTGTCTTAGATATACGAAACGTAACTAGCTATGAGAGAAAGAGGGAAAGAAAATGTGAGCTCGCACCTCTCTCGTTTACCCTTACAGTAACATAAAGAAACGTAACTTATCTCTTTCTATCTTCACTAACTTATATCACCATCTCGACTTCCCTTCGCCTCGCCCGCTCACACTTTTCGTAACGCATTCACCACCTTACTCCCTAATAAAGCATCAGTAATGAAGTTTTACTTTAATAAACAAAGTCATTTTTCACTAACACATGTTAGCTGGCAACACATGATATCTTTGTAATTTACCTGAACCTTATTGTATCTTTAATTCATAACTAATAATTTAGTCGGTCATCACTTTATTAGTTCGTAATCTGACTTTTAATTAATTTTGTATAAAGATTGTGAGGACGCGCCGTTGTGACGGTATTCGTTAAAATAATTCTTTGTACAACGTTACGCTGTATAAATAAAGCGAGTGAATTAGTTATTGGACTAGGATGTGATGAAGGGGATTTTGTGCGGATATATGTATTTAACAACCTGCCATTTGGTGAACGAGTCGTTTAAATGTCTATAAATAAAACAATTACTATTTCAGATGCCCTATTACATAAGTACGGCGATAACTATTTTACTCTCAATCCTAATACAAATCTGTACAACGAATAATGCGGAAAACAAGATGGCGGCCATGCGAAGGTATTTGCAATCGAACTCGGACAGCTGCAAATGGTGTAATATGAAAGCTTATGTCCAAAAGCTTAAAAAGGAAAATCAAAAGCCTCAAATAAAGCAAGCTACACAAAGACCGCAAATGGGCTTCGATATTTTCGACGAACCGTATTATGAGTCCACGCACGGTGCTAATGTGGAAATGCACTTGGGTCAGGAATTCTTATCCGAGATCTTGAATAAAATATCACAGAATAAACACTATTTGAAGTAAAACGCGGTCAATTTGTAAATTTTTTTTTGCACCCGTGACTTGGGGAGTAAGTTGGCGAGGGCGTTACTAAAAGTGTGATCGGGTGAGGCGAATGAAAGTTGAGAGGGAAATAAGTTAGTGAAAATAGAAAGAGAAAAAGTTACGTTTCGTTTTTTTTTATGGACGAACTACACATTTGGCCAGAGAAGCTGGCCTTTACTGCTTTACCGGATTGAGAGGTGGCATAGCTCTTAGGTCCTCTATTAGCTGGTACTCGACACAAGGGGCCCCCGGTGAGGGGTAACCTTGGACGATTACTATGCTTTACGTTTCGTATATCTAAGATATTAATAATAGCCTTTATTCACATAGTACTTTTACAAAATGAATATATATTTATACAGTATTTGGTTACAAAATGGTTCTTGAACCTTAATCGTCTATATATTAAATTTTATGTATATATCGTATATATATAAACATATATTATATATAGATACATATAGATGGAGCTAAAGAAGTTTTACTTCAGTCGTGTTGTCTGTAGAATACTTGTTTTTTTTTGTTTGATACGATTTGGTTGCAATTATGTCCGTTATCAATTTTCGTGGCACCAGACTTTAGTTTGTTGGGGTTCCGAACTCCTAAAGTCGAATGAAAGAATATTACTTATGTCGATGTGACGAATTTCATGAACGCACCAGCTTAGTAAACGCTAGTTCACTCTACTTTTGAAAACACCGCACTTTGTAATCGGAAGAGAAGACAGCCGCGGGCAAACTAATCCAGTCCTTTGCAATATGGATAATGAAAGGCTAAGGAAATCGTTGTCAATCTCTGCTAGTTTTGGTAATATGATAGTTCAGTTATGCCACTATGGTTTTCTAATGACATACCATTGATACTCCAGTATTAATTTAATTGTTGCTATTTGTTATTCTCGTATATAATGACGTCGTCCAAAATATGCCAATACACTTTAATAAAGAGATTTGTATTGTAGTATAGATAGATATAACTATATTCACAAAAATCAAACAAGAAGCAAATTACAGAATTACAGGTACATGTTACAATGCGTTGTACAATGGGAGACGTTATCGCTAAGAGCGATCTCTTCCAGCCGACCTCCATCCAGCCGTACATACAAACAGGAAATATATGAATAAAACCTGACGTTGGCATACGTAATCTTTTTTTTTTTTTGTTTACGGGGAGGAAATCTTCAGAAAGATACCCCGCCTTCTGGGGGGAAGGCGGCGGTTATGTGGGGTTCTTACCCACTAAAACCTCCCCGGTGGCCCTTTCCTCGGTGCATGACGAGGGGCTCCGGGATCTCCAGTGGAACGCACCGGAGCCCCTTTGCAATGTGCTCAAGGAGAGCACGTCCCGGGGGGGGGGAGGTTACTCCCTCCCCCCCTGTGCCCTCGCAGCGCAAGGCGACACGGGCCAGCCGATGTCACCTTCTTCCCGGATCCACTTTGGTGGACGACTCAGGCCCCCACCCTTGTCGCCCAGTGAACCCGAGGCCCCTTTTAGTCGCCTTGTACGACAGGCAGGGGATACCGTAGTCTTATTCTTGAGAGCCCAGAACTAAAGGGCTGGGCATACATAATCTACACTAACTATAGCTTGACGGATAAGATACCAAATAAAGGATTATTGCAAATGGTAGGCAAGAACGCGGGGGTCCTTGATACTGGATTTGGTCATATAATACATAATAACAAATACGAACTATGCCAACTCATCAGCCAAGGAAACTCCAGGGTACATAACCACCTGGAAGAAGACGTATTTCGTGGCTCAGAAATCTTCGGACATGGTTCAACATGAGCACACGATTCCTCTTCCGTGCGGCTGCATCAAAAATTAAAATAGCCTTAATGATAGCCGACCTTCGGTAGGAGATGGCACTTCAAGAAGAAGAAGAAATATAGCTTATCAATAAAATACATATAAAATAAAAATTAATACATAAAAATATGAATGTACTTGTCGATAGCGCAGTTGTTAGCGCTTACAATTAAAAATATCCCGTTATAGCTAGTCGTTATAGTACTAAAAATATCGTACAATGTCTAATTTTTAACAGTTTACATTAAAACGCTTAAATCAAAAATTACTTCTGTTTTTTTTTCATTATTTTTGTCGAGGCTCATACAGTTACCTACTACCCACTAACCGTTGGATGTTGAATTACGGGACCCCCTGTATATAAACTTGAATTACATAACCACTTTTTTCCTTTTCATGTTTATTGAACTGACTTTAAAGTAATTGAATTTGCGCTTTTCAAATTAATTAATTTGTGATTGTAACATTTGATAACTCTACGCAATACCGCGATTAAAAACATTTCATTTGTATATGCAGAATTGAAATGATTTCGCAAGAAGTCTCTCGTTCGCTGTCATGTTTCATATATTTGGTTTGCTGTGTACATTTGGTTTCAAATCTAACACTACAAAGGATATACGATCCGTCCGACTTGAAAATAGCAAGGGACATTGTAAAATTCCTAGATGAAAGGATAAATAATTTACCACGTGCTAGCACACGATCTGATGAAAGTGGACCTGAAGAATTGAAGAATAATAATAGATATAAAGCAAATGCATTTAAGTCCTATCACGGGGCACCTCGGAAAGTATTGGTTAAAACAATCTTACCACACGGTACGGAAACGAAACTTGGTTCATTAAATAAGTCATACTACAAACCGTTGATAAGAATTCACAAGAAATTGAATGATAATGACCATTTTATTAATGATATAAATGATAAATTGAAACAATTTATATTTTATGTTAATTCGGACAATAAATTAAGTAACAAACTTAACGTGAATAATAGAATAAAAAAGGGACCTATGTCAAAGTACATAACGCCATTGCTACGAGACTTAGGCTTAAATAAAATATCACCAAATGAGCCTTTGCCAATCGTAAATACTTATAAAAATCATGGGAAAAAAGATAACTCCCGTAAGGGGTATTATCTTAATTCAAATCAAGAGACAACAACGGAGAAACAGAAATGGCTGCCATATTATCCCTTCTGGAATTATTGGACGGTGGGTGATTTAGATTAATCCTTATTAAACGAATTCTAATAAATATATTTATGAGCAAACACAAAAATCTTCTTGAAATCAAATCATTGATAGACTTAACGATAAAGGCTGTGTGCGCATGAACTTTTAAGACTTATACGAGTTTTGTAACTGTCAAATATTTAATGTTGATCCTGTTGATACGGTAATATCTCCCCTCAAATTAAAGAACATATTTGAATAAAGATTTCGCATCGACAACATATGTCCAGAATATTTAGATAATGGCGTATTTTAGATTTAAAAATGTAGAAAAACATCAGTAATGTTGATGATGATGATATCAATTTATCCCTAATGGGAAAGGCAAAAGACTTTAGTCCATACAGCCATGTCTTATTTTAATTTTTATTATCAATTGATTCTATTGAGGTTAGGCAACCGCTATCTTTTTTTTCCGTCAGTAATGAAAGAGAATTGACATGTTTATTGATTGTCAAATATTTATGCTTGCGTTCAAATTTAAATTTTGTTTAAACTTAGGAAAATGAATCAAGCTACTTGTTTGCAATAAAATTCAAAATAATAATTTTAAACTGTTTAATTCACAGTACAGTAAAACCATATACCAGGACGAATGCCCCGGGGACACGATAGCTTCAGGACCCATGTGCGTATGGGTTCCGCCTCATTAAAAGTTGTTTGCGAAGGTTTAAGAAAACACTGCAATAAACGTTATAGCTATAACTTAATTATTCTTTTTATATGCCCCTACCCTTGAGAGCCGTGGTAGCTCAGTGTTTTTGCTGTCAGTTTTATGTGCTGATTTACCACGCGCTCGGTGCTGAAGGAAAACATCGTGAGGAAACCTATACGTCCTAGAATTTTTTTTAAGACATAAGTAGTCTGCCAATCCGCACTGGGGCCGCGTGGCGGACTATGCCCTTATACTCTCTTTACAGAAAAGTCCTGTGCCCAGCACTGGGACAAATATGAGTTTGGTGACGATTGGAGCACTCCTCTTATTGAACTGTCAAACAAGCCAAACGTCGTACTATTATTTCCGACATGTAACTTGAGCTTGATATGTTTTTGTATAAATGATAAGAATGATATTGTATTTACTGAAATGTACATGGGTGTAGGTAATGATCTTCAGCCCTGTAGTTCTGGGCTTTCAAGAATAAGACTACGGTATCCCCTGCCTGTCGTACAAGGCGACTAAAAGGGGCCTCGGGTTCACTGGGCGACAAGGGTGGGGGCCTAAGTCGTCCACCAAAGTGGATCCGGGAAGAAGGCGACATCGGCTGGCCCGTGTCGCCTTGCACTGCGAGGGCACAGGAGGGGAGGGAGTGACCTCCCTCCCCCCGGGACGTGCTCTCCTTGAGCACAGTGCAGAAGGGCACCTGTGCGTTCCACTGGAGATCCCGGAGCCCCTCGTCATACACCGAGGAATGGGCCACCAAGAAGGTTTTAGTGGGTAAGAACCCCACATAACCGCCGCCTTGCCCCAGAAGGCGGGGTATCTTTCTGAAGAGAATGAATACGAAGAGAAATGAATAATTTAATATATTGTGAGAGTTAAATTAAATATTTAATGATGTAAGTTTGTTATTTAAATAAAATAAAGTAAAATCTATCCCGGCGAAGCTGGCTGGGTACGCTAGTAATATATAAATAAATTCAGGGATTTCCGTCTGCACACTGTGAAGCGGAAATTCCAAGCGCGGTGTTACGCGTCATAACAAAAACATATGTCGTAATCATTATGAAAGAAATCAATATACATAATGGCCACATTGATAAAATGATTTGTACTTATTATTTCGTTGTCTCATATATTTCTCGATGTTCACACCTTTTTTTTTGCCTTCAATTATTATCATCATTTTATCCATTGCTGGACATAAACTTCGACCGACGATTGCCAAATGGACCGTCTGTTAGGGACTACAATGTGTAAAAGTAAATTAAAAACAAGAATATATATGAGCAAAAACAAAAACCGACTTCAAATCGAAAGAAATGTTAATCACTATTACACATGGACTCCGTCTTTGTATTTCCGAATTATCGTAGGAATTTTATGAAATGGAATTAATAAGAAACTAACAAGATTCTCATCAAACTACCCTTGAAGAACATCCTTTCCATCGAAATCGGTTATCGTTATATTGGTTATTTGGACATTTGTGGCACACATATTTGATACAAATTTAAGACTTATATGGTCTTCTTATGGATTCCACTGTCAGAATCAAACCAAATTTAAATGTAAGTCCCCATTACTACTTACACGGTAGGTTTTTATTTGGTATTTGGTATGTACCACCTTTCAAATAAAAACAAGAATTATCAAATTTGTTTCACTCAGTCAAAAGTTATGTGGTAACAAACAAAAAAAGTACAGACGAATTGAGAACTTCCTCCCTTTTTGAAGTCGGTTGAAAATATAAATCGAAGGCAACTATTCCTGTGTACTCCAAAACGGCTGGACCGGTTTTGATGAAATTTTCAGGAAATCTTTGATGTAATAACTTGTAGGTTTTGTGGAATGAATGGCCAATAACTAGTACACTCGCTTTATTGAGACAGCGTAACGTTGTACAAGGAATTATTTTAACAAATACTGACAGACAACTGCGCGTCCTCGCCGTCTTTGTAACAAAAAATTAATTAAAAGTCAGATTACAATCTAATGAAGTTAAATTATTGTTTACAATGCCAAGTCTATGTGATGATCAACTAAATTATTAATTATGATTTAAAGATACAATAAGGTTCAGGTAAATCACTAAGATATCATTGGAAGTAGTTATTATGCACAACAATCGCTGGGTGTCAAGTGTTACCAGCTAACATTAAATAAGTCCACCGGATTCTGTGAAATATGGTATCTAATGGAATTAACAGAATTTTATGTTTTTGTAAACTGTATATTAGCTTACAAAAAAAATGTTATTTTTAATTATTATAAAGTTATATTATTTTAATAAGCGAACGCCGTGTACATCTGTAATTGGCACACACAATAGCACATAGTCATTAAACTTATTTATTACTGATGCATGTTTGTACACCTTATTAAATAGATAAATAATTTGTGCTACCCACCCGGAGCAGAGGCGGGTCGCCAGTTTAAATTATATTATCTTAATATATTTATTTATTAATAATATTTATGACACGATAAATATGAGCGGTTAATGAGGATACTTTGGTAATTATTAACATTACCGCTTGTAGGAGGAGCCGTGGTAGCTCAGTGTCCGGGCGGTTGGCTCAATTTGCGTAGTACTCTAGACACCCGAGTTCGATCCCCGGTGCCGGCACCAATAAATTTGTTGTTGCAATTTTATGTGTTGATAAACCACGCGCTCGGCGGTGAAGGAAAACATCCTGAGGAAACCTACATGTCTTGGAAAAAAATTCTAAGGCAAGTGAAGTTTGCCAATCCGCACTAGGGCCGCGTGGTTGACTATGCCCTTATACTCTCTTTACGGAGAAGGCCTGCGCCCAACAGTGGGACATATATATTATATATATATAAAGGCTGTAACTGTAATATCGATATTTATTACTCATAGTAAACTCGTGTCCCTCATTTATCTGGGCTTGGACCGGCAGCGCAATAGGTTTTGGTAGAGTTAAAAGAACAAGCGGATGCTGTTCGCATATAATATAAGGAATGACAAAATTGCATTCTTTGACTAATATCGCGAACGGGCATACAGCGAGAAGCGACTTTGTTTTATACTATTGTTAGGTAACAACAACATTCGTGGGGCAACATTAAGTTTGTACAGGCAATACTGGCACTTTGTCTATAGCCTCAGACAGCCGTGCATCTGTCTGTGGCCTGATCTATCGAGTTCGGAGCATTGACACAGAGATAAAAATGGCGCTCTTGATAGGTTGTCTTCAAGCAGTTAAACTGTTATTATTCTGACGTGAGTAGTGCCGCCGTGACACTGAAGCATAGAAGTGCGTGACTCATTTTGTCTTTCTCTATATCTATTATTATTTGTGTTCTAAATACTTATCGTTTACCGTGCTAAAGTCGGATTTTGTGCTTGATAATGAGCCCAAGTAGAATAACTTAAGGAAGATTTAACCTGTCCTTACACTATCAAGCGATTTGTGTGATGTTTGAATACCGTTTTTGTCAAAATATAGTCTTTTCGACGACATATATTTTCTGTTAAGCTATTAAATTAAAATAATTTTGAATGTATTATCAGGGGGACTCATGAGGGAAATCATCTAACTTACATTTTCATTTTCATCTTAGACGTAAAAAATAAGTGTATGTATTTTAAAAAAAGACTTGGCTTAAAGGTCTTGTTACCAAACCATAAAATATTCAACAACAAAAATATTTTTAAGTACAATGTTATTCTTATTTCGATTAGTAAAAGATATTGTGATGCTTCTAATATCTTCTTATCTTACTTATTAAAATATAAATAGATTCTTAAATTATAATCCTACCAATTAGGTGTACCAGCTACTATTAAGGCGGTTATAACGCTAGAGATTCGCATTTGAGTTAAGCGCTCGGATGTGACGGACGTGTGAGTAGTGGTCATTAGTTGTTTTAATTATTTTCAGTATTTTGTGTTATTCGATACTATTGTTTTATCAGTTTGTGTGGAATAACTTCCTAAGTTTACAAGTGATATTTTTTTAATATTATCCGCCAGTGATTTCTAATTGTATATTTTTTTTACTGATAAAAAAGTTGAAGTATCGATAACCTTTAGCCGTTATGTATTACGTTTAAAATATTTTCTGCTTCATTTCCATTTCCAATTCTAGCTTCAACAGCAGCTTCTTGATTGAATGAACATTAAGAGAATTAGTGAAAATCGTAAATATTTTGTGATGGATGTAAAATTCTGGTTAATTATTTTAACCATTCTGCTTGCAGTTGTATTAGCCGAAGGTATGTTTTTTATAACAAATTTATTTTTAGTGTTAAGCATGTTAGCAATTTTGTTTTTCGATAAATATTATATTATTAACATTCCTGTTAACCATTCCAACTACGCTAAAGATAGTGAAAGTAGATGGCTCACGTCAATAATTGTTTAATGGCCGGACTTCAAATCCAACCGAACTTCCTTAATATACCCCCATAAAAAAATCTTATCTGTCGTATTTTTAAAATGCTATTTTAGCAGCACTACCGCTAAGCTGCTCTTAACCACCGTAGGTTAGCTGAAGTAAAATACTAAATAGCAGTAGGTTCGCCTTTGTACATGTATTTTAATGCAATAATGAATTTATCTATCTAACTTTTACACGCGTTCCATCTCTTCTATTACCGAAATATCAGTTACATTTTTAAATTTAGTTTAGCTTTCGATGTCCCTAGTTATCCTTGGAAAGCAAGCGACCGTTCTAAAGCATGACCTAGGGGGTTGCTCACTCGCAGTGATAAGGCGACACGGGACCACTAGTATCGCCTTCTTCCCGGGTCCACTGTAGGGGGCACCAAGGCTCCCACCTTTGTCCGTAACAGTACCTTGACAGTAACCGTCCAAGACGAGGTTACTCCTCACCGAGGGGACACTTGTGTCGGGTTATCAACCATACTGTTTCAGGCTAAGCGATCTAAGAGCTTTACCCACCTCTTTATCCTGGGAAGCAGGTTCTTGCGCCTATATTCTCTTACTTCTTCCACATTTGTCTTCATTATTGTAACAGCAGAACCGTTGCAATGGTTTTTATTTACAGATTCTCATAATGACACGGCGTGTGTTCCAATAGAAAAATGTTCCAGATTTAATAACATCAAATTGAGAAACGGCGTAACTTCCTTGCTACGATGTAGACGTGATTTAGCAGAAGTAGATACAGAGGTACGAGTTCACAGGCACTAAACGAAGCCGTGATAGCTCAGTTTACGGTCGTCTCAAGTTGCATAGTACGCTAGCAACCCGAATTCAATCCTTGGTGCACCTACGCTACAACCACGCCCGGCGGTGAAGAGAAACATCGTGAGGAAACCTGCATGTCTTTGAAATTTCTCCAAGGCGTAACTCTCCCTCTGTCTATCTTTACTAACTTATATAACGTTACTAACGTTTGATCGTGTACAACGTAGAGCTCCAATCGTCGACGATCAGGGTCTTTCCAATCGACTTGAACTGACTGCGAAGATATGTCGGATCTCTTTGCATTCTGTATCGCATTTACCACGGGGAGTGTTCTGACGAATTGTTCGGAATCATCCCAGCTACCGATTTTCATTACCGCACATCTCGCTAAATTCCACCGCTACCATCTTGATGGTTGGCGTTCCACAACTATACGTCCGTGTTACTCAACTGTCACCAGCGGTGTTTCGTACGTTTACGATTTGGAGACTTGCAAGAAACGAACCTACTCCTATCCCAAAGGCCGGTAACGCACCTGCAGCTCCTCTCGTACTGAGGATGTTCATGGACGACAGTGATCACTTAAGATCAAGTGAGCTGTATGCTCGTTTGCCACTTTTCATATAAAAAATCTCCCTCTCAACTTCCCTTGGCCTCTTCCGATCACACATTTCGTAATTCATTAACCAGCTTACTCCCAAGTCAAGCGTGCTTCAAGTTTTAATTCAAAAGTCTGGGATCCTCTGAAACGAATGTTCTTTCTCTTTCTGAAGTCGGTAAATGATACGTATGTCCCACTAATTGTACAGTTATTGAGAAATAATTGAAATCGTAAAGGTTAAAGTGTATTTGTTTCAGCCCCATATATACTGCCCGCCTGGTTCGGTTGAAACGAGCGCAACTTTCAAACCGCAGTTCTTGCCTAATAACAGCGTTTGTGGGATTCAAATCAATGACAATATGATCCAAGAAATCACTGATCTAGAGGAACACCCGTGGCTTGGACTGTTACGGTATAACAAAGGTAAGTTAGTTCCTTTATCATTGGAGGAGGATTGAAGGAAGATAAAATCCTATATCTTTAAGATTTGGGACACCCACCGAGTCAAACTTAGAATAATATACAGGTTGTCGCGTAAGTAGCACGACAAACTGAAAGGGAAACTAGACAACAAAAAATATCTCAATAAGTGTCACCGTTCCAGAGTTATTAATTTTTTCTAAAATAAAACCCCGTTTTCCAGCTTTCATTTGATTCTGTATGTACAAAGAGGCGGATGGATATTTTTTTAAAGTACTCTCCAATGGTTGGTCTACCATATTCAATTAATAAATTTAAATCCTTAATCTTCTCTTTTATTTGTTATTAAATCTACGAGGCCGTATTTAGGTAAAGTAGCTCCATTGTTGGATTTATTATACCTTTTTTAATCATTTATAATCCTCTCCTTGACAATTATGAAACTTGCTAAATAATTCACTAGAATAGTGGGTTTGAATCTATAACCTTTTGGTTCGTTGACCGCGACGACGACAAATCTCATCTTACTAAGCTTATCGTCACCAAATTGTTTAATAAATTATCATATCAGTTCATTTAAAATGTTATTAAAAGTATGGGTCTTAATGAAAAAAAACTAAACCTTGAGGAACCCTTTATGTACAGAGCTCGCCAGTATTCGCTAAGTAGCACAAATGTTTTTCTTTCTCATTAATTAGGACTGTAAATCCTGTTGAAATGGCGACAATTTATTTTACGAAATTCGGGTATTATTTATACGACTCCACTGTGATGGAACATATCATAAGCTTTTTCCGTGTCCAAAACAAGCGTGCACCCGGAATCCGGAATCTCATTTATACATAAATTTTCTTTTATCGATTAACACTTATTGTAACATAGATTTGTTTACAGCTAGACGTGCTTTCTAAAAAACTTGTCAAACTTGTTTTGTTGCTTTGTTTTAATTCATTCACTTCGTTTAAATTTTAGAATATGGCTGGGATTTCTACTGCGCTGGTGCTTTGATTTCATCAAGATATGTCTTGACCGCCGCGCATTGCGTTACAGGGGAGGATATACCGCCAACTTGGAATCTGTGAATATCGTTCCATCTTATAGCATAAAGTAACAATGTCTATTCACTCTAGTCTTCAAAACACCCACATTGCTCTCGGAGGGAAAGAGAGACGCGGGCAACCTATACTAGTTCTTTGATGTACGAATAATGAAAAACAAAGCAAAGCGCTTCGTTCGGGTTTCTTTAAAAAAGTGCTTATAAATTTCCACTGCATAGTTGACATCCTGTTGATGCGTATGTCGCATAAAAAGTCACGCCATTCGTTCTCTTTCCGCCATAATATTGCCAGTATTGAGGCGACACAGCTGGAATCAGAATAATGTATTACATATGTTCTACCCTTAAATATACATGTTTTGTATATCTACAGAACTCAAGTCCGGCTGGGCGAGTGGAATATTACAAGTTCAAATGATTGCATTGAAGACTACTGCAGTTTGCCCGTCGTAGATGTAGATATTGAAGAACAGATAGTCCATGAGAAATATGATCCCAATGATAAACAAAGGCAGAATGACATAGCCCTTTTGAAGTTGTCGCGTGAAGTTGAATTTACTGGTAATGAAAATTACAGTACCATACTTAAACAGGAATATTTATGATTTAAAACATAAAACTAAAGCGTTTGCTTTTAAAAATTCGTAGAGTATAGATGCAGTGAGAAATTATTTTTCTTCACGAAAACTCGGGTTTATCGGAATACGATGACACCCGTTCTGTTAATGAATGATCGTTAACAGTACGGGTGTCGATCCGTTTAATCTATTGAAATAAATAAGATTTGAGTTATATTAAAATAACCGTTTTCACAATATATACGTTACGTGTACCAAAATAACATATTTTATAATTTTGTCTATCTGTTTGTCTGTTTGTTCCGACCAAACTCAGGAAGGGCTGGACCGATTTTGACAGGACTTTCACTGGCAGATAGCTGATGTAATAAGAATTAACTTGACTACTTTAATTTTAGAAAAAAATTAGTCGTTTTTAATCGCGGGTAACACCGAGAGACGCAGTTAGTAAACATACGTTAATAAACAGTACTACGAGAGTTTTTTCTGAATGAACTTCTTTAATCGGTTAGGCGGCCTCTACAGTTTCGCCGGATTGAGTGGTGGCACATCTCTTAGATCGCTTAGCTTGAACCTCTTTACCTCTGTGAAGTCTGGCAAACTGCACTAGGGCGGCGGACTATGCCCTTATACTCTCTTTACAGAGAAGTCGTGTATAAAGGCTGTAACTTTAACTTATTACGAAATAGAATTAATTAGAACCTAAACAAGCTCTCATCAAACTACTCTTGAAGTGCATTCTGTACAATAAAAATGAATCATCGATATCGGTTGGCGTGATATTAAGTTATTCGTCCATTTGCGGCGCACATACTAGATGCAAATTTAAGAATTATATGGTTTTCTCATGGATTCCATTGTCAGAATTGGACCAAATTTAAATGGGATCACACCGGAAGCATCAGCTTTCAAATAAAAAAAAATCATTAAAATTGGTTCACCCGGTCGTAAGTTATAAGGTAACAAAAGTAAAAAGACACAGACGAATTGAGAATCTCCTAGTTTTTGGGTTGAAAATGTGTACTTTGATTGTTTCCACTTTCAGATTCCGTAAAACCAATTTGTCTCCCTCTAACCGAAGACCAGAGGAGCAATTTATTCGCGGGATACGATATGGAGGTGACTGGATTTGGCAAAGTATACTCAAGTAAGTTAATTATTACATTTTTTTGACGAATTACACAGGCCAAAGAAGCTGCTCTTAGGTCGCTTAGCCTGAACCTCTATCGCTAGTAACTCGACACAAGGGTCTCCCCGGTGAGGGGTAACCTCGGCTTGGACGGTTGGGAGGGTTCGGCCCTCTCTGGCGCCCTTGGATCGGAATGCTTACGCGTGACATAGTAATCGTCTAAGCCAAGATTACCTCTCATCGGGGGGACTCTTGTCTCGAGTTACTAGCTAATAGAGGTTCAGGCTAAGCGACCTCTCAATCCGGTAAAGCAGTAAGGACCAGCCTTTCTGGCCAACTGTGTAGTTCGTCATAAAAAAAAAGTATTTGCTCTACAAATGGATGAATAATTCAATATGACATCAACCAATAGCGATTATTCATTTTTTAATTGGAAAGGATGTACTTCAAAATGATTAATTCTATTCGATAATGTTTTTCGATTCAAAATCGTTGTTTGTTTTTACTAGTTATTACATTTGCGGTGACAGACCGGCCCGTAGCCCTGTAGTTCTGGGCTCTCAAGAATAAGACTACGGTATCCCCTGCTTATCGTAGAAGGCGACTAAAATGGGCCTCGGGTTCACTGGGCGACAAAGGTGGGGCTTTTGTCGCCCGCCAAGGTGGACTTGGGAAGTAGGCGATATCGGCTGGCCCGTGTCGCCTTGCACTGCGAGGGCACAGGGGGGAGGGAGTAACCTCCCCGGGAAGTGCTCTTCTTGAGCACGGTGCGTTCCACTGGAGATCCCGGAGCCCCTCACCATGCACCGAGGAAGGCCAACGGGGAGTAGTGGGTAAAAACCTCACATAACCGCCGCCTTCCCCCCAAAAGGCGTGGTATCTTTTTCAAGATTTTTTCCCCGTAAACAAAAAAGTTTTATTTACAGTGCAAAGTTCATGTGACCATCAACTAAATTATTAATTATGAATTAAAGATACAATAAGGTTCAGGTAAATCACTAAGATATCATTGGAAGTAGTTACTATGCATAACTATCGCTGGGTGCCATGTGTTGCCAGATATACATATAACTTTCGAGTAGTTGAACTGATTTTAATGATTCTTTTTTATTTGAAAGCTGGCAATAGTATCACATGGTACTGGTTGGTAGACACCGCTGGTAACAGTTGATTCCACAGATTTAACGCCAACCATCAAGATGGTGTCGGTGGAATTCGACCTCTACCCAGATGTGTGATAAAATCGGTAGAGGTATGATTCCGAACAATTCTTCAGAAAACTCGCCTATACCACATATGCGACAAAGAAGCCCCATAATCTCTTCGCAGACCCAGAGGGTCAAGGTCAAAATTGAAAAAAATATAAAAAACAACACAATTTGCTTCAATAACTTTATTCAAGAGCTACACAGCCAGAGTATCAAAAAAATTGTAGAAAAAAAATTACATTTATTTCCTACAAACTAACAAAGTGGCCAAATTTAAAATCCACTTTAGTAAAAGAAACACCTAATCTCTAAAATGTTCAAGAGAATTGAAGTACTTTCATTAATTTAAAAAATCGATTTTCAATTCGCGTTAATTATTTTTCAACCGACTTCAGAAAAGAATGAGATTCTCATCTGTATATTTTTTTGTTTGTTACCTTATGTAATAACTTGTATTGTTTGTGTTTTGTATAATATAATAACTAATACACTCGATTTATTGAGACAGCGTAACGTTGTACATGGAATTATTTTAACGAATACCGTTCAATGGCGCGTCTTCACATTCTTCATGAAAAATAATTACAAGTCAAATTCTTCTGGGCTCTCAAGAATAAGACTACGGTATCCTCTGGCTGTCGTACAAGGCGACTAAAAGGGGCCTCGGGTTCACTGGGCGACAAGGGTGGGGGCCTTTGTCGTCCGCCAAGGTGGACCCGGGAAGAAAGCGACATCGGCTGGCCCGTGTCGCCTTGCACTGCGAGGGCACAGGGGGGAGGGAGTAACCTCCCCCGGGAAGTGCTCTCCTTGAGCACAGTGCAGAGGGGCTCCGGTCCGTTCCACTGGAGATCCCGGAGCCCCTCACCATGCACCGAGGAAGGGCCATTTTAGTGGGTAAAAACCCCACATAACCGCCGCCTTCCCCCCAAAAGGCGGGGTATCTTTTTGAAGATTTTTTCCCCGTAAACAAAATGTTATTACATTTGTTCATGTAAAATATTTCAGAATCAATGTCACAGGTGAAACGGAAATATCAAGTAACAATTGTTAATGTGACCACATGCAGGAATGTATACAGAAGCGTAGGCCAGGTGATTACCGAGAAGCAGGTGTGTGCTGGAGGCTGGAACGATCGGTTCAGGTGCTATGGAGACCCTGGAGGGCCTCTATTAGCCCAGCTGTCCAGGAATTGGATGCTACTTGGTGTGGAATCCTTCACCCCGACACCATGTGGAACCTCGCGCTGGCCTGCAGTGTACACTCGGGTTGGCTACTATATCAATTGGATACTGGCCAAAATTAATTCGTAGTATACTTAGAATCGTGAAAGTTCCCACCCCCACATTAAGTAATCGAAGAATTGAAATGGAACAATCCACAGCTTCTTCATACCGTGTAGACGTATTATTACAAATCAATGATTGGATAAGGACGTTATTTGTAACCGACTTAAAAAATCGATTTTCAATTCGCGTTAATTATTTTTCAACCGACTTCAGAAAAGAATGAGATTCTCATCTGTATATTTTTTTGTTTGTTACCTTATGTAATAACTTGTATTGTTTCACGTCCTATTAAATATAACGGGGTAGTCAGGGACAACTTACGCTTTCCGCATTACATCAACTTTCACCGGGTACAATTATTTTTGTAATTTTTAGAAGTTATACTTCTTTAGGCGCATTATGAAACAATGATGACAAACAGATTGAAGCTGCAGTGAAAATGCTCCAATATGTTAACTCTCCGTATGTATTATCTATTGATATAAATTAAAATATTTATTTCATTCTTCAAATTTAATCTGAACTTTATTGTCTATGTTGACTATCATTTTATTGTAATTAATTATTTGAATGCAATGAGCCGTGGTAGCTCAATGTCCGGACAGTTGGCAAAATTTGCGTAGTGCGCTGAAGTGGGGAGAGAGTGACCTCTCCTCCCTCCCCCGTCCCACCTCCCGCCGGAAGGTGCTCAGAGCACAGTGCAGAGGGGCTCCGGTCCGTTCCACTGGAGATCCCGGAGCCCCTCACCATGCACCGAGGAAGGGCCATTTTAGTGGGTAAAAACCCCACATAAGGCGGGGTATCTTTTTTGAAGATTTCCTCCTCGTTAACAAAAAAAAAAGTTTTATTTACAGTGCCAAGTTCATGTGACGATCAACTAAATTATTAATTATGAATTAAAGATACAATAAGGTTCAGGTAAATCACTAAGATATCGTTGGAAGTAGTTATTATGCATAACTATCGCTGGGTGCCATGTGTTGCCAGCTAACACATATAACTTTCGACTAGTTGAACTGATTTTAATGATTATTTTTTATTTGAAAGCTGGCAATAGTATCACATGGTACTGGTTGGTAGACACCGCTGGTAACAGTTGATTCCACAGATTTAACGCCAACCATCAAGATGGTGTCGGTGGAATTTGGACCTCTACCCAGATGTGTGGTAAAATCGGTAGAGGGTATGATTCCGAACAATTCTTCAGAAAACTCGCCTATACCACATATGCGACAAAGAAGCCCCATAATCTCTTCGCAGACCCAGAGGGTCAAGGTCAAAATTGAAAAAAATATAAAAAACAACACAATTTGCTTCAATAACTTTATTCAAGAGCTACACAGCCAGAGTATCAAAAAAATTACATTTATTTCCTACAAACTAACAAAGTGGCCATATTTAAAATCCACTTTTGTAAAAGAAACACCTAATCTCTAAAATGTTCAAGAGAATTGAAGTACTTTCATTAATTAAAAAAAATCCAATTCCATCATAAGATCTGTTATTATTAGAATAGAAAAAAATAAAAAATAATGTCTCACGTCCTATTAAATATAACGGGGTAGACAGGGACAACATACGCTTTCCGCATTACATCAACTTTCACCGGGTACAATTTTTTTTGTAATTTTTAGAAGTTATACTTCTTTAGGCGCATTATGAAACAATGATGACAAACAGATTGAAGCTGCAGTGAAAATGCTCCAATATGTTATCTCTCCGTTTGTATTATCTATTGATATAAATTAAAATATTTATTTCATTCTTCTAATTTAATCTGAACTTTATTGTCTATGTTGACTATCCTTTTATTGTAATTAATTATTTGAATGCAATGAGCCGTGGTAGCTCAATGTCCGGACAGTTGGCAAAATTTGCGTAGTGCGCTGAAGTGGGGAGAGAGTGACCTCTCCTCCCTCCCCCGTCCCACCTCCCGCCGGAAGGTGCTCAGAGCACAGTGCAGAGGGGCTCCGGTGCGTTCCACTGGAGATCCCGGAGCCCCTCACTATGCACCGAGTAATGGCCATCGAGGGGTTTTAGTGGGTAAGAACCTCGCATAACCCTATCCCTTAATTTATATCATGTTAAAGATTCCCGTCAACAAAAAAGAAGTTGCGTAATACGCTTGCAACCCTAGTCAGTCCCCGGTGCCGGCACCAATAAACTTGATGATTTACCACGCGCTCGGTGGTGAAAGAAAATATCGTGAGGAAACCTACATTTTCTAATATATGAAGAAGTGAAGTCTGCCAATCCGCACTAGGTGTGGGCGGCAGACTTGCCCTTATTAACTTTATGCAACTAACAACGATTTTTAATGATGCCAAAGAAATATAACTTCCACATAAGGTTTACGTTGCGTTACTTAAGTTTAGAAATCATAAAACGTAAAACTCTTCATTGTAAATCAAATCTTAGGTAACTAACAATAAGATTGAGATTTCTAAGATTGAAATTCTTCATACAACTAGAACTACAAGTATCGTAAAGAGAGTACACATTCAATCTACATAAGCAAGTATAGAAACGAAATTGTTTTACAATAATATGATACTTTATTTGCAAAGGGATAAGGTCGTTAATTGAATGGAAACACTAACTTTTCAAGTCCATCCGTCTTTTTGAAACTACGCTGATAGTGAACCTCTTTAGGGAGGACCTCGGCTTAAAAGTTTACTGTAATCGAGAAAGGTCAAACAGGCTTCTCTAAGAGGGAATTGAAAAACTCTGCTAAGTTTCTGTTTTCTTATACTATCAAAAAAACTTAAACTCGATCCGTCCTGATGTCAAGTGGAACTGCAGTCCTGGGTGGTAAGACGCACTAGCTTAGTAAATACCTGCCCATTCAACTTCTGAAAACATCTGACCAGACGCGGGCAAATTTCTTTTTTTTTTCAGAAAACATTACTAACATTCTTGTTAGACATTCCAACTAAGCTAGTGCTAGGAGATGATTCACGATAATAATCGAATGGGCTATTGACACTTCGAAAAGGTGATCTGGTTTGAGGGATTGAGTATTGAAGTCCGATGCTCTGAATGCTTGAAAAGCGCTTTTGTTTAATATTTTTTTGTCGCATAATAACAGTGTCATGAGAATCTAAACTTTATATATACTAAGATAAGATTGATATTCGAACTACGCTACGCTATAACATCATTGTAATCTGACCTTTATTACAATGTGCATAGAGTTGATTTTGAGTCTTAAATGAGTACGTAAGTGGGTGCGGTCTCCACGCCACAGTTATTGTCCCGCGAGGACATGAGCACGTAGCCGTCGTTGCCCCATAAGTTGGACCAGGAGTTCTTCACCAGCCAGTACTTCTGCCCGTTCAGCACTCCGTAGCCCACCGCCAGGACTGCGTGGTCCAGCTCGTCTATCTTGTTCTTGCTGGAAAACACAAGTATATTTACGAGTAAAAATCAAATACAGACTTCAAATAGAAGAATATTGCGAAATAGAATTAATCAAAACCTAACCAAACTCTCATCAAACTACTCTCCTCCTCCATCTCCTCTCCAATAGAATAAAAATAAATCATCGAAATCAGTAAACGTAAGTTATTCATACATTTACACCCCCGGGACGTATTCTCCGAAGAGCACAATGCGGAGGGGCTCCGATGCGTTCCTCTGAAGATCCCGGAGCCCGTCACCATGCACCGAGGAAAGGTCACCGGGGGGTTTTAGTGGGTAAGAATACTACATAACCCCACCTCCCCTAGAAGGCTTCTTGTTGAAGATTTCCCCCCGTCAACAAAAAAAATGTAAGCCTTACCATTTGGGCTCGAAATAGACTCCGTGTGAGTAGAAGCTGAAGCTCTTGTGCGACGCGTCGATTGCCACCGATATGGGGCCGTGCTTGAAGATCGCCAGCTGTGGTAACATTACTCATATTAATTTTATCAATACCTGAATGACTGAGCATTGCTCGGTATTGTTTTGGTAAATTATACGGCTCGTCTAACTCTATATTCAACTTGCTCTTCTAACCCATTAGTGATAGTTTCTAACTCATGATTGACAGAGTGACTGGATCATCGTTTTGTTTCAATATTTCTAATCTATTCCTTATATACCATCGTCTGTTGCAACCCAATAAGACCTAACTCTTTAATATCACTAAGAAACAATACGACACTCGTTTTTTATAAATAATTTATGTAAACAATTAA
This sequence comes from Meandrusa payeni, assembly GCA_029286785.1. Taxonomy (NCBI): domain Eukaryota; kingdom Metazoa; phylum Arthropoda; class Insecta; order Lepidoptera; family Papilionidae; genus Meandrusa; species Meandrusa payeni. Next base: position 7,878,214 of record JAGSMX010000021.1, read on the forward strand.
TTTTCTTAGTCTATCGTCAAACCAAACATCCATTGACTTGTTGCTTAGAAACGCCTTCGCCTTCTTCCTAAACTAATAATTGGGTGGATAAAATGACATTTTCTAAAATAAACAAATCATTGCTAAATCGATTTATAGCCCCCGAAACTCTCTGCAAACAAAATTTCATTAAATCATTGGAACCATTTTAGAGATTCAGATTACACTTTTTTACTTCACCGGGTTGAGAGGTGGCATAGCTCTTAGGTCGCTTAGCCTGAACCTCTATCGCTAGTAACTTCGACACAATGGTCCCCCCGGTGAGGGATAACCTCGGCTTGGACGGTAAAGGTTGATTTATCGGTCAGATTATATATACAGGAATTACTTGTTTAAAGATATTGGATAGGAACAAACGTGTTGCAAATCTATAGATCGAATTATCGGGAAGGAACTTACCCGTAGTGCGTTCTCGTTGCCGGTGGTGACGTTCACCCAGCCCTTGATAGATGTCACCAGCGTCACATTGTCCACGTGGCAGTAGCCATCCTGAAGATTTGACATACAATTAAATAAAGAAGTAAGGAGGCGAACGCGTAGTACACTCGTGACGGTAGATAGACATACGACATTTTATTTATTGACATCATAATAGACAAACACATTACATACAAAATATTTATTTATATACATATTTATACACATTAAAAAAGAAAGAAAAATACAATTGAAGTAAGAAGGAATGGATAGACATTTTGCCAACATTGGACACCGTTTCAGCATCGTGTCATAAAGTTGCCGCAGCGCTGATTTTCAGCGGTGTCCAGGACTGATGTCTTGCGTGCGAAGTACTACCTTTACAGGCCAAACAACCTAGATTGTTTATATCACAACCCTGTAGTTCTGGGCTCTCAAGGATAAGACTACGGTATCCCCTGCCTGTCGTAGAAGGCGACTAAAAGGGGCCTCGGGTTCACTGGGCGACAAGGGTGGGGGCCTTTGTCGTCCGCCAAGGTGGACCCGGGAAGAAGGCGACATCGGCTGGCCCGTGTCGCCTTGCACTGCGAGGGCACAGGGGGGGAGGGAGTAACCTCCCCCGGGAAGTGCTCTCTATGAGCACAGTGCAGAGGGGCTCCGGTGCGTTCCATTGGAGATCCCGGAGCCCCTCACCCTCACCATGCACCGAGGAAGGGCCACCGGGGAGGTTTTAGTGGGTAAAAACCCCACATAACCGCCGCCTTCCCCCCAGAAGGCGGGGTATCTTTCTGAAGATTTCCTCCTCGTTAACAAAAAAAAAAAAAAAAGATTGTTTATATCAATGCTCCACCATTTGAATCTACGATATAATGTCGCACACAGATCACACCCAAAGGTCAGGTATTCTTGAAGCAACCAGTTCCGCTTCTTCGTCTCCAGATACTAATTCTGAGTATCACCAGTTATGAATGATTAATACTGACCTGTCCCAAATAACCGCCATAGTCCTCTTCAGTTGGAAGGCCATGCTTCATGATCCACTGGTAAGCCCTGAAGTCCTCGCCACCGTCGCAACCGTTGTTACCAAAACTAGAAAAAACTTTTTTTAGGAAGAATCATACAAGAATAGTCCTAAAAGATCATAAATTCCTACTAAAGATAATTCGTGTCTATTAAAATTTTAAAATAAGTTCTTATTAGATACTAGCTAACCAGACACGTTGGTTTGCAATATTCTATTCTATTCTACTTCTAGTGAATATTTTCATATTCAAAATATAATCTTTAGCCGTCACTGACTCGGCAGATGGGGGAGGAGTCTTGGAACACCCTCCAGATGCCAGGATAGCCGGAAGTGGCTGGATGCGGAAAGCGGAGGGTCGTATGTGGTGGAAGGTAGGCCTATTTTCAGAAGTTGATAATTACAGGCTGATGATGATGAATGCGAACTTAATAATATGATAGGGTTATGTTGTTCTAGAATGTACTGGTTGCCATTGCAAACTCTAACGTAAACCCCTTTCCACGTCATCTTTCTCAAAACGACGGAAACTTATTCGTAGGAGTTAGAAACTCACCCCCAGGAACAGTCGACGAGTGTCTGTTGGGAGAGGCGCACAAGATGGCCGCCGTTGTGCAGGAAGAGGGCGCCCTCTACCGCGCCCACCGTGCCGAACGACCAACAAGAGCCGCACACAGACTGGTCTGTAAAATCATTACTTGACCTTAATTATTCATTTAAAACTTTGTAGAGGTTCAGCCTAAGCTTCCAATCCAGATACATAATAATTATAAAAGAGAAAGTGTGTGGGTATGTTCCATATAGGCTCCGAAAAGGCTGTACCGATTTCAATGAAACTTTCAGGGAATCTACAGATTGACCTGGCGAGTAATCCTGTCCAGTTTGGTGACGATCGGAGCACTCCTCTTTTTGAACTGTAAAACAATCCATACGTCGTACATTGCTTTCTGACATCAACTTGAGTCGGAAATGTTTTTGTATAAATGATAAGAATGATATTGTATTTACTGATACATGGGTGTAGCCCGGCGAAGCGGGCTGGGTAGGCTAGTACATAATATGCAGTAGATAGTACATAATACGTCTGCGTTTCTCCTGGCGTCGCCATCCCTTAAGTGTTTGAACCCCCTTATTGTGATCACTTAGAGAGCGAATAGAGATTAAATTCCTATTAAAAAAGAAACTGGACGGGTACCTTTAACCGGTGTAACAGCGCCAAACAACCTCCAGTCGAACTCGGGTGGTACTTTTACGCTCATTTCTTCCAGCTCTGCCTCTCCGTAAGGGAAGGGAAGACCTATAAAGACGATAGATTTTAATTTATTACGAACAGATTACATTCACATTATAGCCGTATTGGATTAGAGGAGATGAAATTCATTCATTTCATCATTTTAGAGCGAATACCCATTGCTATAAATCGCCTTAATGAAATAATGAGTCATCATTGTGTCTTTTGTGCGTTACCTACAAATAATAATTATTTTATACCTTCTAAGCGAGTGATCTGGTGTTAAGTACCTGCAGTCCTGGGCGGTAAGGCGCACTAACTTAGTAAATGCCTATTCACTCTACTCTTGAAAATACCTACACTCTACTCTTGAAAATACCTACATTGTAATCGGTGGGAAAGACAGACTCGAGCAAACTATTCCCTTGCAGTACGAACAATGAAATTGGCAATACAGAAGGCAAGAGTCCATCTCCTCTCCTAATCTCTCCAGCTGGTGAGGGCTGCCTCGGACCGAAGTCAATGGAGACAGATCGTCTACTTAAGGGGCTCTAGTGACGATCCTTAGAGATGAGGGAAGGACAAGGAAGAAGAAATAACATGTTATAATAAAGACGCGTTTGTTTTTATTTAAATGTCAGTATGGATAGGAACAAATAATTTTGACTCCACTGTGAAAACACCTTTACCCCTCAGTTGCATTGATGACTATTTCGAATCGAATGTCACACGAATTTCTATGGCAATTCTTTTACCTGTACAGCTATAAAACTATGGAATAGTTTGCCGATTGAGATTAGGGAGGCTTCGTCAACTAACGTTTTTAAATCGCGTGTATCTGAATACTTTTTACACAAACAATAAAAAAATACAAACTGGTATATATATTGTCGTTTATATATTGCACGTGTATGTATATTATTATATTTATATAGAAGTATCTATTTATGTATATATAAATGTATATTTATTTATGTATATAATAGTTTGAAAACGCTATTTTTAGCGGCACTACCATTAGCCTGCTCTTAACCACTAAAGGTTAGCTGGAAGAAAATGCTAATTAGCATTAAGTTCGCCTTTGTACATATTCTTTGGTGCATCTTAGGATTGGTTCTTCTTAGGATTTATCTATATATCTCGTATCTATTTTCATAACGAAACTAATTATTTTCTTAAAGTCATATTGGACAATCTATTACAGTGGTACGAACGTGGTTCTCGTCACCCGACAAACGTGCCCAGTTCGAACTCACCCAGAGAGTTGGGTCCGCTGTGCCGCCTGCCCCGGAGCGCAGCCAGCTCGTCCTCAGTCCAATCGGCGAGATGGTTCACCGCCAGGCTGAATCCACGGCGCGCGCGATTGTTCGAGTGGATGTACCTGAATACATAGCATACATAAAGTAACTTGATACCGCTTATTATAATCTTTTTTAAAACACTTTCAAAAACAAAGAGGTTGTAAATTCTAGTTTTTTTTTTATATTTGTGTACTAGTAAAGTTACAGCTTTTATATCGTCGTTTAAATGGAAAAGTAACATTTTTCAAAATTTTCAGAGGATTGGATTATTACGACAAGGTGCCCACTGTTTGTGGTATTTTTACATGGAAAGACACTTTCTTGTGACATCTAGTGAGCTAACGTTTAATTTCTTAAAGTGTTTTCCACAATCATTTTTCTATTTAATCGACGATATGTCCCACTGCTGGGCACAGGCCTTCTCTGTAAAGAAAGTATAAGGGCATAGTCCGCCCCGCACACCTAGTGCGGATTGGCTTTGCATGTCCTAAAAAAATGTTCTAGGACATGCAGGTTTCTTCACGATGTATTCCTTCAGCGCCGAGCGCGTGGTAAATCAGCACATAAAATTGCAACAACAAATTTTATAATTTTATATTATTATTGGTGCCGGCACCGGGATTTATCTCGGGAATGGGATTTAACTTAGGAGGATTTAACTCGGGATGCTAGCGTACTATGCAACTTGAGGCGACCGCCCGGACATTGAGCTACGTTGGGTAAACGGAGTGGGTGATTTTTTAAGAGTGGGGATAGGAATATAAGCCATATTTATGGCTTATATTCCTTAAATCTAAATATTCCTAAATAGGAGTAAAAAATCGACTTCAAATCGAATCAAACGTAAAACCCGCGGACGCTCTATTTGTATTCCCGAACTATCGTAGAAAAAGAATTAATCAGAACCTAGCCAAACTTCATCAAACTACTCTTGAAGTACATCCTTTCCAATAAAAAATGAATAATCGAAATCGGTTGGCGTGATATTGAGTTATTTGTCCATTTGTCGCGCACATACTTGACGCAATTTTTTTTTTAAAAAAGAAAGCTAGCAATATTTCTTTTTTTTTCAGAAATATTACTAACAATCTTGTTAACCATTCCAACTAAGCTTAAGCTTGTGCTAGGAGATGGTTCACGGCAATAGTCCAATGGTGGATTCGAACCAACGACCTTACGATTCGCAGGCCGTACCCTAAACCATTAGGCTATTGACGCTTTGAATTTAAGACTTATTTATGGTTTTCTCATGGATGCCATTGTCAGAATTGGACCAAATTTATTGAAATCACCACACGGAAAGCATCAGCTTTCAAATAAAACAAAAATCATCAAAATCTATTCATCCATGTGAAAGTTATGAAAATAGAATAAAACATTCACTACTCCGTTTACCTGAGATTCTGTCTGAAGATATTCAAGCGCTTCACGTGCTCGATGCCACTCGCGTACTTCTTGTTGTGTTTCGTCTTGAACCTGGAAATAAACAAAAATACACTTGCTGGTATACAAACCATTGACGTGACAGGGGGTGGACACATCCCACAACAAGTAAAAGTAACTTTTGACGTGTCAACTGCTTATTAATTCATGTTAGCCTGGTGGCCTTCACAAAAACGTAGCGTTACGGTCGTGTCCCGCTGCGCTTGGGCCGATAGTAACCGATTCACGATCGATGTACTGCGTGTCTGAATGTGTGTGAGGGAGAGCGTGGCATGAGAGAGAGGGGGTAGCGCTAGAACAACTAAGATAAATAATAAAAAAAATTGTATATTCATTTAAATTTTGTATTACATGTATATTGTTAGACCGTGCCAAGTGCTCATTGTTCTAGGATTCGTTGTCATGAATTTAACGTGCGAGCGCCTTGCGAGACACCTGGGATTGTTTTTTGGTAAAATATGTCGCTGCTGAAAAAATATCCGAACAATAATGTGAGAAAAATACCAGAAAAACGAACTAATATAAATAGTTAACTTTTCTTTCACGTGGGAAACTGACTACGCATCCACCTTTGATGAACGGATTATGTCGGACGCGCACAAACTAAAACCCCGCGGGTGTTCCTCTCCGTTTTTTTTTAATTACGAACTACACAGATTGGCCAGAGAAGCTGGCCTTGTCTGCTTCACCGGATTGAGAGGTGGCATAGCTCTTAGGTCGCTTAGCCTGAACCTCTATTAGCTGGTAACTGGACACAAGGGTCCCCCCGCTATGGGGTAACCTATGTACCCTATAACCTATGACGGTTACTACGTTACTCGTAAGCATTCCGATCTGAGGGCGCCCGAGAAAGCCGAACCCCGACTCGGCTGGTTGCTATTTCACGGATAATCTAAGGGAAATTCAAAAGCTTAACTAACTTTGAGTGCCACTTCGGGAAGCGTTGGCGCTGGGAGAAGAAGTGGCCGAAGAAACTCCAGCAAAGCTCCTAACATCTAGGGGGTGGGGCCTACCCATAAAATAGCGGTAACGCGCGAGGATTAAATTCCTCTCGGTGTCTTTGGTGGAACTACGGGAACACTTTCACACACTACCGTAGTTCCAACGACCTCGTCGCAGCAGTAGAGCTGAATGGAAGAATGCATGTAGATGGATGTGTGTAATGTTGGAGTAATGACGTCACGGTCACCTTTCAAACTCGTTGTCGATGTGTGCGTCGTGCACGGGATGCACGAACTCCTTCATCGGGTTGAAGGTGGCGTAGTGACGGGATCCCGGGCCAGGGAACGAGTTGCATTGCATGTCTGTCAACAAAATTCTATATGTAAAATACAGCTACATTGAATATGCTAGTTCCCGAGTTCTATTCTAGAGGCGATGTAAAGGAAACATCGTGAGGAAACAAATTATTCCCTTATACTTCTGTTTACTTTTTCTATTCCCACCCCTTGGATGTGCTTCAGAAGCGGTGTCCTAACACTCTGTATATCTGTCTACCTAGTTTTAAATGATATAGAGGTTTTTTTATAAAAACCCAAACGAGCTCTTAGGCGACCGTCGCTAAATGTCTTTTTCAAAAAAAAATTTTTTTTGTTAATGGGGAGGAAATCTTCAAAAAGATACCCCGCCTTCTGGGAGGAAGGCGGCGGTTTGTGGGGTTTTTACCCACTAAAACCGCTTCGGTGCATAGTGAGGGGCTCTGGGATCTCCATTGGAACACACCGGAGCCCCTCTACACTGTGCTCAAGGAGAGCACTTCCCGGGGGGGAGTTTACTCCCTCCCCCCTGTGCCCTCGCAGTGCAAGGCGACACGAGCCAGCCGATGTCGCCTTTTTCCCGGGTTCACCTTGGCAGACAACAAAGGCCCCCACCCTTGTCGCCCAATGAACCCGAGGCCCCTTTTACGACAGGCAGGGGATACCGTAGTCTTATTCTTGAAAGCCCAGAACTACAGGGCTGTTTTAAAAAAAAAATACACATACCACTTTTATTTTATAATAACACCTCTGACTCCCGAATCATTTTAAGAGAGAACTAAGCTCCGCGATGTTCTGTATTAGACTGCCATGAATGAATGAATGAATGAATATTTAAAATGAATATGTAAAAACTGTACAAGTGCTGACTTGACAATGGAATAAAACAGCGTCCTTTGGTAAGGTCCTGACTGGACTTTGTGTCCATACTATTAAGGGTTATAACAGTGTATTTCGTTTTTCAGCGAATATGATATACTTACGACGATCGACTACAAACACCTCGGGGTCAATGTCCTCCACGTCGTAGTCCCGGTAGGTCAGGTAATAGTGGTCATAGTGGGACCCCAGGAGAGAGTTGAAGCCTTTCATCTCGTATCTGAAATAACAGATAAAATTACATCCGATTACTTAGTGATATTATACAATGCAAACACTCAGGACTGTTAAACTTTAGGAAGTCCTGGGCACCGCTGAAAATCAGTGCTGTCGTACCACATACTACATACTGAGTCGGTGTCCGATGTTGGAATCATATCCTATTTGTCTGTTACTTCCTTTAATTTTATTGTGTTTGTTCAGTTTTATTTTTTTGCTATATTTTGCGGTTGTAAATAACTCTAGCGCTGACCGTTAATGCGCAGAAGTTAAAAATAAGGTATCATAGTGAGCCTATCACACATCGCTCGCTGTTGGTGTACAGTCGCGTTCTAAGTTTTATCTTAATTGACTTTTGTTTTTTGCTCATGTCTTTGCTTTTAAACTTGACTGTAATAGTTTGTATCTGTAGTTTATTAATTTAATAGCGATCTTAAATAGGTAATATACCAATATAGTACAAACAAAAACACTTTATTTGTAATTTCTAGAAACAAAGTGCGATTGGCGAAATGAACAGTTGCGTGCGCGACTGTACACATGCGCTATTCTTTCCACGTTCAGCGCTACAGTTATTTGCCGCCAACTATATAATGTATTGCTTTGTGATTTGCTTGTTAAATAATTAGTGATTTGCCAGTTCTACTCATTGATAGATGGCGTTAAAATGGCACCATTGTATAACTGTACCTGACTGGAATGGGGACGAGTTCACCGCGAAGACTGTTCTTGTACTTAACCCACATGGTGTACTTGTTCACTTTGTCGCCGATGGTCTGGACCATGCGCCATTTTGAAGTGTCAGAGTCTTGCATCGTTTCTGTGCCTGCAGAAAAATCACCACACCAATTATCATTGTTTTTCTTTAATTGCTAAGCAAATTCTAGTCCACCAATCTCTTCGCCGTCGATCCCCACACAACCCCGCCTTCGGGAGTGGTATCTTGTTGAAGATTTCCCTCCCGTCAATCAAAGCAAAAGGTTCAGAACTGGGACGCTTCAACTCATAGTTCTAAAAGGGCTAAGAGCGGTAATAATAAGTTAAGTATCTTAATTAATTTAATATAAGTAAGTTATTTTGTTGTTGAAAGTTAAAAAATTAGGTTACATTTTGATACGAGATTTTAATACATCAATTCCGTAACCTTACCGACATATTTGAAGTCGGTCATATCGGGAAGTACCGACTGGATGTTGACGGTCTGATCCTCGGTGCCGTTGACCTGGAGACAGGTGTCTTGGTTCAGCTGCTTCTCCGTAGTCACCGGAGCTATCTGTAACAACACAGACAGTATTAAACTGGAATACTTTATAATAGTGACAACTAAGTAACTAACTACCAATCTTAGCAACGTCTAGCTAAATTGACTTTTTTCCTTATATACAGGGTATTAGGAGACCGCTTCCGAAAACGAAGACAGATGATAGTACTAATGACACCTTTGATGATGGAAAGGAAAAAAAATCGGTCCCGTTTAAAAAAAATCATATTTGTAGTTTTATTAGCATTATTTTCGCTCCATCATGTTAGTATAGCTAAATAAAATGATAGTTTCATAAAAAATACATTACTAAAAAAACAGCAATGAAACACAAAGTCAAAAACAGCTGATGCTCGGGTCAACGAACTCCGGGACGCGGAGGGGCTGCGGCGCGGTGCGGAGGGGACAATTTTTTATTTTAAAAAGATTCGATTCAATACACATGATGTTATACTGATATTAAATAGTGGTGTTAAGTTTATAAATTACTTGCCACTATAGTTACGGTACATTTTTTACAGCATGGTGTGACAAAGTCCGATAACTAATGTCGGAAAACCGACAAAAATTTAAAGAATAGTCATAACAAATATATATTTTTAGGTTTTAATTGTTCTTGTAGTCGCCAAAACTAGACTATTTGTTAAAGTACTTAAAAAGATCTTGATTTTTTCACAATTTTTAGTACAGTACTCATATAAAAAAATAAACGATTTGGATTTTTCTCATACCAATACCTGCTGTTAGCTGGCAACACATGACATCCAGCGATAGTTATGCATAATAACTACTTCCAATGATATCTTAGTGATTTACTTGAACCTTATTGTATCTTTAATTCATAATTAAGTTGATCGTCACATGAACTTGGTATTGTAAACAATAGTTTAACTTTATTAGTTCATAATCTGACTTCTAATTAATTATGTATAAAGATTGTGAGGACGTGCAGTTGTCACGGTATTCGTTATAAATATTTCTTTGTACAACGTTACGCTGTCTCAATAAAGCGAGTGTATTAGTTGTTGGACTATTTTATTCCACGAAACTTACAAATTATAACACTGCTTACCGTCGGATGTTGAATTTTCTTAAATACTAAACTTCAATGAAGCATCAATAGCCTAATGCTTTAGATGCTTTAGAGTGAATGCTTTAGAGTACGATCTGCGAATTGTTAGATCGTAGGTTCGAATTACGAGAGACCTTGTTATATTTATATATTGTTAGCCAATATTGTATAGTATTTATTTATTTATTTGTGTTGTGAAGTTAATGCCATCGCAGTTATAGGCGTAGACTGCAAGCAATTAATTGGCGAGTGACAATGTAAGATAAAAATAAAAAGAACACAAAAGTAAAAATAAAACTAAATTTGAAATTAAAAGTTAACTAATAAAAAAAAACTATTTGTAGATTAGTGATTTAGTTGATTGAGTATTTGTAGATTGTATAATATATGATATAGGATGAGTATTTATAAAAAGAATCCTATAATTGGCCTTTGTTTTATCTAAATAAATGCAATTCCTTCATTTAACTGTTGGTTTTGCAAATAAATAAATACACCATTTAAGGAAGTGGTAGTTTCTCTTCCCCATTATGAGACCTCACCTTGATGGAAGTACCATACTTGGGGTACACGGTGGGAGAGAGCTGATAGGTTTTAACCATCGTGCCATAGTAGTCGATGCGGGACTTGCCATTCCTGCCGTCCACCCTGTAACAGAGAATTGTGGTTAGAATGCCTTTTAGAGCCAGGAGAATAAGCAATATGTATAAGTAATCGTGCTATGGGCGATGCTTTTAGGGCTTCGCCTGAACCTATATGAATCTTCACGAAGCTTTTAGACCTCATGTGGCAAGAGATGACGCCATTCCGATATATTTTTATGTCCAATATGTGATATTTTTTTTTTATTCATCTCACAAAGTAGATGTTACAGGCTATATTTGCCTATAACAAATACAATGTGATCGTCAAAATATACATTCAAATACTAATGTCAATTCTAAATAACACAGTAATGTCAACTGTGATCTTGGTTATTAGCTCTAGGTGTCTTATTAGCTGTTTGCATAATATAGACTCGATTAGCTTAGATATATTCGGTACTATGGTTATCGGTCTATAGTTGTCCAATTTGTCCTGTTAGGAGCACACCTACAATGCTTAGCCAACAGAAAGTACGTTTAATGTAAAATATGCATTACTGCTGTGCCATAAAGTTCAAATTGACTCTACATATTATTTAGAAAAAACGTTTGTGTGGGAAATAGAAAAGGGCTATTTTTAAGTTTTTCCCGGCAGTTATTCTAATTTTTAAGCCTTCCCTAGACCTCCACGAACATTTTAAGACTATGTTAAGATAAATCCGTTCAGCCGTTCGGTTCATTATTGCTTGACCGTTTAACTGCTACTGCAAAGTCAATGTAACTTAATCTTTCCTCGAAGCGTCGTACAATAGCTATGTTTTAACAAACTCGACAGCGTCAGGAAATTCTACGTATGTAGGACGTTGGGTACATTGACCTGAACAAATTGATCCAATATTTTCCTTTGTTACCGGGAAATATAAGTGGAGATTAGCCTAGACGATGGAATTCGAATATACCATTAAATCAGGTGATGGAATTTTTGATGTAAAACTTGTGAATGCGATATGCGACGAAAAATGGTAGAAATAAGTTAGTGAAGATAGAAAGAGAGTTTCGAATATCCAAGACACGGGCCGGATTAAGAGATCACAAATTATTTTGAAATAAAATTACCATTTTTTAGTCGAGATTTTAATTAAACAATTTCTTGTAAATCCAAGTAATAGATTTTTATCTTCATTTAACAACCATAATATCAAAAAAAGCCTCGAGGCCTCTATTGTGTGAGCCCCTCTCTTGTGGAGGCCCCGAGGCAGTGGACCCGGATGCTACCCCCTAGATACGGAGGGCCTACTGTCTGTATCAGACTGTAGGAGCGAGAGAAAGCAGTGCGCGGGCACATTTTCTTTCTTTCTTGAACAATCCTGCATATACTATATTTTGTGTATATATAATACACACGTTCTTGACGATCCGGACGACGCGATTACCAATGCACAGGCTAGATCTTTACAAATCCACAGAGCGTCCATTCGCGACCGTCGGAGGTGACCCTTAGATGTTAGGAACGCTGCTGGAGTTTCTTTGGACACTTCTTCTCTCAACGCAAACGCATCCCGAAGTGGCACACAAAGTTAGTTTAGCTTTTGAATGTCCCTTAGATTATCCGTGAAATAGCAACCGAGCCGTGGGTCGGCCCTCTCAGGCGCCCTCGTATCGGAATGCTTAGTCCAAGCCGAGGTTACCCTTCACCGGGGACCCTTGTGTCGAGTTACTAGCAATAGAGGTTCAGGCTAAGCGACCTAAAAGCTTTTTTTTTTTTGTTTACGGGGAGGAAATCTTCAGAAAGATACCCCGCCTTCTGGGGGGAAGGCGGTGGTTATGTGGGGTTCTTACCCACTAAAACCTCCCCGGTGGCCCTTTCCTCGGTGCATGACGAGGGGCTCCGGGATCTCCAGTGGAACGCACCGGAGCCCCTCTGCACTGTGCTCAAGGAGAGCACGTCCCGGGGGGGGAGGTTACTCCCTCCCCCCCTGTGCCCTCGCAGCGCAAGGCGACACGGGCCAGCCGATGTCGCCTTCTTCCCGGGTCCACTTTGGTGGACGACTCCAGCCCCCACCCTTGTCGCCCAGTGAACCCGAGGCCCCTTTTAGTCGCCTTGTACGACAGGCAGGGGATACCGTAGTCTTATTCTTGAGAGCCCAGAACTACAGGGCTGCGGGCCGGTCTGCCACCGGCCCGCCTGCGCCATCTCCGAACGGGATCGGCCCTCTCCCGATCCCGTTCTGCGGTCTCCTTCTGGGTCATTACTGACTCGCAGAAGGAGACCAGCGCCTTCCATTTAGATCTCCCCGCCAGCGCTTCCAGGTCGCAGCAGGTCTTGCCCGATATGCTGGACCAGGATCCGCCGCTCCGCCTCCCACGCGGGGCACACGGCTAGCGTGTGCTGCGCGGAATCCCGGTCACAGCCACAATGGTGGCATTGCGCGGTCGGTTCGCGCCCTATCCTGTTCAGGTACTCACCGAAGCACCCGTGCCCGGTGAGTACCTGTGTCAGGCGGTAGGTGACGTGCGCGTCATTCCTTCTACGTAGCCAGGCTTCGAAGTTCGGCAGGAAGGCACAGACGATGCGTTGGCGCGAGCAACGACGCTCCGAGAGCCGCTCGCGCCAAACCTCTATCGCCCGCCTGTGCTCCTGCCGACGCACCTCTCCCGCATCCAGGGGCGGCCCGGCCCCGCCGTCGACGGCCCGGACGCGCGTGTACACACGCGTCCAGCTCCGCCAAAATGTCGAGCGGCGGGAACCGAGCCAGGATAGTGGCCGCCTCATATGATACCGTACGGTATCCTCGTGCGATCCGAATGGCCATCTTGCGCTGCAGGCTAAGGAGCTTAGCTCTGCAGCGCCGGACGCCCGTGAAGCGGTTACACCACACGGGCGCCCCGTAGAGGGCCATGGATCGCACGAGACCTCCGTAGAGGCGGCGGACTCCCTCCCTGGGGCCCCCAAGATTAGGCAGCAGTCTATGCAGAGCACCCACTGCCTTATCGATCTTGGGGACCAAACGGTCGAAGTGCACTTCGAAGCCCCAGCGACTGTCCAGGGTGAGGCCGAGATATTTCATCTCCGACCCCACCCGGACCTGCACGTCACCTACGCGAACCGACCGGCTGGGCGGTTCCTTAGCTCTTGGGAGCTTGTGGAACCATAGCGCCTCAGTCTTGTGAGGCGCTACCCGTAGACCCAGCTCGTGGATTTTGTCCACGACGCATGCCACCCCAAGCTCGGCGAGCCGGATGGTGCTATCGAAATCCTCCCCGTCGGACATGACTAGCGTGTCGTCTGCATAGCAGACGACACTCACGCCGGCGGGGAGACCGACCCTAAGGACCGCGTCATATGCGAGGTTCCATAGCAGGGGCCCCAACACAGACCCCTGCGGAACCCCGCAATTCACCTCCCTCCGATGGAACTCGTCCCGACCCATGTACTGGATGCACCTGCCATGCAGGTACGCCCCGACGATGCGCTGCAGGTAGGGGAGGCACGTGGTGAAACACCAATGCCTCCTAATCGCTCCCCAGGGCAGCGTGTTAAATGCGTTGACTACGTCAAGATTGACGGCCAACGCCACGCCACCCCGGGTCACTACCTGCCCCGACCGTTGACGGACCCGGAGGATCGCGTCAACGGTCGACCGCGCCTGCCGGAAGCCATATTGGCATTCCGACAGGTCGGGGCCTACCTGCCGCAGGTGCGAGTTGAGGCGGGCGGCAATTATTCTTTCGAATAATTTGCCCGCCTCATCCAGCAGACATATGGGTCGGTACGCGGAGGGAGACTCCGCGGTCCTACCGTCCTTCTTGATCAGCACCATCCTAGCCTCCTTCCAGCCCGAAGGGAAGACTCCGACTTCTAGACAGCTGGTGAACAGCCGTCTAAGTCTCCCCCTCAGGCCGGCGGCGAGAGCCAGCACCCAAGCCCTTCCGGGAATCCCGTCTGGGCCGGGTGCTGTATTGCGGGCCCTGAGGCGCCCCGTGGCTCGATCCAACTCCTCGGCGGTCACCCCCAGCTCGTCGGACCAGATGGTACGGTCCGACGGCATCGCTGGGGGTGCAGGGCTGGGTCCCTGGATCCTTGGGAAGAGTGTGTCTACCACACTCTCCACGAATGTAGGATCCAGGGTTTCCGTCACCGGAGGGACCCAAGGTCTGAGCTTGCCCAGTACAATCTTGTACGGGCGCCCCCATGGGTCCCTCTCCAGCCCCTCGAGGAGTTCGCTCCAGGATCGAGCCTTCGCTTCCTTGATCGCGCTTTGGAGCGCGATCGTGGCGCCTCTATACCCCGCATAAGCTCTCGCCGTTTCGTCGGCTGTGGCTCGCCTTCTTCTACGGGCTCTGGTGTACCGGCGTCGGGCCCGGGAGCAGTCCTCGCAAAGCTGCTCTATCGCCTCCGACCACCAGTACACCGCCCGGAGCTTGGGGACCCGGCCTGGCATCGCGACGTCGCAAATCGACGTCATTGTGCTCCGGAACCAGGTCGCTTCTTGTTCGGGATCGGGCAAGACCCTTCTGTCCATGCCGCGACGATGGCAGCGGCCTCGAGCATATCAGCATCGAGCCGCTTGAGGGACCATCGCCGCGGTCGGCTGCTACCGTGCCGGCGGGCAGCACCTGCGGGAGGACGGAGGGCCACATCAAACATGATGTGGATGTGGTCGGATAGTGTGACCACCTCCTCCGCCACCCTCCATCCCGACACCATGCGTACGGCAGAGGAAGTCGCCCACGACAAGTCGACGACCGACTCCCCTGCCAACGCACGGAGGTGCTGACGGACCCCGGTTTAGAAGCCGGAGGTCCAGTCCCGCCGCCCACTCTTGCACGGTCTCTCCCGCGCGCTGTCCAGGGCACACCCCACGCTCTGGGTGAGCGTTGAAGTCACCAGGACAAGCACTGGACGCGGCGAGCATCTGCGAACGCAGTCGCCCACCGCATCCATGTACGCCTCGTAAGCGGCGAGGGTACAGTTGGGAGAGACGTAGCAGCCCACAACTGCCAGGGGACCCCATTGCACCGCAATGTAGCCCTGTCCCTTAACGAGTAAGGAACAGGGCGGGTCCCTGTAAATGGCGACAGAGCCTCCGTCGTCACCGAACCAGCGAGGATGGTCCGGGACTCGGTAAGGCTCTGCCACCACGGCCAGAGACACTGACCACTGCGCGAGGGTCTGCATCAGCAGGTCCTGCGACCCTCGGCAGTGGTTCAGGTTGCCCTGGAGGATCCTCACCTTCACACCGAAGGTGAGGCCTCCATGGCCTCCGGCGCACTGGGTGTGGCCTTGGGAGGAGCCTGCCTACTCCCCCTCCCTTTCTTCCCTCTCTTTGGTGCGCAGCCCTTGGTCCCCAGCCGATGGTTGGCCGGGCGACCAAGGTCCGCGCACAGCGGGCACTTCAGCGCGGCTGCCGTGCACTGCCGGGCCTTATGGCCTGGCTCGCCGCAAGCGTAGCACCGCGTGCTTCGGTCCTGTTCGCAGGTGCACGTGCTGCGCACGTGTCCCTGCTCCAGGCACCGGAAGCACTGCAGTGGTCTCGCGGCGAGCACCACCAGCCTCGCGGCCGTCCACCCGATGCGAATGCGATTCGCTGTCGCCAGCTTACGCACCGCACCGAGCGGACACCGCACCCACAGCGACCCCAGACGCAAAGGTGAGCGATGTATCTCGCCCACCTTCACGTCTGAGGCCTGGCAGCCACCCTGCTCGGCCACCGCTGCGACCACCTCAGCTGGAGTGATGGACTCGTCTAAGTCCATCACTCTCAGCTCGCCGGTCTTCACTGGACGTGCAATATGCACGTCCAGGTCGACCAGCCGCTCCCTCATTGTGGCCGCCAGCGTATCAGCCTTGGCCGCGCAGTCAGCGCCCGCTACTTCGAGGATTAGGGCCCCAGTGACGGCCCTCCTCGTGCGGACGGTCTCTATGCCGCAGTCTGCCAGTTTGATCCGCTGTTTAGCGGCTGACATGACTGCGGCATAGGACGCGTCACTGTGCTCCGGCACGGTGACCGTTATGGCCGCCGTGCTCGGAAGCCTTGCCGGCTTCGCCGCCTTGGGCTTTGGCTTCGCCGCTGCCTTCGGGGGGGCCGCCTTCTTAGGCTGGGGCTTCGGTGCTGGGGCCGCCTTTTTGGCGGCCTTGCCCGCAGCCCTCTTCGCCTTCCGGCCGACGACCACGGCCCAGGTCTCTCCTACGGGAGACGGCTGGGCCTCTGCCTGTTGCGCCAAAGGCGCCCTGGCCTTCGGCTGCGGTCGTCGGGCCGGTGGCGCTTGAGCGGCCCCCTCCCTGCCAGCAGCCGCTGGTGCGGGCGCCATATACTCGGAGAGTTTCCGGTCGATTAGAGCGCTGATGCGCTCCATCAACCGGCTCTCCGATGACGCCCTCTCCACCAGCGCTGGCGGCAGCGGCTTTTTGAAGACCGCTGGCTTGGCACCAGCGGCCTTACTCGGCCCCGCTTCCTGGGACCCACTGGGACCCGCAGCCCGGCTCGGGCCCGCGACTGGCGGAGGGTGAGACGCCTCGCGATTTCGCAAGGCGCTCAACTCTTGCGTCAGCCGCTCCACCCTCGCCGTCAGGTCGGAGGCTGCGAACGCAGCTGCGCGTTTTCACGCTGCAGCGCGTCCGCAGCCGGAGGCTGCGACACCCTCCGAGCTAGCTCAGAGCTCGCCGCCTCCGCCTCAAGGGCCGCCACGCGCAAATACTGCACGTACGTGCCCTGAGGTTCTGCGACCTGTCCGAGATCTTTCGACGGCCAACATGGAGGCCCTGATGCGACTGCACAGGTCCTCCGTTGGCCACCAGCTCTCCCTAGCTAGGTCTTGGGACCTAGGGAGATGGGCTTTCGACCTCCGATTAGCTGGGGCCACCGTCGGGTCCCAGATTTCCGCCTCGTCGTCCTCCTCAGCAGAGGCAGGCGGCGGGAGTTTTGCTTCCTCCGTTTTTGGCCGCCCGGAGGTCGAAGACCTTACCGAGGCGACCGACATAACGGAGGAGTCTGACTCCCCCCCGCTTTCCCTCCGTGTCGCGACTGAGCGCGCAGCAAAACGGCCGGTTCTGGGGTCGCGCTGCGACACCCCAGCTCCGGCTCCCTCCGCTACGCCGGTTCTGGGGTCGCTCTGCGACACCCCAAGACCGGCTCCCTCGACTCCGCCCTCACGGGCCTCCTCTCTCCTGACTCCCTCACTTTGATTAATGTAAGAATCCATATAAAGTCCCACGAGAATGGAGGAAATAAATGTCCACCGGGGCAGAGACTCCTGTACCCACGGTAAGCCTTGGTATACCTCTCGGTATACCTACACACGGGTGTCGGCAGGTGCCCGCGGTCATTACAGTAGCGGTTGACAAGCCCCTCAACCATGCATCCCGTCGCGCTGTTTTCACCGCTTAGGATTGGGGAGTTTTTATAGAGGTACTCTCCTCGCGGCCCGGCCAATTAAGGCAAGACCCCCGCTCCGGGCAGAGCCGCTAGACATGATCAACGACACTCCACCCGGTTTACGGTCTTTGGGCGGGGGCAGTGTGACTGGGTAGTCACACCACCTGCCCGGTGACAGGGTTAGTGAACACCGGGCCCGCCCTCCGTCCCTCTGGCGCGCCCTCTGCTAATCAGAGGGACGCCCAGAAAAACCCTCGATAAGGCCGAAGCCTACCGGCACTTGTTGCTCGTTTAGCACTACCCGGGGGGCACGTGTAGGGTGTCATGGTTCAAGTATCTCCTACGGACGCGAGCAACTCCACCCCCAGCGACCTAAGAGCTATGCCAACTCTCAATCCGGTGAAGTAGGAGACCGGCTTCTCTGGCCAATCTGTGTATTTCGTCATTAAAAAAAATTATACATACAGGCAGATAACTGAAGAAATAAAAATAAACTTAAGAAGAAACTCTACAGTCCTTTGTGAGCCTTAACTTAGCCAAGCAACTTTCTCCACTAACGACTATCTGGCCAGTTCTCCAGTTAACAATGCCTATTTCTTTGGTGTCTCGATACACACCGTCTAACCAAGGGGGCTCTGGTCATTTGTTTTAGAACAATTAAATAAATAGTTTTTAATAGCGGGTAACACCGCGGGGCGTAGCCAGTCGTCAATAAAAAAAAAGTAAAAGTAAATGCAAACAAACTAATCAGTCAAGAATACGTAAAGGCCAACGATCAGTTATTATTATTGACTTGGTATAGCCAATGTAAAACGATGAACGGCAGAACAGGCTATCGCGTCGCACCCGAGATAAACTGCGATTTGTGTAAACAATGTTACGATAGATTTAACAAATATTGTCAATAATTGTCCAAGTTTACTTAGAGTTTAATCATTCAATTGTTTACACTTTAAAGGGGACATCTTAACACAACATTATTATAGACCCCTGATCCCCGGGGACTCGACGCTTGTGCCGAATTCTTAGCAATAGAGGTTCAGGCTAAGCGACCTAAGGGCTATTCCATGAAGCAGTAAAAAGCTTCTGTGTCTAATCTGTGTAGTTCGTTATAAAAAATGGCACCTTCGATCCTACTTCCTTACCTTTCTCAAACCGTACCCTTAATCATTAGGCCATTTAATTTTTAATGAATGTTAAGTCGGTTTTTATTTTTACTCGTAAATATAATTATTTATTATCGAGAAAACCTACATGTCTTAGAAAAATTTTCTGAAGTCTGCCAATCTGTACCAGGTGTGCGTGGCGGACTATATCCTTATACACTCTTTAAGGAGAAGGCCTATGACCAACAGTGGGACTTACAAGACTGTAACTTTATATCAATATGTAAAATTTATTATTTCTTCAATGAACATATTAATTGTTGTGCAATAAAGTATATTCATTCATTCATATTTCAATGGAAGTTCTATGCCCAATGCTGGCAATTATATTACATTTATAAATCATCTTTAACTTAAAATAACTAAATGCTTTAATGTATTGTGTTGCCTGATGTAAAATCTCAGTATATAGAGATGAACATAAATGGTGGAAGGCATTGGAGGAGACCTGTCTAGTAGTGACTTAAAATGGCCTTAATTATAACTACTTCATAGAATTAATTTGTATAATCCACAAGTATGCATATAGCCCTCTAGTTCTGGGCTCTCAAGAATAAGACTACAGTATCCCCTGCCTGTCGTAGAAGGCAACTAAAAGGGGCCTCGGGTTCACTGGGCGACAAGGGTGGGGGCCTCTGTCGCCCGCCAAGGTGGACCCAGGAAGAAGGCGACATCGACTGGCCAGTGTCGCCTTGCACCGTAAGGGCACAGGGGGGGAAGGAGTAACCTCCCCCCGGCATGTGCTCTACTAGAGCACGGTGCAGAGGGGCTCTGGTGCATTCCACTGAAGATCCCGGAGCCCCTCGTAATGCACCGAGGAAGGGCCACCGGGGAGGTTTTAGTGGGTCAAACCCCACATAACCGTCGCTTTCCCCCCAGAACGCGGGGTATCTTTTTGAAGATTTCCTCCCCGTTAACAAAAAAAAAAATTATGCAATATATTCATTTGGATGTGTCACACATAAATAACAAAGAAACATTAATTAGAGCAAGATGTCACATAACACCTGAGTAAGCATGTTGCAAAAAAAATGTTGTATTAAGAATTATTTAAATAGTAACTGACTCATCATTATACCAAGCATTGACAAATTGCATTACATAAATGTTAATACCTAACAAAAATACAATAAGTTCATGTAGGTAAGTTTATATATTTCTCTTCCTTTAATCTCTTAACTCTAGCAGGTACCATAAATGACAAACAAATTTTGACAATTGTTAGCTAGCAACACATGCCACCCAGCGTATTGCTATGTATAATAACTACTTCCAATAACATCTTAGTGATTTACCTGAACCTTATTGTATCTTTAATTCATAATTTAAAAATTTATTTGATTGTCACATTAACATGGCATTGTAAACAATAATTTAACTTTATTACTTCGTTATCTGACTTCTAATTAATTTTGTATAAGATTATGAGGACATAGTGTATAGATTATATGATATATACAGAAAGTAAAATATATACATGATTGTTCAAGAGAGAAAGATAATGTGCTTGTGCTGGCCTGCAGAGTCTTAGATATCTGAGAAACTGGCTTTGAGAAAAGAAAATTTGCTCTCTCTTTTCCTCCTGATTAGTAACTCTCTCTATCTTCACTAACTTATATCTCCCTCTCAACATCCCTTCACCTCGCCAGATCACATGTTTCATAACACATTCACCAGCTTACTCCCCAAGTATGCTTAAAGAAGTTTTAGTTCAAAAATTATATACAATTAATGTCTTACCAAGCATAGAATGGCTCATGTAGTTCAGCATAAGGGATGACCAGAAGACCCTTCACAGTGTACACATCATTCCACCGTGGTGGAGTTTCTGAAACAAAATAATTAATTAGTTATTGACTGAGGATGAGCCTTAACAGGGCACAAATATTAATGATAGACTCGATTGATTGTTTTTGTTTATGGCGTTTTCATGTAGATTTCGCCAATGTCGAAGTGTGTACATTAAACTGCTGTAAAAAGCGGGCTTCATGACGGACAAGGATTTTGTTATTTATAAAATAAATAGGTATGCAATTTTTTTCTACCTAACTTGTACATACAAAGTTACCACTTTATATTTTCAAAAGACTTCAAAAATGCAGTGGTTTCTCAAGTCGTCTATATATATATATATTGTTTGTACTGGGACTGTACATAACTTTGGACTGGGTGAACCGATTTTAATGATTCTTCTTTCATTTGAAAGCACATCACATTTTAAATGGTTAAAAGGATTATGAAATTGTGAAAATGGCTCCAGCGGTGATCCTACCTGTAAGAAAGGTATAGAATATAAACTGTAATTTATTTTTAAATATAAATATCCTAGAAGATGGCATTTTATGAACATCTAGCTGTCTTGAAGCTTTATAATCTATAAAAACGGGAATATTAATTCGACTATGTTAATCTAAACTATTGTTTAGATTCCTATATAATTAGTATTCCTATACCTATACCATCCTAAACACAGCCTTGTGTTTTAACAATAATTTTTTTTAAGTGGAATTTTTTATAAGAGGATAAAACTAAATGGAAATTTTAATATGAAAAACGACGATAATATGCACTTGTAACAAACAAAAGCAAAATCAAAATTATTATCGACTCTTGGAAGTATTCAAAACCTGCCGGTTAGCCAACTATATAACTACAATAAAATTTGTCAAAAGTCGATCTAAATTATGTAGTATTAGGCAGAAATAAATAGCCGAACAGGAAAATATATGAATGTATGTATTACGTTGCTTCATCTTATTAGAAAAAATAAAATGAACTAGGCTACCGGTATGGTATATATTCATTATACCATATAGGTATTACAAAATACACTAAATTAACAGATAAATGGTAGAAAAAAACTTACGTTTATCCACATAACCGAGAGCTGAGCCTATAAAGAGGCACAAGAGCAATTTGAAAAACATTCTTCAAGTGCGACCGTCTTTGCCGCCCGCCCTATATAGAATGAAAATGAAGATAAATAATTTTAATTAATCTAAACCGTTCAAGAAATGCTATGTCAGTACAAAACAAAAGCATTCAGAGCACTTACTAGTTAATGACTTTCTTGAAATTGTACATATAGTTATTTTAATAATGTTAAAGTATTTTAAGTAGGACTGATTTCATACTTTCAAAAGAAATTATTTTTGTTTTTATCCTATGGAATTCAGTATGTTCAAAGCACTCTGTGATGGCATTCTATTCATTCTATTGTCTGACAAGTACGTTAAAATCTTGATTAATTGTCAAACGATTCAATCTTCTAAAAAATATTTTTAAATAAAATACGATCCAAATTTGTATTTCATGTATATGACCCTTTAAAAATGTACTTTTACTAAAAAAATACTTTATTAAATTGTCAGTAAATACTATATTATAGTTAAATTAGTAATGCGCAGTCGTCTAGTACTTTATCTAGTTATTACTTTTCAATTTTTCTTTAAAAATAATTTAACAAATCTAGATTACTAAGCAAGTGTTAGACCATGACGATTCTGATCTTTGTATATCTAACATTTGAAACCGTAACCCATTGATTGATACATGCTAATGCAATAAAAATAAGGAAATGGATAAATTCCACCGTATCATGACGACTTAAATTTTAAAATAAACTGTATAAATAGAGTGAGCAAAATATTATATTCTTTACGTTTGTAATAAAAAAAATGTATAAACGAAGTTTTCTCATACAAAATTGTTACGAAATTGTCATTCGTTGTTTATGATCATAGGAGATTGCGAGAAAAGGGCGAGGCACGCGCGTTCATCTTTACGATCAAGAACAATGAAGACATGGCTTCGGCCTTTAAAACTACCAAAATTCCCTATTCAAGACATGGCTGTATGGACTAGAGTCTATTGCCTTTCCCATTAGAGATAAATTAAAATCATCATGATCATAGATAAAAAATAATATTTTCTGAATATAATAATGTCATGTTTTTATTACTATTTGTTTTCGTTATCCATTTCTTGGGTTTTGGTGTAACTTAATATTTTTAAAAGATACCTAGAACGATTTTAACTACGTTTAATACTACGTTTTGACAAATAATTAATTTTGAGGTGCATTAAACAATTATTAAATTAAACCTCAATAACTTTGACAAAATGGGTATGATAGTATCAGACATAAACATAACCAAGGAAATTAATTAACGTTCTATTATATATAGTTGTAGTAAATTGAAATGTCCAATGAACGTAAAGATTTGAAAATGCATAAAAAGCAAATATCCTTTGGCAAAATTAGTTTTAAGATGAACAAATCCGAAAAACCTGAGGATTCGCCGACATCGGGATTCGGCACTTTTGGACGAACACCTATTCAAGAGCAAAAGGAAATAGAAGAAATAGCCGACGATCTGGAAAGCCAACATGTACACAAAGTTATGGGCATCAAAAACTTTGGAAAGAAAGCGAAAAACTTTAATGTAGACGAAATGTTGGAGCAAGCTAGGAAAACGGCACAGGAAGTTACAAAAAATAAGGTAGAAGAAGAAAAACATAAAATTTCCATATTAAACAATTCTAAGAGTGAACAGGACAGTAATTATGAACCTATAGTACCATCTCGGCTAACGCAAGATGAAAATAATGAACTTATTGGTCCACCAATACCGAAGGAAATGTTACAAGGGAATACTAAGAGTAGCATTGCTCGAAATGTGAGTGAATCGGACACTGATGAAGACAGTTATGATGAATTAAGTGGTTCTGATGATGAAGAATTAACCTTGGAGAAAAAGATACCAAACTCTCATGAGGTATGATATAAACTCTATGCTTTTTCTCAAGATAGTGGCAACTGTTATTGAAAGTACATACTGCACATTTAAAAAATAACTGTTTTCTAGGCAATTTAGCATTTATAGTCTTAGTACCTCTGTGTGTTCCCCTTCATAGCATGGTAGCAACCAGAGTTAAGTCTTGTGTCCGCACTAATCAAATTGTGAATTACAATTTTAAAAGATGATTGATCACATAGCTTGTTTTGAATAAAAAACAACAATTGACAGTGCAGTGTTTTTTTTTTATGCCTGTAAACTAGCGCTTGACCATATAATCCCACCTGGTGTTAACTGTTGATATAGTCGAAAGATGGTACGCGCTAGTTTAGTAAGTGCCTATTCACTCTACTCTTGAAGGCTCCCACGTCGTACTTGGACGGAAAGACTGACGCCGGCAACTTATTCCACTCCTTTGCGGTACGCACGATGAACGATGACTCAAATCGCTTTGTTCGGGCGCGCGGAACATCAACTATAAAAGGGTGGAGACACGCCGAGTGTCTATATGTCCGAAGGTAGAATGGGGATGGGGGAATTAACTCGTGTAATTCCTGTGCACACTCTCCAAAATGTAATCTGTAAAACACTGAAAGGCTGGCCACCTTGCACCTGTGCTCAAGACTATCTGTCTATCTGTATTAGGGCCATTTGGCAGACTTATTAAATACTTGACTAAATTTTTTCTTTATTTAGATATACAGTGTAACATAGCATATATTATATAATGTAATATACTACATAATGTAATATATTAGGGTCAACCTTTATAACTTTACCTCTAGCATACAACTTCTAACCGCTGTCTTGATGGATATCATAGTGGTGTTTGAAAATCACCAATGTCATATCCTTTTGACAACACATACTGAGACAGATGTTGCCATCATGTCCTATTTGTCCATTCCTTCCTTTAATTGTATGTTGTTTTCAATGTCTGTCTTATTATATATATTTTGTCTGTAATGTGTTTGTATATTATGATGCCAATAAATAAAATGTCTATGTCTATATTTATTTTACTGGTTACTGTATAAATGATAAAAAGAGATAAATTTATATCCTAACATTTTTAGGTGGAAATGCTTCATGGAACTAAAGCTGTTGTAGCATTAGCCGTGGATCCATCAGGAGCACGATTAGCAACTGGATCTGTTGACTATGATGTTTCCTTCTGGGACTTTGCTGGTAAATTGATATTTTCACACACATTGAGTTATGGAGGAATAGATATAGAACATTGTGAAGCACGGTTACTTTGCTGATGCCAAATACACAGAACTTCCATTGAACCGACATACTAAATAGAGTTGGATCCTCGGCCAGTCAAATAGTAGAAATGTTAGGACTATTAGGCTGTCACGAAAATAAATAAATCAATAATACTACATTCTCTAATAGCACATCAACAGTATAGTGACAATGTGGGCTTCTGCTGTTGCACAATTTTAGTGAATTAAGTACACTGGAGTTATTTGCTATGGAAGTGAGTAATAATGTCAATAGAAGATATAAAAAAAATCCTTGTTTTTTACTTGGGGAAATGTCTAACGCATACGCGCTCTCCAGGGGAAGGGCGACTTACGTTAAGTTTGTCCCAACTAATATCCCAAGGTTCACCATCGTTGTATTTCAGTGGGTAGTCGAAGATGTCCTAAATTAAGTTATTGTTGTATGAAAAACATGATCACTGATCATGGTTTTTGATAGAGCAATTATAATTAAAATTCTATCATCCTTGTTCTTTAGGTATGGACTCGTCAATGCGATCATTCCGAACTCTGCAACCCTGTGAAAATCATCCAATTAAGGCACTACAATATTCCGCCACTGGGGATTCCATTTTGGTTGTGAGTGGCGCTGCACAAGCTAAAGTGTTAGACAGGGATGGATTTGAGGTGCTCGAGTGTGTGAAGGGTGACCAGTATATCACAGATATGGCAAAGTAAGATTTATTTAATATATTGCTTTTTATTTTATTAATAATTTTATGATCTTTCTCTTTCATCTCAATCATTCCCCAAAACTCAAATGTTTCCAAAAGTTCCGATAAACGGCTCCCAGTAGAGCGCGCTCAGTGCTGACTCACTGTTCGATAACTTCGATGTTCAGCCACTTCCAATCTTTTGTCTATTGTTATTCAATGGGGCCAAAGTTTCTCATTAAACCAGGTGAGCTTATAGAGGATCGAAGGTGGGTCATTATGATCTTTATATAGCTATCAAATCAATTGTTAGTTTTTTTCTATTTATTTTCTGTGTGTATCTCATAATTCTGTCATTTATAAATCAATTATAAAAAATCTTTCATCATTAGAAAGAGGATATTTTCACCAAGGCCCCATTTTTATTTTTAAATTTAATATAAGACATTTAGTTTTATTTCCTAAGATATACCGGAACACTCCTGAAAATCGATTAGAATTTAAATCAGTATTAGCTTTTGTGAAAGAAATTATCCTCCCTCCCCAGGCGTTATACCATTCTCCACGTCGCCGTAACCTTAATAATATTTCTAATTCAATTTGTGTATTTACTTCTCAATCAATGTAATAATTAAATTTTCAGAACTAAAGGTCACACCGCATCATTGAACAGCGGTTGTTGGCATCCGCATATACGCGAGGAGTTCATGACGTGCTCTCAAGATGGTACCCTCCGTCTATGGCTGACAGAGAACCCGAAACAGCACAAGGCTGTCATAAAACCACGTCAGCAAGGCGGTCTCAAAACCAATCCCACAGCCTGCATCTTCTCCAAAGATGGCAACACAGTCGCCTGCGCATGCTACGACGGTTCCATACAAATGTGGGACCACAGACGTAACTTTGTGAACACCACTGCATTACTCAGAGACGCTCACCAGAAACAATCTGAAATATCAAGTATTGCATATTCATACCTCGGCAGCCAGCTAGCAAGTCGGGGGAACGATGATACATTAAAACTGTGGGACTTGCGAAGCTTCAAGAAACCTCTCCACGTCTTCTCCGGTCTATTCTCCAGATATGATCAGACTGACTGTGGTTTCAGCCCCGATGACACATTAATCTTCACTGGGGAATCACTAGAAAGGAACCAGGATGTTGGACGTCTGTTGTTTTTTGATACAAAAACATTTAAATCAGCGGCAAATATAGAAATTTGCAAATCACATGTGATAAAAGCTGTATGGCACGCTAAACTTAACCAGATATTTGTCGGATGTGGCAATGGAGTTATCAAGTGCTATTATGACCATAAGAGAAGTTTAAGAGGTGCAAAGCTATGCATGGTGAAAACACACAGGAAGAAGCATTCCGTTGAGATCATGAGCACTCAGCAAATCATCACACCGCACGCTCTGCCTCTATTCAGACAAGAGAAGTTGAGAACTAGCAAGAAGAGATTGGAGAAGGATAGATTAGACCCTGTCAAGTCCAGAAGACCGGATCTGCCTATAACATCGGGCCAAGGTGGACGAGTAGCGGCCTCTGGCAGTACGCTGAGCTCGTTCGTAATCAGAAACCTTGGATTAAGTAAAAGGGTAGATGATGAACAGGATCCAAGAGAGGCTATACTTAAATATGCTAAGGAGGCTGAAGAGAATCCGTTTTGGGTTGCACCAGCTTACAAGAAGACCCAGCCGAAGCCAATATTTCAGAACGAAGGAGAAGATGGGCCCGCGGATGCTAAGAAACAGAAGACCTCGTAAATTTGTGACCTGTGACATATATACTTTTGCAACTTATAAATTATTTCAGAACCAAATGCTGTTGCATTACAACATAAGATAAAGTAAAGAAAAATGACTACTTCTATTAACACAACATTGTCACTTTGTTTTTTCTGTCTGTCTGTGAGTATTTGTTACTTAGTGCGGCCATCCCTTCAAAGACAGTATCTCCATTTAACATGTGTTGAACATTGTGTTGTGATGAACGTGCTTAGAAGTCTGAGAGAGATAATTACATGGCTTATGACCAGGAAAACACCTTTATTGTGCAAATGTAAAATACTAGATATTATATATTTATATTAGGTTGGTTAGCAACACTAAATATTTCACTTAAAAATTAATTCTCAAATTAGGCATTCAGTTAGTTTGATTCATTCTAAACTCTAACGTTTTTTAACGAAATGTGTAACAGTGAGTGATGGGTTGAAATCATAGACCTAATTAAGTCCTAATTGTGACCAAGTTACACCATCTTTTTCAAAAACTAAAAAATATATATCAGGCATAACTCTCTAAAGAGATTTTATTCCGGCATGTAGTATATAACGCGGAATTTTTGTTCATATAACAAAGGCAAACTAGTGTTGTACAGATGTGATGTACTTTCGGTGTTTAACAGATTACATTTTGAAGAGTGTGCATAGGAATTGCATGAGTTAATTTCCCCATCCTACCTTCGGACGTTTATACATTCAGAGAGTCTCCCTTTTGTAGTCGATCCTAACGAAACTATTTGAGTCATCGTTCATCGTGCGTACAGCAATGGAGTAGAACAAGTTGCCGGCGTCAGTCTTTCCATCCAATTACGTGAGACCCTTCAATAGTAGAGTGAATAGGCTCTTAACTACCATGTACCATCTTTCGACTATAACACCACTTAACATCAGGTGGGAATCGTGGTCAAGCGCTAGTTTATATTCCATAAAATTGCCCATGACTTTGGAAAAAAGGTGATGACTGCCGTTATTAAACAAATATTTTCAACGAGTAAAAACGTAAGACCAATTTCATATTTCTAAAAAATATATTTGCAGTTGAAATGCAAACGATCTCTTGTACTTCCGAAGTATCATAGTTATATATATTACGTCACGGTACATAAGAGTAGTATAAGTCACCACCGCTGTAATAAGCTTTTTACAACAGACTTCAAAAAGGAGTTGGTTCTCAATTTGTCTATGCTTTTTATTGTTTGTTACCTCAAACTTTCAACTACGTGAACTGGACTTGTTTGAAAGCTGGTGCTTTCCATTTTATTGCAAATGATGCACTTCAAAAGTTTGGTTAAGTTCTGATTAATTCTATTTCGTAAAATTCCTATTGGATTTGAAGTCGTTGTTCGTTTTTACTCGTAAATAAACTTGTACAATGTTACCAACATATATAATGTCTACTAAAATATTTTCTTAAAAAAACCATGTAAATATTTCATTTTTATTTTAATCTTATACATATGTCTAAAATCTAAATCAAAAGATTTAAATACATCAATACGTTGATAATAAATATGTTCTACTTCAGTACAATTTGATTTTCCAATAATTAACATATTCACTGTTATTCAGTACGAGCTTTGGAATCCTTACGGACAGACAAGTACAGCAATTGCTGTTCGCTTTTTCTTAACCTTTTACGTCTTATGGACAGGACCAATTGCTATAAACTGGGTACAAATTATGAATTGACTTTTTAATTAGAAGAAGTATTAAGGCTTTAGTCAAACTGCAATTCTCTTTAAAATAAAAACGAATAAAAAACTCAATGCCTCTGGTAAAAAGTATTTTGACATTTCACGACGCCATCTTAGAATATTGATGCTACATGACATCGAGAGAGAAAGAATTATTGGAAATACTAATGAGAGAGAGAGATAGCATCACGTTTTTGGACAAAGCGGCGCGGATTGTGTAAATGCGTATGTAAATATGTATTTGAATCTTTTTCTAAATAAATTGATTCAAGCTCGCGCCTGAATACTCCGCGGGACAAAGTCTCTCGTCTCCGAGAATGGGTTTATTGGTGATCTGGCAGAGTTCTGAAAAAGAGAAAATTTATTAGTTCGTTTATCAGTCTTATAAGTCATTTTATTTTAATAACTAGCGTACCCAGCCCGCTTCCCCGGACTAGATTTTATTTAATCAATAAACTTACATCATTAAATATTTAATTTAACTCTCACATTATATTGAATTATTCATTTCCCTCCGTATACATTCTCTTCTCGAGCGGGTGAAGATCATTCCCTACACCCATGTACATATCAGTAAATACAATATCATTCTTAACATTTAAACAAAAACATATCGTGCTCAAGTTAATGTCAGAAATAAAAGTACGATGCCGTATGGCTTGTTTGACAGTTCAAAAAGAGTAGTGCTCCGATCGTCACCAAACTTTACAGGATTACTCGCCAGGTCAATCTGAAGATTCCCTGAAAGTTTCATTGAAATCGGTCCAGCCGTTTCGGAGCCTATATGGAACATACCCACACACTTTCTCTTTTATATATATATAGATTTACATTTTGTATGCTTCGTATAAGCTGGACAGATATGTAAGGACGTGATATGATATTTTTTCAAATCAGGATTGATTTTTTCTGTCCCATTATCAAAGGTGTCTTTAGTACTGTCTGTCTTCGTTTTCGGAAGCGGTCTCCCTTATATTATGTAACACTTTCGGATCAATTTGGGGCCATATTTTACAGTTATTAGTCAGAGAACGTATTACCAGTAAAAAAAGTATTTTATAAGTTCCTTACCAATTTCTTAGCGCGCTCCGTCAATATGGTGTACGCAAAGTGATTCAAAATAATTCCCGTCGGCAGAGCCACGCCTTGGAACCTGTACAACTGCTTAACTTCATTGTCCGATGAACCTGAGAGTTAATTTTATTATTATACTAAGCTGTTCATCATTTTTTTTGATGCCAGAAAATGCCTGCTCTTCTTCGTTCCATCACTGCTCAGGATCGTGACCACGTAACCAATAAGCAGCTTCCATTGAGTGCGGTCATAGATGGAGTGGACCGCACGCTGCATGCTGCCTCCCACAGTCTTCGTGATTCGTGAGCACGTTTGCCGTAGTGATTTTCATGCCAAAAATATATCAATATATTTTTCGATATAATATATTGTGAGGTTGTATCGCTACGATCGATTTTTCATATATCGAAATTCGTTCAAAATGTTAGAAAAGTTTTGTACTAATAGAGTACTCAGCGTGTAACTGAGAGGTTCTCGCTTCGGATACCAGTACAGACTATTTGATTTGACTCTGCTAGCAGTACAGACTACATGCATAGATTATAAAATTTATACAACGAGTCCCGCCATCGTGAAGAGTAGGAGTTTTAAGATTAAGTTATCAACCACAAATAAAAGAAAGAATGGAATACTTTTTTATTTAATCACGATATTTCGTATATCAGATGAAATATATCGATATTAGATGATTCGATAATATCCGATTGAAGCGATATATCGCGTCCATATATCGATATTTTATGTAATATCGATATATATCGTGCACTCCTAGTTTGCCGTCCATTTCGCTTAAAATGACCTGCTTCTTCAGTTAGTGCTTTGAAGACCGCATAACGTGTCCGAAGAAGTTGAAGGCCCTCGGCAGCATATGTCAGATAGCCGTGTGGAGATCTTAAGCTCCTTCAGTATGGACTCGTTGTACTATTATACGGAGGAGCCTTCGCCCACACCACATCTCGAAGGCGTCTATCACTCGACTATCCTGACTTCTCATAGTCCATGTCTCGGAACCGTATAGAAAAGACCGAGCCTGAAGAACCAAGTGTGGAAGGTATGATCATTGGCATAATAGTGATCAATATTTGCTAGTTTGTGTATTATTTTAGTTCATTGGAACCATTAATGTTTACCGATTGTGCACCTGCCCTGCCGATGGCATACTGGGTTTTTATATTCTGTATTATACTTATATATATTAATTTGGTAAAAACTTAACCCGGGTTTGATAAAGAAATAAAAATAACTCACCTAACAACTTGTGCACTGATGTAACAGTAACTTTTCCAATTTGTCCAGTACTGCTTATCAGAGGTCCTTTGGATATATCCACATGTTTGCCCACTCTGTACAATGTCACCTTACCTGCACAATCAATTAAAACAATATACACAAATCTACAATAATCTCTTGCTTGCTGTTACGGGAATTGCAAAGAAGGGATTAGTTGATGTATTAATTAAATAATTAATTACAATAAAACAACAAAAGACAGGAAAAGAATAGTCAAGTTCATTTTAAATTTGAAAAATTAAATAAATAAATATTTTATTTTAATTGATATCAATAAAGAATACATATGTTACCAAATGAATGACATCAAGGAATTGTATACAAGTCCTAGGAAATGTGTAATAATATTTTTTTATTATAACACTTATTGAGACAATCGAGTAACAGTCATACCGTGAAATAATAATAATATGCGTTATTTTTAATCATAATATGCATTATTATTATATAAAGTAAAAGCACGTCGTATCGCCGCAATAACCAATAATCACGAGAAGACTTTCTAGCAGTTGTTTTTGCCGTAGAAACTTCTTCAATGAACTCTTTATAACGTTCATCTTCAATGAAAGCAGTGTTTTTAGCGTTTGTTAATATTCTTAATGACGCCAAGATCAAATTGAAAAGAGTCAAAGCCAAATTTTAGGAATTACATACATTTCCTGGGAATTGTATACAATGATGGATTGCATACATTTCCGTTAACACATACACAAAGTTAAACACAATTATATCGGAGCACTTGAAAAAATATGTAAGCACAATTTGTTTTCACTGCAGCTTCAACCTGTTGCTGTTATCATTTTATCAAAAAGAAGTATAACTTCAAAACGAGTCGTAAGAAATTCCTCAAAAACGAATTGACTCACCATTGGAACGAGCAATGTCAGGAATCTGTTTGGTTTTATGTTCATTCTCCACAAACATCTCCAGAGCTAACGCTTCGCCCACTTCGAGCCTCTCTATCAGATCGTTCTTCCTCGTCAGCTTTATGTACTCCGCGCTGAGCGTGTGCAACTCTTGTGGTGTGGGCTTCCAATCGGGCAGCGATATATCTACATCATAGATGAACGATCCACTGCGAACTGATAAACAATTATAATAATGTGTGAACCAAAAACTTTGTACTCCTTAGGAAAATTGTGCAGATGGTGGACTATGAAAATTCCTACACTTAGAATACCGTTGTTAATAGCTGATCCAACAATCTAAAGGTAGTAGAAGAATGCTTTGACTCTATGCTGGGACATGCATAGACCTCTCTGAACAGCAGCAGACTTAATAAAATACCATACTTTAACCTTAATGGAGTGGACACAGATAGCAAGTAAATTAACACAATATAACTATGATACTTGAATATAAAAAAAAGTCCTGCCCATGACTACAAGCACATTGCACTGACATGTTAGGAATTTCAAGAATACAGTGAATAGGTATTTACTAAGCTAGTGCGCCTTAGCAACCAGGACTGCATTTCCACTTAACATTAGGTGGGATAGTGGTCAAGTACTTACTTAGAAAGTAAAAATAAAGTTAAGTCAATATATTTGTGGAAACTCCAACCATCAAGATGGTGTCTATGGAAATTTGCCGACAACTGGAATAAATTCTATTCCTCAGAACCTACTCTAATAGTTTCATACTTCTACCTTCAGACGTTTAGACATTCGGGTCTCCACCCTTTCATAGTCGATGTTCCACGCGTCGAAACGAAGCGATTTGAGTCATCGTTCGTCGTGCATACAGCAAAAGAGTGGAACAAGTTGCCGGCGTCAGTCTTTCCATCCAAGTACGTGAGAGCCTTCAAGAGTAGAGTGAATAGGCAACTAGCGCGTACCATCTTTCAACTATATCACCACTTAACATCAGGTGGGATCGTGGTCAAGCACTGGTTTATACCCAATAAAAAAAACTTACTATCAGGTCCCGGGAAGCTGTGCAATTTAACTGTGACTTTTTCCTTGAATGCCACCGAGGCGCACGCGCCCAGCACCAGCGAGCAAGTGCGCCAGAAGGCCTTGTTCACCTGCTGGGGCTCTGCTATGCTGAATGTCTGAAACTGATCAACAAAAATCTAGATATATGTAAAGAAAATATATGAATTAGTGTATAAATACTTCTTAATAGTCAATGTTTGCATGTTCATATTGCATACTATACTTAATATATCTGCTATAGTCTGACCGCAACCGTTGTGGGGCAGGAAACTTTTCTCATTATGCTGTGACAGCTCATGGCTGGAACTGGTCTTATTTGTTACGGAGTGTCTGTGTCAGACATTTCTTGCATATCCAAGGCGCGTTAGAGAGATAGTGGTCAGATTATAGGGGTGGTCCTTTCAAGTTTGAGAAAGTTGATTATAATTAATGTAAATTTGGTAGTTCTATATGTACAATAATCATTGAGTGTATATCTGCTACTTAGTTTGCTTTATTAGTTTGCCAGCGTCTGTCTTTCCTTCCAATTACAATGTAGGTGTTTTCAAAGAATAGAGTTGAATTGGTATTTACTAAGCTAGTGCGCCTTACCATCCCGGACTACATTTCCACTTAACATCAGGTGGGATTGTACTCAAGCACTTGCTTAGAAAGTATAAAAAAAAAAAAACTTATGTACTCTAAAACGGTTCTACCAACTTGATGAAATTTTCATTTAAATCATGCAGTGGGTTATTCTGTTAAATTACGTTGAAATAAAACCAACAGAATTTTGTTTTTAGGCTTTTGGAGTACTATATATTTAAGACATGTCTCTAGTCATTCAACTAATTAGATGGATTTCAACCATATATTTTAATAATTTATAAGCAAGTTTTTGACCATGATCCCACTTGTTTTTATGTGGAAATGCAGTCCTGGATGGTAAGGTGCACTAGCTTAGTAAATACCTATTCAGTCTACTCTTGAAATTTCTAACATGTCAGTTCAATGTGCTTGTAATCATGGATAGGACTTTTTTATATTCAAGTATCATAGTTGTTAATTTACTTGCTATCTGTGTCCACTCCATTAAGGTTAAAGTATGGTATTTTATTAACATCATATTTTAGAATGAAAGAAATCAACTCACCTCTAATGTACAGCTGTCTGTGAGAGGTCTATGCATGTCCCAGTATACACTGCCATCAACCACAGCCAAAGCGCTGCTTTCCATATGCCATTCACCAAAGTCTGTAAGCACAAGTATATTTACGAGTAAACTTAAACACCATTAAGCCCTGTCACTCTATTAGTATTTTGGAATTATTGTATGAATATTAAGAAATAGAATTAATGAGAACCTTGCCAAATTATCATGAAACTACCCTTGAAGTACATCCAATAATAAATG
Source organism: Meandrusa payeni (assembly GCA_029286785.1). NCBI lineage: Eukaryota > Metazoa > Arthropoda > Insecta > Lepidoptera > Papilionidae > Meandrusa > Meandrusa payeni. Next base: position 7,913,379 of record JAGSMX010000021.1, read on the forward strand.
AATCATCAAAATCTATTGTCATGGTACTTATTATTGTTGTTATTCATCCATTTGTCGCTTTTTAATGCAAATATAAGACTTATATTGTTTTCTCATGGATGCCATTGTTAGGATTGGACCAAATTCCAAACAGGAAGCACCAGTTTTCAAATAAAAAAAGAATCATCAAAATTGGTTATCCCAGTCCAAAGTTCTGAGTTGACAAACATTAAAAAAATACATAGAATTGAGAACCTCCTTTTTTAGTCAGTTAGAACTAAAAAAGTTCTAATTTACCACACACTCAGCGGTGAAGGAAAACACTCAGAGAATCACTTACTAGGAGGTTAACTGTATTGGAATTGTTTTTAACTTATATATTACTCACGTTTAGCGCAATCATATGGTGTTGAAATATCCTTATTCATAACTAATGTACAGTCCTTGGGTACACCCTTGTATCTCACTTCAATTTTTTCTATTCGTCCAACTTGCTCCAATTGACGTTTCTTCTCTAATGTGAAAAGATGATGTCGCCGTTCAATGGCTTCTTGACTGCTTAAATATCCTTGAAGAAGTTTATTTATTAAAATAATAAAAAAGAATTTTAATAAAATTTATAACTTGATGTAAAATCTTACATAAAATGTCAAGGCAATGACTTACTAATAGAAGCATAAGATTTTATATTACTACGTCGCAGCATAAAATGGTATAATTTGGTCAAAGGTAACTTCATATTGGCTATGTTATGTTTTACAAAAACAAATAATTGTAAACAGTTATTGAGGTTATCCGCAAGGCCAATGACAGTTGACAGATAGATGTTATATTTTGGCAAAGGTAATTTAATAGAAGTGAAAGGCAAAGAGACTACGGTCATCCATAATACAGTCCTTGCATATTTTTATCTTAGAAAATTTTCTACTACTTTACTATGTACTACTTTACACCGTTCACGTTTTCCTTCTTCGCTGAGTACGTGGTAAATCAGCACTCAGAATTGCAACAAATAATTTCATTAGTGCCGGTACAGGGCTTAAATTTCGCTGTACAGTGGATGGTACAACTTGAGGCCATCACCAGGACACTAAGCTACCAAGACTCTACATTCTATACAAATTCAACTGAATGAAGATAATAACGGCTACTTAAAACCAATAAAACTGGAATTATCACATGATATCATCATTGTAGATTCAGCTTTTATCACAAAGTAACTTATAATTTTTATTTTGCCTTAAAGAGAATTGATAGCGTCATTATACAATGAATTAAAAGGTATAACGAAAGTTGGCAACGACATTGTAAACATACTCGTTACATGGGGCTACGAAGCGGTCTTCTCGATTTATTCCAGACCTCGCTCATTATTTCGACTACATATATCCTTTCCATCTATTTAGGACTGGATAATTGTTCAGTAAAACATCAGGTTGTTACATTATGTTTATCTAGGTCATGCTCTTGTTCTTCTTCATCCCTTCACTACTGATGATCGTGACCACGGTCAGGAAGGAGGAAACCGCTCGTTGCATCTTACTGCCTTCACAATTGTATGAGGCTATTTTGTAGGCGCCCTTCCCTAAGCATGTCTGTCGTCCATTTTGCCTAAAATGTCGTGCTTCTCCATTGCCTTAGCAAGCACCTCATTTCGACGTGATGTGTCATTTTCGATCTTACGACGACTATCACGACATCTTATAGTGCACCTCTTGGTACCATTTGATGGAAAAGACTAGAGGATGAACCAAGCGTCGTGCGTACAGCAAAGGAGTGGAATAAGTTGCCGGCGTCAGTCTATCCGTCCAAGTATGACGTGGGAGCCTTCAAGAGTAGAGTGAATAGGCACTTACTAAACTAGCGCGTACCATCTTTCGACTATATCAGCACTTAACACCAGGTGGGATCATGGTCAAGATCTAGTTTACACGCAAAAAAAAAGCGAATTCATACTCTAAGTCTTTTGATTTATTTGTACTTAGAATACCCGTTTTTCCATATTTTGTTGAGGTAGTCATAGCTCATCTGGCCATACAAGCTCTATGCTACACCTTTGTTACCGCCACTGAATATAGTTACCATTACTTAGAATACTTCTTTGGTAACTTTCTCAAAACTAAAGTTATGCTATATAAATAAAATTTATGCTTAAAATAAAAAGACTACTAGTAATATGTTTTATTTATAATACTTTTAAATTAATAAATGCATCAAATGTTAATAACAAAAATAGTCTTATTACAAAGACTTTTTACAAATGCAGGTGGAGTATAAAGCTATAGCTAGAATATTCTTTTTTTTCTTTTATAAAAAAAAAGCTAGCAATATTTCTTTTCAGAAAGTATTACTAACATTCTTGTTTACCATTCCAACTAAGCTTAAGCTTGTGCTATGAGATGGTTCACATCAATAGTCCAATGGTGAATTCGAACCTACAACCTTAAGATTTAGAAGGTACCCTTAACCATTATTCTATTGACACTTCAATCTACTTTCATATTAATTCTAATCCATTTCATCCCTAAGGACCTGAATACTTTATTTCAATCAGATTCAATAAACGGCTAGACAAAATTGATATCATATATCTTGTATGTATATACTTATTTACTTTGGATTAAGCTGATAAGAGAGATTTTCTATGTATGGCACATATCCTGCAATTTTATTTAGTTACAATCATAAGATTTCTATGGTAAATGTAAATTGGGAGCTTTATTCTATATGGGTGAATAATTATCAGCCGTAACTTATAATGATGAATATAATCATGAGAATCTCCATTCTTCTATCCAACCATCGTCCTCTTTCTGCCTCTAGCCCGAACCTCATCAAACTTGCTTAAAATCTCCTTAATATTGTTCTTATTATAATCTTTGTAAAAATGGAGAAATTTCTCAAATAAGTCCGGATAATTGCTATGGGTACTTATCAAAGCTCTCTCTAGCACATACAAGTCAACACCTTTATCTTCGGCACTATTATCTATGTATGACAAGCCAAAATCGATAATTACCAATTCCAAATTTTCAAGCCACGACCATTTACCATCGCCTACAGCTTGGGTACGGGTTCTCTCTACTAACAACATGTTTGAAGTAGTCAAGTCACCATGTATTATATTATTGTCGTGCATTTTACGCACAGACTCTGCAATTAATTTGGCAACATAGTTTGCAGCGGACTCGTTAGCCTTTAAAGTATGAATAATGTTTTTGAAGAAGTCTTTTACGGTTATATTAGCCTCCAAATGTTCCATATATATACGACGTCTATCAAAATCCACCAAATACAGGGCCGGTGTTTTCACTTCGGCCAAAATACATCTTAATATTGATCGTGCTTCGTTCTTCATTCTTTCTTTTGTTATTGTAGTGTCAAGATCGGGATGTCGATAGTTTTTCTTGAATCTTTCTTTAATTAATGTCGGTTTTCCGAGATAGTTGCATATAAATAACTTGGCCTCGGCTCCTTGCTTCAGTAACTTTAGTTCTTCCGACATTTTCAATTCACCAACAATTAAAGTTTCTAAGTCCGAACTCTTGATTTAAACGTTTGTTTCTGCAATACAATAAGCTTTGCTGACTTTGCTTATTTGTTGACAAATGTGCTGTATTTAATTCCAAGGACTGAATCAATATTTGAGCTTATAGTTGGTGTTGCCATCGGTATTTCGAAGGCTACAAATTTCGAAAAATCGTACAACTTTTCTCAATTTTAAAGTTTAACAAAACATTCGTCAAAAACATTAAATATTTACAGAAGTTAAATAAGATAGGATTTTATGCCGAGATATTTCCTTGTATATAACTTATGTTTTAAAAGTAAGCATTCACATGTTTGCCTAGACACAATATCAAGTTATTGAATTAAAAAAACGAAATGCTTAATGTTTCAATCATAAAACAAATTGATATCGATTTTTTTACATACGCGCCCATGATTGACATATTTGAAGAACTTCGGGAACGGCTTCTTCGGCTAGGCCCAATGGGCGTCAGACGAGTCCGCCCTGTTGCTGGCCGCACAAAATAAAAATGACAGTATAACTTAATCGATTGTAATTATTTGGTTATATCAGCCGTCTAAAAAGACAGGTTTGTTTGGCTTATAGATTTTACCTTTGTTTTTGGTCTAACTATTAATTTGGCAATATTACTCACTTTTGTCAGAGTTCCGTAACGTTTCGTTGCAAGATTGTTTCATGTCAATAATGTTTGGTAAAATATTTTTTACACTATGTAGTAAAAAAAAATATTTGTAGAATTTGTTTTTCAACTTATAAAATGCTTATAACATGAAACATAAATTGGAAATAAAAATAATGTAACATTTTAAATCACGTCAGTTAATTAACACAACAAAAACTACAAATTTGTGAATATTATTCGTTAAAAGTTATTTTATTTGTTTGAAATAGAAAATATTTAAATGTTTTTTCTGACATATAAATAGACAAAGTTTAATATTTTGCACACTTTTGGATAAAACGGAATATAATACAAAGCAATTCGGAATCAACGTATATGAACTGCACCTTACATTTAATACCGTACGTAGGTATTATAGACCTCTATATCTACTATATTATGTATATATACGAAGTACGCATGCTACTCGCTGTATGTATTCACTCGTTGGAGAGTTAGGGAGGCTGTGTGGGCGTGTGGTATTGGCTGTTGCACTCGTGCCGGCCGGCGGCATAACTTACATTAAGACTCGAACGCTTAATTCCACCAAATAGTTTAAAGGAGACATTGATTTACAGAAACCATTAACCTCTCAGTGTTATCGCGACGTTCAAACACCGCACTGTCTCTATTATAATCGAAAACCGAACCGTGTACTTTTATATTATTGAAAATAAATAAAAACGAACTTCTCTTTCTTCAGTGTTTGTGTTTTTTATAATTGTGAGAAAAATGTCTGTGGAAGGATTGGAGTATGAGAACATCGTGCAGAACGGGCCTAAAAAAGTAAGTTCTCGATTTTATTCTATAAAAAAATCATAACATAGCACCAGACTTACAATTGATGTCCTTTTTTTATGGGCATAAACCAGTGCTTGACCACGATCCCTGTCTGATGAATTAATGTTTAATAATAGTGAAGCCTTAAATTTGTTTTTAAGTTTAAATGTCTCATTCATTTATGATCCTAAAGATTGTACTCAGTAAAAATGTCGTGTAAAAAATGAACGTAGGCCTGAGTTAAGTTGACTGCGTCTATATTGATACGTGAGGGAGGGTGAGGCAGTGGTCTATACAAATGTCTGGGTGCATTTTCGTAGATATAGTATGCAGGCGCGCCGCCAAACACGGGCTAATGTGATTTCAGTCTGGATTTTAGTTGGAATTGCGTGTTTAGGTATCAGTGTAATTTGCCGCTAATTTTTTGTTGATAAAATGTCAGTAAAATAGAATAGGTTAGTGTGTGAGATATAAGTAATAAATCCTTAAAAAATATTTATTAAAAATTACATATATTTGTGATGATAATAATTAATAACTTTACAAACATTTGAAACTGACTTTGTTGTGTTACAATGGTCGTCATTTCTTCGTTTTTTTTTATTAAATATTGTTTTATTTTTTATAAAATTTTCCAACGTATTAATTTAAACACGCTTTCTTTTTTCTAATTACGTGTATTAATTTAAAATTGAGATCGGTTGTTTCTTCCGTTTTATCCAAATATTCACGCGCTCTCTTATTGTTTCCGTGAGAAAATTGCGTGCTCATAAACGCATTCCTTTTTACACAGTGTCTATACGTGTCTGTCTTATTGCATAGTGAAAGATGAGAAAATCTTCGCACAGACATTGCCTGCATTTTTTTTTAAAGATAACAACTTTGTTCGGCATTCTTAAACTCCTTTTAAACTTTCACAATTACAATTAACATGAATGATAAACTCGAGACCGATCTTGTTAAGCATTAAGATTTTACCTTTAGCAGCGTTACTATTGAAATGCAACTTTGTTCAACCTTTAGCAGCGTTATTATTGGCAAGCCGTACTTTGTTCAACCGACAAGAGGAGGTTCTTAATTCGTCTGTATGTTTTGTTTTTTCATGTTCGTTCCCTCATAACTTTGGACTAGGTAAAACAATTTAGATGATTCTTTTTTCATTCGAAAGCTGGTGCTTCCCATGTGGTCCAATTTGGTTGATGGTCAAATTCTAACAATGACATCCATGAGAAAGTTATAAATCTTTAATTTGCGGTTAAGTAAGTTCGCGACAAATGGACGAATAACTCAATATCACGCCGCCAACCGATTTCGATGATACATTTTATATTGGAGAGGATGTACTTCAAGGGTAGTTTTATGAGATTTTGTTTAGGTTCTGATGAATTCTACTTTGTTATACTCCTAAGATAATTTGGAAATACGAAGACGACGACCACTTTTGATTCGATTTCAAGTATGATTTTGTTTTTACTCGTAAATATACTAATTAAATAAGTCATTTAGGAGTGAAAACATGAATGTGGAAAAGAAATATTTGGGCAAAAGAAAACAAATTTAACAATACTGAACGTTCGTAAACTGCTACAGTAGTTGATAACTGTGTCGCAGCAGTTTATGCCCACAAAAACAAGTAAAACAATTCACACTTATAATTATGTAGATATTTTTAGAAGAAAAGGGATAAATAAATTATTGTGTACGTGTGTGTGTGCGAGCATGAGTATATGTTAGCTGGCAACACATGACACCCAGCGATTGTTATGCATAATAACTACTTCCAATGATATCTTACTGATTTACCTGAACCTTATTGTATCTTTAATTCATAATTAGTAATTAAGTTGATCGTCACATGAACTTGGCATTGTAAACAATAATTTATCTTTATTAGTTGTTGGACTATTTTATTCCACGAGACCTACAAATTATAATATATGTGTGTGCATCACAAGCATCCAGAGATAATTGCTTCAGTGTCTTTATAGGTTAGATTTTGCAGGTACAGCCCTGTAGTTCTGGCCAGCCCTGTAGTTCTGGGCTCTCAAGAATAAGACTAAAAAACTAAGAGAAAAGGGGCCTCGGGTTCACTGGGCGACAAGGGTGGGAGCCTTTGTCGTCCGCCAAGGTGGACCCGGGAAGAAGGCGACATCGGCTGGCCCTTGTCGCCTTGCACTGCGAGGGCACAGGGGGAGTAAACTGGACTGAGTGGAACGCACCGGAGCCCCTCTGCACAGCCCCTCACCATGCACCGAGGAAAGGCCACTGGGAGGTTTTAGTGGGTACAAACCCCACATAACCGCCGCCTTCCCCAGAAGGCGGGGTTCCTTTTCTTTTTTGAAGATTTCCTCCGACCAATTGTTTACGTCGCCGGCCCGCTTGCGAGATTTGTGAAAATATTACTTTATTATCTCCACAACTTTGGCGGCGTAGATTTACGGTTATACAATATTTATAATTTTTAGAATTATTATAGTGGATAATGATATATTGTCTCTGCTGGCTATCTGGCAGTGGATTAAGAGTGAAGGGCTATTGAGAGCTAATTTATTTTATTTTTTTTTCTATATTATTTATAAAATTATTTATTTATAATTTATTTTCTTATATATACTATATTTATGGATATTTCAGTAAATTCAGATTCTTTTCATTCGTTGGACTCAAGTGACGAATTCTCTTTCATCTCTGTTGATAATAATTTGGGTGATCTGTTGCAGAATACTTTCAATAACTTCCCTTGTAATTTTAACATTTGTCACATTAACGCACAGAGCATTCCAGCACATCATTCGGAACTCTTAGTCACCTTCGAGAATACTCCAGTTCACGCGTGTTTGGTGAGTGAAACTTTCCTGAAGCCTACACTGTCATCTACTTCCGTTGCCTTACCGGGATACGTGCTTGTTAGAAATGACCGCATAGGGAAAGGCGGCGGCGGGTGGCAATCTATATTCGTGCGGATTTAAAATACAAGTCTCCCAATCACCCGCTGTTTACTCTAGGGGCTGGAGCATCTCTTCCTCGAGGTTCACCTTAATACTGTCCCGATGCTGCTCGGTGTAGCCTACGCTCCACCTACAGCGGATTATTTTGAGAAACTGGAAGAGCTATTAGAATCCTTTACACCAAATTTCGATCATGTTTTGATAATGGGAGACTTTAATACGTGCCTTATTAGGAAGCGCGATAATACTAGGGCCATCAAATTGAGGTTCGTTACGGATTCAGCTGGGATATCTCTTCTACAACTCGATCCCACCTTTCACATAAACGATACGCATTCAGAGCTCGACCTTATAATGGTATCTAAGCCCGATCAAGTCGTTCACCATGGACAATTTACTGCATCCGGGTTTTCTCACCATGACCTCATTTTTGCATCATATAAAATTAAAACCCCACGGCTTAAAACCAAAATTCTTGATGCTACGTAGTCTTTCTCGCATGAACTTCGATAGGCTAATTGAGGACGCAGGTGATATTGATTGGACTCCGCTACTTAGTGCCGATACGGTAGATTCTAAAATAGAGATCTTTAACTCCACCTTGACCAGACTATATGATAAGCACGCCCCGTTCGTGGCAGCGCGATAGGCCTCGCTCCCTTGGCTTACTGATCGTATCCGCCTGCTCATGGCACGCCGAGATCGTTTAAGAAGGAAGCATAAGATGAACCCCACTGAGGAAAACTGGAATATTTTCAAATCTGCTAGAAATCGTTGTAACCAAATGATACGTAACGCTAAGCGACGGCATATCTTTGATGGCATAAAAAATTCCTCCCCTAACAAGTTGTGGAGCTTTATGCGAACGCTGGGTATTGGCAGGTGCCAACAGGAGACTAAGGTGGCTGTTAAACTAGACTCACTCAATAGCCATTTTTCATCACCGCCTTTCTGTATTGACTATGCGTTAAAGAAGAAAACCATACAGGAAATTGAGTCTCATCCGCGTGGCCTCCACGATAGTTTTGCTTTTGAATCAGTATCTGTTGGGATTATCAAAAAATTATACTTTCTATTTCGAGCAAAGCAGTTGGAAGTGATGGAATCGGTCCGCACTTAGTTACTCCTATCCTTGATCTAATAGTTCCTGTAATTACCCATATTTTAAATTTTTCACTTTCATCTGGTCAATTTCCTACAGTCTGGAAACAAGCTTTCATCATCCCCATTCCCAAAATTCCAAACCCTTCTGATTTCTCACACTATCGCCCCATTTCAATTCTTCCTTTCCTCTCAAAAGTAATGGAGCGAGTCGTCCAATTTCAATTATTACGCTTTCTAACATCTAATCAACTATTGAATCCTTTTCAATCCGGCTTTCGACCAGCTCACAGCACCTGCACTGCTCTAGTCAAAATTTTGGATGACATCCGCAAGGGTATGGATGAAACACAGCTCACTCTTCTTGCATTATTAGATTTCTCCAACGCTTTTAACTGTGTTGACCATGATATATTAATTTCTATTCTGAGATCTCTCAACATGTCTACTGATGTCATCTCATGGTTTACCTCTTACCTAAATGGTCGAAATCAGTGCATCAAACTGACGAACGTCTCTCCAACTGGCACAATGTACCTGCTGGGGTACCACAGGGCGAGTTCTCTCTCCTTGCTATTCTCCGTGTTCATTAATACTATAACCCGTATCATCGAGCACAGTAAATACCATCTGTATGCTGATGATCTACAGCTATACATAACCTCGAATAGATGTGACTTAAAAGCAACTATAGGAAAGATGTCATTCGATCTCGAGCGTATTAGACTGTGGACGGAACGGTACGGACTGCTCGTCAATCCTGCAAAGACGCAAATCATGTTGGTTGGCAGTGCTGGAAATATTTCGTTGATTGACCCGCTCACCTTACCACCAGTAATATTTAACGGCATATGTCTCCCATATTGTAAGACTGTGAAAAATCTTGGGTTGCATATTGCACAGGATCTGTCCTGGTCTCCCCATGTCACGAAGGTAAGTCAAAGGGTATATGCATCCTTCCATTCTCTTAAACGGCTTAAGAACTTCCTTCCTTTAACTACTAGGATTACTTTAGTTAACTCTCTGCTGCTGCCCATCATTGACTATGCTGATGTCTGCTATACAGATATCAATGAAACACTTCTCAATAAACTTGAGCGATTACTTAATCTTTGTATAAGGTTTATCTTCGGAATACGTAAATATGACCATGTGTCACACTACCGGGCTCAGCTGAAGTGGCTCAACATCCGCAACAGGCGAGATGTACACACACTTACCATGTTATATAACATAATTCATAACACTTGGTCTCCAGAATATCTTCGTGAGCGCTTTGTACTAAAACAGTTCGTTGGCCGCGAACCGCGAACTTTCTATAATAAATTTTTAACATTCCCCGAATGTCACACGAATTTCTATGGCAATTCTTTTACCTGTACAGCTATAAAACTATGGAATAGTTTGCCGATTGAGATTAGGGAGGCTTCGTCAACTAATGTCTTTAAATCGCGTGTATCTGAATACTTTCTACTCAAACAATGAAAAATTACAAACTGGTGTATTCATTGTCGTTTTATATATTCCATGTGTATGTATATTATTATATTTATATAGAATTATCTATTTATGTATATGTAAATGTATATTTATTTATTTATATAATAGTTTTAAAACGCTATTTTTAGCGGCACTACCCTTAGCCTGCTCTTAACCACTAAAGGTTAGCTGGAAGAAAATGCTAACTAGCATTAAGTTCGCCTTTGTACATTTTATTTGGTGCAATAAAGGATTTATCTATGTATCTATCTATCTCGTTAACAAAAAAGATTTTGCAAGTAATTGGCGACTTTAGTTTTGCATTCCCGGTACGAGAGAGGATATAAATTTGTAATTAATTTATTTAAAAAATGACTGAATTTATTTAAATAGGAAGAAGTTAGATGTTATAAAGAACATTTGCATAGCGATGCTTTATCGATTATTGCTGTCATGAATGGTTCATGTGTTGAACACAGCTTACTTCAATAGGTCAGTGGCCTTAGATATCGTCGTAACGTGAACATATTGTTATAAAAAATATCGTAGTATGTATCAAAATGTCACCTATTCACGATTACATTACTTTGCGACAGTAAGAATGCTCTCTCGCGGTTACAACGCCTCCTCACGAAGTTCTTCCAGCACCATCGACTTTGTTTTGTCCTTTATTTGCAATCGCAAAAATCTATTTTTTAATCAGTACGCAGTGGCATAACTTTTAGAGTCTTTGTCTATAAAAGAAAAAAAACTAATTTTTTGGCGGGAATCTACAACATCTTTAGTGATCTCATTCCTAATGTAAACGCGTGAAATTTTGTTGCGAAATTTCTGTGGTTTGTTAATCAGCATATATTTTTTTTTAACGGAGAGGAAATCTTCAAAAAGATACCCCGCCTTCTGGGGGGAAGGCGGCGGTTATGTGGGGTTTTTATCCACTAAAACCTCCCCAGTGGCCTTTCCTCGGTGCATGACGAGGGGCTCCGGGATCTCCTGTGGAACGCACCGGAGCCCCTCTGCACTGTGCTCAAGGAGGCCCCAGGCGACACGGGCCAGCCGATGTGCCAGCCAGCATACGACAAAGGCTCCACCCTTGTCGCCCAGTGAAACCGAGGACCCTTTTAGTCGCCTTCTACGATAGGCAGAGGATACCGTAGCCTTATTCTTGAGAGCCCAGAACTACAGCGCTGTATCAGCATATCTTAACTTAACTGACTCGAATATCGTCGATGTATTCAGTCTTATATGCTCGCACCTCTCTCTCATACTCCTACAGTAACATACGAAACATTTAATAAACTATCTTTCTATCGTTACTTATATCTACCTTTCAACTTCCGTTCGTCTCGCCCGATCACACATTTCATAACGCTTTCACCGTCTTACTCTACAAGTCAAGTGTGCGTAAAGAAGTTTAACTTCAAAACCCTCGCAAAGTGGGCGCGCTGGAGAAGAATTACGGAAGTGGATAACAGAGAATTCAGCCACATTATTCTTTTAAGCCAAGTATATATTTGTCTGTTTCGAAGCCGGAAGGCATTATGCGTTATTTTTGTTAAGGTTTGACGTTAAATTCAATCAAGACGTGTTCTTATCATGTCACGCGCGGTATAAAACGCGTGGCGATAAAATTATGCAAAACTGTATCGGCCTTCTATATTTAGTGGTGTGTGGTGGACCTTAAAAATATTGAGACGTGCGATAATTAATTCTGAGAACTATAGAAAAAGTTGTTTTCTAAAGTAGGACTCGAGAATTCATTTTCGAGGTTACTTACCACGTTCTGTGTAGATAATACAATATGAACGACTTTTCATCGTCGACGAATTATTAACAGATAACAAAAAATTACAGGGATATTTGCACTTATTGAGGAATTATTTGTCTCTAAATAAAGTCGCGATTTCGCTGTATTATAAATAAATGTAATTTATATTATATAAGGATTTGAGTGTTGCTAGATTTTCTTTTTAACCGACTTCAAAAAAGAGGTCGTCAATTTGTCTATCCTTTTTAGTGTAATATAAGAATATTATTCATTCGCGTTTTTGGTTGTCGCATTATAGGCAAACACAGTTTTAAATAAGGATTTAAGTGTTGCTAGATTTTCTATTTAATTGACTTTAAAAATGCAGGAGGTTATCAGTTCGTCTTTTTTTTTTTAATTTTTGTATGTAAGTTTTCTACGTCACTGTCACGGATTGTAATGTACATTAAAATTACCTACGTAAAACATCTGTGCAGTTAAAACTCCCTCGTGTACATTTTAACGGGTAAATTGTGAAATAGTATGGGTAGAGTACTTTTTTATGGTTTCACATAAAACATTTACATGTAATTTTGTTACGAAATAGCTCAAGACAATATGTCTTTTGTTTATTCTGAGAAAAACATATCGTTGCTTGTATTATCTGTGGTATGTAATATGTGCCCGATTAACAATAAGACAAAGAAGTAATACATCTTTATGCACACTTGATTTAGGGAGTAAGCTGGTGAGAGCGTTACGATAAGTGTGATTGGGCGAGGCGAATTGCAGTTGAGAGGGAGATATAAGTTAGTAGAAAGAGAGAATTAATTTTCGTATATTTAAGACACATTACAGGCATATTGTCTATATCACACTCTCACACTTTATCTCTTGCATATTATACCATTCTCACTCCGTTGGTACACATGCCTGAAGACGAAAGTCTTGAACCAGTGCGTCCACCCAGCTATGACCTGCGGTGCAGAGACTTGCACTCTGACCGTTTGGCGTCCACAAACTTAAAGTCGCACAACGAGCAATGGAAAGAGCTATGCTCGGTATTTCTCTAGGCGAAAGAATCCGAAACGAAGAAATTCGACGGAGAACAAAGGTAGTCGACAGAGCTCTTAAAGTCAGTAAGTTCAAATAGCAGTGCTTTAATTTTTTTTTATACTAAACAGGCTCACGTTTGGCTCCTATCTTGCTTGATGGAAGGCGAAGATGAAGCCTAGGATGGAGCATGTGAGCCTATAAGGTGTCTGTTCACATTGGACTTAAAGGTGTCCAGATTGTACCCTTGAGGAAAGACTGAACGCAGCAGAGAGTTCCATTCCTTAGCCGTCCGCATAAGGAAGGTGGAGGCAAACCGCTTCGTGCGTATTGATGTCTACGACGTAAGGGTGGTGCTGATGGCCGCGCGTAGTTGTTCGGTGATGGAAATACCACTTCGTTTAGCGTTGGCACTGAGAAAAGTGGCCGAAGAAAACCCCAGAAACGCTTCTTATATCTAAACTTGTCGAATGTAACGAATGAACGTACACAAGATCACATTTAATCAAAACATGATTAATCAAAGCTGCTTATAAAATCTCCCAAGTTCCAATACGGTGTTTACTCGCTTAGTAAAATTAATTGAATTTTACGCTTATATCTTCCATACCACTTTACAATTCAATTAACTTTTATTGATTTTCATTCTTTATCTGTGTATTCTAATTAAAACATATATATTATCTATGCTTGTTAGTACATTTAGGCGGCAATATCGTTATGTGACATAAAATGCTCTGTATGGCTCTATATGTGGCGTGCATTGGTATGAAACAGGTTATGACGGAATGAATAATCATTTCTCGTTCAACGGGATTGCTCAGGAGTGTATTTTTTTAAATAAAATCCGGATTAATTTGCAAAACACTTACCATCTGTGACGGATTCAACGGTATTACGTTATCATGCCCTCTTTTATTTCCGAAATACCTTAGTTATATTATTAGTATAATATTATATTATATTTTTTATTTTATATTATAATCTTATAATTTAGTCTAAGGTTGTTATTTAATAGTTATTTAAAATAATCATGAGTCTTAGTTACTTATTTGAATAAATGAATCATAATAATAATAATATTAGGAAGCTCTTTTTCCTTGCCTGTAAAGCTTCACCAGAGATTTAGGAACTATGTCGACTACCTCTGTTCTCTGTCGAATTTCTTCATTTCGGACTCTATCCGAAAATGAAAATTTCTATCGCTCGTTTAAATTTGTGGACCAGCCCAGCGGTCAGAATCCAAATCGCGCACCGTAGGTAGAGTTGAGAGCGCGTGATAGTTTTTTTATTAGTAGCCTAACAGATGGTGAGCCCATTTCTGGTATAGCGGTCAAACCGATTCAATACCCACATAACTTCCGAGAATTCGACGTTTTGGACCACACAAAACTGTCGGTTGTCGTATAAAAAACATATCCATTTTTTTAATAAGAAATGGAGACCGCGTTGTGTGGGGTTCCATTCCAAACAGACACCGATACGCGTGGGTGGCGAGTGAATCCCATTTTTTAAGGATGCATAAAATATATCTTAATAGCGGCAGGAAATGGTTCACCTTTACTATGTGAACGCATGAGAAAAGTGGCCAAGACGTGTTGTGAAGCTTGCCAGCACTCTAGAGTGATGTCCACGTCTAAGAGTAATACTGCCTAAGAAGAAGAAAATATATCTATTAAAGCGAAGTCCTCAATGTCCAGTTGCGTAATGGTCATTAAGGATATCCTAATGAAACGCCAACGGTTAAAAAAACTGTCAAAATAGTACCAGGCTACCGAATACGTCAACATGCTTAGAACTGACAGATTGCGACACGCAATTGGTGCGCCGTCGGTAATCCATAGAACGAATACACTACCATAAGTAACAAAAATCGATGAACCGATGAACATTCATTTTGATAACAATTGGTATAGCGGATTCGGGGCCATGAAGTTATCAATACGTCATAAAACCCATAATATTTATTATACATACATATAGCTGAGAGATATACACAAACACACATTTATACACACACATACACACAAATATATTGTTAATGCTTTTATTGTGTTTTCAAAATGGGAGAAGACACTGACTGCTGAAATACAGGTCCAATAGCACCTTCCTCCATAGCAGGTTCCTAGCTCAGGAATCGGGGACTTCACATTTCTTTCTTAAATTATTTTTTGGTGACCAATAAAGACTTGAAGTCGGTTTTTGTTTCTATTGAATATACTATATTATGTTTACATATATACTCATGGATGAGTCGCGCATGTGTTTGTGCTACGAGTACACCATATATTTAAACTGCAGTTTTGCTCTTTTGCATATAACCACAGATAAAACACTTTTTTTTAACAATGCTGTGAAATAAACAGTGAAACGGCTAATTCCAGAGAAGCTCGTTTTATATCCAAGCTTTCATCCCTGAGCGAGCTTTTTTTAATAAGCAAAAACCTGCACATTTTTTTTTAAATTTCCACACGAGCCGTTCACCGTTTCTTTTTTCCCCTCTTCCTTGTAGCAGTTGTGTGCCGAACGAATGGTTTTTGTTCATAGTGTACCGTAAAATTGAAACAAAAACCCACTCTGTGCTGGGTTTTATATTTTATCTGTGCAAATAAATAAAATTGGAGTGGGTCTGTTTGTTAAATAAAAATAATTTTAATATATGAATATGAATGTATATACGGTGTATATAACAAAATAACAATTTGACAATTTTTATCTGCCTGTCTCTTTGTTTCGGCTAATCTCTATAACGGCTACACGGATAGGTGATGTAATAATTAACTTATGCTACTTTTATTTTAGAAAATTTAATAAATAGCTTGTTGAAATTTGTTCTTCTGATAAATATATATATAACCAAATTATTGGATATATTTTTTAATTCGTAACTTTTAAGCTAACTAACTTTTTCTTAATAAGTAACTTTAAAAAAAAGTTTTATTTTTTTCATTGACTGACCTGTTAATTGAACTAAATGAACCATTGTCCCGTTTTGAGTCATAGAATAAACGGTCACATTATCTATAGTCGAACGGTGGATTTGAACATAGGACCTTACGATTCGCAGACCGTACCATAAACTATTAGTTTATTGACGATCAGAATTGTATTTATTTAATCTAATTTGCCTTTCGTAACACCGTTACTAAATCGATTAAATGTTAGACTAGTTCCGGGATCGCACCGCCAGGGTAATAAGTAAACCGAATCTATCCGGACGGGTCATCGACCCCGCACCTACGTCTGCACCATACCACAGACAAGAAAAAAACAGTGTGATTACCTTTTTTTTTGTCACCAGTATTTAGTGGCCTTTTTAAACTTCTATAAAAGTCTTCTAATATTATAAACGTGAAAGTTTGTAAGAATGTATCGATGTCAACTTGTTGCACTTTTACGCAAAAACTACTGAATAGATTTTGATGAAACGGTACAATAATATAGTTGACACACTAAAATAACACGTAGGTTATAATATATAAAGATATAGTGTGAATTATCCAAAAAAATAACGATAAGTAAATAGAAATAGAAAAAACATTTATTTGACACAAGAACACAGAAACAACAGGTAAAACAAGACAAAAAACAACAGAAACAATATAAAAAAAAGAACAAAATAGAAATTGTGCCGAAAAGGGGTTGGCTCAGCATGTGCTGTGCTCACACATGTAGCACAGCGCTGGTTTTCAGCCAAAAACCCTGTGTCTACTAAGGCGGACACGATTCGGTGGTGTATTAATATGGTGTACATTACATAAACTTTCATATATATATTATAAATAAATGTATATATAAAAAACGCAGCTATATATATATGTATATATATAAACAAATTACATAATAAATAACATAAATTTAGTGTTATATAAACGATTTGTCGTAGTTGATGTTGGCGTGGTTACGTTGAGACTCAGTTAAGAAGCATTTCAATTTATTTTTAAATATAGGTAATGTTTTAGACATCCTAATAGGCGGAGGGATGTTACTCCAACATTTTGATGCCGCATATCGAAAACTACTACGGAATGCAGTAGACTTGTGGAAATACTAAAGTCGTATACATGACGGCCGATAGCGTGACTATTAAGCAGTTCAACTCTCTGAGCACTCGCTTTAAATAATTGTTAATAATTAGTATTAATTAATTATCTGTGTTTTTTATTTTTGTCGAAAAAATAAAAGACATGTTTTTATTTTACTTACTTGAATTACTATTATTAGATTTTTTGGTTTGATTTCTTGTATTTAACGCTTTAATTAATTTATTTTTAATTAATATATGATAATAATTAATTTTCATTTTCTAAAATAAAATACTTAATACTTTTACGCACTTAAATAAAAACCAATAAACAAAATTAAAATTTTACATATATTTTTAATGAATACTTTTGCTTAATTAAATAATACTTTTTTTGCAAATTTTGTTGCTTCTATATTATCCGAAGGGAATTCATTGCTAACTGGCATGACATGCCTGGTCCCATGACACCACATAATTTTTTTTATTAATACGGCCGCGAACATGTTGATAGACTTGAGCATTCACTTATAATTTACACGGCTAACTTAATTCAAACAATGATAGCGGGCCGTTTTTAAATAAAACTTATCAAAATAAAAGTGTTACGGTCAACAATGCTCTCTCCGACGCCTCGCCTTTGCCCCGACACGAACAAGGTTTATTTTAAAGGCGGCATTACCGATCAAATCGATTACCACGCTCATGCTGTCTCCTTAAAAAGCTTGTGCACCTTAAAACAAGGCAATAGTTCCTATTTTACAATGACCAGTAGACTATCTCTGGCTGCGTTGGTTTTGTAATACGACCAAAGTAAGGCGTCGTGATAAATTTTTTTTATTTAATTTCAATGAGATCGAATTACTAGTCTAAAATGTATCTTATATCATTGTAATAGGGTTTATTTTGTATTGTCTAACCATCTTGCAACTGACCTTTACATCGCGCCATTTTGGGAAATCCACGAAATGTTATCTTTCTCCTGTATAATATTGACTTTTTTAAACTAAGAATTATATAACGAAGAAATATAAAACTGTTGATTAATTACTAAACAAAATGGGTGCGTGTACTTATATACGCGCGGACGAAGTACTTTTTTGGCATCATTATAAAATAATCTTTCATTGCATGCAAATAACTAATTACAATACAATAATAATAGTCAATAAATAATACACACATATTGATAACCTCGACTATATTGGAGCACTTGAAAAAGTATATAAGGACAATTTTTTTTTTCACTGCAGTTTCAACTGTCTACTGCTGTACTGTCATCGTTTTTTTGTAACGGGCCTAAAGTATAACTTCAATAAAA
Source organism: Meandrusa payeni (assembly GCA_029286785.1). Taxonomy (NCBI): domain Eukaryota; kingdom Metazoa; phylum Arthropoda; class Insecta; order Lepidoptera; family Papilionidae; genus Meandrusa; species Meandrusa payeni. The sequence continues at coordinate 7,932,004 of JAGSMX010000021.1, forward strand.
TAATGTCATGACCTTATTAATCTGATGGGGGTGGTGTGAATGAAGATTTTTACAACTAATTAGGTCTAATCTCTGCGGTCTAACTCTTTATAATATCTGGAAAGAACAGTTTCTCTGGTGATGATTTAGCATCTTAACTCCAGGTCTGCTAACCCAACTGTGTCAAAAGTACAAAAATGTAAAAAGTAAACTGTGTAGGGGTCGCGTTAGTATTCACTATCTAACCCTAGCGCCAGAACCGGTTAGGAACCCCTTCATCCATGTGCAGTGGTACGATCACGAGGTCCCCCGTACAAGTTGCCGAGAGCTCCCCAACTCCATTCTTCTGGGTTCACTGAGCAGGTTATATTCTGACAAATTTGGGATAACTTTAACCCAGAAATATTTCACCTTTAGAGCACGCATCCCTATTTTTATACGCCAGACAGTGGTGCGGTTTTTGCATCATAAACGATCTTGTCCATACAACGTGACCGTATACGGTGAACGTTGAGGTCGACTCGATTCTGAAGGAGACCGTTGTGTAAACACTGATAGTAATCAAGTTCTGCAATTGCTTACTATTTATAAAGCAAAGAACCGGGTAACAAATCATCACGAATGGAGCATACGATTCTTTGGAACGGAGTTCCTTTCGGAAGGCTTAGAGTAGATAGGGGATTTTTAGTAGTACCCGTAGTTGTAGGTTATATCTAAGGCTACGGATTCCTCGCCTGGCGTAGAAGGCGACTAAAAAGGGTCTGGGGTCACGGGGCGACAAGGGTTGGGGCCTTTGTCGTCCGCTATAGTGGAAGAAGGCGATAGCGGCTGGCCCGTATCGCCTTAGCACTGCGAGGGTGCTGGGGGAAGGACTAACCTCCCGGGACGTACTAAAGGGCAGAGGGGCTCTGGAGATGCCCGGATTAGTTTATTTTCTATCTCTCCAGAAGGCGAGGTATCTTGTTGATGTTTTCATACGCTACCGTTCTAAAAAAAATTGAGACTAAAACCGTAAGAAAAATATATAACGGAAGTGCTATAGTCGTATACACGGCGATAGCGGGACTATTATGCATGTAGTTCAATTCTCTGCTCATAGGAGGCGCTTTAACTAATTATTAATTTTCTGTGCGATTTCTCCTCACTAAACTCCCTCTGTGCCCATCCTCCAGCGGAACGCACTAGTGTCCCTCTGCACTGTACCAAAGCACATCCCAGGGGAGGAGTTCCACCTCCAGCAACCTCTTGTGCTAAGGCAATGCGGAATTACTCCCGTGTCCTATTACGGCGACAAGAGTCTCCATCCTTGTCGTCCGTGAACACGAGGCCATTTTTACGACAGGCAGGGATACCATAACCTATAATAAACCCAGATCTACAGGGCTGATAATAAGTCACCTAGCACAGGGATAGTCAAAATGTAGAAAATACTAAAGAAAGTTGAAAAATACACTTTGTATTTTTACAATAAATATCAGCGATATAAATTGTTCCTAATTGCGTAACAAAATGGCGATCGAGGCAACTACTTATATACTAACAATACAGATAATAGAAAACGTTTCACAGAATGTATCACTCAGTTGATAGTGAAAAAAAAGGAGTTTATTAAGACCACACGTCTGAAGTAAAACTTATTTAGCTCTATCTATCTATATATGTGTTTATAACGTAATTATATCAAACAAATAATATATGTACGATTGTTCAAGACAGAAATAAAATGTACGCACTGCTCTTTTAAACGTAAATCTCTCTTTCTATCTTCACTACCTTAGTTCTCCCTCTCACCTTCCGTATTCCTCGCCCGATCACACTTTTCGTAACGTATTCACCAGCTTACTCCGCAAGTGAAGCGTGCGTAAACACGGTCTACATCAAAAATTTCCTTAAAAAAATTATAATGGTCTGATTTAAAAATAAACTTTTCGATTCATCGATTCTTTGTATAAAATAATATATTAAATGATTATATATCTGCTGATTGTAACATCTGTTGTTGGATATACCGATTTGAAGTAAAGGTACGGAAATATTATTTATGGTTTTCCGCCCAACCATCACGGTAGAATTCCAAATATGGATTTATGATTTCTTTGTCTATGGAATTCGGAACCATTCGACGTCTTCCTTGTCGTTTCATCATTTGGCAGACTTCACTTATTTTAGAAAATTATCTAACACATGTAGTTTTCGTGGTAAAAATGCAACAAAAAATTTCATTGCCGTGTGCCGTGTCAATTTCATGGCCTTGGGGCGGTTTGCTAGCGTCAATCCTATAGTTCTGGGCTACGGTATCCACTGCTTGTCGTAGAAGGCGACTAAAAGGTGCCTCGGGTTCACTGGGCGACAAGGGTCTATGGGGCTTTTGTCATCCGGTAAAGTGAACCCGGGAAGAAGGCGACATCAGCTGGCCCATGTCGGCTTGCATAGGAGAAGAATTAACCCCCTTAGGACGAGCTCTCCAAGAGCACAGCGCAGAGGGGCTCCGATGCGTTCCACTGGAGATCCCGGACCACCATGCTGCTGAAGATTTCCCCCCGTAAACAAAAAAAAAGGTTGCTAGCGTACTATGCAACCTGAGGCGACTGCCGCGTAGTGCTAATCTAGAAGTAAAAAAAGTGTAAAACCAATTCCACGTAACATCAATGCCTCGTATTGCAACCGTCATATCTCTTTCTTTTTAAAAACTTGATAAGGCAAAGATTACAACCGACATGCATTTACATGTCTGGCTGTCTATACAATCGATAACTACCTTTAAATGTAAAAAAAGTAATTAAAACGCCGTAATTATGCCAGTAATAGACCTACTTTCCTTTTTTATCACATGAATTTTAATTAATTAATATATTTCGTACGTTGTATTTAGGACGTAACTTTTTTTTATTAAACGGGCTCTGAATTTAAGAAAACCGGTTAGCCAGATGTTATTTCTACTTGCCAAAGAGAGTAATATTATCCAAGGAACAGCTAAAAAATACACAATAATTGTCGCAGGTTTAATTGCGGTAATTTTAAACCTTTTAATGATGGGTGCTCATTGGACTTGCCTTTTTTATTTGATCGGATTGAGAGGTGTCATAGCTCTTCGGTCGCTTAGCCTGAACCTCTATTGCAAGTAACTTGATACAATGGTCCCCGGTAACCTCGGCGGACGGTTTAACTTCATTTCTATCTGCCGTATTTCATATGTTCGACTTACCGACGTTTGACTGTATTTAAAATAATATTAAAAAAAAACACTTGATACAGTGTTCCTATAATTGAGTAATCTTGGCCGGATATAAGCACTTTCACATGCTCATAAGACAACCGGTGCTTTGTCCGACGCGACAGTAAGCTCACTGTGCGCAGTATAACGACCACACAGATGGACAGATTTAAACGTTTTATGTATACTTGTGGTCGCCCTATAGTCGAAAATTGACATTAACCCGGAATTAGAGCATTTCAAATCTATATATGTAGGTATTTTCCATACAGGCTCCGAAACGGCTGGACCGATTTCAATGAAACTTTCAGGAATCTTCAAATTGATCTGGCGAGTAATCCTGCAAAGTTTAATGAAGATCGGAGCCTCCTTCTTTTGAACTGTCAAATGCTTTTACTCAAATTTGTATTGACATGCGTTAATGTATATTTGTTATACATGTCATTATGAACCATATTGAAGTACATTGGAGTATATTGAAGTACTTAATAATCTATATATATATATATATATATATATATATATATATATATATATATATATATATATATATATATATATATATATATATATATATATATATATATATATATATATATATATATATATATATATATATATATATATATATATATATATATATATATATATATATATATATATATATATATATATATATATATATATATATATATATATATATATATATATATATATATATATATATATATATATATATATATATATATATATATATATATATATATATATATATATATATATATATATATATATATATATATATATATATATATATATATATATATATATATATATATATATATATATATATATATATATATATATATATATATATATATATATATATATATATATATATATATATATATATATATATATATATATATATATATATATATATATATATATATATATATATATATATATATATATATATATATATATATATATATATATATATATATATATATATATATATATATATATATATATATATATATATATATATATATATATATATATATATATATATATATATATATATATATATATATATATATATATATATATATATATATATATATATATATATATATATATATATATATATATATATATATATATATATATATATATATATATATATATATATATATATATATATATATATATATATATATATATATATATATATATATATATATATATATATATATATATATATATATATATATATATATATATATATATATATATATATATATATATATATATATATATATATATATATATATATATATATATATATATAAAAAACTTTGAAATACCTGATACGCGTCTGCCAATCCTGACCCGTGTTACCAACATTCTAAATGTAAAATATGACTCGCTAACGGATGGACGAAAGGGATTTTCGCGTTAATATCGAGGGGGATATACGGAATTAGAATAACGACGACCTCGAACCCGCAGAGTGCATTGGCGGTTGGCAACACTGCTTTGCTATTTTAGGTGTTACCACCCTGGTATACATTAACGCGCACGCTCGGTATTCGTTATAATTAGAATAAACACCCCAAAGTGAGGGCTCCGTTCCTTATTTAGGATAACGTAAATAAATTACTTTGTAAAAGCAGACGTGGGATGGACGATAAATAAATAACTTTTTGCTTTATTTTATCAAATTTATTAACCTTTCAGGATATTATTAAGTGTTTATAAATATTTATGGAATAGAATCACGATAGATTAGCGACTCGGTGGGCCACTCCCTAATTTGTAGTCAGATCTTGGCCTTAGTCTGCTACTACATCTTTTGATATAAGCATCATTTCCATCCTTTATGAATTTTTAAAGTAAAAGCTGACAAAAACTTCGCTCATCTTCACTCTTATTTATTTGTAGTAATTCATTTGTTTTTTTTTATGACGAACTAAACAGATTAGCCAGAGACTCTGGCCTTGACTGCTTCACCGGATTGAGAGGTGGCATAGCTCTTAGGTCGCTTAGCCTGAACCTTTATTGCAAGTAACTTGACACAATGGTCCCCGGTAACCTCGGCTTGGACGGTTTAACTTCATTTCTATCTGCCGTATTTCATATGTTCGACTTACCGACGTTTGACTGTATTTAAAATAATATTAAAAAAAAACACTTGATACAGTGTTCCTATAATTGAGTAATCTTGGCCGGATATAAGCACTTTCACATGCTCATAAGACAACCGGTGCTTTGTCCGACGCGACAGTAAGCTCACTGTGCGCAGTATAACGACCCACACAGATGGACAGATTTAAACGTTTTATGTATACTTGTGGTCGCCTTGTAGTCAAAAATTAACATTAACCCCGGAATTAGAGCATTTCAAATCTATATGTGTAGGTATTTTCCATATAGGCTCCGAAACGGCTGGACCGATTTCAATGAAACTTTCAGGGAATCTTCAAATTGATCTGGCGAGTAATCCTGCAAATTTTAATGAAGATCGGAGCACTCCTTCTTTTGAACTGTCAAATACAGCTTTTACTCAAATTTGTATTGACACATGCGTTGTGTATATTTGTTATACATGTCATTATTAACCATATTGAAGTACAATGGAGTATATTGAAGTATAATAAATTCCTATATGATAAGTGAAATTGTATTTACTGATATGTACATGGGTGTAGGGAATGATCTTCACCCGCTCGAGAAGAGAATGAATACGGAGGGAAATGAATAATTTAATATATTGTGAGAGTTAAATTAAATATTTAATGATGTAAGTTTATTAATTATAGCAATTGGTTTAGGAGACTCGGGTTCCAGGTCTGAAATCCCCAAAATTACAGAAATCACCTAGACCTCACCATTCAATATTACAAATTAGCTGTGTTATTTTTTTTAAATAATATCGGTCGTTAATTCGTAATTGACGTGGTCATTTTCTCAAATAGGTTACATAATTTTAAAACAAACATACAATAGGCATTTTATAATATATTGTTTTGCATATAGATTTTTTGTGCCATGCCGTGGTAGCTCAGTGTCCGTGCGGTTGGCTCAAGTTGCGTAGTACGCTAGCAACCCGAGTTCGATCCCAGGGCCGGCACCAATAAATTTGTTGTTGCAATTTTATGTGCTGATTTACCACGCGCTCGGCGGTGAAGGAAAACATCGTGAGGAAACCTACATGCCTTAAAAAATTTTTCTACGACGTGAAGTCTGCCAATCCGCACTAGGGGTGCGTGGCGGACTATGCCTTTATACTCTCTTTACAGAGAAGGCCTGTGCCCAGCAGTGGGACTTATATATGCTGTAACTGAACTTGTAACTTCATATTTCAAAATTTGTGACCGCTTAATAAATATTATATGTACTTAAATTATATTACGCCGTGGACTAGGGATGTTAGTACAAAAACGTATCGATATATTTTTATATATCGATATAACTGGACTGGGTGAACCGATTTGGATGATTCTTTTTTTATTTGAAAGCTGAGAAATTTTATCTTATTCTTACGCATCTAAGAGAAGATCATTTAAGTCTTAAATTTACATCAAATATATGTGTCAAAAATATACGAATAACTCAATGTCACTCCAACCGATTTTGATGATTCAATTTTTATTGGAAAGGATGCAGTTTAAGACTAGTTCGGTTAGGTTCTGATTAATTCTATTTCGTAATATGTCTACGATGTACTTAAATTGTATTACACCGTAAACTAGGGATGTTAGTGCAAAAACGTATCGATATATTTTTATATATCGATATAACTGGACTGGATGAACCGATTTGGATGATTCTTTTTATTTGAAAGCTGAGAAATTTGATTTTATTCTTACGCATCTACGAGAACATCATTGAAGTCTTAAATTTACATCAAATATATTCCCAAAAGTTGTCATTCCTACAGCCAGTTGACGTTTTGTCTGTCACCGGACCTTGAAATTTCTCATTATAATTTTAAATACAAGATGGCCACTTAGCGAACAATCCTTTTCACGCTATTATAGGCCATAATGCTTGTTGTAGACAGTGTATAATTAAATGCACATAATTGATTCAATCGGAGACTACACTCGGCCGGTTTGGAATGGCACTTTCGAATGCTCCAATATTTTCTTTTGCGCCATGATTGAAAGACGCTGTGTAAAATAATAAGTGAAGTTAATTATTTCTGAACGTTTGTTATAATTAGCAGTGAGAGTATCGTTTCGACTTAATTTAAGTCCCAGTCGGTTTGTACCAAAGTATTGCATTTCGATATTTAAGTACAAAAAAATCTCGCGCTAATAGACGACGACGACCACTTACAAACATCAGGTTATCAAACGATACTACAACCCAAGTTCGATCCCCGGTGCCGGCACCAATGAATTTGTTTATAGCAATTTTATATGTTGATTTACCATGCGTTCGGCTGTGAAATAAAACATCGTAAGGAAACCTAACCTGTGCCCAATAGTGGAACATATATATGCTATAACTGAACTTGTAACTTCATATTTCAAAATTTGTGACCGCTTAATAAATATGTACTTAAATTGTATTACGCCGTGGACAAGGGATGAAATGCAAAAAAAATTATCGATATATTTTTAGATATAATAAATCGTAATGTTATATCGATACTATGCGATATATTATTTAAGCTATTAAAAAAGCTAATACTAGCATGTTTGTACTTTTTTTTTGACGAACCTATATATGTTGGCTAGAGAAGATAGCTTTTTTTTATAAAGAACGCTAGCAATGTTACTTTTTTTTCAGAAAACATTACTAAAATTCTTATTAACCATTCCAACTAAACTTAAGCTTGTGCTAGGAGATAGTTCACGTCAATAGTCGAATGGTGGATTCGAACCCACGACCATACGATTCGCAGACCGTACCTTAAATATTGTATAGATATTTCGATAATTTCCATACATCGTAATTTGTCCATATTTAAAATTCTCGGTAAAGATTATAAAATTTATACAACTCGTGCCCCCGTGAAGTGTGGGATTGGAGTAACATACATACGATATTTTTTTATTGACGAACTACACAGATTGGCCAGAGAAGCTGGCCTTGACTGATTCACCGGATTGAGAGGTGGCATAGCTCTTAGGTCGCTTAGCCTGAACCTCTATTGCTAGTAACTCGACACAAGGGTCCCCGGTGAGGGTAACCTCGGCGGTTACTATGTTACGCGTAAGCATGCCGATCCGAGGGCGCCTGAGAGGCCGAACCAATGACTCGGTCGGTTGCTATTTCACGGATAATCTAAGAGACATTCAAAGCTAAATTAACTTTGAGTGATACATACGATATTTTTGTTTTCGGGTGTAATATATCGATTTCAGTATCGATATCAGATGATTCGATATTATCGGATTAAAGCGATATGTTTCTTAAAATATCGATATATATCGTGCACTCCTGCCGTGTATCGACACGTAAAGTTTTTCGAGTCGAGGTCGACCGGTTCGAATCTACATTGAGATAAACATATTTGTGTTGAGGGCACACAAGAAGACATATGGCACTTAAGATGTATTTTAATATATATTTGTTTTACTTTCGTAACACTATTATGCGCGGGCGCTTTCTTTTTAACCGACTTGAAAAAAGGAGGAGTTTTCTCAATTCGTCTGCATGTTTTTTATGCTTAAGTTTCGATTGGGTGAACCGATTTCAATGATTTTTTGAAATGATGATTTTTTGTTTTTAAAAAGAAAGCTGGCAATATTTTTTCAGAAAATATTACTAACATTCTTGTTAACCATTCCAATTAAGCTTGTGCATGTGGTAGGAAATGGTTCACGTCAATAGTCTGATGGTGGGTTCGAACCTACGACCTTACGATTCGCAGACCGTACCCTAAACAATTAGGCTATTGACGCTTTTCTAACAACGACATCCATGAGAAAACCATATAAGTCTTAACATTGCATTTGGTATGTGTGCGATTTTTTATTAGATAGGATGTACTTGAAGAGTAGTTTGGTTGGGTTCTGATTAAATCTTTTACGTAATATTCCTACCATAATTCAGATATACAAACGTAGCAGACAAACTCCAGGAAACTCGTCTCCGATGGTATGGTCACATATACCGCAGGCCGTCTGACTATGTCGGAAATAGATGCCTAGCCCTCAATGTACAAGGCCCAAGACCACGTGGCAGGCCCAAGAAACGCTGGCTGGACGTTGTTAAAGCGGACATGTTAGTGAACCACCTAACAAACGAGGATGCCGGAGATCGGGCAAAGTGGAGAAGACTAAGGAGGCGGACCCTGGCTCTAGGCCGGGAAAACGCTAGGCAGAAGAAGAAGAAGAATTCGGATACACAAAGAGGTCGTTCGCGCGTAATAACGTTTATTGTTTGATTCCTGTTTTTTTGTTTTTACTCGTAAATATTGTTATAGTTCCAAAGTAAATATTTTTTACAAAGACGTCATAGGATTAACAGGACAACGCTGTTCATAAGATAGTAGATTATAAATAAAACTTTCCATGAAAAAAAAAGGTATATGGTTATCAATTAATGATGTATACTGCCATATATTGCAAATGGCGATATTTTTCAAGTGCTGATTATAGATTAGATAACTTGGATTACGATAATTCCAATGTAGAAATGTCAATCAAATGAAGTGATACACTGAAGTGTAACCTAATGAAAACGGGTTCGATGCCAGTGGTAATAAACATTTTTCACCGACTTCGAAAAAGTAGGAAGCTGTCAACTCTTTCTGTTTCTTTTTAAAAGAAAGTAACAATCTTGATAAACATTCCAACTAAGCTTAAGTTTGTGCTAGGACATGGTTCATGGCAATAGTCGAATGGTGGATTCAGACCCACGATCTTACGATTCGATACCCGATACGTCGCCGGAGGCACCGCCTTCAAGACCTGTCGCTCGAGACCATCGCAAGAGCGAGGCTCGGAAGCAACAGGTTTACACCACCGATGGCAGATACCATGTCATGGCGCTTATTCTTACGCATCTAGATCATCATTTAAGTCTTAAGCTCTGTGCTCTTTGCCGATAGTAGTACTTAGTTTTTAGTCAATAGCCTTATAGTTTAGGATACGGTCTGCGAAACGCAAGGTCATTCAGTTCGAATTTATAGACTATTGACGTGAACCATCTCCTAGCAGCTTAAGCTAAGTTGGTTAGAAAGAATTTTTGTAATATTTGTGAAAAAAAATTGCTACTTAACCAAGAGTTTACCATACACCTAACGATATAAAAATGCGTACGCGCACACATTTGGTAGTCCTTGGCACCGCTGAATATCAGCGCTGCCGTGTACAGCACATGCCGAGACGGTGCCCAATACTGGCATCATGTCCTATTTGTTTGTTCTTTCCTCTTTGTATTTTGTTTATTTTTCCTTCTTTTTATAATGTAGTCTGTAATGTTTATGTAATGATATCAATAAATAAATTGTCTATGTTAATGCTCTTTCTTGCCCCTATAGTGTGATACAGACAGACAGAATGAATGAACGAATGAATGAATGAATGAATATTCTTTATTGCGCAACAATTAACAACAAAATACATCACAGAAATAGTAACTACAATTTTTACATTAGACAAGGTCATTGCATGCGCAATGGGCGGTCTTTTCACTAAGAGCGATCCTTTCCAAACAACCTTTGTATGGACAGAAACTTACGTCTAAAAATATTTTAGTGGGTCTGTGATGATATTTATTTTAATAAAAAACAACAATATACATATATATAAACATACACATTTATCAATATATACACATACTATTAATAATAATAATACATAAATAAATATGCTAAACATACAACAAATACCTAAGTATATATATTTATAAAGATAGATAGTGTCTATGTACAGAATAGGACTACACTGTGTCTTATATATACGAAACTCTCTCTTTCTAACTTATATCTGCCTCTCAATCTCCGTTCGCACCATCACACATTTTGTCACGCACTCACCAGCTTACTCGAGTCAAGCGTAAAGACAGACGAATTGAGTACCCTCCACCTTTTTTCGAATTCGTTTAAAAAAAGTACTTCCTCACGCTCGTTTTATGCGTGTTTGGGTCTTAGTAAGTGTATAGGAGAGAATTAAATATATAAATAACGTTGCCGCCCTAAGTCGTAAATGCCAATTTATTGGAAAAATTTTATCATGTTAAAATTTAGTACTGTTATAAACTAAAGGCGGTGACTGTACGATAAGTATTAGTAGATAAAACATGGACGGTATTTGCCAAAACTTACATTGACTGATAAACGAAAATGCAAAAAGTATACCGAACACACAGTTAGTTTTAGACGCACTTAAATATGTCTTATTTAGTGACTAAATAAGTAAATAGTGAAAGAAATAGTAATACCGTCCGAACCGAAGGTATTGTGGGAATAAAATTAACATGGATTTTTAAACCGTCTAATCTGAACCCCTCACCGGAGGGGGCCTTATATCGAGTTACTACTAATAGAGGTTCAGACTAAGCGACCTAAGAGCTGTACCATATCTCAAATCCAGTGAAACAATACAAGCCGTTATAAAAGGATTCTAATTGAAAATAATCTCAACAACAAAATTACTTTGACCTTTATACGTAAGCTAATTTAAAAATATAAATATATTTTAAAATTATAAGTATATTTGTTGAAGTTTTATCTGCGGCATCCTGATGCGATTTTCCAATCATGTGTTACCTAAATTTTGTATATTTTTGCTTTTTTTCCGCTAAAACTTATGTGAAAACTAGTTATCTGCTTAACTAGCGATATATCTGTAAATTATATAAAAAGTCTTGAATAGCTGTAAGTTTTCCTGGATTAAATAAATAAATAAAATGTATTTGTAAATGACTATGAGTGTGTTTTTTTAATTAACCTACCCTAAAGAGCCACCGGGCCTCTAGAGTTGGACCGGGTGTTTTGGGAGTTGTGGTTTTTGGAGGCTGTGCCAGCTCGTAGGCCGCTTAGCCTGACCCTACCACCTAATCTTTAGAGAGTAACACGACAAGCTTGGCTTGACTTTTATCGGTAAAATAATAACACATTTAAATATCTTGCTATGAGTGTACAATATTAAAACAATATAGACAAATCTATACCCAACTCCTTTTGTAAGTTAAGTTAAAGGAATTGTGGGTAGTAGTAAAATTTATTAATTTTAAAACTACCTACATAGGACTTTTGTGTGTTTGGTGTCTTATTTATTAGTTCTTTTTTTTACAGGTAAGTGAACAACAAGTTTTCAGTATATGGCCGCACAATCAACTTTATAACTTAAATGTAATCAGTAAGTAAAGAAAGTTTCTTAGTTCTTTACGACGTTGCTTTACTTAAAATTTTAGTGCTATATCTAGATTCTTACATATTACGAAACATAGGATTTTAAGTACTTTCAAAGCCTGTGCTTGACCACGATCCCACCTGATGTGAGAATGCAGTCCTGGATGGTAAGGCGTATTAGCTCGGTAAATGCCTATTCACTCTACTCTTGAAAATCCCCACAGACAAATCGTGCAAACTATGCTTTTGTTGTACGAATAATAAAAGACGAAGCAAAGTGCTTCTGGTTTTCAGGGATGTTCATGACATGGGATGAAAACCAGAAGTGTGTCTTGAAGTCCGATGAGAGAATTGGATCATGTAGTTCCTGAGCACACTTTTATTAATAAACATGTATGTTAGACTTTAATTATAACAATCGTCACTAGCTTAGTGGTTTACGGTATGGTCTGCGAAACATAATGCCGGAGATTCGAATCCACTATTTGAATATTGACGTGACCCATCTCCTAACACAAGTGCTATTACTATCAACTCTCAAAATTATTCGAATGTCTAATTTCTCTAAAAATCTTCTGAAAAGCTTATGAATTTTTTTAAGCTTAAATTAAGCAAATATCAGAATTAATTATATCTGCCAAGATTACGACGAAAACTTTATATTGTGTAAACATTATTGTACTCGTTGTAGTCTGATAAAAGATGCAATACGCGAATTTGACAGAAAACGCGTGTCAAGACGGCCATGACAGTTAGTGTTACCCGATGTGGAATAAAATACCCGATATTTTTGCATGACATTCATTTTCAATTGAAAGATTTTTTTGTTTTAAAGACAACGCTGCGCAATTTTATTTGGTACTCAGATACTACTTATTATAGGCGAAATATTATTTTTTGTTAAAGTAGCTGAAATTATAATTGCCAGAGAAATAGGTGTACTCAAATCGTTCTAATCGTCACTTGTAGTGAAAATCAATGTCCAATGTTGGAATGTCGGTTTATGTCAGTTCGTTATAAATTAATAACAAGCTACTGGTTACTAAATAATATTTACGGCTACTTATAACGGCGTCATTCCGTTACTAACGCTAAGTCACTGTAAGTGGTGCCGTTCACCGATTATTTACTATTTAATCTGTGACGAAAAATGCAATATGCGTGTTTCTGTTTGTATAGAAAACCGCGTGTCATCCCGCTATGCTACTTTGGGTTACCATGTGATACAGCATAATACCCTTAAATATTGGTGACTTCTATATATCTATTTTATACATAAAACGGTCATTATTTTTTATAACATTTTAACATCATCATTATGCTGTGTATAAAATAGTTTCGTGGTAGCTTTGAATCCGCTTTCAAAGCTTTAGGGATTATTGAATTCTATCTACCTAGTAGGAATAAACTATTTAGTTCATACTTCCTGTAAGAAAAGATTAATTAAGATTTTCTCTAAATCTGTGACAGCCCTCGAAGTGTTTACTTTAAGAATAACATTAACATAAACAAAGACAATAACATTTAAAGAAACATATATAGAATATAAACACTCACGCCCGTCACCCGTAGGGAACGACAGAGATCACGGACTTCCACTTAGTACGATTCTTACACACCTTTTTCGCTTCAATCACATCTTGGTGAGGGTACTCTTAACTGTCACTTTAAAACATCGCCAATCTTGTCGATATACTAAATTTAAAAGTAATTTACATAAAGCTCTCTACCGACCCTGTAACACGTTTCCGCGATATGAATATTCTTTCCCTTTCGTCCTTTCTATGTCCGAAACACGTAAATAATTTAAACATGGGCTGAAATATTGTGTGACAAATTTAAGAATAATATAAACTCCCATCATTTTAGGCAAAATCACGTACGCTGGTAACACCACAAGGTCAATACACGTTTATAAATTTAAACGTATGACGCATTTGCGGAGTTGAATGCCTTTCGCCTTACCAGTGCTGAAAGGCAAGGGGAAAGACGTTTCTTATACTAAAATAATACTCGTGTAATGCCTACACTATATTAATGTAAATAACATATCTAATCATTCGCTAGTAGATATAAGGGGGTGATGCTGTGAGGGGATTAAGCGGATTCTGTAGGGTTATTAACGTTATGTTTCAATAATTGTCAAGCCATAGACATATTAAGTTCGGGGCTATATCGTTATAGTTTAGCGTAAGGATGTTCATGCCAAAAATATATCGATATAGTATATCGTGAGGTTGTATCGATGCTACGCGAAATAATGTACAAATATATCGATATGTTTCATATATCGAAATTTGTTTATATTAGATTAGCGCTTAATATTTAATATTAGAAATGTTTTGTACTAATAGAGTACTCGGCGCGTAATTGAGACGTTCTCGCTTCGTATACCAGTCCAGATTATTTGATTTGATTTGATTTTGCTAGCAGTACAGACTACATGCATAGAATATAAAATTTATACAACGAGTCCTGCCATTGTGAAGAGTAGGAGTGTAGTAATATATTTCTCTTCATGATGGCAGCGCAAGTAAGGGTTTTATTTTATTCAAGCTGTCAACCATAAATAAAAAAAGAATGGAATGCTTTTTTATTTAATTTCCTACGACATTTCGTTTATCTGATGAAATATATCGATATAAATATCTATATTAGATTATTTGATAATATTCGATTGAAGCGATATATCGCGTCCATGTATCGATTTTTTATGTAATATCGATATCTATCGTGCACATGCGTTTAGCGGTTACCGCTTTACACACAATATTACAGTAAATTATATTTATTTTCATACAGATAATAATATGTTGATATTCATAAGCATATTTATAATGCGTGATGTACAACGATATCGGCTTATCTACATTGTTGATTTAAAAAGAATTAATATAATATAAGAGAAGAATTGTGATACAATAATACAACATAATAATCTATATATATATATATACATAAAAGGGAAAGTGTGTGGGTATTTTCCATATAGGCTCCGAAACGGCTGGACCGATTTCAATGAAACTTTCAGGGAATCTTCAGATTGACCTGCCGAGTAATCCCGTAGTAATTTTGGTGACGATCGTAGCCCCCCTCCCACCCCTCTTTTTGTACTGTGAAATAAGCCATAAGTCGTACTCTTATTTCTGACATTAACTTGAGCCCGATATGTTTTTGTATAAATAATAAGAATGATATTGTATTTACTGATATGTACATGGGTGTAGGTAAGGTTCGCTCGAGAAGAGAATAGAAGAGAATGAATACGGAGAGAAATAAATAATTTAATATATTGTGAGAGTTAAATTAAATATTTAATGATGTAAGTTTATTGTTTAAAATTAAGTTTGGTGACGATCGGAGCATTGAACTGTCAAATACAGCTTTTATTTACTATGATGATGTTCTATTGTTTTATAACCCTGATTTCTATTGACACTCGATCTGTGTGTAAAGACGCTTTACAAAATACAGACGAATTCACAACCTCCTCCTTCTTTTAAGTCGGGTATCGAAAATTCAACTTAATCCCCGGCAGCGTCGCTCGTCAACGAAGCCGCCTCCTATAGTGTGGACCGTCTGTACCGTCCGAGCTACAATAAAGATAAACAGGATACGAGTGTACATTAACCCGAATTGGTCGCTATATGACTAAACTAACGCCATGATTCCTGTCTGTGTGTCATGAATTATTATTAAACCGTCGCAAGTGAGACGGCAAAATTATATGGAATGTTTCCTTAACAAACAACGACGACCCGCCAACAACGTGACAACTATATCGAAACTGTTTACGTGTAACATAGTAACCGTCCAAGCCGAGGTTACCACTCACCAGGGGGACCCTTGTGTCGAGTTACTAGCGATAGAGGTTCAGGCTAAGCGACCTAAGAGCTATGCCACCTCGCAATCCGGTGAAGCAGTCAAGGCCAGCTTCGGTCGCTAATCTGTGTAGTTCGTCATAAAAAATCAGAAATATATATGGAACCGATCTATTACAGTCATATATTTTATTATTTCATCATTACCAAATATGTGAAATACACAACACATTCACAATTGGCGTGCCAATGGTACATCATCAGTAAACCATAGTTGCGTTAGTGAACTAAGACCAGTATATTTTATGAGTAAAACAAAACCGACTTCAAATCGACCTCTTTGTATTTTCAAATTATTGTAGAAATATTACGAAATAAAATTAATCAGAATCAAATCAACCGCTCATCAAACTTGAAGTACTTTGAAGTACATCCTTTCCGATAAATAATGAATCATTTAAATCGGTTTGCGTGATTTAGAGTTATTCATCCATTTGTCCCGCACATACTTAATGCAATTTTAAGACTTATAAATGGTTTTCTCATGGATGCCATTGCCAACTATCAAAACGAAAAGAATCATCAAAATCGGTCAAAGTTACGAGGTAACAAAACATATAGACGAATTGAGAACTTCGGTTCCAAACTAGCAAACATCGATTGCTATAATGTTGGTAACGATAAAATTAATATTCATTATATTCATTTTATCATTACCGCTATTTTATGGGCAGGCCCCACCCCGTAGATGTTAGGAGCATTGTTGGAGTTTCTTCAGCCGCTTCTTCCCCAACGGAACGCTTCCCCAACGCTTCCAGAAGTGGCACTCAAAGTTAGTTTAGCTTTTGAAAGTCCCTTAAATTATCCGTGAAATAGCAACCGTCCGAGCCGTGATTCGGAACTCTCGGGCGACCTCGGATCGGACGGCGTAACATAGTAACCGACCAAGCCGAGGTTACACCTCACCCTTGTGTCGAGTTACTAGCGATAGAGGTTCAGGCTAAGCGACCTAAGAGCTATGCCACCTCTCAATCCGGTGAAGAAGTCAAGGTCAGCTTTTCTGGTCAATCTGTGTATTTCGTCAAAATAAAGTCGACTATTATGATGTAATGAATGTTCATTTTGTACACAATTGGTTTAGCAGACCCGGGATTCCGAAGGCATATAATTACAATGATATGTCGCTAAATATTTTAAAAACTATTAAACATCGCCGTTATGAAAACTCGTCTACGGGGCGTAATTTATTCGCGGACTGAAACACTTGGGGCGCACATTCCGTATCTCGTAAAACCCATAACTGTTACCGGTCTCGTATAAATACCGGTAAGGCTTAACCGTTTATTACACCATGTCGCCATTTTGACCGAAACTAGCATAAGGAGCCCATTCACATTTATATACTCATCTAGCTATAAACATTGTTACAAGTTTAAGAGGCACAATTTTTATTTTATTTTCTACATTCAAATTAACATCTATACTATACACTGTAAGCAAATATTCATTATATTGGATCATTCATCCAACCGTCTAGACCAGACTTCCCCAAACTTTTTTGTGTCGTAGACCCCTTGCCATGTTTTTCCGTGTTGGGTAGATCCCCTACTTACCTGATATTTCCTGTAAATTTCTAATTGTAGTGAAGTTTAGTGTTAAAAAAGAAACACATGTTAATTTATACATTTATTAATTGAATTTAAATTAAAACTACTCAAAATAAAATTTTGTATCTGTTATGTAAAATATACGTAACATTAAATAAACTATAAATAAAATAACATAAGCAATAAGTCAATATTTTTAGTGAGAAATAGGTAAATAGGTACTATCAGTGTATGTGTTGAGATCCACTATCGTGGACCCCATTTTCATTTCATGGACCCCAAATTTTGTATCTGTTATGTAAAATAAACGTAACATGAAACAAACTATAAATAAATAACATAAGCAATAAGTCAATATTTTTAGTGAGAAATAGGTAAATAGGTACTATCAGTGTATGTGTTGAGATCCACTATCCTGGACCCCCATTTTCATTTCATGGACCCCAAATTTTTTTTCGCTGACGTAAACCCCTTGCAGGTTGTAATAGATCCCTAGGGGTCGATATATACCACTCTGGGTATAACTGATCTAGACAAAAAGAACTTATGGAATGTTTGACAATTCGTTTCGCCAAGTAATTATAGCAAAAAATTAACAAATAATGTGTTGGGAATATAAACCACTTAATTCTAAATGATAGCATATTGGTTCAAGGAAGTGGTTCAGAGATAATAAAGTGTATAACAGTAAATTTAGAATACTAATATTCAAAGCAATGTCTAATGTTCGTGGCTCGAATTCCAACCATATTGTAACGAAAGTGTTGTTCGAAAAAAAACTTGCGAAAATTTTTTGCGATGTGCTCACTATATACTATGCTCGGATAAAAGCATACTGTCTACCCCGCTAGGTTGAATAGTCGTAATAGCTTATTTTTAACCGACCTAACCCCACATAACCCCGCCTTCCCCCCAGAAGGTGTATCTTCTTGAAGATTACCCCCTTCAAAAATAAAGAGATTTAACCCACCTGCTAATTCGAATTATAGACATACATTTTGTCTAAACCTATTGTGTTAGTAAACAGGTTTATCTTTCAATTACTATTGATATTATAAATACACAAGCAATGTTACCGTAGTACGCTACGGCTATGCAGTCCCACTTACGATCGTAACGGACACGCGTTCGAATCGCATGTACTAATGTTTTTTAAATACGAAAAAAATACTTATACACGTTAAAATAGACATAGACATTTATTTATCGGCATCACAATACAAAAACACATTACAGACAGAATATAACACACATTAAAAAAGAATGAAAAATAGACAAAACACAGTTAAAGTTACACGGACAAATAATACAAAACATATGATGCCAATATCGGACACCGTCTCAGCATATGCCGCCGCAAGGATGCGACAGCGCTGATTTTCAGCGGTGCGGTGCCCGTGAGACCTTATGTATAGTATAAATACTAATTAACGTTAAAGATCCAAAGTATTACGCATTATACTAATTAGGAAACACTCAATTGATAGCGTTATGGCGATGACGAATCCGCAAATTAAATTACACCTCTTAAAACCGACGAACGAAGCTCCAAAACTTAAGGGGATTTCATTAAATGCAATTAGAATATTAGAGCGTTGAGCGAACAGCAGACCACTGTCCAGACAGCACCAAGTGTGCGAACGTTCTCCTTAATATGTACAATGAGATTAATACTAATAAAGTTACAAGAAAAAGTATATTTCACTACAACTCTACGTAAATCGTTGAAATTTAAACAAAAACCTTATATAAATATTTGTTTTAAATAGCTGTTAAAAATAGCGCCATCTAGCGTATAAAATAAAAAAAACTGTTAGGCAGTCGAAAAGAGAACAGTTAAACTAAGTTTTAAATGACAGGATAACGATATTCCGCGCTCACGTAGAGCAGAGCTAGCCCTTTTCGCCGACGATACCGGCATTTATGCTTCCGGGCGTTCTCCCGAAGTCATTCTTAAAAAACTCCAGACCGCGGCCGATGCCCTAGGGGATTGGTTTCGGAAATGGAGAATAGAAATCAACCCGGCCAAGAGCGCAGCCATGTACTTCACGAGGCGTCTTCAGTCTCCACCTCGTTGCGTCAACTTCTAGGTACCCTATTCCATGGGTTACACAAACCAAATACCTTGGTGTCGTATTAGATCCCAAACTCTGCTTCGGCCCTCACGTAGACCAAGTTAGGAACCGGGCGGCCTACGTTATGGGTCGCCTATATCACCTCATTAATAAGAAAAGTAAAATGTCCCTCCGTAATAAGGTGACACTTTACAAAGCAGTTATACGTCCTGTTATGACGTACGCGAGCCCGGTCTTCGCGCATGCCGCCCATAAACATATCCATAGGTTACAAGTAATTCAGAATCGTTTTCTGCGACGAGCCACGGGTGCGCCGTGGTTCGTACGTAATCGCGAGCTCCACGTTGATACAGGGTTACCGACAATAGCCCAATTCTTTAAGCAGGCATCTCGACGGTTTTCGAGACTGCCACCAAACATTCTAACAAACTTCTTGTAAGTGCCGCCACTTATAAGCCTTCCTATAATAAATTCCGTCGCGTCGCCCGGAGGCCGAGACACGTTCTTGACGATCCGGACGACGCGATTACCATTGCACAGGCTAGATCTCTACAAATCCACAAAGCGTCCATTCGCGACCATCGGAGGTTGCGAATAATCCTTGCGCGTTACCGCTATTTTATGGGCAGGCCCCACCCTTAGATGTTAGGAGCGTTGCTGGAGTTTCTTCGGCCACTTCTTCTCCCAGCGCCAACGCTTCCCGAAGTGGCACTCAAAGTTAGTTTAGCTTTTGAATGTCTCTTAGATTATCCGTGAAATAGCAACCGACCGAGTCGTGGTCTGATTCTCCTGGGCGCCCTCGATCGGTGGCGCTTACGCGTAACATAGTAACCGTCAAGCCGAGGTTACCCCTCACCGGGGACCTTGTGTCGAGTTACTAGCAATAGAGGTTCAGGCTAAGCGACCTAAGAGCTATGCCACCGCTCAATCCGGTGAAGCAGTCAAGGCCAGCTTCTCTGGCCAATCTGTGTAGTTCGTCATTAAAAAAAAAAAAAAAAACAGGATGCCATAAAATTTATACCGTTTATATTTAAATAAATAAATAATTCTGCCAATTAACAACGCATCCTCAATCCTCGTGTTGTCCATGGTCGTTGATGGCGGTGCTTAACTTGGTCGTCTAAATATGTACTTTACATTCGATTGCTTTCCTTTTCTGCTATGATACAGGAAAAGGATGCGTTTTAATAACGACATCTCTTCATTATAAATTTTTATTTTATAATTACATTTTAATTTTTATACTGCCATAGCAATTGTCATGTCTGATTATTAAAGCGAACACCAATTCAGTATTGTGATTTAAAAGACCTCTACTGTACTTCTGATATTAAAAAAACTATAAATTGATGGTATTATTTTGTGAAATATTTGTTAATATAAATCAGCGCCATCTATCTTTACTTAGGGCAGAGCTTTTTTAATAACTGGAGAATTCGTTCAAGGAGTTACTTCTGAATGTTTCTAAGAGATGTCACTAGTGTTATCGCTCTGAAACAAAACATGACAACATAACAAATTTTATTTTAAAAAATCGTTTATACATATGTTAATCTCTCGTCTTTTCTCATTCATCTTTTCGACGTATTTAAATCAAAAAATCATAACTTATCCAATTGTCATCCCATCAGTAAATCTATAATTTTCCCTGAGCAGATGACATAGTAACGGCAGTTCTGGCGCATAGGTAACAAAGAGCCAAAAAAACTCAAGATTTATAGACAATAAAGACAGCTGAAGTAAAACTTCTTCATCTCCATCTATATGCTTATAAGCCTTCCTATAGTAAATTCCGTCGCGTCGCCCGGAGGCCGAGACACGTTCTTGACGATCCGGACGACGCGATTACCATTGCACAGGCTAGATCTCTACAAATCAACAAAGCGTCCATTCGCGACCGTCGGAGGTTGCGAATAATCCTTGCGCGTTACCGCTATTTTATGGGCAGGCCCCACCCTTAGATGTTAGGAGCATTGCTGGAGTTTCTTCGGCCACTTCTACCAGCGCCAACGCTTCCCGAAGTGGCACTCAAAGTTAGTTTAGCTTTTTGAATGTCTCTTAGATTATCCGTGAAATAGCAACCGACCGAGTCGTGGTTCGGCCCTCTCGGGCGCCCTCGGATCGGAATGCTTACGCGTAACATAGTAATCGTCAAGCCGAGGTTACCCCTCACCGGGGGACCTTTGTGTCGAGTTACTAGCAATAGAGGTTCAGGCTAAGCGACCTAAGAGCTATGCCACCTCTCAATCCGGTGAAGCAGTCAAGGCCAGCTTCTCTGGCCAATCTGTGTAGTTCGTCATTAAAAAAATCCATCTATATGTATGTACATATATGAATAATATTAACAGAAGAAAATGTGTGCGCTCACCTCTCTTTCTTGAACCTACAGTAATACGAAACGTACCTCTCTTTCTATCTTCACTAACTTACATCTCCCTCTCAACTTACTCCCCAAGACAAACGTCAAAAGATGTTTTATTTTAAAAATTGATTGCGTCTTATGAGAACTCAAGGTGCTGCCCATGTAAAATAAAATCGCTTAACGTATTAAATATTAAAGTTAATGAATAATTAATACAAATTTAATAAATGTTAATTGGTTTTTCTTTATTGAAGTAAAACTTCTTTAATAGTAATAATAAAATATTTTACAACGTATTTGTAAGTTTCTAGCCGGCTAATTCGATTAAAAGACGACGCTGGAAATGTATAGAGCACAGACTATTAAATAAACTTTAATTGCGATGTTGCCACGGTCCACTTTTTTTTACAATAGCCTTTTAATTTGTTTTCACTGAAAGGAAAGTGATACAAGAAAGAGAATCCAGTGTACACGGTCCTCAGACACAGTCAGGCGGAGCGTGGTTTTATTAACGCGATTTCTTAACAGATTTTTCTCTCAATGACAACGTCTTTACAATCAATTTCACCGGAATTATTCGTTGAAAAAAATAATTTCTCCTCTGAATAATTAATGGCTTCTCTTGTTAATGCTGCCAGTATCATGTCGTAACGAATTCTTATGCAATTATCAGTTCTTTTATTGATATAAGGTCTTTTTCAGTATTTTAATATAATTAACGGAATATGTACAAAAAAAGTCTCATCCTTTCGCACCTCACGCAAGCGGGGTGGAGAGAGGTTGCTATCGACCAAGCTCATTAGGCTCTAACACGTGATTTTTTGTAGATAAAAAAACGAAAAAGAAAAACCTCATCAGTACAAGACGCGTGGGATTCGAATCTCTGACCATAAGATCGTAAAGTCGAACACTTAGTCGCTAAGCTATCATGGATCTAGAAACTGTATCCTTTAAATTTTTTTATCCTTATTAAGCATGTGCTTGACCACGATTCCGTGGTTGTCATGATTAAGTGGAAATGCGATCCTGGACGGTATGGTAATTCGTATAATTTTATTGTATATCAGAAGCTCTTTGAATTTTCTTTTTAAAACAACTATACGCGTTAATAAACTCTATCGGGCTAAAATTAAAAGGTTTAATTTAGCGCCATCTTGTAACGGCATGTGACACTACTATAACTGTTGCGTAACTGTATTATTGTTATTTTAAATTGATTAAGCACACGACTTTGATATAAAATGGAAGTAGAACACAATACAGTAGAATTAATTAACCTACATTAACATGTTTCAGCGATAAACTTCGCTGACTATGTAACATTTTGCGCGTTACCATTTCACAGAACAGTAAGCATATTTATTTTATCAATCACGTGTTTTTCTTGACACGCTTGACTTGGGGTGTTAACTGGTGAATGCATTAACGTTGAGTAGGGTTAAAAACAGGCAGTACATTTGTCCCGTTTTTTTTTAATGACGAACTACATGGCCAGAGATGCTGGCCTTGACTGCTTCACCGGAATGAGAGATGGCGTAGCTCTTAGGTGCTTAGCCTGAACCTCTATCGCTAGTAACTCGACACAAGGGTACTCCCGATGAGGGGTAACCTCGGCTTGGACGGGTACTATGTTACGCGTAAGCATTCTGATCCGAGAGGGCTGAACCACGACTCGGTCGGCAGCTATTTTATTAATAAAAACTATATGGGATAATCTTAGCTAAACTTATATGCCGGAACTTTCCCTTTATGTCACCTACTTATGATTGGATCACAAAGACGTTTATCGCATTGATAAGCTCATTATATTATTATAATCTAGAACACAATTCTCGTATTATCAAAATCCAAAGTTATGAACTAACAAAGATAATAACATAAATTACAGACGAATTGAAATTTCTCCTTCTTTCGTCGTCTGAAAATGGTTGAATCCGATTGGAATAAGAGCTCCCGTCAAATCGTAACTTGGACATCCATTGACTAATTTGTCTCTGGTAAAACAGAATGGCAGCGCATACGAAAATATTATTGTTTACTCTATTCCGCATTTTGTGTTGCGCACTTTAGAATTGCGTATTTTCTACGTATTCCGATTTATTGTGCACTATAAATAAATACGCTTGTTGTTTTGCAGATTCTATTTTGCCCACTTCGACGCCATTGCTCTGAATGATTGTGGAAGAGGCAATATCTATTTTTAAGAATAATTTATTTTTATTATTACGCTTTTAACACCTTTACCTATATCTCTCAACCAAAAGGAAAGTTTCCCAGAAATAAATAAAATAAAATTTGCTCACTTCGATATTCAATAGTTATTTCAAAATAACGTCACGAAACTAACGCACGAGGTCGTGAACATTTCCTGGAATCATCACGCTACAGTACAGTCATCTAATAATAGGTATTTAGTGCACCACAGTTCATTCGCTGTATAGGAAACTTACGACGGAATTACAAATATCACGCCACAAGTGGTTTTATCTATTAGACGACGGGTGTAAACGTGCGACTTACCTGATCTTGTGCCATGCATTATCGTTTGCCATCTTATGCGTTGCCAACCAATTGTAAAGAGTTGACTCATCTCGCTCCCCAAGTCAAACGCAGAAGTATACCTTAAATTAACGTTGGTATTCTACGAGATCGTTCCTTCTCCATTAGTGTTGTACTAATGGGAAAGGGAACAACGAGCAGTTCCGTTCTATTGATTGAACACTGTGAATATAAGTACCTAACATTTGCTCTCGCCTGAAGCTATATCTACTCTATTGAATAGATATATATTAGAGATGAAACGGATAGTAGTGTGGCCGGATACCGGATACCGGATATTCGGCAAGCTACTAGGCCGGAGCGCCGGATATTCGGCCCTTTATTGCGTTGACGCGATCAGTTTGATTTGAATATTGGCGCGGTAAACGAGATCGGATATATTCAGGCGCATTCGGATCGCACGTAAGCGGAGTCGCCTCTTACCAACAAATGCGGAAAATTTGGTATTTATTCACCACAATTTGCCACTTGTTAATTTTGAGTATTAAACTAATAATTAATAAAACGAACATTTTTGATGTGCGATTATAAAAATTAAAAATAAACGGTGTCCATAACCTATTGGAGTATGATTGATTTGCCTTGAGTAAAATAATAAGATTTTTTAAATTATACTATCCGGTATCCGGCCGGATAGTGAAAACTAGGCCGGATAGGCCGGATACCGGATATCCGTTTCATCTCTAATATATTAAAGATATTTTTACTTATTTTCATAACAGTAAAAAACTATGTGAAACAAAGAACTCAGTGTGTTGTTTCTCGAGCAAGAGGAACGACATTTAAAGTAACTCAATTGTAATATGATTATATTCCTTAGAAAGAAAATTATCAACTAATTTTCTTTTAATATTTTTTATCCAATAGTATCTTATTATAGTCGTGTGATTTCATTGTACTTTTAAGTACTGTTTCTCTATCTTTAATCCAGTCATGATTTGTTTTTTCTCCTCTCAATTCGTTCGGTAGAATGTCGAAATCTGTATCATGTAAAAGATAACTTGGTGTAAAACTGAATGATTTGTTTTATTATATTTATTGAGGCATTCTTGAGGGATTGTTGCCCGAACTCTTTTGCTCTATTCATTCATATATATATATATATATATACCCTTATCGGAATGCTTACGCGTAACATAGTAACCGTCCAAGCAGAGGTTACCCCTCACCGGGGGGACCCTTGTGTCGAGTTGCTAGCGATAGAGGTTCAGGCTAAGCGACCTAAGAGCTGTGCCACCTCTTAATCCGGTGAAGCAGTCAAGGCCAGCCTCTCTGGCCAATCTGTGTAGTTTGTCATAAAAAAAAAATATATACATATATATATCCAAGCTTCTCACACATAATACTACTTATATATATCACACTACCACAATGAAATTTCACGCATCTGATTGCAAATCATGGTTATGGACTTAAACGCGAAGAAAATACAATTTATTTTACATAAAAACAATAACGACTTTGTTTCTAATCGATTTTTAGTTCTCTGATGTATGTTCCGAAAATGCCAAACTACTGTTTTTGGAATCTAACATGAGACCCGCTTAAAAATGTAAGAGACATTTTCAAGCTGGTCCCAATTTAGCTAATCTACTTAAGGAGTATTAAGAATGTTGGCTGAATTCACATGTATGATAAGGAAGGGTGGTAGCCTATATCTTTCTCGTGGCTGTCTGTATGTCTGCTCAGAAGGGACAGCACCAAGATGCCTACAAATAATTACAGCGTCTGCTAAACAAAGGTCAATGGATCTTAGTGACATTAACCTCTAGGTGTCAGACATTCGAACTAACGGGCTCGAATTCCCGCTGGTTTAAGACAGAGCTTGTTTTCATTATTCTGTATTTGTGTTGCCAATGTTTAAAATAGCAGCTAATACTTTTTTAAATAATTTAAAGCAGAAATCAGGATATTAATTTAATGGTAAATGATACATAATGCCCTTTTAGATATTTTAAAATATAAAACCGTCCACGCAACTATCAGCCATTCCAATAGACTAGCTAGTGCGCTGTTCAGATTGTGATAAATGCAATGTTCTCGCTCAGAATGCTCCGTATGTCATCTATAAATACCTTATCGAAAACCTAAGCCATGACCCCACTGCAGTTGCTGTTGCAATATCAATAAAATATTTATCAGTCATGAACCTCTATCCCTAACGCTTATATTTTGTATACCTAGGAAAGTAATTAACAAAAGCATGGCGCAAAGGCATAATTAAATCTTTATATTTTTTGGAACGTTTATGCATAAACAAGATTTTTAAGTATGTATTTGAATTTAAAAAAATGACCATAAACTAAAGTTTCAAATATGATTTTGACATATTATTCAAATGAGTACGAAGTTTGAAATTATTCTTATCTCTTTTCTTCTAATAAGCGTTACCATTTTGCTATCTCTATCAATATGATGTGGATTGTGGTATTTCATTACCAAAGATGGCGACGAATGAAATATCGTCAGAAACATGAAAATGTTATGCTAATATTGTTGGAATTGATTCCAAAAGTATTTTAACACACGTTTTTACCATTACTTTAGAATTTTTTAGATTAATGTTCAATAGGTACCTACTCAATTGCGTCATAAAGCAAACCGAAAAATGAGTGTATTTTGACTTATTGTAACTTGACTACGAATTTTTGGTGCCTATGTATTTAAATCGTTGCCATAAACAACCTGCCTTCATCGATTTCCTGACACATCAGTTCTTAGATTACAATGGAAGTTCGACCAACAGCAAATAACTGAGACAAAGTGCTTTGTCCAATCTTGTACCTACAGAATTCGTATTTAGAATTACAACCCGACCATTTCTAGAAGTCGCATTTTCCGTATTCACAAACATGTAAAAACATTTTATATATAAATATTCATGAAATATTACTCAAGGACAAATACTATGTCGAACCTACAAAATTACAGTATTGCTGAGTCACGAAGTACATATACTGAAATACTGGGATCGTGTCTGCCTAACGATTGTTAAGTCGCGTCAATTCACTTTCGTCCTTTTAAGACTAGCAGGATAGACATTGTATTCGTCTACTTTTCACCGAGCCTTATTAGGTCTCGTATGTAACAGGGTGAGGGATGACCCATAACTAACACAAATTTTGGCAAATGATGATAAAGTTGAAACCAATACAAGTGGCATACCCATTTATCTGTTGTGATCTAAACATAATCTTATAAAGAAAGAAAAGATTAGAAAAGAAAGAGAAAGACGTTTATACCGCAGAATTGATTGGTGCCGTCGGTAAAAGGGCTTCGAAGGAAAAGGGGCAGGTCAGACCCTGGACAGATAGATGTACGCACAGAATATAATTGTAATAAAGCAAAAGAGGTGTGTAGAGGTTCAGGCTAAGCGATCTAAGAGCTATGTCACCTTTCAATCCGGTGAAGCAGTAAAGGCCAGCCTCTCTGGCCACCTGTGTAGTTCGTCAAAAAAAAAGAGGTGTGTACTAAGATCTTATTAAATCGAATTCCATGATCTCTGCCTACCCTTCTAGGTGATGATTCTATTATTATTATCAATTATATTATGTATTACACTTTAAAACAGTCATACCATCTAGATCAACATTTATTACAAATTGACATTTTGTATCGTTGTATAGTCTGCCGCGAGATTTGCCGCATTTATATACCTGCATAATGTGTATACGTTCTTTAGCGAGGCTGATCGATATTCGCCCGGCGAGGGCGCCCTCCCTCCAGTATTACGTAATGCTCTAGTTGGTTGCTACTCGACCGCCACGCCCAACCCAACCGAATGTTTCATTACTTAGAAGACAATTATATTAACGATTAAAAATAAAAACCGACTTCAAATTGAAAATAACAATACTACGAAATAGTATTAATCAGAAGCTAACCGAAACGCTCATCAAACTACCCTTGAAGTAGAAGAATCTAATCCAATAAAAATAAAACCAAATCGTTTGGCGTGATATTGATTTATTCCTCAATATGTCGCATATAGTTATTGCAAATTTAAGCCTATATGTTTTTTTACGCGTGTCTTTTTTTTAAATAAAAAAGAATCATCCAAATCGGTTCACGCATTCGAAAATTATGACATGACAAACTTAACAAAAAATAAAAATAAAATATACAGACGAATTTAAACGTAAGGGGGACTTTATCAGAAGTCGGTTGGAAATAAAACTTGTTAAATAATGAATATCAATAGGCCTGGGTCATTTTTAATCTGTACAAATTTATAAAATTCTTATTACTCTTAATATATTAATTATTGAGAAGAGTGTCTGTTTGTAATATTAAAATTGCTATTACTAGATGCATATATAAATATATTTACGGTACATGTACTAAAATACCATTTTTTACAATTTTTGACTGCTAATCACTGGAAAGGCTGGAACGAATTTAAGCGGACTTCACTGGCTGACAGCTGATGCAATAGGGAGTAACTAAGACTACTTTTATTTTAGAAAAATTAAATAAATCGTTTTTAATTACCGGTAACACCGCCGGGCGGAGATAGTTGGTTCATACAATCAACAGCATTTATATTAAGTGTACATCAAAAATACATGAGGGTCATATGAGGGAATATGTTGGTATTGTAAACAAAGCAATTCAAAGTGAAACGGTATATAGTAATAATGTATTCATTTTTTCATAACCGAACACTGGTAGCAAGTACTATTTATTTAAAAAAAATATAGTTTTTACTGCCAATGCGCGACCTCGACTTGCTATCATCATTGGAAAAAGGTCGAGGAGAAGTCTTCTGACGAACATTTGGCCACCCTATTTGTCATGTCGTTGAATGAGACAAAATTTTCTTCATAAAGTTTATTCGTTATCTACATTGGTGAAACAGTGATATGGGAAAAACATATTACATGCATGAAATGCAAAACAAATAAATTTACTTATTCGCAATAATTATTTTGTTTCGGTTTGATGGTCACCTCCACTGCGTCACAAAGGAGAACTTCGTGTCGTTTCTAGAACATGCCAATATTCTGACTCTTTCCATTTGCCTACTAACAGAGCGAGACCAGTATAGAGTTCGTCGGCTTCGGGGTTCATCGTTTTCTGTACAATGTATTGATCGACGCACTTCATATGCTATATAGCCCGCCGCCCTCCTCCCTCACTACCATTCGCCTGCGAATTGAAAAAGGAACGAGACGTGAGAGACGAAGTTCGTGTGTGATCATTGTATAATTATTTAAAAGTTGCTGATTATAAAGAAATTCTAGTATTTGGATAAATTCCAGTAAACTAGTAAGTGCTTTTTAATTTTTATTATAGTTTTAGTAATTTGGGGAACATTGGCGAGAATTACGCAGTAGGTGGATTCAACGGACGCCATCTTGTCTGACGTGTTTCATGATATCGATCGCTTTTTTTGATGAAATGTCTTTTTTATCGCTTATTAAAGAAATCTACGAAGTACCTAAACTTAATATACAACATTTTGGATTGAATATAATTTAAATACTTACCCTTTTTCGTAACGTAAAATCCTTTATTGCGACGTAGCCTCGGCGGCCATCTTTTTTTTCCTTTCTTTGTTTCAGACTTGTTATTTTTCGTTGGTAATTTATTTCAATCAATCCATACAATTCCTATTTAGTATAAACATCCGAGTGTATAAATAATTTATTATAGAGAAATTTAAAGTTTTGAAACCAGACAAAGGATTCGCCAGTCTCTTTGTTTCAGATTGCATCGTAGGGTAATTTGTTATCGTAAATAATTTTGTCTTACATTTCTAATTATATTCTACGTGAAAAACCAATCATAAAATTTTTATCATTTTATATCATTATGTTGATGTCGTCGTCTCCTTTGAACAAAATCTATCTCAAATACAGAAGTGACCGACAAAAGAATTAAAATTTGTATGTATTTACCAGTAACAATATATAAAAATACGATATCTAATAATAATAAAGCTTATTTGTTACCATCCATTGCTACATATAATAAAATTATAAATCACTATTAGAGATCAAAATAAAAAACAAATCTATAGTCTCTTGAAGAATGTTAATGAATATTTATCGTTACATGTATGGGTGTATATCCATGATTAATAGACATTAGGCATTTCATCAGATTAGTAGTCATGAATCAATGCAGGTCTTTCTGAAGCAATGACAATTCAATATTGGTACTTATTACATCAAATATGTATTTTCGTACCTTGAAGATATTCAGGAATGTACTTGTAAATTTAAATTAAATTATAAATGATTATTATATACACAAAAAAATTAAGAGCTGAATCATTGCAATATTTCTTAATGCAAAAAGTAATTGTGCAATTCTAAGTTATCTGGAACTTCCTGTAAGTTATCATAACAAATACATTGTGAAACTTGAATGCATATAGTCACAATATTAAGTAGGTACAATCTTTATCTCCGCAGTTGTTAAACTGTTTTTCATTTCTTACAGAATAGTCTTCAACATGCAGATTTTCGTCAAGACTTTGACTGGCAAGACCATCACATTGGAGGTAGAGCCTTCCGATACAATTGAGAATGTTAAGGCTAAGATCCAGGACAAGGAAGGCATTCCTCCCGATCAGCAGAGGTTGATCTTTGCCGGTAAGCAGCTGGAAGATGGACGTACACTGTCTGACTACAACATCCAGAAGGAGTCCACATTGCACTTGGTGCTCCGCCTTCGTGGTGGAATGCAGATCTTTGTCAAAACCTTGACCGGCAAGACCATCACATTGGAAGTCGAACCATCTGACACAATTGAGAATGTCAAGGCTAAGATCCAGGACAAGGAAGGCATTCCCCCCGATCAGCAGAGGTTGATCTTCGCCGGCAAGCAGCTGGAAGATGGACGTACACTGTCCGACTACAACATCCAGAAGGAGTCCACATTGCACTTGGTGCTCCGCCTCCGTGGTGGAATGCAGATCTTTGTCAAAACCTTGACCGGCAAGACCATCACATTGGAAGTCGAACCATCTGACACAATTGAGAATGTTAAGGCTAAGATCCAGGACAAGGAAGGCATTCCTCCCGATCAGCAGAGGTTGATTTTCGCCGGCAAGCAGCTGGAAGATGGACGCACACTGTCTGACTACAACATCCAGAAAGAATCTACTCTTCACTTAGTGCTCCGTCTAAGAGGAGGTATGCAGATCTTTGTGAAGACCTTGACCGGCAAGACCATCACTTTGGAAGTGGAACCATCTGACACCATTGAGAATGTGAAGGCAAAAATTCAAGATAAGGAAGGCATTCCCCCTGATCAGCAACGTCTTATTTTTGCGGGCAAACAACTTGAAGATGGACGCACACTATCTGACTATAACATCCAGAAAGAGTCAACATTGCACTTGGTGCTCCGTCTCCGTGGTGGTATGCAAATCTTTGTTAAGACCTTGACCGGCAAAACCATCACATTGGAAGTTGAAGCTTCTGATACTATCGAGAACGTGAAGGCTAAGATCCAGGACAAGGAAGGCATTCCTCCCGACCAACAGAGGTTAATCTTCGCCGGCAAGCAGCTGGAAGATGGACGTACACTGTCTGACTACAACATCCAGAAGGAGTCCACATTGCACTTGGTGCTCCGCCTTCGTGGTGGTATGCAGATCTTTGTTAAGACCTTGACCGGCAAAACCATCACGTTGGAAGTTGAAGCTTCTGATACCATCGAGAATGTGAAGGCTAAGATCCAGGATAAGGAAGGCATTCCTCCCGACCAGCAACGTCTTATCTTCGCCGGGAAGCAGCTGGAAGATGGACGTACACTGTCCGACTACAACATCCAGAAGGAGTCTACATTGCACTTGGTGCTCCGTCTTCGTGGTGGTATGCAGATCTTTGTTAAGACCTTGACCGGCAAAACCATCACTTTGGAAGTTGAAGCTTCTGATACCATCGAGAATGTCAAGGCTAAGATCCAGGACAAGGAAGGCATTCCCCCAGACCAACAGAGGTTGATCTTTGCTGGCAAGCAGCTGGAAGATGGACGCACACCGTCTGACTACAACATCCAGAAAGAATCTACTCTTCACTTAGTGCTCCGTCTAAGAGGAGGTATGCAGATCTTTGTTAAGACCTTGACGGCAAGACCATCACTTTGGAAGTTGGAAGCTTCTGATACTATCGAGAATGTGAAGGCTAAGATCAGGACAAGGAAGGCATTCCTCCCGACCAGCAACGTCTTATCTTCGCCGGGAAGCAGCTGGAAGATGGACGACACTGTCTGACTACAACATCCAGAAAGAATCTACTCTTCACTTAGTGCTCCGTCTAAGAGGAGGTATGCAGATCTTTGTCAAGACCTTGACCGCAAGACCATCACTTTGGAAGTTGAAGCTTCTGATACCATCGAGAATGTCAAGGCTAAGATCCAGGACAAGGAAGGCATTCCCCGGACCAACAGAGGTTGATCTTTGCGGCAAGCAGCTGGAAGATGGGCGCACACTGTCTGACTACAGCATCCAGAAGGAGTCCACATTGCGCGGTGCTCCGTCTCGTGGTGGTATGCAAATCTTTGTTAAGACCTTGACCGGCAAGACCATCACTTTGGAAGTTGAAGCTTCTGATACCATCGAGAATGTGAAGGCTAAGATCCAGGATAAGGAAGGCATTCCTCCCGACCAGCAACGTCTTATCTTCGCCGGGAAGCAGCTGGAAGATGGACGTACACTGTCCGACTACAACATCCAGAAGGAGTCTACATTGCACTTGGTGCTGCGTCTCCGTGGTGGTATGCAGATTTTTGTTAAAACCTTGACCGGCAAGACCATCACTTTGGAAGTTGGAAGCTTCTGATACCATCGAAAATGTCAAGGCTAAGATCAGGACAAGGAAGGCATTCCCCAGACCAACAGAGGTTGATCTTTGCCGGCAAGCAGCTGGAAGATGGACGCACACTGTCTGACTACAACATCAGAAGGAGTCCACATTGCGCGGTGCTCCGTCTCCGTGGTGGAATGCAGATTTTTGTCAAAACCTTGACCGGCAAAACCATCACATTGGAAGTTGAAGCTTCTGATACTATTGAGAATGTCAAGGCAAAAATTCAGGACAAGGAAGGCATTCCTCCCGACCAGCAGAGATTGATCTTCGCCGGGAAGCAGCTAGAAGATGGCCGTACACTGTCTGACTACAACATCCAGAAGGAGTCCACATTGCACTTGGTGCTCCGTCTTCGTGGTGGTATGCAGATCTTTGTTAAGACCTTGACCGGCAAGACCATCACTTTGGAAGTTGAAGCTTCTGATACCATCGAGAATGTCAAGGCTAAGATCCAGGACAAGGAAGGCATTCCCCCAGACCAACAGAGGTTGATCTTTGCCGGCAAGCAGCTGGAAGATGGACGCACACTGTCTGACTACAACATCCAGAAAGAGTCGACATTGCACTTGGTGCTCCGTCTCCGTGGTGGTATGCAAATCTTTGTTAAGACCTTGACCGGCAAGACCATCACTTTGGAAGTTGAAGCTTCCGATACCATCGAGAATGTCAAGGCTAAGATCCAGGATAAGGAAGGCATTCCTCCCGACCAGCAACGTCTTATCTTCGCCGGGAAGCAGCTGGAAGATGGACGTACACTGTCCGACTACAACATCAGAAGGAGTCTACATTGCGCGGTGCTCCGTCTCCGTGGTGGTATGCAGATCTTTGTTAAGACCTTGACGGCAAGACCATCACTTTGGAAGTTGGAAGCTTCTGATACCATCGAAAATGTCAAGGCTAAGATCCAGGACAAGGAAGGCATTCCCCAGACCAACAGAGGTTGATCTTTGCGGCAAGCAGCTGGAAGATGGACGCACACTGTCTGACTACAACATACAGAAGGAGTCGACATTGCACTTGGTGCTCCGTCTCCGTGGTGGTATGCAGATCTTTGTCAAGACCTTGACCGGCAAGACCATCACTTTGGAAGTTGAAGCTTCTGATACTATCGAGAATGTGAAGGCTAAGATTCAGGATAAGGAAGGCATTCCTCCCGACCAGCAACGTCTTATCTTCGCCGGGAAGCAGCTGGAAGATGGACGTACACTGTCCGACTACAACATTCAGAAGGAGTCTACATTGCACTTGGTGCTCCGTCTCCGTGGTGGTATGCAGATTTTTGTTAAAACTTTGACCGGCAAGACCATCACTTTGGAAGTTGAAGCTTCCGATACCATCGAGAATGTCAAGGCTAAGATCCAGGATAAGGAAGGCATTCCTCCCGACCAGCAACGTCTTATCTTCGCCGGGAAGCAGCTGGAAGATGGACGTACACTGTCCGACTACAACATCCAGAAAGAGTCGACATTGCACTTGGTGCTCCGTCTCCGTGGTGGTATGCAAATCTTTGTTAAGACCTTGACCGGCAAGACCATCACTTTGGAAGTTGAAGCTTCCGATACCATCGAGAATGTCAAGGCTAAGATCCAGGATAAGGAAGGCATTCCTCCCGACCAGCAACGTCTTATCTTCGCCGGGAAGCAGCTGGAAGATGGACGTACACTGTCCGACTACAACATCCAGAAGGAGTCTACATTGCACTTGGTGCTCCGTCTCCGTGGTGGAATGCAGATTTTTGTCAAAACCTTGACCGGCAAGACCATCACATTGGAAGTTGAAGCTTCTGATACCATCGAGAATGTCAAGGCAAAGATCCAGGACAAGGAGGGCATCCCCCCTGACCAGCAGAGGCTGATCTTTGCAGGCAAGCAGCTGGAAGATGGCCGCACCCTGTCAGACTACAACATCCAGAAAGAGTCCACCCTGCACCTGGTCCTTCGCCTCAGAGGTGGCATGCAGATCTTTGTGAAGACCCTGACAGGCAAGACCATCACTTTGGAAGTTGAAGCTTCTGATACCATCGAGAATGTCAAGGCAAAGATCCAGGACAAGGAAGGCATTCCTCCCGACCAGCAACGTCTCATCTTCGCCGGTAAGCAGCTGGAAGATGGACGCACACTGTCTGACTACAACATCCAGAAGGAGTCGACATTGCACTTGGTGCTCCGTCTCCGTGGTGGAATGCAGATTTTTGTCAAAACCTTGACCGGCAAGACCATCACTTTGGAAGTTGAAGCTTCTGATACCATCGAGAATGTCAAGGCTAAGATCCAGGACAAGGAAGGCATTCCTCCCGACCAGCAACGTCTTATCTTCGCCGGGAAGCAGCTGGAAGATGGACGTACACTGTCCGACTACAACATCCAGAAGGAGTCCACACTTCATTTAGTTCTACGTCTGAGAGGCGGTATGCAGATATTTGTCAAGACTTTGACAGGCAAAACCATTACCTTGGAAGTAGAGCCATCAGACACCATTGAGAATGTTAAGGCTAAAATCCAGGATAAGGAAGGGATTCCCCCGGATCAGCAACGTCTTATCTTCGCTGGCAAGCAACTGGAAGATGGACGCACACTGTCTGATTACAACATCCAGAAGGAATCCACTCTCCATCTGGTGCTCCGTCTCCGTGGGGGCATTTAAACATGCAGCAGCCTTAGCAGTTCAGCTTTTTGCATTCCTTTAACTTGATGTAGTGAGTAGAAATGAAATAAACTGCTTTAGATCTCAGAACAATATCTTTTATTTTACAAATTACCATTCAATAATAATTATTAAAGTTACAACTACGATTTCATATAATATTTGAAACAAAAATTACAAATTTTACATTTAATACATACCAATTCCTAACAATTTCATATTATGCACTGAATAAAATAAATAATAAAATCTCATCCAAGTGTGTAAATTGAATCAATTTGGGTCAACCTTTTTTTTATATACAGTAATAAAAATATATCCTTTTCATTACAAAGGCATTCATTTCTTTCTTTTTTTTTCTCTTTATTTGGGACAATAAACACTAGCACAATTGATATTATAAAAGACATAATAGAAATAAGACATGTAACTGCACTACCAACAACATTATCCGCAAATTATTATCATTAATATTTTAACGTGCTACACTTAAAAACAAAATTTAAACTAAGAAGAAGAATACGGAAATAAATGAACTAATAAATACTTAACTAAATAAGCTGTCTTTAATACATTTTCTAAATTTAGTAGTAGGCAATGAAAACAAATCAACATCTGCGAAGTACTTATTGTATATATCCACCACACGACGGTTTCATTACAAATATATAATGAAGCATGTTAAATGTACACTTTAAATTTCTTAAAATCTGAATATAATGTACCTATTCACTTAAATGTTTATTTTTAAAGTACTCTTTTTTTTTTTGAGTCTTGTATATTTCCATAAAGTTTCAAACTCTCACATACGTACTTTATAGGACTACTTAAATCGTATACAATATACATATTCCCTTTCATATACTCTCCACTACTTGCACTTCGAGACTCTTTGTTCATAACTATGTATTGTTTTTATACCTGTCCTTTAAGTTAAGCATATCAGAATTGAGAGCATCCTTACACTAGCGAAGGTAGCTGACATAGTCTACCGTGTATGCAAGTTGGATTAACAATGAGTAGGGCGTAGAACCGGTGGCCGATAGGGTCGAAAAGTTCTTGATTTGAGACCACGAACCGGCATCCGCAGCGTAGAGCACTGAAGGACGCTCATAAAGGTTTATACGACACGGCTGGTTGCAAGCCGCTTAAAATTGTTTGGGGAGGCCTCCGCCCAGCAATGGGTGTTCTACGGCTGACAGGATGATTATGATATTTGTATGTCCCAATATTGGGCATATGTCCCTAGTACGGATTGGCCCACTTCCAAAGACATGTTTTCTTGCCATGTATTTTTTATTCACCGCCGAACACGTGGTATGTCAGTACTTTAAATTGCAACAAACAATTCCATTGTAGAGGAAATTCTCTTGATATATTACGATTACTATCTATATATATATCTATATTACTATCTCCCGAGATAGACGTATTTCTCTCCTATATCCTTTTTACTCCAAATAACCCAACTTAACTGACGTTTTGAGTTTCTATATCTTTACGATCCGCCACACATACGTTCTTCTGAAACCACAAACATATCTATGTAGTGTGGACGATCACCACATTTGTATTCAAAAAGGTTTTATATGTGTTCAATCGATGGAAATCTGGCGATATTGTGACAGATCTAATAAAAAAAAAATTAACGTCAATTTCAACGATGAAATAATTAAAGAGCTTGTTTTTTAAATCTCGCAATTCTATAGTATTATCTGAAACATGAACAAAGTGTAATATATTCTAAGATTTCGGTTCAATAGAACAACTATGCATACTGACGACCAACCCGATCACATGGAAGGCAACTTCAAATCACTCCAAGACCATATAGCAAAATTGTCCAATAACCAGACCAGTATTCTAACAAAATTTGACGTATTAAACCAAAACATGAACGAACTGCGCAATATTGTGTCGATGTTTACTGAGAAAATTGTCGCGCTAGAGGAGACCTCTACGGACCGAAAGAAAATTAGAAGTGATATATTTGTTTTGAAGAAACGCATCGACGAACTGTATGCTATCGTGAAGGATGGAAAAGAAGACATCTCGTGCCCTAGTGATGATGTCCAGGATGTTGAATCGTGCCATTCTGAGGTGTCCAACTCCTCCAAGGTATCTAATACCCTGTTGAATTTCCGTCGTTCTTATCCTACATTTTTCTAAGATTTAGAGCCTTATTTCAATTTGATTGCAATGGTTCTGTTTGGTTCCCCACTTCACACATGGGTCTCGTCTCCTGCTTGCATTAGTAGGGCCAGATAATGGCTGGCAATCTACTGTTACGCAAATGGGAAAGTACCAATGCCTCTTAAAATACCGAGGTGCTGTGAGCGTATGTTATACCGCTATATGTGTTTACAATGCCCCTGCAATCCTTTTAGTACATCTCGGCATCTTGATAGTTCGTGTTCCATAACCGCGTTTCTCGCGTAACTTTCTTCCACGCACTGTCAATCTGCGGAATCAATTGTCAGCGGAAAACAATGCTGACAGTTGATTCCACAGTACTTGTGCTGTGCACAATGTTCTGTGGATGTTCATGGGCGACGGTGATCGCTTAAGATCAGGTATGTCAAGTCAAGTAAGTGTCAAGGTAGGTCAAGAAAAAAATCAATGTAAAAAAAATTAAGTTGTTGTGAGTGTCGGGTTCACTTTAAATCAAATTTTCCCATTTTTCAATAAAATGGAATAACATGGTGTGATATTGAAAAACCATGACTGCATGACTGAATTGGCAAATTACCAAAGTTGCAAAAGTCTCTGAAGGTTAATTTTGACACAATGATAGCAGATTTGGGGCCCTGTTGTGACTCTGTGCCCGCAATTTTGCACGTTGCTAACCTGTGTTCGTACCTTATCTGCCGGTAAAAAAATTGTCAATGGTCAAGTCTTCACTCGTTGGTTCTGTTTAGGGTATTTTTTTCTAATGAGCAAGGGTAATCGAGTTTTAAAAAAAAAACGAAGTTTTTCTGTGTCATTTATATCATAGATTTAATAACAGTCAATAAAATTTATAAAACAAAAGACTCGTCGTCCTCCAAATTCTACACGATCGTAAGGGATGCGCTGAGCAGAGTAACTGGGTGGAGGCAAATCATCCGCTCCAGATGCCACTGTGATGGTGACCACAATCTTCAGACATGATGAGCCGGCCCTAGAAAGAGAGAGAGAGAGATATTGAAAATTAATAGTTTCCGATTGTTCGGCCACTTAACACATTTCTATTAGCCGTTCTTTTGTTTAGGAGTTAGTGTGAAATAAAGAGTCAAGCACGCACCACGCATTTCATATACACAACATGAAGCATTTCATTTACACAGCAAGCAAATTTGAACATTAACTACGGAACACCGATGTTATACCACTGTCAACTTGTGGAATCAACTGTCGCCAGCGGTGTTTCCGGACGTTTACGATTTAGGGACCTTCAAGAAACGAGCCTATTCCTATCTCAAAGGTCGGCAACGCACCTACAGCTCCTTTGGTGCTGTGGATGTTCATGGGCGACGGTGATCACTTAAGATCAGGTGAACCGTATGCTCGTTTGCCACTTTTAATATAAAAAAAATATATATTTGATCTTTATTTGCACGAAGTAAAAGTGTACAAAAAACGAACTTAATGATAAAAGGCATTCTCATTCTCGGCCAGTCGGTACGGGTACGAGTATAGAAAAATAAAATTATATATAAATATATATGAGACGGATACGGAATAAGAAAAAAAAACCTGTTGCTCTGTAAACTAACAATTCAATTTAAAAGTTTATTCCTGCTTTTGCTAAACTGTACAAATTAAATTATGACATATTATATTCTATTTCTTTTACATATGCATATATATATATCAATCAATCAATCAGCCCGTATGCTCCAACTGCTCCTATAGGCCTCCTTTTTTCACGCAATTTACTTCGGTCCTGTGCTGCCCTGACGTCTTCCGACCTGTCTTGCCACCACTCGGTTACTGCTCTGGTCTACCGACCGTCTTCTCTCCTAGCTAAGTGTTCCGCCCATTGCCATTTTAGTCTTCCACCCACGTCTTCGACTTTGGTTCTCTGGCGAATTTCGACGTTGGGTATGCGGTCCATCAGAGTGATTCCTAGGATGACGCGCTGCAGATTTGACTGACGTGCAGATTTTGCTTAGTGAGCGTCCACTCTTCGGAAGCGTATGTCAAAATGGACAGGACACATTGGTTACACGTACATATATACACATAAATAAATGAAAAACATAACCATACTATATGTATATTGTTACATAAAATAGACACGAATACAACTACATAAATCTAGATATAGATATCTAGAGATAGAGTTGGTAAATTAAAAACAATTCCAGAGCCTCATTGCTTTAAAGAAATCAATGTGACAGAGGAATATGAAGTGTATCACTTTGAGGGGAAAGAAGACAGTTTAAGATTAGTACGATTGGGAATCTACTAGTTTTATACGATCATATTATAGATTTGATATAGTTTGTAACTTGGAATCATTAAATATATCATAGACAATGCAAATTTTTCTCTTGTCTCCAGGTCGCAATGACAACCGGTCTCGATCGGGACACGATACGCGCCGCTTACGAAGATGTCCGGTCCGACGGAACACCTACCGAGTGGTGAGTTGTATTGATAATAAAGTCATGTTGTGGTGGTTTGGGTATGAGTGGATGATTGAAGAAAGAGAGATGAAAAACTTTGTGTTGGAAAAGAGGCAGTGTGTGATTGGTGACATAATAAGGGCGACGTCAGAAGGCGGAGAGATGTGCATGAAGTGATTTGTCTAGTGTCTGAGCTAATGTCATCTTTTAACCGAGACCGATGCCCAGTACATCCAAGTTAGAGTACAAGGGTAGTGACACATTTCCTGTGTCGGAGAATGTTTAGGGTAGTGACAGTGAAGAAAAATAGCAATACAGGCGCCAGAACATCCATTATATAACTTGGAATCATCATTTCAGCCGTAGACCGTCCACTGCTGGACGTAAGCCGCTTGCAGCTGCAACCAGCAGCCTTTATGAGGTCGACAGACCACCTAGCGGGTAGAGGTTCTATGCTGCGCTTGCTAGTCCGTTGTTTCTAATCAAGAACTTTTCAGTTCCATTGGGCATTTTCTTACAATAGTCTTTTATCACTTGCATAACCTAGACATGTACTATATCTGCTATTCTTGTACCAGGGCAGTGTTTAAGTTCGAGGGCTCCCGCATCGTGTGCTCGGCGCGGGGCAGCGACTTTCCGGAGTTCCGGAAACACTTCGCCGATGATGAGCGCGCCTTCGGTTACCTCAGGTAAACCAGACTTTTTTTTTTGTTAACGCAGGGGAATCTTTTTATTGACCATCTTCCGGTACCCTGGGTGGCCCCGGAGGGATGTATGGGACTCGGCCTGGGCATCCACTACCCACTAAACCTTCCGCGAATGCCATCAGCCGTTATGAGCGGGGTACGCCGGATCTGTCAGCGACAGGACACCCCAACGGTCCGGCCGGTACTGGCAAAGACCAGACTTCATCCTCAAAAGGGGACTTCTCCGGCACTCAGAGAAGTCCCGACGACGCCGAAGGTAAACCAGCCTACTGTAGTTACTTCCATTGCCCAATATATGTGTAGCAAATGGATTACGTGGGAATATGTTGTAATAACTCTTCTACATTTCTGTCCCTCTC
The DNA here is from genome assembly GCA_029286785.1 of Meandrusa payeni. NCBI lineage: Eukaryota > Metazoa > Arthropoda > Insecta > Lepidoptera > Papilionidae > Meandrusa > Meandrusa payeni. Next base: position 7,974,081 of record JAGSMX010000021.1, read on the forward strand.
CGCAGCCTCCTTCTGCGACATCATTTCTTCGTAGGCAAGAGCAGCACTCTTTCGCTGGCAACCATAGCTTTAATAATTGCCTGGAGCAATGTAATTAATGTTCTTGTTATGGTGTCAGGTTGCAAATGGGAGATGAGATGTCGAAGCGGCGCAAGTTCCTCTTCGTGACGTGGGTCGGCCCCAACGTGTCTGTCATCAACCGCGCTAAGATGTCCACCGACAAGGCCATCGTCAAGGACATTATATCTGTGAGTTAATCTTTACTTGTTTTTATTATTCGTAAACACTTCTTTACGTATGGTTGGACTTGGAAAGTAGTCTGAAGGGGTGAAGAATGCGAACCGAAAACTGTGATTGGGCGAGATGAAGGGAAGCTAGAAAGAGAGACAGTTACTTTTCGTATATATACAGGGGTTGCGCCCACAGTATGAGGAGAGAGTGAGTGTGCACGCGCACATTTTCTTTCTCTCTTGAACAATCGTGTATCTGTTAGTGCCGGTGACCACTTGACTCTTTATGAACATACCAACATTAAATAAACTATTTATTGCTTCGTTTTGTGTGAAATAGGCCATTGCAGGGGTCTGCTAGATTTAAATGTCTTCTGCGGAAACAGCCCAGTGTATTTTGGTGTGGTACTGTTACCCATAGTGACAACACAGCCATAGAACTACTCCACTGGAGAATATAGAGATCAGATTATACAAAGGCAGATACTGTATATATTTCTTGTATAACTTAATGCCCAGAATTTTTTTATTATGATCAGTTACATTAAAATTAACATACAGTTATGATAATCTGTAAAATAAAAGTCATATTATATTTGTTGTGAAATGTATTTCAAAACAATGCAATAAATAGTGTTAATTTATACATAAAAAGCTCTTAAATCTTTTAACCCCCACAAGATAGACAGAGATAGCATTTGCTCTCTGGTTTTGGTGTAAGATAAAGGTGTGGGTAAAAACGGCAATTCATTGATACAAGCCGCCTCAGATTCCATTCTGGGAACATCGGATAGCAAGTGGAGACGCCTAGATACTACATAATAACAGATCTAATAAAAATATTGATTTTACTTCGGACCATCTTAAAAGGCTGTGAGTGGTTAAATTGTGTGCATTTTTTTCTTAAATAAAATCAAATAAATATTTCCGGACATTAAAATCAACAGTCTGAGATACAGCTGAGATGAAATCATAACCCACTATACATTTATACTTTGCAGCATCCAGGTCTATCTCCTTGCTCCCTGCGATCAATTTCAATTCAACTAGAGTTGCTATTTGAGCTAATAAGTTACTTGTCAGACTTATTTTCTCTTCTAGAATGGCGTAGAATATTGCCAAAAGTCTGTCCAGAGTGAAAACTTTGGGTCCCAGTTGGGTGCTCAGTTTTTCACTTATCTTTGCTTTAGCTTTGACTTGTTGAAGTCGTTTTCTCTGTTTCCCGTGGTTCTTCATGAATAACCGCTTGTCCTCTTTTGGAGGATTGTAGCTAGCTAGGTATGCGGCTATGAGCAGGAATTTAGCGTAGTATGGAAGTTCGAAACTCTGAGCAAAGCTTTTAGTGGACATTAGTTCTTCTTTTAATGTGTTTTCAAATGTGGTTGCTTGTAGTGCAGTTTTATTTTCCTTACTTGGTGATACAGTAGGTTTTGCATCACTGATTCTAAGGTATAGGAGTTCTAAGCTTGATTTAAGAATAGGGGATATGTTACGCCAAAGCTTATTCAGGTCACTAGCTTTAATTTCATTTCTTAATATTGGTTCACAGTATTTGACAAAGGTTTTGCGAGCCATATGTTGTAGTTCAATTAGGTCTCGACATGGTCTGTAGAATACACTGAGGAAAGCATTTAAGAAGTTTGCAAACAATTCCGGTTTAGTTAGCTCATCCTGTATCTCATCTTCTATGTTTTGATTGTAAAATACTTGTTCTAAAAATGTTTGATGATTCATGAATATTATCTTAAATAGTTCCTCTTTAGTGTAATTAGGGAAAAATATCTGTATTGGTTCCAGAGCTCCCATTTTAAAGTAAAAGTTGTCGTAAACTAAATGTGTTATAAACACAGTACATATATTGAGCTTACAAAATTCCCGCAAACGTAAAAATGTGCACATAATACTTTGATCCATAGCTCTCAGTCTTTCACAACGATCGAAAACGATAACAATAGGTTCGTATGTGGTTTTACCAGATTCAAACCTGTTTAAACAATTCATTAGGTCTGACAATGTATCGCATTTTATCTCTTCATCGCCGTCTTGAAGACCGGATAAAATAGACTCGAAAATAATTTTTGGAGAATAACACTCGATGCAGTCAATAACAACGTATTTATAGCGTAAGTAACCCAGTACAGTGTTTGTACACAATGTTTTCCCGGTTGCCATGCTCCCTGTTATAAATACAGAATAGGGTAGCGGTTCATTGTAATCTCCAAATAAATCCAACAAACTATTTACTTGGTTCTCTCTGCACGGCACTTTGTTTTGTATATCTTCCATTTTACATGGAATTTCAAGATAGTTAAATGTAAACAAAACGATTAATTCTGTGACATTTGTCAGTTGAAATCTGTAAAAACGTTCCGTTTCACCTCTATCTCAGTGTTAATGTGTGTTAACTTTTAGTAAAATTATTTTTTCTTTTATATTTCTGCTATTATGAATTATTCCAGTTACTTATTTTTTTGCTCTATTGTAAATTAAAAAAATATTTTAAGCAAGTGCCTTGGCGGAACAGGATTTCCAACCTGATGTCAAGTGTATTTGTGTTTTATATACGAAGAACTAATTATGACATTTATTATCTTTTTATACAAGATCCCGTCATAAAAACTATTTTTAATAATAAACCCAATATTAAATTCTTTATTTAGCGCTCAATCTTATAATCCTGATGTTAAGTTGCAATCTTCGTTAATAGAATTAGTAATGATAGCTTTGAAAATGGAACCGAATTAAATTATATGCATCCAATTTATTAACGATACTAATTTTTTGTCTTATTATTTTTTGAGCGTTTAACGCTATAAGGTATAGTTTTAAAACACAACACACATCGTTTTCGATATATTAAAGTCTAATCTATACAAGGGTAAAATATACAAAATATATTGTTGCTCGTTGCAGAACTTTGCAGTCGAATTGCAGTTGGAGAGCCAAGCTGAGATAGACATCGATCAATTCAAGGATGCTCTTAATAGAGCAGGGGGTGCGAACTACGGGACCGGGGTCAGAGATTTATGAATTGCACTTTGAAACATCGTTTACCCCGTACCATCATTCAATAAATCGATTTTAGACAATACATTTTTTATCATTTTAACAGATTGTAGGTTAAAAATCGCCTTTAATGTGCCACTCGGTGCGATCAACTATTTTTAATAATATAAAGTCGGGACATTGCGTGTGTATTAAACTTGTGTAAAAGATTATAGTTTTCTTCCTAATATTTTAGTAATATTGGTATTGGAATGATTTTTACTACATATCGCATGACAAGGACTGTACCAGGATAATAAGGAAAATGTACACGCTTTGTTCTTGAGCATTTTTTGTCTAAGTAGTGCTTTTTATACTTTAATAATTCAGTCATAATAGTTAATATAACTTGGAAGTAATACCTTGTCACAATGGAGATTAATTTATTTTTTGTAAGATCGAACAGAATTTATTTATGGATTAATTTTAACAATATAAAAAAAATTACGTGTTTTTATTTATATTCGAAGGTGTTGTGCAATTGCTGTATATCTTTGTAACGAGGTTATTGCCAAAAAGTTTAGAATGTTGCCATGTATAAGGCGCATTAGGTGCATTTATTTTTTGTCTACACGTATTTTGATGACCAAGTCGAAATTTTACATTGTATTGTATACAAAAAATGTTTGGATTTTATCTGCTTTTATATACATTGAATAGTGTTATTATCCAACATAATTATTGGTGAACTGACCGATAAACGCAATTAACCAAATCATTTGCATTTTTATTTTTACACCTCTACACATTTCAGTCTGTACTTAAGTATGGCCGGACCTTCAACTGTTAGATGAAAATGTTTAATGCTTCGATTCATATGCCATCTTTTTTTTTCACGAACCTACATAGATTAGCTAGAGCTGATTTTACTGTTTCACCGGAGAGAGGTGGCATAGCTCTTAAGTCGCTTAGCCTGAACTGAACCTCTAATACTAACCTCGACAAAAAGGTCGGGTGAAGGGTAACCTTGAAGCAACCGATGCTCACGCCGTAACTCTATATCTCTACTTTAATAAACTAATTAAAGGGGATGTTAAAAAAGGACACCATTGAATCTTAAACGTATTTTATTTAGTTGAAAAGTAACAAATTCGATAATTCGGTTCAGACCGTACTTTCTAAGTTTACACTTAAACGCTAACAAATGGACTCGCCGACCGACTTAGTTCTAAAATTTGGCTAAATTGAACACATTGCCACTTATTACCTTAAAACTGTACGACTATAACAAAGTGTACTTGAAAAAAAAGTAACAAAGTACATATAGAAATTATTAAAAATAAAAGCACCATATAATTGCATAAAGTATATGTAACACTGAAAACACAAAAAAAAATAAAATACCTACATTACACTATAATAATCATGTACTCTCTGTAGAGGCCTGCGCCCAAAATTTGACTATATCGACGCTGGAAAACAAAAACGTAGTAATTGTTCACCAGAGCCGAAAAACATTTCAACATTTTAATAAAAAATTATAACTTTCGTGTTTGTGGACCTAGAGCTGTCGTTTTTGGACATAATATTTATTATCTTTTCTGAATATGTATTGTACCACAACATTAACCTAGAGTTTTACTAAAAGAAACTCGTTTTACGGTACAAAAATAAAAGAGAAGTGTCAATCTTGAAAATCCTATTTTCGTCATTTTTCATCTAATTGTTACAAGTCATATATCATTCGACGCATCTTTATTTCCTGATTACAACGAAGTAAAAAAGTTAAAATGGCCACTTACTACGTTTTTGTTTTCCATCGTCGATATAGAACTGTACTATACTGTAGTGAAGGTAAGAAACTGGCGAGGAGATATCATTGAACAAGATAACGCGAATCGACTTTTATACTCAAAAATCCAAATATGTACAGGGTATTTGGAGACCGTTTCAGAAAACGGAGACAGACGAAAGTACTAATGCCATCTTTGATGATGGGACGAAAACAAAATCGATCCTGATTAAAAAAAATTGTTTTTTAAAAAATTGCTGTTTTTTTAATAATGTATTTATTTCGAAACTATCGTTTAAATTAGCTATACTAACATGATGGAGTGTAAATAATGCTTCAATGCATCCAAATGAAAATCAAGCGCCTACCCTTATAATTTTCCTCGCAAATCCTAACTTAAAACAAGTGGTCAGTGAACCTACCTTACAAATGATTCTGCCACATTACTAGATTTAATAATTACCAACTCACCTAATCTGTTTAAGAATTTTAGTGTATTTCACAATCCGTCACTGAGTGATCACGCTTTAGTGTAAAGAAATCACACATTTTATCTATAAACGAAAAATTGATTTAATTAATCCGGATAGATTGATAAAAGATTCAGAAAGCTTGCCATGGGATTTAGTTGAAGGCGTTACGGTGGACGATAAAGTAGATCGGCTTAACGGCTTAGTATCTTGTTCTTTGTCATGCACTTCTGCGACGCATGCAAGTGAATAACAAATCCTACCCTTGGATTACAGAAAATATAAAATTAATGATAAAGCATTAAAAAAGGCTATCTGTAGATCGAGCCTTTTTAATCAAATCAAATCAATAAAACAAGTATCACACTGAACTCGTTCTTCAACAAAAAATGCGACTCAGTATTATAGTATAAGCAAATAATTGAAGGTAATTAAATATTGATCTTAACCAGGCGTCAGCAACCCGTGGCTCTTTGGATGTAAGGCGCTTTAGTACTAACTTTATTTGTGCAAGTACTAACTAGTAAGTAAGAAAAAAATTGTGGCTCTTCAAAAAGTTTGAAATTTTGCAAATTGTAATTTTAGACTCTTATGACTTAAAAGGTTGTCGACCCTTGGTGTAAACTCGATGTGTTCTTATTACTATGTATATCATAGTTTTGGGAGATAACTCTCAAAGAGCGCTTAACGGTTCATTCACTTTCACCAGGCGGGGCCATAGCTCTGAGGAACTCGCTGCTAGAGTGTGCCCCGAAGAGGACATTAAGCAAAGCTACCCCATAGCCAGTTGCTCGTTCACCCTGAGGGATAAACATACGTTTACAAACTTAAATTATCACGTGCATTTATTCTTGAGCTCAGCTGAAACGTGGAAGTGATAGCTGCGATAGAGTACAGTCGCGCACGCAATTATTAATTTCTCTAAAGCGTTTTTGTTTGTACTTTTTATATTGCCATATTCACTATTTAAAATCACAAATAAATCAATAAATTAAAAACAAACTAAAACAGTCAATAAACAGCAAATAAATGAACAGAAAACAAAAGTCAATTAACATAAAATTTAGAGCGCGACTGTACACTAGGAGCGAGCGGGATGTGATATCGGTGCGCGGAGCAGAGTACGACAGGAGTGACAAGCTTCTTAACTCCCCTGTAATACCTTAATTTCATGCGCATCAACGGTCAGCGCTCGAGTTAGATTATTTTATCTCTCCCGTCCTATAGGATGGGGAAGTACTTTAATTGATTGTACTTATTTTAAAATGTCAGCAGTAAAGAATATATCTATCTGAAATTATATTTCATACATTGACCATAATTTTGAGAGAACTTTTTTTTTTCAATCATGGAGAAGTTACACACAACATATTTCACAACACTGCGACGATCCTGTCGAATGCTTTAATTGGAATACTTTCCAATGCGTTCATTATTGAAGTACTGAAGCTACTGTATACAAAACTCATGATGAATGTATTGTGATACAAACCCGAATTTTGATTTAAACAAATTTTACTGACCTTTACCTAGATGTTAATTTAATTGTATTCGTACATATAACTTGCAATGAGGAAGCTATAATCATATTTCAAAACGAAGCGCTTTGCTATGTCGTTCATTATTTGTACAGGAAAGGTCTAGTTTGCCCGCGTCTGATTACAATATGGATGTTTTCAAGAGGTCAATTTTCATGAGGTATTTGCTAAGCTCAAAAAATACCCCATCATATAATTAGAAAAAAAACAAAAGTTATAGATGCCCTGATGAATAGCAAAAAGCTAAAGTGGCGTTGGGCTGGACGGACACATAGCCAGAGGTTCATCGGGCACCAGAAAGAGAGGAAGACCAGCTGTTCAGTGGACAGACGACATTATGCGCGTTGCTGGTAAATAGTGGCCATTAACCGCAAAAAACAGAGACCTGGAAAGCTCTAGAGGAGGCCTTCACCCTCGAGAACGAGGGGTTCTTATAATAATTAGAAATTAGTATATTGTGCATTTGTAATTAGGTAGTAAGAAATATAAGGCTTTTTTATTTTATTTTAATTTATTTATTTGCTAAGCTAGTTGGTTATACCAACCAGGACTGCCTTTCCGCTTATCATCAGGTGGAATCGTGGTGAAGCACTTGATTAGGCCACTTTTATTCATTGGATATACAGCCTATGACAGCTTCTCATCCTTTCGGTTTTGACGGATTACTGACTCTGGTATTGGTTTTCCCTTCATCAGTCATTCATTCTGAATACAATTCGGATGAGGAATGGAATATGAAACGAATGCATCATTCATAGACTAAATTCCCAAATAATATGAAGTGATTGTGTTGAAATGTTAGCTTTGGACTTATAAATACATTTCAAATAATTCTATATTTAATGTTAAATTTTGACGATATTTATTCTATTGGTTATGGTTGTTAATTTGTTAGTAATTTTTAGTTTTAAGTATTACTAAGCCAGAAGTTTCAGCGACGGTAGATTAAGATAACCGTTATGTATCTCTCTCATAACGCAGAGATACATAAGGTCAACCCAAATGTCCAAGCTACCACTAGAACGTAGCCAGGTTTACCTCGTAGTATTTTTTTTTAAAGAAGAATGCTAACTTTTAATTATTTTCACAAATATAATTAACATTCTTGTTAGCCTTTCCCAATAAGCTTAGGTTTGTGTTAGGAGATGAGTCACATCGATAGTCTTTTGAATTCGAACCCACAACCTAATCCTAAATCATTATTGGATTATGGTTATAGATCGTTCCCTACAGACACTGGCACTCATTCTTCCCTTATAAAGGTTTCTTTCTCGTCTCACTTTCCCCATGCACACTCATACCGCCCAAGCCACCAAAGCATATTTTCTTTATACTATATGATAAGTTTACATTAGCATAAGATAGTCTAAATAGATGAATGATATTTTTAGGCTACAGGATTATTGAAGCGTGAAGTTTCTACGACATTTCTCCGAAAATCAGTGACTAATAAAGCATGTGAACGAGAGGAAGTGAAGCCTTCGGCAAGTCTTAGGGATGTTCATGCATTGTATTTTTCAATAAATCGTAATTTGTTTATATTTAAGCAGCCAAAAAAAAACACAGCACATATTTCGAAATGTATACTAGTGCTGCAATCGCCGAGATCAGGAGTGTAATAACATACATACGATATTTGGTTATCGAATGAAATATATCCATTTAAATATCGATATTAAATGATTCGATAATATCGGAATGAATCGATACATCGCGTTCATAAATCGATATTTTACGAAATAACGATAAATATCGTGCAACCATCGCAAGTATTCACAATGCTGAAGTAATTAGGTGCCAGTGCTCAGGTTTAGATGAACGGTGTGACACGCAACATACTGTACTAGGATCTCGTCTTCGGAGGACGGTTAAGATGGACGGAGGTGGAAACTCTCCCGCCGAGCAACTCAACACAAGACGTTTGTCAAGCCTATTAAATTATATTTTAAGGGCTATTCAAAGGAATTAAGTTTTAAACAAGCTTTGAAGAGATAATAATATATGCCGAGATCATGTTGATCGTTCCGTATTTTGGTCCATATAATGACGAGGTTGGCCGAACCATGGGAGGCGGAGCTTCTAAGGCTAATGGAGAAAGGACGATCTAACTGTATGTAAAGGGTATGTAGGGTGTGTACAGTACTGAACGTCAGCGAGCAATAAAGAATATGATCGAGAGGTAGTTAGATAAAGGGTCTCACGCAAGTACATACAACTTACTACTATGGTATCGTATCTTTGGAGGACGAATAAAATAGGTGGAGTTAAAGAGGTGGTAGAGACTCTCCCGCCGAGCAATTCAACATGTGACGGCTGTCAAGCCTGTTTAGGTTAAAAGAAGACACAATAATGCTTGCGGAGATCATGCTGACCATTCCGTGTTTTGGTACAAATAATGTCATTAGCGGAACCATATGTGGTGAGATTCAGGCTGCGTGTGTGAAGGTGTGTGTACAGTATTGTACAAGCATCGAGACTGACAGGAATAAAAGGTTATTTCAGAACAAGCAACCCACACCATGTTATTGCGAATATTGATATGTATCATGACAAAAATGGTTAGTTCAAATGATGTTTAGCGAGCAAACGTTTGTTAGTATAATTGAATGTAACAAAATATTGACCGAATGCGCCGGGGCGGCCATGTCGATGTGGAGCCAGGCGCCGGGGAAGTCGAATCCAAGGTGCGCCAGGATGAACAGCCCCGCGCACGATGGCTGCGCGTTGTTGCGGTCCTGACATTTAAAACAATTTTTTTAAAAGTACCTGTGCTTGTATTCCGAAGCTTGGCTTGAATGTGAAACATGACGTCTCCTTGCTTCATGTGCAGTATTCGACAGCGGATGGAGCACGGCAGCATGATAACCACTTATACTTCTCCTTCTTCATCCAAGAGCCGGAGAGCTCTTCTTCCAATCCACGTCCTTTAAGCATCTAGTTATCATTTGGTGGTCCTGTTGCTCGGCCACTTCTCCAATATAAAATACCACCACCACATCTGTGATTTTACGTGACTTACGGCGACGCTGTTCTTCATGTCTGCGACGACGCTGCTGAACTCCGGGAAGTGGAGCTCGGGCGCGAAGGGCACCGCGTGCGCCAGGTCTCCGCTCCTCAATCCGGCAGCAACGCAGCGTCGCTCCAGGCGCCCGGAGTTGGACAGGATCGCGGCGTGATACTTACCCGTGGCCGCACCCTGGTACACCATTATTGTTACGCGACAGATCGGATTTGGAATCAAACTCGAAATTCCGAGCTAAGAATCTAATCACAATCAAACAAGCCAGGAGAGAAAAGTAACTTGTTAGAAAGACATCCTAGTGTTATCTGATAGAATTCAAATGTCTTAAAAACCTACACGCAGGTTTACTCGCGATATCATACACCGCCACGTATTTGGTAAAAACAGCTAAATAAGATCGAAATTGGGTTAACATCATACCGTATTATGTCATAGCTCCGAGTGAAAGGCAATTAAAGCACCTTTATTCTGAAGACGATATCGAAATGTGACGTACATGAATGTGTATGAATACAGAACGACTATCTACCCGACTGAGACTCAAAGACGCTTCCGGAAGGTTCTATAGAAGATGTAATAATATCAAGATGAAATGCGTGAACCAGTTCAATCCTTACCGGATTGTCGAAGTGTCCAGGTTTACAATGATCATTAGCTTAAACACAACACATGCCTAAGGAATAGATCGATTGTTATCAGTGCTTTCGTAATATTTCTTTGATTTTGCCTTTTTAAAGTTCTTTGACGATGTTTCTACTTTTCCAAAAAAGGCGTTGCCTTTTTCGTTCTATTGATCCCCAAATGTCCAAATGAAGAAGAATCCCGTAAAATCTCCAGCACAGTCCTTAGTCAAGATCTTATCTCGATAGCTTCTTTTTCCCATTTTGGTTTGCTCACACCTGGCTATTCCAGACAAGTATTTAAATACAATCTTTTTAACCTTTGTGACCATTGCTACCCCAGACACGAGAAAAAGGGTTGGTATGTATCAATTTGGACTAGCACAAAAGCGTAATTGTCATCACATTTGCCACTTTGTCGTGCATAATCGAATTCTTCCATAGGCCACTGTTCCTTTTTTATGCCTTAAAGGGCTGGTGTGCCAGTTTCAACAGCAAACTGTTGCTTTCAGGATACAGGGTAATTTTGCCGGAATTTGAAATGGTTTTTCTGAAATTCAAGTTTTCTGCAGTTTTCTGGGATACGATACTTCTAAACAGATTCCACTTCTTTAAGGAACTCTCTGAACATTCTGTTCAGGAATGGCATGTCCGAAATTTCTCTAAGGTTGTCCGGAAAGTTCTACTAACTATTTCAACCCCCAACGACATGATTGAAGATCCACGGCCAAGCTTTTGTGACTTGACAACAGCATCTAGTATAATACACTGAAAGGTAGCCGGAGAATTGCGTAGTCTAAAAGGCATCTAAAAATAGTGATATTACTTGTTTTTTTTTAGAATAAAATTTTGATCATTATTTAAGACATTTTACATTGCTTCTCGTGATACAACATTAAGTCTCAACAGTAGCTTCAAAAATATGACCTCGAAATGCCGTATACTCCAGGTCCTCGAATCTGCAATCTTGTAATAGACTCACATCGTTGTACTCGTTGAGAACGTTACCCCGAAGAGATAGGCAAAGTATTTGAATTACTATAGTACAAACCTTTAATTTTGATTACATATCTACGTATACGTATAATTCTTACTAGCCCCTTTCTTATTAGCTGGCAATTCTGGCATACTATCTTTGATAAAATGTCGACTAAAATATTCTCTAACCACATTACCACACACGTCTATGATCCCTATAACTTCTTCCATCAAGATCACAACTTATTCTAATCAAAGACTTTATTAACTACATACAAATACATAGAGAACACTTTCATCGTCTTTTTTACTTGAAAATAAATATACCTACACAGATGATATTTAAATCTGGTCTAATATATTCTATTAATTATTTCAGAGTGAGCTAAATTTTTGATAAATTTTATAGAAATTATTAATATATATTTAATTATAATATTAAATAAAACATGTTTTTAATCAATTATAAATATTATATATAGTAATATTGTAAATTTTGAAATGTGTTAAAAACATGAAAGTAAAACCTATAATAACTACTGATTATCCTCTCACGTCCTCTTAAGTAATCGGAGTAAGCAGAGACTGCTTTTCGATGTCTTCTCTTCACAAAGCTTATTAGTTACCATAAATGGTAGCGGATGGCTCTCTAGGGCGCCCGCGGATCGGAATGCTAACGGGTAGCAAAGTAGTCCGAGCCGACGTTACCCCTCACCAGGGGACCCTTGTCGAGTTACTAGCACTTGAGGTTCAGGCTAAACGACCTAAGAGCTATGCCACCACTCAGTCCGGCGAACTAGTGAAAGTCAGCTTCTCTGACTAATCTGTGTAGTCACAATAGTGGGCAGGTAAGCAGAAACAAATTGTTAGCCAGTGATTCGAACTCACGGCAAGATTACGGATGATTGTAAGTCGAACCGTTTTAGTAACTTTGCTTGCTTCAATAATAACATGCGAAATTCTATTTTTCCACATTGATTAATAATAGATTACAATTTTTTAATGTCTTTTTCTTTATTCAATGTAAATGCTTGATTTCATTTGGTATTTGTTTATCTCAGAATCTCTTATGCTGTGTGTTAGTGCTGTTTACTTGGTTCACGTATATTATATCTCGCTTCGCCATTGCCATGAAGGCTTGAATTGTAAAATAATAAAGCTAAGTTGTTTATTAGAAGAATATATGCAAATGAAGGAAACATGGTCCCAAAAAATTCTGCCTTGTAGAACTCCATATGTAAAAATGGTTTCTAATGCGATCATCGTTTCTCTCTTTATTGTATTTGTTCCAATTTTTTGTTCGAATAATTTTAGATGTTTTTTAACTTTTAAATTTTTGTACCAATAATTCATTCAACTTATTTTAGATGTTTGTCCCTTATGTTTCCTTCCACTTATATATTCAAGTTATTTTAGTTTTTTGTCCCTTATGTTTCTTTCCACTCATTAATTCAAGTTATTTAGGATTTTTATTTCTTAAGTTTTTGCTCCAGTTATTTATTCGAGTTATTTTTAGATATTTGTCGCTTATGTATATTTTTTGAAATTATGTTTTTCTTTAACCTTAATTGCTTTATTATATACATAATTTGTTATTAGATTTTATTGCTCCTGAATACTTTCTGCTTGGTTAGCGTACTCATTTTAATTCTTGTCTTTTTTAATATAATTAAAATTCTCATTAGGTTTATTTTAGAATTATTAAAAAAAAACTATTACATAACAGACAGAATACATATAAGCCTTTACTGGTATTAGTAGCGCATCATATTTGAATATTTGCTATTTCACATTGGTTATTAATTTAAGTATTTTCATGTATGTTTAATTTAGAAATACATTTTGCTTCTTGATAAATTACTTATGTGTTGCCAAACTGGTTATCACTTATTATTTATTTTATTATATGGCTATTCTAACCTTTTTAAAGTCAACCTGTATGTGTACTTAAGAACTCCACATTAAGCTATTTCGTCATGTTAAAGTTAGATTAACAGTAAGATATTTTTTTATTCTCCATAGTTTTCCCCTTAATCTAAATCTGGAATACCACTAACTAATCTTGATGTGCAGATATTCATGGGTGGCTGTGATCATTTAACATCTTGGACCACATTGCTTTATAAAACATTTTCCCTTTTAATATGTCACAGGCCGTAAATGGATGTCTGTTAAGACACTCTAATCTCTGATCTTTCATCTCTTCAGCAGGCCACGATCTTAATAGAATTGGTACAGGACTGAAGAAGAGGTGCTGAAGACACATGTAACTTTGAACTAACCTGTGCCCCCGTTAATGTGGCAACATCTACGATGGTTTCAGCTTTAAGGTCTCTACTGGCGTATACTACACCATCGCCCAACACCAGGCGTCCTGTAAAATAATTGCAAGCGTCAATAGCCAATTGATTTAGGCCAGGGATCGGCATCCTTTTGAATCGGAAGTGTCAAAAATTACAATTAGCCAAATTTCAAACGTTTTTAAAGAGCTACAATTTTTTTTCTCGCCAACAATAAATTGTATTTTCACAAATTAAGTTCGTATTATATAGCCGTAGCTTTACATACAAAGAGCTGACTCGCGAGCCGTCGTAAAGGTCGTAAGTTCGAATCCACTATTCGATTATTGACGTGAGTGACCATCTCCCGGCACAAGCTTAAGCTTAAACTTATGTAATTTGTTTATATATATATATATATATATGTAAAGAAAGTATAACTAAATATTTATATGTATAATATATATATAGCTTTTTTAATATATACATTTGTGTATAATATATATGAAAGTGTATGTAATATAACACCATATTAATACACAACCGAATCGTGTCCGCTTAGTCTTCACAGGTTTTTTTGGCTGAAAATCAGCGCTGTGCTACATGTGTGAGCACAGCACATGCTGAGCCAACCCCTTTTCGGCACAATTTCTATTTAGTTCTTTTTTTATGTTGTTTCTGTTTACTTTTGTTTATGTTGTTTTTTGTCTTGTTTTACCTGTTGTTCTTGTGGCGAATAAATGTTTATTCTATTCTATTTTTAGTGGTAATATTTGTTTAAAAAAAATTAACATCTCACCCTCAGCATCTGTGTTGTTAATCTCCACAGTGCGTCCGGAGTACAGCTTATGAATGTCATCTGGTCTGCAAGTTGGACAGATAATAAATCATTACAATATCATAACAAAACAAAATAAAAGCGAATTTAATGCTATTCAAGACGGGAATAGATAGAAAAAAATGTCCAAAGGCAAACTTAATTCCATTTAGCATTTTCTTCCAGCTGACCTTTGGTGCTTAAGAGCAGGCTAATGGTAGTCTGTTAAGAATCTTATATGGATAATTTGTCTATATATTGTGTCTTGATAATTATCTCGAAAATTGTTCTAAATCATTTCTTACTATAGAATTTTAATTGAATGCAGTGATGAGTCGGCCAAAGAAGCAGTGTAAGGATGTTCATGCAAAAAATATATCTATTTGTATCGATACAATGCGAAATATTGTAGAAATATATCGATATTTTACATATATCGTAATTTGTTTATATTTAAGTAGCCTAAAAAAAATCTTGGCATTTACAAAATTTATACAACATACAATATTAATACAAACAATACTTGGTTATCGAATGAAGTAAATCGATATTAGATATATGAACGCTATATATCGCATATTGCGTTCATATATCTATATTTTATGAAATAACGATATGTATGGTGCACTTGTAGGCGACGGATCTAGTCCCGAAGTGGCATATAAGTTAGTGTAGCTTAGATTGTCCCAGTTAGTTTAATTATTAAAATAGCTACCGACCGAGTCGTGGTTAGGCCCTCTCGGGCGCCCTCGAGTCGGAAGGCTTTTGCGTAACATAGTAACCGTCCAAGCTGAGGCTACCCCTCAAATGAGTGGCAGGCTATGCCCTTATACACTCTACGAGAAGGCCTGTGCCCAGCAGTGGGCCATATATAAAGACTCCTCATATACACACATATAAACGTCCTCAGTACCTGGTGGCGTTAGGTCCTACAGCGTTCTCAGCGAGGCAGAGTACGGCATGCACGTCGATGGTGGGGCGCTCCGCCACGAACGCCGCAAACGCGCCCAGCACCGCGGCCGCTCCTCCGCAGTCGCCCTTCATCCCCACCATCGAGCTCTGAACGAACAAGTATATTTAAAAGTAAAAACAAACACCGATTTCAAATCGAATCAAACGTTAAACGCTATTAACGTGGGAATATAACGAAATAGAATCAGTACCTAACCAAACTCTCATCAAACTACACGCTTTCGAAATTCGAAATCGATTGACGTGATATTGAGTTATTCGTCCATTTGTCGCGAACATACTTGGTACAAATTTAATACTTATATGGTTTTATTATGGATGCCATTCTGAGACCTAGACCAAATGGGAGCACCACACGAGAAGCACCAGTTTAAATAAAATAATATCAAAATCTGTTTACCCATGCGATTTTAATACCTCCTTTTTTAAAGTCGGTTCATTGGAAATATACGCAGTCGCTTTCTATTATTTCCGAAGTATTATCATAGTTATAATACGAGTCCCGAATTCGATCTCCTACACGGGCTCCAATGAAATTGTGTGGTGAAATTTTAAGTGCGCAGAGAAAGGTTACTACTTTGGTTACAGAAACCTCACACTGGTTAAATAAACCTAAAATTATTATGAAACGTGAAGCCCACACTAGGGCCTCCTAGGAAAAGCCGGGAGACCAACAGTGGGATATACAAATGCTGTTACTTTAACCCTACAAAAGGAACAATACTATTTTTTGACAAACACAGATTAGTCAGAGACACCAAATTGAAAGGTGGCATAGCTCTTAGGTTCTTCATCATCATCAGCCTATCTATGCACTACTGCAAATAGGCCTCCCCCAATATCCTCTAGCCACCTCCGGTTATCCTTGTCAATCTGGTGGGAGGGCGCCCCACACTCCGGCCTATGCGCGGCCTCCTTTCCAAGTTTTTCTACCCCCATCTACCGTCACTAACTCGACAGATGTGGCCGGCCCACTGCCACTTTTACTCGCTGACTTTAAGAGCTATGTCGTTTACCTTTGTTCTCTGTTGAATAACTCTTTGGATGCCTGAATCTCATCGCTAGTAACTCGACACAAGGGTAACTCTCCCTTACGTAATTTCAGCTTGGACGGCTTCATTGTTACGTAAGAATTCTAATCCGCAGTACTACGGTTGGTTGCTTTTATTCAGAGAAATTAAGGGACATCCAAAAGCTCTTATAGGTACAATAACATACCCTTGCCTTTATACTGAGGCCGCCGGTGTCGTAGACGATGCCCTTGCCGATCCAGGCGACGGAGTTGGTGGCCCCCGGCGCTTTGTAGGAGAGAGACACGAGAGCTGGGGGGTGTGTCGCAGCCTTACCCACCCCATAGATGCCACCCATACCCTTCTCTCGGAGTTCTTCACCTTGTATCACTGTAGGTTCTGCTATGTTCAGCTCTTTCGCCACTTTGAACGCTTCCTGAAAGCATAATTAACATTAACAGTCGCACTACAGTCCAAATTGAACCTTAAGTTAGAGTACTCAAATCACAAGTATAACAAGTAACTTATTCGGTGAATCTGTCAGTCGTCTATCTATATATATAAAAGCGAAAGTGTGTAGGTATGTTGCGTATAGGCTCCGAAACGGCTGGACCGATTTCAATGAAACTTTCAAGGAATCTTCAGATTGACCTGGCGAGTAATACAGTAAAGTTTGGTGACGATCGGAGCAATCCTCTTTTTGAGAGAAGAGAATGAATACGGAGAGAAATGAATAATTCAATATATTGTGAGAGTTAAATTAAATATTTAATGATTTAAGTTTATTGTTTAAATAAAACAAAGCCAAATCTAACCCGGCGAAGGGGGCCGGGTAAGTTAGTTATTTATAATAGTTACTTAACCCTTGCCAAGCAACCATATTATATCCGCGTGTATGTGTATCAAACACGGTGTTGTGTGTAAGGTCTATTTGGAACGAAGTTCCTTACAGCAGACTTCTAGGAGATATGACATTTGCTGCGCGACCCAACTGAAAATAATGTGAGATTAAAACCGTAAGAAAAATATATAACGGAAGTTCTATAGTCGTATACATGGCCGATAGCGATACTATTAAGCATGGAGTTCAACTCTCTGATCACAGGTGGCGCTTTGACGAATTATTAATACACAAAATATGCGCTGCACTCTCTCTCTCTCTCCTTCAGTGGGATACAGACAAAGATAGAGAAAGGGAGAAGAAGAAAGAGAGAGAAAAATTGTGGGCTTGCAACTCTTACCCCTGCAGTACTATAGGAAACGTAATTCTAATATCTTGTCCAACGTATATCTCCCTGGCAACCTCCCTTTGCCTCGCCCGATCACACTTTTTGTAACGCTCTCACTAGCTTACTCCCCAAGACAAGCATGCGCAATCAAGCCACGTTGCTCTCACCGCAATCAAGTCCGGCACGTGCATCTGGTTGGCGGGGGTATCGGTGATCCTCGCGGCCAGACGCGTCATGTCAGCCAGCCGCTGCAGTGTGCCCACCTCCTGGTCTGACAGGGTTTTCTCCAGCAGTACTGGCCCCTTCGGCCCAAAGCCTTCTTCTTCAGAGTCCCCTCCTGTTCGATGAATAATTTTCATAAAAATGATTTCCTGTCTGTTATTGTCAGTGAATTTTCACTATAACAATGGACGACCATCTGCCACTGATCGATTTTAAATTGCATAGTATCAAGTAACATAAGTTCGATTCTCGGTACCAGCACCAATCATATTGTTTGTTGCAACTAAGTGTCGATTCACCACGCGCTCGGCGGTGAAGGATGACATCGTGACAAAACCTAATGTGTAAGAAACTTTATAAGACATGTAATCTGTCAATCCGCAGTAGGGGCACATGGAAGATGTTGCCCTTATAGTGTCTTTACAGCGAAAGCCTTTGCCCTACGGTGGGGCCTAATTTGGGCTGTAAATTTATATTGATTGTAACGACATAATGACCCACTCGGGCACCCTCGCATCGGAATGCTAACGAAGTTAAAGTGACCAGCCCAAGACAAGGTTCATCGAGGTGACAACCTCTATCTCTCATCTCTCTTTAATTCTCTCTCTCATTCTCTCTAATCATCAAAGAATTACCAACGAGACAACGAAATACTAACAATTAAAACAATAGTGGGGTGTTGGTTTTTTGTCGATTGTGCTAGGGGAATTACATTGTTTAATTCTCCCAACTCCATTCTACCATGGGTCTTCAACACTGCAGAATTCCATTCTTTTGTTGTAATCATCCCTGAATCCCAAACGAAGCACTTTGTTACGTCTTTCATTATACATACGTACAAACGTATACGTGTACGTGCAAAGTGTGACACTCAAAGTTAGTTTAGCTTTTGATTGTCCCTTAGATTATCCATGAAATAGCAACCGACCGAGTCGTGATTCGGAATGCTTACGCGTAACGTAGTAACTGTCTAAGCCGTCCCTCACCGGGGGGACCCTTGTGTCGAGTTACTAGCGATAGAGGTCCACAATAAGCGGCCTAAGAGCTATGCCATCTCTCAATCCGGTGAAACAGTCAAGGCCCAGCTTCTCTGGCCAATCTGTGTAGTTCGCCATAAAAAAACTGCATAGGACTGGAACAGTTTGCCTGCGTCTGTCTTTCTCTATGGATACTTTTTTTTTACAGAAGTATTAACAGAATATAATACTTAATATAATGTGATAATTACATACCGCGTCTGTCTTCAGAAACTAGTATTATTTCCACAGTGATAACTCGGTGTGTGGGTGGTGAAGGTAGAGGTGCAGAGCTTAGAAGAGCGGAGTCCGTGCGCGCAGAGTACTGGGGGACGGCGCGGGCGATGCCCACTACTGAAGCCAGCACATCCTGCTTACGGCATACCAACTGGAACAAATGTGTGTGTTAGGAATTAATTGGTGATATTTCTAGATATTTTATCATGGATTTTTTTCAATATTTAAAGATAAAGTTACAGCCAATATATATTCAAGTCATATATAGTCAATAGCATAAAGGGTATGGCTATATTTAGTGTATGGTCTGCAAACAGAATGTGTAACCGAAAATGTTGGGGTCCAAATGGGATCCAAATCTGACTTAAGATCCCTATCACCACTCAATCCAGTAAAGGATGAAAGTGGATGGGTACATTTTATATATGATAAATAAGAAATCTAGAGACATTAGGTCAAATCTAAGTGTGTTGTAGATACTCAAAATTTGCCAAAATAATATCCAACAAATATGCAATGATAGCCTATTAGTTAAACGGTTCGATCTACAATCTGACGATTGCAGGTTCAAATCTCAGTCGGTTTGAACCAAGGAATTGCCGTCTCTTCGGTTTCTTAGTACAAAAATCACTCTCTAAAAAAGTATTGCATATATGGGTCTTGGTTGGAAATCAGATAGTGTAATCTCTGTCCACTAGCGTGAAAAGGATCTGACAGCTTACCAATAGACCAATTGAGTCAATTTGGAAAGTGGCTTCAAACAAAGTAAGCTATTTTCTGTGAACTTGTTATAATTAAATTGATAAAACACACCACAATAAATTCTTCAGAAGCAAAATTACGTTGTCCAGTCTTAACGATTTTGGAGAGTGCGTGTGATCTTGAAGGGGCGGAGTGACGGGAGCAATGAGACGGCAACACGGCCAACGAAGCAGCGCGTGGCCAAAGTTCACAGCCCTCCCCCGCTGCACTCACCTCCAAGCCTCGCAGCCAAGTCTGAGGAAGGGACAAAGTAAAGTATATGTTCCACTGTTGGGCGGTGGATATATTCACTAAACTGTATGTTTTTCACATAATTGCTACCATCTTGTGGAATTTGTTGCTAGTATGAAAAGCCTACTCATTTCTCAAAGACGAGTTTACAGATTCTCCTTAATTGTGGATGTTCATGGACCTTGGGGATTGTAGCATCAATAGCCTAATGGTTTAGGGTACGGTCTGCCAATCGTAACGTCGTGGGTTCGAATCCATCATTTGACTATTGACGTGAACCATCTCCTAGCGCAAGCTTAAGCTTAGTTGTAATAGTTAACAAGAATGTTAGTAATGTTTTCTAGAAAAAAGGTACATTGCTAGCTTTTTTACAATCAGGCGTGCTATATGCCCCTATTCTTATTAAAAAAAAAGTAGGTTTCTCACAATGATGATCCTCTGTGTGTTCTTTCACATTTTATCTATGTCCAGACATTGATAAATTACTCCAAATGCAATTCTTTCTTCAACCAATTTAAAAATAGGATATTCTTAATTTGTTTAGAATTCTTTAATGTTTGTACATTTATAGTACTGTTGTTTATGAATTGATTTTGATTTTTTATTTGAAATGTTGTTGTCATAGTTTATTGGATTCTGTTGATTTATCACAAAACTTTTAAAAATAGTATGAAAGCATGCTTCTTGAATTAGATAATTGTTAGGTTTACTACAATTTAAAAATAGGTAAGTATGACAAAGACTTTCACTTCCATGTGGTTGCTAATACAAACATACCTCTTCAGTAACATTTGGTTCTAGTTTGCACCGAACATCCTCCCATGATAATGATTTGAGATGTTCTGCTTGTCCCACAATCAACACTGGTTTTGTCTCAGGATCTGAGGGTGTCAAGCCCCAACGGAACTTTACATTCACTGCGGAGTTAGACATTCTGCAAACTGTAACAAATTATCTGCAGTAAGCATTGAAGAAATGTCGTTATGTTAAAGAATTTTGTAAACTTTCAGACACAAAATAATCACATTTGTAATCTACATAGTAAGTGAATTAAATAAGTTATACTGAGATAATGCTTTAGACTAGATTACAATAATAAAACTGTGTATGGTATGAGCTACTTAGACATAACTTAGGCTTAGCAGGGTATAGAAGACATTGACAGTACGAAGATGCTGTGCTTAGAATTAAGTAAAGTATGCTCGGTTGGTTCAGACTTATACAAAACATGAACCAACAGGATCAACTTTTCAAATATTCTGGGTATTTGAAAAGTTCATCTGGAAGGAGTTTAACCTCAAAAAAGAAATGTTAATGACTTAATTTAATTTTTTTACTTTAAATCTTGTAAGGCTCTAAGCCACATAAATAAGTATAGGTTAGGTTTAAGTTGTGTTGTGGTTTTTTTAGATTAGAACATAAAACTAACCTATATAATAAAAGTTAAGTTGTTGCTAAAATACTAGTTCATGATAATTGTTGAATTTATAAGATTTTATAAGTTGATAACGTTACCTTATTAATGGCTGTTAATAGATATAATTCGTATTAGTTTGTAATTATGGTTAAAGATATACACTAAGTGATTTAAAAAATTAGGTCATTTACCTGCATTCTTCAAAGAATATAGTCTTACTGTAGCAACACACTTAGGGATTATATTAAATAATAACATGATAACATAATAAAGTATTAGCAATGACAATATATCTCCATAACAAATAAGATAAAACGTGTAAACTAGAGCGCTAATTTCAAACTGTTTACCTGTTTGAAGTATCTTAAATATAGAGAATTACATAACATTTAGGTGTTGTACTTTGTATAACTTAAAAACAATCACAATAAAAAAAATAGTTATTAAAGATTTAAAGCTTCGAAAATATTAAGCAAACTGTTTTGCTTTCTTTATTTCTAATCAACTTGCCAAATCATTGTTTGACGAAATGCGTCAAATATGCGTTTTGAAACTTCCAATATAAACATTCCTTATTTAAGATGGAAAAATAAAAAAAGGAAGATTTCACGTCCTTTTTAACCATTTTGGTATTATAGACAGAGATAACAATTGCTGTCCACTTTTTATCAAATTAATTAGATCTCGTATATGACAGGTATCATCACAATATATAACTTATAGTAACATCAATCCCAGCGATTGTCTCATCTAGTAAGTTACATATCCTTGCGTAATAATAAGCACCAAATTTGGATTAAGTTCCATTCATACCGACTTTCTGCAAGAAGTTGACATAAATAATAACCATTTTCACGGCTTTCCAAGTTCTACTTGGCTTTTATATTTTGAAGATAGCGTGTATGGTGTTGTCTTCTAATCCAGAGTAATATCAAGGACTCTTGGTTTTTGAAGGAATGTTTATTTTTTCGAATAATGAACTGCTTTCTTATAAGATTTCGCGAGTGAGAAACTCAGCTTTGAACTTTTTGATGTTATTGCCATGTTCATTTCAATTCTCCTCTTCTCTACTCTAAGGCAATAGAGTATCGTAGTCAAGCACTTGCTTAGAAAGTATAAAAAAATACAGATCAACTGAAAATCGTTGGAGATAGGAGGGCTGGTAAGCATATGCAGTAAATTGAACAAGATTCAATCATGGAAGCAGAGGTGTAGGAGAAAGTAAGATTTACGAGACCCTCGAATCTGCTAAACCAATTGTTAAAAAAATTACCGTTCATTAGTAGTTGATAAATGATAGTTTTAGGCGTCTTATAGTTTGTTGGTGCTACTACGGTTTGCCGATGGCCTACCATTGGCACGCCAATCGTGTGTAATTAGTATTTGGTAATAATGGAATGATAATTTCGCCTTCTTCCATTGCACTCCCGTCGGTGCCAGGTGATATCGTGTCGTGATTGTTCTGAACTAGTCAATGAGTTGCATTTTCAATAACTTCTCATAGTTTACGCTTCAACTGTCCTTTGTCCGGTCATCCTAGTAATGCAAATTATATGCTTATTCCTGATTCTAATAGGTCTACCGGAAAGTTCTGTCCGCTCCGGTTACAATTAATTTCAACAAGTATGCATGGAATATGCATTCCTCATTTCATATGCATTCCACATTTTCGTCGTAGATGAACTAAAACGAAGTTCATTCTTGTTTAGATTCTTGAGAAGAATTTGAATGATCGAATCATCATATGCACATCTCTGCTTGCACGCAACAAAATCGAACCCTTCTTGGACCGGATCATAACTGGGGATGAAAAGTGGATTACCTATGAAAACATCATAAGAAAAAGGGCATATTGTGAACCCCGAAAACCTGCACCCTCTACCTCTAAACTGAAGTTGAGCCTGAACAAGAGAATGTTGTGTATATGGTGGGACCGTATGGGGGGTGGGTATTCGAGGACCAATACATTTTGAGCTGTTGAAACCAAACGAAAGGCTAAATTCGGAGAGGTACTGTCAGCAATTGGATAAATTAAAAACAGCACTCCAAGAAAAGAGGCCGGCGATGTTCAATAGGAAGCACAAGCTGCTTCATGACAACGCCACTCGTCACGTCAACACGTCGCAGAGCTAGGCTGGGAAATTCTGTCGCATCCACCATACTCCCCGGACCCAGCACCATCAAGGGCAAACAATTCAAGAACGAAGAAGATATCAGACAAGCACTGGTTCAATTTTTGGCCTCTAGAGATAAGATATTTATTAAATATGGGATAAACAAATTGCCCTCACGCTGGCAAGACTTCATAAATAATGATGGCAATTATTTTATTCAATAAAGTTTCTCCAAAGTATGAAAAAATGTATTTCTTTGTTTTATTTTAAAACGGACAGAACTTTCCGGTAGACCTAATGGTTTATTAGAGCGTGTTATGCGCTCAATAATTTCTGTAAGAAGTATAATAACGTCTACTAATTCTGCATTAGTATTGCCTTTATTCGTAAGCTTTTCATGTTATTCTTTGTCCGCGGGACCATAATGCGATTTTCCAGTGTTACCAGGATTTTGTACATTTCCATTTTGATAAATATACGTGAAAATTTATTACCTGCTAAATGTGTACCTTTCTATAATTACTGAATAGCTGTAAATTTTCCGAGAGTAAATAAATAATATGTAATAGATCGGTTTCATAAAGAAACTTCTTTGGCAAATATCAGAGTCCCTGGTATTGTGATCACGCAACCAAAAACATTTGCAAACTAGTATTGCGAATAGATAGCTATTTTGATGCCAACTATAAAGTACCATAATTGTATAATATTTTCTTGATTTTTTTCTTAAATTTTGCTGATTGCTTTTAATTTAAGTATATAAAAGTATTTAGGAAATTTTGTATTTCGTCAAATAAAAGAAATCAAACATAATAAAATAATACTAGTAATTCAAAATATTAAATAAAATAAAAAATACATGTCTATTTATTTTTTTGAATAAATGACATAAATAATTAAAAAAAAAATTAAATGCGGTTAAAAATAAAAAGCGGTGTAATCGAATTTCCCTTTATTATTCTCTTATATTCAGCTATTAAATAAAATCACATAACAAAAATTTTAATAGAAGCTTTGCTGCCGCGTTAGCTTATACTTATTGAGAAGCTTTTTACACAATATAATTGTTTTGTATATAAATATTCCTTAAAATTATTTTAGTAAGTCAGTGGATTGGATTTGTGCAGTGATAATAACTGACGTTTAGTCTTTAAGAAAAAAATCCACTTATAAGGAGAATAATTTGTTGTCGGTTCGATAACAACGTTTTCTATCCCATGTTCTACGCTTTATTATACAATCAATTGAACTTAAAATTAGTTTTTAAATTTACTCTTTTATGAAATAAAAGAATCAACCAGTATATTTTAATGGAACGTTTCGAATATTGGGCTCTATCAATTATTAACACCGCACAGATTACAAATTTAAAAAATAATCATTTCATATTGTTTGTGTGACTTTTTAATTTACATAAAATTTGACCGTTGCAAAATTAAGCGAATGCCTTTATGTATATATATATATATATATTGTAAATTTTATTGTTTAGCAATTAATGGCGCGAAAAATTGTTCGTTTAAAGAAATTGGGAGGTTTTTTTTTGACGAACTACACAGATTGGGCAGAGACGCAGGTCTTGACTGTTTCACCGGATTGAGAGGTGGCATAGTTCTTAGGTTGCTTAGCGTGAACCTCTATCGCTAGTAACTCGAAACAGTCCCCCCGGTGGGAGGTAACCTCGGCTTGGTTACTATGTTACGCGTAAACATTCTGATCTGAGGGCGCCCGAGAGGGCTGAACCACTGACGATTAGATATTGAGTTAGTCTCAGATTATTGCCATTGATTGAGCGGGTCCCATTAAAAGACTGGATTATATACTTTATTTTTTTCAATGCTTATAATCTGTGTTGAGCGCCATAAACCACCATCGTCTCTTTTTTTGACATGAAAAATAAATGTCACAAAGGCACTGCTGTACTGCATTACATAAAAATAAATGTCAATATATGCTAATATTCCTATATCCCATTACTGTGTATTAACTTAGTGATTCAGTTAAAACTATTAAATATACTTTGAAATACATTTTCAAACTTGACACTTATAAAAAAATTTGTACAATAAAAAAAATGAAACAAGGCACCATCACAAAAAAATTAGCAAAATTAGTACTAAATTTACAACAGTTAATTAAGTACTTCAAAAAGTATTATGTAGTAATAAAGTTTTTTTTAAGATAATTATAATTAAAAAAATTATGTAGATCAGATTTATGTTGACATTTCATTCACAAGCGCATTGGATACAAGACAACAGGCAATTGGTGCAAAATAAATTTATTATTTCTAGTATAAATAAATATATACCGCAATGGTAAACAGAATTTTTTAACGTAATATAAATATCTCATTGGTAAAAACCAACTAGAATTCACTTGGACAGGTCTGGTCCACAAGCTTAAAGTCGCACAGCGAGCGATGGAAAGAGCTATGCTCGGCATTTCTCTCAGGTATAAAATCCGAAACGAAGAAATTCGAGGGAGAACAAAGATAGTCGAGATAGCTCTTAAAGTCAGCAAGTTGAAGTGGCATTGGGCCGGCCACATCTGCGACGGTAGATGGGGGAGGAAAGTCTTGGAATGGAGGCCGCGCATAGACCGCACCTTATAAGGTTAGCCGGAAGTGGCTGGATGCGGAAAGCAGAGGATCGTATGTGGTGGAAGGTATTGGGGAAGACCTATTTCCAGTAGTGGATAGACACACGCTGATGATGTTGATGAATTAAATTCACAATAAGATAGACAATGTAAATAACATGCAATTAAAATGATTACTTTTAAACGCACATTTTTTTTATTATCTGTCTTTATTTTAATTATCAAAACGCCCTTTGCTTAACCAAAGCGTCAATAGCCTAATGGTTTAGGGTACGGTCTGCGAATCGTAAGGTCGTGGGTTCGAATCCACCATTCGACTATTGCCGTGAACCATGTCCTAGCACAAGCTTAAGCTTAGTTGGAATGGTTAACAAGATTGTTAGTAATATTTCTGAAAAAAACGAAATATTGCTAGATTTCTTTAAAAAAAAATATGTTGTAGTAATTCCATCTAGGCCAAGCATGACAGCAATGTGCATTTAGTATGTGATAAATTTTTAAAAATACCAAGCGGCCATTTACCACACAGACAATAATAACAACATTATTAACAATAATATAACACACGATACATACTTATTGTCATTTTTAAGTGACATTAATTTATCGTAATAGTTCAAATATAATACACGCAACTCCCTAACATAATACTGAATACGACAAAACGAAAAACAACCAAAAAACCCGTACGCGTACGATAAGGAATGTGTCGCTACATTGTCAAACTTTTATAACTCCTAATTCTGCAAACGGTCTTATAGCGAAAAGTCTCGATCAACATCAGAGGTCAGATATAGAAGGCAGTACTTTTGGACATGGCACGCATCATCAGGAGATTTCTCTCTGTGTCGCTCTACCCACCGGTTGCTTAAATTAAAGAAAAAATAACCAAATTCATACATACCATTCAATAAACATGTGATTCTATTGAGCTACCCTACGCAGGGCCTAGCGGCGCGTCGTGATGACCTAACAGCGGCCATCACGCACTTCACTTTTTATCAAACTCTCGGTCCTGGCGGACGTCTGATGAATATCGTCGTAGCTTAATTTTGTTCACTTTAGGTTGCTTTGATATTAAATATAAAAACATTTTTAACGTGATCCATAATTGTGTTTATATCCAGTTTGACAGACCAGTAAAAGTTGACAATGAAACGTCAAAAATAGTACAATAATAATTGAATGAGAAAAACATCAGCCTATATACAAAGATGCGGGTACCTACAACCTCCAACAACATCGAATATATTCTATGTATAGAGAAAAAACTATCTTATATTAAGAAACCGCTAGACATCTTTCGGAACAAGAAAGCGAAGGGAGCCCGTATTGTCAGACACTGAAGCATCGTATGGGTTAATACATGAGTAATGGAATTTAAACTTTAAACCATTCAGCTTAAGATACATTATTGTCAATGTCAAATAAAATTCAATTCGAGAAATTGTCTCATCTCACAATCATTCACGGTTTTATACAACCATCGTAAATGGTCGCATGTTTAGTCAAAGTTCCGTACAACAGCTATAGTACTAATGTATACCATAATATGTTGTTATAATAATACTATATTAAATAGGAAATAAAATAAGCTCTTACCTTAGCGAAATAGACAGAGATAGCTATACATCTGTTTTTCACTGAGCTTATTTGCATTGTGCCTTGAAAGGCGAAAAATATAGCAAATATTAGTTCTGGGCTCACAAGAATAAGACTACGGTATCCCCTGCCTGTCGTAGAAGGCGACTAAAAGGGGCCTCGGGTTCACTGGGCGATAAGGATGGGGACCTTTGTCGTCCGCCAAGGTGAACCCGGAAGGGATTGGGACATCGGTCATGTGAACTCCACAACAAAATACTTGGCGAACAACAAACGGGCTCCCGCGTATCGCAATGATTTTTGTGCAATCATTTTCGATTAATTCCAAACAGCCTTCGGTGATTAATATGAATTGACCCTTCACAGCGTGTTGCGAACGTAAATTTAAATATATCGATAGAAACAATCATTACTTTATGTTAAAATTATGTTAGATTTAAAATTACTTTAGATTTTTTAATAAAAATAGCGTTAGTAAATTTTAGGTTTATACTTAAATCAATAAAAAAATCTATATAACGACACAAAATACCTCATGCATTGTGAATTGCAATAAAAAGTTAAAACGTAACTCTGGAAGACAAACAATAATAATGGAAATTTAATGTTTCACAGCCGTTATTACGAAACACTCTGTATATACCGTGCCATAGACTTAGTACTAACGTATAGTAGGGATGTTCATGCAAAACATATATCGATTTATTTTTCGATATAATATAATGTAATTTTGTATCGATGCTATGCGATATATTATTAATATAGCGATATTTTCCTAATATCGCATTATTTATATTGAAGTAGCAAAAAAAACTGCGGAACAAATTATAAAATTTATATAACTAGTGCTGCCATTACAAGAGTGTACAACATTCATACGATATTTTTGATGATTCGATAAAATCGGATTGAAACGATATATCGATATTTTATGTAATATCAATATATATCGTTTTTACATTTTTTACGTTTTTATATTATTCTAACACATGTGAAGTCTATCAATCCGCACTAGGTGTGCGTGGCGGACTATGCCCCTATACTCTCATTACAGAGAAACTCTGCGCCCAACAGTGGGACATATATACATAAAGGTAACGGGAACTTATAGCAATACACAGGGAACAAATAAAAATATGTCACCAATAGGTGCAAAAATGTTACTGGTACAATAAATTTTCATTGCAAAAAAATTACAGTAATTTAACACAAACCAACTGGATTCGTACTTCATTATTATATAACAGACGACCATACAAGAGAAGCACGGCTTATCACATGAGTGCTGTAATCTCATATTCCCGGCTGTATCTAAGACAGCTTATCGCGACACAAACACGATATATACGTAAATACGGTATAATACGTAATAAATGGCAAGCTATACATTTACAAATTATTGTATAAATGTATAAGAAAATTATACGTCTTTTAAACCAATCAAGGTAGACAGCGAAGCAATATCGCCAACACCTGGTACAAAATTAAGAATCCACAAATCGACCTTCAAAGCCGAGAGAAAGGCATATATAAATACAATTAAGCCTTCTTTCCCGTATGAGGTAGACAGCGCAAGAAGACGCCGTGGTTGTCTTTTATAACCTTAATTTCAGTAAAGAGTAATGCATTAATTGCTTTAACCTTTGTTTTATATTCACAAAGCTAAATAATTAGTGTCTTTAATTTAACCTAGACTTATATTAATAATAAGTACGGAGAAAAAAAGTGTTATAATGTATATTAAAAAGATATAATGTGACTAATAATATCTACGTTACATATTACATACTAGCTGCGGGCCGAGTTGTGATAGATTAAAAATAAAAAATCCAAAATAAAGACCCCCCAGTCCTTATTACAACAACTATCTGTCAGTGAAAGTCCCGTTAAACGCGGTGAAGCCGTTCCAGAGATTAGCTGCAACAAGCAGACAGACAAAAACTGTAAAATGTTACTTTAGTATATGTACCGTATATACATTCATATGTATGTAGTAAAAAGCTGTTATTTTTATTAATTTTTACACAATTAACAATTGTATTTACTTTTATATAGATATATATGTCGTAACTGACGCGATACTAGCGATACAAATGCAACACTAGCGACATTTGCGGCATTCGAACAACACGAAACGCTAGCGCCGTCTGTCGGCGTTCGATTGAGTCAACGGTTTACCAGCCGGTCGAGCGAAGTGACACACTTCTATGGTGGCGGTCGGATAATCTGTCATCTGTAAATCATCATGGAAGCCAGTGACATTGGCGGCTCATGTCATCACAATTATGGCGACGTGCCGACATATATATATACTTATCTCTATATTAATATATGTATATAAGTGTGTATTTATTTTAAGTTATGTTTTGTTTCTTTCTCCCAATAGGCGAATACAGAAATATACGTAAAACCACAACGATTAAGTCCCGTAATTATTATTAACAAAGTCCAGGTGTTATTGTAAATTATTAATTATCTTAAGATAGTATCTTTATAAGCTTTATATTTGAATAATTTTAAAATAAGAGTATTAATAAAGATTATGCGTAATAGACCTTTCCCAATATCCATCCATATTTGGAGATGAGGTTGTCTCGAACATTCTATTGGTTTTGGTAAAGGTCCATATTTAGTACTTAGTGCTTTAAAGTAAGACAATGCCTAAAAATAAATATATAATGTCAATTCAGTAATAATAAAAAATTACACTAATACTAGATCCACCTCAAGCTCACAATCCCAACGTGACAGGGATATTATTGTACGACGTGTACGTAAGAATCCGAAAGGTTTTATTGTACAAGCCGAGTTTCGCTTATTTAAATAGTAGTAGCGATTAAGCTGAGATTAAAAAAAAAACAGAAATTTCATTGAATATTAAATCTTCACGACCGTGTGACACTTTTGGTGAAGTCAGAAATAATTTAAACGCAGCTTATACATACATTGTAAGCCAATTTCATAGTTAATACTTAGGATCGATTCGTGATCCGAACATGCAGGCAATCTACGACTATCGTGGCTCTTATATCAATAAGAGCATCACGCCATCGATGCAGAGGGGTAGGTACAGATTACTGACACCAATTTTCACGGTCCTGGCACATCTCTCGCTTCTAGAACATTCATATGTATTCATATTTCGTATAGATATTCCATATTCAAGTACTTTTGACGTTACCTTTCTATAGTCAAGACTCTTTCGCTTTTGCTTCATAAGCTTATTCTTCTCTCTTTCCCTCTTCATCCCGAAGCATGCTATCTCTATCACAACATCCTCTTTACAAACCACACTTTTCCACACAATCTCTAATTCTATCAATGAGAGTAACATCTGACATGCCTAATGATCGCATCGGTTATATAGTTACATAGAAATCTCTAATAATTGTATTAACCTCTAATAATTAACGACGAATAGAAGCTTACAAATAGTTTCATTTGCCGGTCATCCAAGGTCATACAAATTTCACCCTTCGCTCTCGAGTGGGCGTAGAAGAATATATGAGGTTTGGAGACTGTAAGGGCTAGAATTGTGTGCAGGCTGCAGTTAACGGCAAGCGGGATACGGCGCTAGCAGAGTAGCTCCATCTGCGGTATGCGCTGCAACAGAAATTACCAATGAATCTTCCTTGCCTGACTTCTTGACTGCTTTGATCTACCGCTATACACAGTCCAATCGGTTTGCATGTTCTGCCACTTACAATTTTTTTTTAAGTTGGGAATTGTGTACGCATATTTCCCCCCTACTAAAACCTGTGGTACCTCCAACTAGAATGATATCGCGTTACCCCAAGGCGAGGTTAACTTTCTGGGACCCTTGAGATGAATTACTTATTACAAGTGTAAGTTGTGAAGTGCCCTCAGAGTTTGACCACCTCTAGAATTCCTCTTTGTATTTACGAATTTGATATAGGCATATTCTTTATTGGCATCATTCGAATACAATACAAACAAAATATGAAACATATTAAAATAGACAACAGGAATACAGTTAAAGAATAAAGGAACGGACAAAAAGGATAAAAGATATGATGCCAATATATACTTTTTTATTTCCATACATGCTATGTATTTACAAATTTTGTCTGACACCTTCATGTAACCATGAAAATATGCTCGTGTCAGAAAATCTCGCTTTTTCATAACAAACTTATATATATATATATATTATCTATCTATATATCAACTTATGTACTCAAGGAAATATTATACAGGCTTTTTTTTATATATGATGTCAATATTGGACACCGTCTCAGAATATGCTGTCGCAAGGATGTGAAAGCGCTGATTTTCAGCGGTGCCCAGGACTACCCAAAGTCGCGCGCACGCATGATTACCTTCACATGGATTTTATACAATTATCGTAGGAATATACTAATCATACACACATACAACTCACAGACAGTAACGCAGGTAATGCAATTTTTATTTCCTATTAATTTGTTTGTTTTTTTAATACGAAGTAAGAATTAGTTAACACAAAAAAAAATGTTTTATATAATGTAAATCTATAAAGGCTTAGATCCTGAATACGTGACCGAAATATCTATAATAATTCATAAGCTGTTGATTTTGTAAAAAAATAAATATATATTATAATTCATAAGCAGTCGATTTTGTAAAATAATAAATATATATTATAACTCATAAGCTGTTGATTTTGTAAAATAATAAATATATATTGTAACTCATAAGCTGTTGATTTTGTAAAATAATAAATAAATATCACGAAATAGAATGAATCAAAACCTAACCAATTCATTAATCATTGAAATCGGTTGACGTCATATTAAGTTATCCGTCCATTTGTAGCTCACATACTTTATGTAAATTTACCACTTATATTGTTTTTTCCCATTGTCAGAATTGGACCATCAGTACCAATTTAAATGGGATCACAGTCGAAGCACTAGCTTTTAAATAAAAAAAAAAACATCAAAATCAGTTTACCCAGTCTACAATTATGCAGTAACAAACAAAGAAAATACGGACGAATTGAGAACCGTCTTCTTTATTCAAGTCGGTTGACAACGGAATCGGTTAATCTAAAATAAAGCTTATTATTCAGCTTGAGCAAGTCGAAGACCGTCCCTAAAACCATTAAGTTATCGACGCTTCATTGTTTTCTAAAAATCAGAATCGATAATTTTAAAGTCGGTTATATATTAATTTTAACGTCATTGGAACTTACATGTATGGAAAGACATGGTCACCAAATGGCGGGCGCCTGAAGACCTGGAAACCCTGCCTCCCGAGCCTTCCAGTATTCTCCCGTGAACACCCACATCTCTTCACCTCCCTCTGTCATTTTGCTGAAAAACCAAAATGTTATTTAGTAAGAGCATATATATATATATATATATATATATAATCAATCTATATATCAACTTCTCAAGGAAATATTATACAGGCTTTTTAATATATGATGTCAATATTGGACACCGTCTCAGAATATGCTGTCGCAAGGATGTGAAAGCGCTGATTTTCAGCGGTGCCCAGGACTACCAAAGTCGCGCGCACGCATGATTACCTTCACATGGATTTATACAATTATCGTAGGAATATACCAATCATACACACATACAACTCACAGACAGTAACGCAGGTAATGCAATTTTATTTCCTATTAATTTGTTTGTTTTTTTAATACGAAGTAAGAATTAGTTAACACAAAAAAAAAATGTTTTATGTAATGTAAATCTATAAAGGCTTAGATCCTGAATACGTGGCCGAAATATCTATTATAACTCATAAGCTGTTGATTTTGTAAAAAAATAAATATATATTATAATTCATAAGCAGTTGATTTTGTAAAATAATAAATATATATTATAACTCATAAGCTGTTGATTTTGTAAAATAATAAATATATATTGTAACTCATAAGCTGTTGATTTTGTAAAATAATAAATATCTATTATAACTCATAAGCTGTTGATTTTGTAAAATAATAAATATCTATTATAACTCATAAGCTGTTGATTTTGTAAAATAATAAATATATATTATAACTCATAAGCTGTTGATTATGTAAAATAATAAATATATATTATAACTCATAAGCTGTTGATTTTGTAAAATAATAAATAAATATCACGAAATAGAATGAATCAAAACCTAACCAATTCATTAATCATTGAAATCGGTTGGCGTCATATTAAGTTATCCGTCCATTTGTAGCTCACATACTTTATGTAAATTTACCACTTATATTGTTTTTTCCCTTTGTCAGAATTGGACCATCAGTACCAATTTAAATGGGATCACAGTCGAAGCACTAGCTATCAAATAAAAAAAATCCATCAAAATCAGTTTACCCAGTCTACAATTATGCAGTAGCAAACAAAGATAATACGGACGAATTGAGAACCTTCTCCTTTATTGAAGTCAGTTGACAACGGAATCGGTTAATCTAAAATAAAGCTTATTATTCAGCTTGAGCAAGTCGAATGATGGATTCGAACCCACGACTTTACGATCCGCAGACCGTCCCTAAAACCATTAAGTTATCGACGCTTCATTGTTTTGTAAAAATCAGAATTGATAATTTTAAAGTCGGTTATATATTAATTTTAACGTCATTGGAACTTACATGTATGGAAAGACATGGTCACCAAATGGCGGGCGCCTGAAGACCTGGAAACCCTGCCTCCCGAGCCTTCCAGTATTCTCCCGTGAACACCCACATCTCTTCACCTCCCTCTGTCATTTTACTGAAAAACCAAAATGTTATTTAGTTAGAGCCTATATATATATGTCCCACTGCTGGGCACAGGTCTTTTCTGTAAAGAGAGTATAGGGACATAGTCCGTCACGCACACGTAGTGCAGATTGGCAGACTTCACATGTCTTAGAGCTATGCTCGGCGTTTCTCTTAGGCATAGAATCAGAAATGGAGAACAAAGTCGACATAGTTCTTAAAGCCAGCAAATTGTAGTGGCAGTAAGCCTGCCATCTGCCGAGTCACTGACGGAAGATGGGGGGAGGAAAGTCTTGAAAGCGTAGGATATCCCTCCAGATGGAACAACGATCATACAAGGATACCACGAGTGACTGGATATGGAAAATGGAGGATCGTATATGGCGGAAGGTATTGGTGGAAGGCCTATTTATAGGCTGATGATGGTGTCTATGGAGACTTATGTCGGAAGTATCACAGTTATTTTACGAAGTATTCTAGTACTCGTCTTCATTCTTGCTCATTCGTGCTCGTTGTCTCGTTCTTACCAAACCTTGTATTTGTGAAGAAGAGTCACCAACTTACCGGAACCAGGCGGGTTTGTGTTCTGGAGCTTCACGGCGCCGTTCCCTTTGCGCCTGCTCCAGCTGGTGCTTCAGCTGTTCTGCCATCTCCACGTCGCCTTCCTCTAACGCTCGCTGGTCGGGCCTGACGATTTATCAACTTTTTTTATAGCAAAGATCTTAAATACATAATCTAAAACCCCCCCGGTGGCCCATCCTCGGTGCACGGTTAGTTACGGATCCGGGATCTCCAGTGGAACGTACCAGAGCCCCTGTGCACTGTGCTCTTCGGAGAGCTGGTCCTGGGGCGAGGGGGGAGGGAGGTTAATCCCTCAACCCTGTGCCCTCGCAGTGCAAGGCGACACGGGCCAGCCGATGTCGCCTTCTTCCCGGGTCCACTTAAGCGGTCGCCAAGTGCACCCGAGGCCCCTTTAGTCGTCTTCTACGACAGGCAGGGGATACCGTAGCTTTATTCTACGAGCCCAGAACTACAGGGCTGTACTCTTTTGCCCCTACAGCAATATACCAAATGTAAAACTTTCTCTTTCCATATTCACTAACTTATATCTCCCCTCAACTATCATTCACTAGCTTACTTCCCAAGTCTAGCGTGCATAAAGAAGTGCTACTTCAATAGAAAAATACCTAAGCCTGGTGTCGGTGTGGGGCAGCACGTCCCGCATGCCGGGCTCCATCTCGTTGAGCTCCATGGCGAACCGGGTGAAACCGTAGTACAGCTCGTGTTCCGGGGGCATGGCACCTACAATCATACAACCGTACAAAATTAAAATCATACTACGTACTAACTTAAAAACTTCTGAATTACTTTATTAGTTGAATTTTGTTCTCAATTGTATTTTTTTGTTACCTCGTCGTAACTTTCGACTGGTTGAAGCTATTTCGATGATTCCTTGTTTACCTGAAAGCTAATTGCTTCCTGTGAAGTCTTATTTCAATTTGGTCTAATTCTGACAGTGGGATTCATGAGAAAACCATATAAATCTTATCTGTAGCGGTTTACGAATGTTCAGTATTGTTAAATTTCCTTTAATTTTGTCCTAATATTTAATAATTAATTATTATTTGCATTAAGTACGTTAATTACGAAGCGTCAATAGCCTAAAGCGAATCGTAAGGTCGTGGGTCTGAATCCACCATTCGACTATTGCCGTGAACCATGTCCTAGCACAAGCTTAAGCTTAGTTGGAATGGTTAACGAGATTGTTAGTAATATTTCTGAAAAAGCAAAATTGCTAGCATTCGTTTTTTAAAAAATTTACGTATAACTTTTCGACGATTCATTTTTTAATGGAAAGGATGTTGTACTTCAAGGGTAGTTTGATGAGAGTTTAGTTAGGTTCAGACTTCTGCCTGGAAGAGATTGCTCATAGGGATTGAGATTTATATTTATTGTAAAATTAGAGCAATTAAGTAATTCCACCATATGCCTACGCAGGATGCTGGAATACTTTGGCCACATTGCCAGAAAAACAGCAATAACTTAGAAAGGCTAGTTGTGACTGGTAAAATTGAGGGGACAAGACCGCGAGGTCGAAGCCCGACACGTTGGACTGACCAGATCCGCATCACTCTCGGCATGTCGGTTAGCGATGCTCTGCGCACGGCTGCAGATAGAGGAAAATGGCGACGAATCACTAAAACAAACTGTTCCCACGAGATGGTCACTACCCTCAGCATTGAGGAAACCGACGCGAGGAGGAGGAGAGAAATTAAGAATGTAACTAATTATCAAAAAGCGTTAGCCTAATGGTTTAGGGTAAGGTCTGCGAATTGTAAGGTCGTGGGTTCGAATTGAACCATCTCCAAGCTTAAGCAAGTTGGTATGAAAGAAGCTGTATAATATATATAAGGACCTGGTCGCCAGAGGCACCTGGCGGCGGGGGGGTCTCCCGCAGTGAGGACCTCGGACCAGCGGCCCGCCAGCCGCAGCCGCCCGCCGGACCAGCTCACCGCGCCGCGCACCTCGTGCCTGCTGCTCGACCACGAGCTGGCCTGCACGTTACCAAGTATTTTCAACCGACTTCAAAAAGGAGGTGTCTCTATTCATCTATATATATATATATATGTGGGATGCTGGCGAGTGAAATGGTTTTAAAATTGATGAAATTACCATATTTAGAGCGGAGCAATAAATTTACCTCTCTTATATCGTTAAGTTCAAACAAACAAGCAAACAAACATTTTTATTATGCCATAATAATTTCAATAGCAACTAATATTTTTTTTATATACTAAATAGGTTCACGTTTCGCTTCTATCTCGCTTGATGGAAGGCGAAGATGAAGCCTAGGATGGAGCATGTGAGCCTATGATGTGTCTGTTCACATTATACTTAAAGATTGTACCCGTGTGGAAAGACTGATCGCAGCAGAGAGTTCCATTCCTTAGCCGTGCGCATAAGGAAGGTGGAGGTTAACCTTTTCGTGTGTATCGATGGGATGTCTACGACGTGAGGGTGTGCTGTTTGTAGCATTTCGCTACAATTATGAGCGGGGGACTGGTGTCCAAACTAGGCACTTCAAGAAAAAGAAGAAATATTCTTATGATAGTTCGCCCCCGGAAGTACTCTCCTTGAGCACAGTACAGAGGGGCTCCGGTGCGTTCCACTGGAGATCCCGGAGCCCCTCACCATGCACTGAGGAAGGGCCACCGGGGAGGAGTGTTCTAAACTCTAATCTATAAAATAACCACATCCATTGTGTTACCTTGATGAAGTTGAGCTTGCAGGTGGTGTCTGTGCCGTGGCAGGCGATATGCATGTCTCCGTACTGGTCCACCCACCGCTGACCACCGAACAGGTTGTGTACACACGTCGTCACCTGCCCATCACACATTAATGACTTATCAAATTAAGATTTAAATAACACCATTTCCTACAGTTACATTAAATTTTAATAATATTCTATGACTATCAACGTATTACGTTAAATATATCGACTAGATGGCAGCTTCTGTGTTTATATGGCCGTGCTATCCGATTGGTTAAAATCCTTGAATTATAATGAAACGGAAAACATAATACATTTGAATACTTAAATAGGCAGATTTTGTGTGTATTATTATATGAAACAAACTTGTACACACACACATGACACTGTATATATTTATATATATACTTTCTCTCTCCAATGCTTCTCTAATAGTTTTAAAAGCAGGCACTTCCATGGGTGTATAGACCCGGTGATCCATGTCACAGGTTTGTTCCTAGATTGGACACCAGTCCCCCGGTTAATATTGTAATTTAATTAGTTGCTAATGATATTATTGTGGAATAATAAAAACAGTGTGTGTTATCAGCAGCTATCACTTATCCCCTGGCTGCCGTAGAAGGCGACAAAAGTCTAGGGTTCACGGGTGATAAGTGTGGGCGCCTTTGTCGTCCGTTACAGTGGACCCGGGAAGAAGGCGAAATCAACTGGCCCGTGTCACCTTAGCAATACGACCGCTAGAGAAGCACAGTGCAGAGGGGCTCTGGTGCGTTCCACTGGAGATCCAGGAGCCCGCCATGCATCGTAGAAGGCCACTGGGGGGGGTTTTAGTAAGAACTTCACATAATCACTCCTTCACCAGAAAATGGTCACAGTCATCTTTTGTTTTCGTCATGAGCGTTAGTCAATTTAAATTACAGGATACAATCGATAGTTAAAGTATTAAGTCTGAAGTCAACTTCCTTGGTACCTTGTTCCAGCTGTAATGATCGCCTGTGGCCTTGAGGCGCACGTGCACCCGGCCGGCCGGCTGGAACTCCATCGACTTGCCCCAGAACTTGGTGCGGATGCGCGCCTCCTGCCAGAAGCTCCACCGCTGGGACTCCGCGTGACACGCCGAGATGGGCGGGTGGTGGGACACCTGGAGAGCACGTGCTAACAATTATACGATGTTAGTGAGTATAGCCGAAGCAGGTTCGATTCGTGGAATACTCAACTTGATTTATGTTGCTGTAAAGTGTTGTATTTGTGTCAAAAGGAGTGTGCTTTAGACCAAACCACTGAAGTGAAACTTCTTTAGCTCCATCTATATGTATGTATATACTAGTGTACCCAGCCCGTGCTTTATTTTATAGATACAATAGACTTACATCATTAAAATAATATAACTCTCACAATATGTTAAATTATTAATTTATCTCCGTATTCATTCTCTCCTATTTTCTTCTCGAGCGGTTGAAGATCATTATCTACACCCATTTACATATCAGTCAATGCATATCATAGTAAATAAAAGCTGTATTTGACAGTACAAAAAGAGGAGTGCTCTGATCGTCACCGAACTCTACAGGATTACTCGCCAGGTCAGCCTGAAAATTTCATTCAAATCGGTCGAGCCGTTTCAGAGCCCAAATGGAACAAACCCACACGCTTTCTCTTTTATATATATAGATATGCTTATGTACACGCACGCTCTGCTCTCTCTTGCTCTTACAGTGTGATACATACAATAGGCCTGCAGTGTCTTACATATAGTAAACGTTAAAGTTATGAGAGTGAGTCTCCTCTCTCTCTTTCAATTTTTACTAACTTATCCCTCTCGAGTCCTTTTCACCACGCCTGATGAGACTTTATGAAACGCATACACCAGTTGACTCCTCAAATCAATCGAACTTAGAGAAGCTAAACGTAATTGTGCTATTTCTCACTCACCTGCTCTGCCACGAATCGGAAGCCCTTGTCCTCGCGCACACACTCGTAGCTCTCCGCCAGCAATGGGTTGAAGGGTTTCGACGCCGCCCTGTGTGCGGAGGAGGAGTAGGCGCTGACCGCGAATGCTGCCACCAGCGCCATGCGCTCCACGCCGCTGGCACTGCCGGCCGCCAGGTCCAGTAGCTCCGAGTACTCCAGCTCCTCGCAGAGCCTCTGAAATGGTGGAACGTCACTATCATATAACAGGAACCAGGGCTTGATAATAATCCTTTACGTATATGTTTTCATTATTGTTTTTATAGCAAAAGTGGCAAAAGAGCTTTCGACTCACCTGATCTTAAGTGATCACCGTCGCCCATCAACATTTGCAGCCTTTAAATATATATTATTTATTTATTTACTAGCGTACCCAGCGCGCTTCGCCGGGCTAGATTTTCCTTTATTTTACTTAAACAATAAACTTACATCATTAAATATTTAATTTAAACTCTCACAATATATTAAATTATTCATTTCTCTCCGTATTCATTCTCTTCTCGAGCGGGTGAAGATCATTACCTACACCCATGTACATATCAGTAAATACAATATCATTCTTATCATTTATACAAAAACATATCGGGCTCAAGTTAATGTCAGAAAAAGTACGACGTATGGCTTGTTTGACAGTTCAAAAAGAGGAGTGCTCCGATCGTCACCAAACTTTACAGGATTACTCGCCAGGTAAATTTAAAAATTCTCTGAAAGTTTCATTGAAATCAGTCCAGCCGTTTCGAAGCCTATATGGAACATACCCACACACTTTCTCTTTTAGATATTTAGAACGCTAAGAACCTCGATATCCTGATCAGATCCAGATGACCCTCTGGTCGTCGATCGGATAGGCTCTGATCGTCGACGATTCAATTCTACGTTGTACGGCCCATAGATGCGGACAGTATACAGAGGCTGTACTTCCGACTTATAAAGCTCTGCACGTGTTTCTTTATCCTACTTGCAGCATGTTGAGCGGCTCGTTGATGGTGACCGGCATGGAGATCTGGCTGAGATCCTTGCCGATGTTCTTGTACAGCAGGTTCCACAGGCTGGGTCCACCAGGCGTGGGCCGCGGGCTGGGCAAGCGCGTGCGGCGAGTCCACCCACTGGGTGGGCCACCTTCCTGCGTGCCGCGCGGAGTGGGTATCGACCCGTTGGTGGTCAGGCGTAGGGTCACTGGCTCCGCGGTTACCACTGGGGAAAGTAAATGTGAAATAAAGTAACCGCCTTTATATATATGCTCCAACGACTCCTCCGTAAAGAGAGTATAAGGGTAAAGCCCGCCACGCCGTGCGGATAGACAGACTTCACGTGTGTAAGAAAATTTTCTAACATATATAGGCTTCCTCACGATGTTTTCCTTTACCGCCGAGCGCGTGGTAAATCAGCACATAAAATTGCAACAACAAATTTACTGAACGGGTATCGAACTCAGATTGTTAGTGTACTATGACTTGATGCGACCACCGGTACAATATCAGTCTTATCTTGAAATTGGTTAAAAAATCAAAACTGTACTGTAATTTCCTTATCTCCTACAAAAGTATTCTAGAATCTGAAATGAGGAGCTTTTAGTGTAACATAGATTATGTCAACTTACTGGCAGCCTCCGAGTTATCAGAACTGGCTGATCCCTCCTCGCTGCTGAGGGATCCAACTTCTGATGAAGAGTCACCGTCCAGCTCTATTACGCCAGCCTAAAAAAAAAGTCAGTGATTTTTCTGCAGTTATTTGTCACAGATCGTTATAAGGCATTTCAAAGCAATTCAGATATATTCAGGTCAATAGACGAAACCTTACGTTTAACCTGATCTTAAGGAATCGCCGTCGTCCATGAACATCCACTACACCGGAGGAGCTGCTGCTGCCAAAATGTAATCTGTAAAACACCGAAAGGCTAGCCACCTTGCGCCGGTGCTCAAGACTATCTAAATGATCTAGATCTTGGTCACCTATAAACTTTTTGGCCAGCAACTCCATATAATCCGTGAGTTGGTATTTGGCTGCACCTTTTTTTTGTGTTTAACGGGGAGGAAATCTTTAAAAAGATACCCCGCCTTCTGGGGGGAAGACGGCGGTTATCTGGGGTTTGACCCACTAAAACCTCCCAGGTGGCCCTTTCCTCGGTGTATGACGAGGGGCTCCGGGATCTCCAGTGGAACGCACCGGAGGCCCTCTGCACTGTGCTCAAGGAGAGCACGTCCCGGGGACACGGGCCAGCTGAGGTCGCTTTCTTCCCGGATCCACCTTAGTGTGGGGTGGAGGCCTGTGTGGACGACAGACCCCACCCTTGTCGCCCAGTGAACCCGAGGTCCCTTTTAGTCGCCTTCTAAGACAAGCAAGGGATACCGTAGTCATATTCTTGAGAGACCAGAACTACAGGGCTGAATTTGGCTGCACCTGCCTTATGATAACAGTAAAAAATGCAAGTCCCTTTCAAGAAAAATATTCCCCTCACCTCGTCAGCATCAATGATCTCCGCTGGCTTCAGGTCGTCGTCGTGCTCCTCCGCGTCGAAGAACTCCGATGCGGAGACGCATGAGGAACTGTAGCTGAGCGACTGCTGGAACTGGCGGTTCTGTTGAAAATAATAACAGACTATTAAAACATTTGAGGAGATTTGGACATGGTGCCTATGCTGATATACTCGTAAGTAGGATCCTCAGTACCGCTTATATCCTGCTGAGGGGATATTGTTCGTTGGATTGGTATACTTAGACCTAGGCCATCAGGTTCTCAATTCGTCTGTATGATTGTTACTTCATAACCATCGACTGGGTGAACCGATTTTGATGTATATATGTTTATTTGAAAGCGGATGCTTCCCGCACGCCCCCAATATGGTCCAATTCTGACAATGGCATACCTGAGAAAACTATATAAGACTTAAAAATGGATTAAGTACGTGGGCGACAAATGCACAAATAACTCTCGCCAATCGATTTCAATGATACATTTTTTATTGTGTTCAGTATTGGTACCAATGGTGCCATGTAGTTAGGACATCACAATACACTCGGAAAAAAGGTTTGGCCCTATTGGAAGATCGGTCGGCCAATGGGAGCGCACCACGACCACGACCGGGACCCCACCGTTGGGCAGGACGAAGAACGCATCTGATAGCAGGAAATTGGCAGTTACACACCACTTGTCATCGTGTCGATCCTCGCAAAAGGGACTCGACAATTGAATATAATTTCTTTGAATCAGGATCGATTTTTTTTCGTCCTATCATCAAATATGTCAGTAGTATCGTCTGTCTTCGTTTTCAGAAGCGGTATCCTAATGCCTTGCATATTGTCGTAATGTCCAAATAGGATGTCAAAGGGATACTTGAACGCAATAAGCAATAAGGCTCTGGAATGCGCTGCCAACAAATGTAAGTACAGCTGGAACTAAAGCTACATTCAAACAGTTGCTATGCTTTACCTAACCAATGAATAATTTGACATTTACTGTTACTATTTTTATTGTTATATATAATTATTATGTTTATATATTTCGTTTATATGTATTTAAGTATGTTTTATTATGTTATACATATACATGACGCTGGAAAGCAAAAACGTAGTAAGTGACACATATGGCCATTATCACTTTTTTACATCGTAGGAATCGGCAAAAAGAGACGCGTCGAATGACATATGACTTGTAACAATTGGATGATAAATAGCGAAAATAGGATTTTCAAGATTGACACTTTTATTTTTTGTACTGTAAAACGATTTCCTTTTAGTAAAACTCTAGGTTAATGCCGTGGTACAATACTTATTTAGTAAAACATAATAAATATTGTGTCCAAAAACGACAGCTCTAGGTCCACAAACACGAAAATTATAAATTTTTTAAAAGTTGAAATGTTTTTCGGTTCTGGTGAACAATTTCATTTTTGTGTGTTACTACGTTTTTGTTTTCCAGCGTCGATATGTTTTCCTTTCATTTGCTATTTTTCTCGTCTAGCTTGCACCCGTTATTTTGTCTCTACACAACCCCAAGGTAGACTGACAGGCCTTAGTGCACTTTGGCATTAAGTCCACCTTTTTGTACTGTTTTAATTGTTTGCAATTAAATAAATTCATGTGATCGAAAGCCTAAGTTTCCGACTCCTGGGCTAGATCAATAGACAAGACGCGTTTTATTACCGTAAGAAAATATGGTAGCGAAGTCTGTCAGGTGAATGGTGAATCAACATGGAGGAGGAACAAGGGCGTGGCTTGTTAGAGATGAACGCGAGAAAGAGATGATGAACATTGTGTATGGAGCACGTTGAATGGTTTGTATGAAATTTGGATGAAACCAGCATACGGTTCACATGTGAGGATTGGTGATGGAATGATAGAAATTGCTTAGCAAGTGACTGACCTGTT
Organism: Meandrusa payeni; assembly: GCA_029286785.1. Taxonomy (NCBI): domain Eukaryota; kingdom Metazoa; phylum Arthropoda; class Insecta; order Lepidoptera; family Papilionidae; genus Meandrusa; species Meandrusa payeni. Next base: position 8,018,534 of record JAGSMX010000021.1, read on the forward strand.
CAGAGTTGTGGCCCATGGAGGATATCTCGGCCAGGTCGGAGGCGTCGTGTATTCGGGACAGCCGGGAGCGCAGCTCTGCGTTGTAAACTTCACCAGTCATTAATTAAATACCAGGCGCACAGATAGCGGCGGTTGATTAAACTTGTGGTGGAAGGTGTACTGTCTCAAAGCCAGGCCTGTCGCCGGGGCGAGATGGTGAATGCTGACGCGACCACATCTCGCTCCATCATGGCGGAAGATGACTCACCACGGGAGATTTTAATTAAAATAGGGGCCTTCTCTAGGCCGAGCTCTACATAACTTGACCGCTTCCCTAGCGGGCACGGAAGAATAGCAGCATTAACTCGCATGTAAAAAGATTGGTGTGGTGTAAGCCTGTTGCCGCAGCAAAACGGTGAATATTAACGCGATCCCATCCCCCCGTAACTTGAGGGTTACTACGGGAGGTTTTAGTCTGCAGGGTTCTGTCGGGTTGTAGGCCAAGTCCTATTTATTGTTGGTAAGAACAAAAATCGTGACTCTTTAAAAACTATGAAATTTAGAATTTCTTTCTTCCAGCGCAAAAGGTTGCCGACCCTTGCACTAGGCAATAATTGGCGACATGTTGCTCAAATTAATATATGTCGCCAATTTAAAAACCGATAAACCGATCTATTAGAGTCGTATCAATTATCGTTCCATCATTAATACTAACACCAGTATAATTGCCGTGACAGATGTACGCCATCGGTGAACCATAGTTGCAGCGATGAACTTATACATATTAAGTCAATGAAAGTTCCTTTTGAACAAAATTGGTTTAGCAGACTTGGGGCCGTGGTCTCCTCCATTGTTGCATCATAATGGAATTTTCGTCTCCCTTTCCCCATTCATCCTTTCTCTCTTCCTTCACCTATACGCTTGTGAATGTCTGTGTGAACGTGTGCGTGGTTGTGGGTGTAGACTCACCGGAGTTCTGATGTAGTGCGGTGGACAGGTTGGACCGGAGCGCCGCCAGTGTGGACCCGCCCGCTGCGTCTCCCGCCTCCGCCACTGCGCGGAGTCTGCCCCTCTCGCATACCTGAGATGTACACGTGCGGTGATATTACTTCCGGTTGGTTCAGCAGTTATGGGAAGATATCCCACCACCTCCCATCAACCTCGCAGTTATATGGGTTGTTTAGCTCCACATGGTTCCACCTTCTCGACCTTGCACAACTTCTTTGTAGGAAGTACAAAATCCACATTTAAATCTACGCTAAACATTACGAAAATATCAGCGACGAATGCTTAGCTTATATTAGTGCTTGCGTGACGTGGGAGTAATTTTTTTTTCACAAATATTATTATCATTCTTGTTAACCATTCCAAATAAGCTTAAGCTTTTGCTAGGATATGGTCCACTGGAAGGCGCTGGTCTCCTTCTGCGAGTCAGTAATGACCCAGAAGGAGACCGCAGAACGGGATCGGGAGAGGGCCGATCCCGTTCGGAAAATAACAGGCAGACGGTGAACCGGCCCGCAACCCTGTAGTTCTGGGCTCTCAAGAATAAGACTACGGTATCCCCTGCCTGTCGTAGAAGGCGACTAAAGGGGCCTCGGGTTCACTGGGCGGCAAGGGTGGGGGCCTGAGTCGTCCACCAAAGTGGACCCGGGAAGAAGGCGACATCGGCTGGCCCGTGTCGCCTTGCGCTTCTGAGGCACAGGGGGAGGGTAACCTCCCCGGGACGTGCTCTCCTTGAGCACAGTGCAGAGGGGCTCCGGTGCGTTCCACTGGAGATCCCGGAGCCCCTCGTCATGCACCGAGGAAAGGGCCACCGGGGAGGTTTTAGTGGGTAAGAACCCCACATAACCGCCGCCTTCCCCCCAGAAGGCGGGGTATCTTTCTGAAGATTTCCTCCCCGTGAACAAAAAAAAAAAAAAAAAAAAAGGAGATGGTTCACGTCAATAGTCAAATGGTGGATTCGAGCCTACGATCTGACGATGCGCAGACCGTACCCTAAACAATTAGGCTATGGATGGTTCAAAGTTGGATTTTTTTCTTTTAAATAAATTATAATTTTACCAATGTTGTGGCGAATGTGCAACGCCTGTACTGTAATAGATATAATAAGGAAAATGTAACTAGAAATAAGGAACTTAGAAATTAGTATTATATAAAGTAGATAAGTTATAACTTAATAGTAAATTAATGTAAAGATAGAAATAGAAATACCCCCAGCCAAACACGCTGGGCAACAAAACATAGTAATAAACCATCAATAAAAAAACAAATAAAAAAAAAACAAAAAAAACACGCCTGGACTGTTATAATTGTTATAATGGTGTGAAGAAATATTTTATTGTATTATTTTGATAAATAAAAAAAGGACTTATGGGCGCTTTTTTAGTGTTTAAGTATCATCAAAGTACATTATCAAATACAGTTCTTTTTTTTCTTCTATTTTTAAAAGTCGATTAAATAAGTTGGCGACAGTTATAGTACTTATTTGTGAGCGTTTACCCTTTCCACTATAAAATAAATAATGACTTACCAATGTGGAAACAATTCCCTTCAGGCTAGCGACGAGGTCCTTCGCCAAAACGGCAAAGTCCTCCCTCAGCTGGTGATCAGGGGTCAAGCTCGCCAAGGAAACTCCGCCCGTGGTGCCGAGGGCCTCAGCACCGGGCAGAGACTGGGGTCGGGTCGCCGCACACGCTACAGGAAAAGAAGGGCGTTTAGAACATTTAATGGCAACGTTAACAGTTGTCAATGTAATAATTTTATTATAATAATATATACTTCTATAATGCCAACTATGTGTTATAATTATAACTGAAATAAATTATGTGATAAAAGATTAGTGAAGAAATCGTTAAATCACGTGATATAGGTTAGTGATACGCTTTGATGTCCAACCGCGTACTCAATTACTTATATATGTACTTAATTACTCGTGTTCAATGGTGCGCATGCGCATTAATATACCAAGAATACTTATTTCTTTTCGTTGCATTTGGTTAATGCTATTTAGCTACATTTAAAATCTTTTTTAAATTAACCGCTACCGTTAACGCCTTGTACCAATGAATTTCGTCGTTTTTTCGGTTGTTAAAGTACAAAAAAATCACTTGCATAAAAATTTTAATTGAGAGCTCAGGAATGCGATAGTGATGTGATCCGAGTATAATTTCGTATCGATAGTTTTAAACAATTCTTTAAGTTTACCATTTTACACTAGGTTCCCATGATGAACAAAAAAACAAAATATTTATGACACATTTTTTAACGAAATACAAAAAAAACACAATTTAATAATTGCCCATGTCTAAGACATTTCTCGTGCTTGGCGGTGAATTAAAACTAGTATTCTTGTTGTTAACTTGATGGACTCGGACCAGTGATCACTAAAATCAAACAAATAACATGGGATCGCAATTTCATTACTAACGCGATAACACGGGAAACGTACTAAAACTGTCACAGCTCTACACTGCAGGCGTGCTCTGTACATAACTCCGCGACTGCATTCAACTCACGCGCTGACTACACACAGATTAGTCAGAGAAGCTGACTTCTACTGTTTCGCCGGGTTAAGACGTGGTATAACTTTTAGATCGTTTAGCCTGGACTTCCCCACAAAGGTCCCCCCAGTGAGAGGTAACTTCGGCTTGGACGGTTACTACACGTGAGTATTCCGATCCGAGGGCGCCCTAACTAACCACAGCGCTGTCGGTTACTTATACACGGATAAAGTAAAGAGATTCAAATGCTAAACTAACTTTGAGTGCCACTTCGTGAAGCGTTGGCGCTGGCAGAAGTATCCTAAGAAACTAGATAGTCCCCGCGAGGACGTATATAATTGATCGCATTCTTTAACAGTCAACCTTAGGCGAGAGAAAAAACATTGGTAGTCGTAATTATCAGGTAGCAGATCAGAGATATTACGAAATATTACATTAAAATAAATACGCATATTATATGTGTTACGTTACTACTACTCACAACTCTAAAATCGATATACATATAAATATAACTAAACATCAATAAAGGTTCGTAATATTTTATTGATAAAATATAAAATCAAACTTACGTATATTTTGCACTTCGCATTCCCTTAGTAACTTCAATAAATAGTTGCAAATTATTTTACCTAACGGCACTAGAACACCGCCGCTATCAAACGTCATTATTAAAAAACATATACAAATAACTGGCACATAAAAAAATAACGATTATATTATTTAAAAAAAAAACACCGTCTCTTTCGAGTTTAAAAACATAACTGTACTAGCCGCGAAAATTTCCATAAACTGTTATGAAGCAAGGAGATTTGTAACTTAATCCAGTATATTAGAGTTAAAAATTGAATAATATTCTTAAGAAAATTATAACGGAGATAATCTGTCGTTATCAGTGATAACCCGGAAAACCTGATAAATAGCCAAGGTCGGTGAAGTAAACATTCTCGTGTCCTCGATTACTACGAAATAAGGACCATACATTCATAGTTAAAAAAGTGAAAATTACAGTCTTTTTATAAGTCCCACTGCTGGGTACAGACCTTCTCTGTAAAGAGAAGAAGAGTATACGGGCATAGTCCGCCACGCACACCTAGTGCGGATTGACAGACTTCACATGACAAAACAATTTTCTTCTCAAGATGTCAGTTTTCCTTCACCGCCGAGCGCGTGGTAAAAATGTTCATCCATTCATATATTCGTTCCTTCATTCGTATTTACCACATGGGCCACAATATTACGGGCCAAAGAAAACATACATACGCAAGAGTTATCGTGGATAGGAACTCTAATACGTAGAATAGACAGATAGATAAAAATATATTAATAAGACAAATATATTTACGAGTAAAAATAAAACCGACTTCAAATAGGACAGGTGTATTAACGAAATTAATTTATCGGAAACCATTTTTTTTTTATGACGAACTACACAGATTGGCCAGAGAAGCTGGCCTTGACTGCTTCACCGGATTGAGAGGTGGCATAGCTCTTAGGTCGCTTAGACTGAACCTCTATTGCTAGTAACTCGACACAAGGGTCCCCCCGGTGAGGGGTAACCTCGGCTTGGACGGTTACTATGTTACGCGTAAGCATGCCGATCCGAGGGCGCCCGATAGGGCGGAACCACGACTCGGTCGGTTGCTATTTCACGGATAATCGGAAACCAAACTCTCATCAAACTACCGTTTAGTACACTCTTTCCAATGAAAAAATGAATCATCGTAAACTGTTGGCGTGATATCGAGTTATTCGTCCATTTGTTGCGTAGATACTTAATGCAAATTTAAGACTTAAATGGTTTTCTCATGGATGCCATTGACAGAACGGGACCAAATTTAAATGGGCCCACACTGAAAGCAATAGATTTCAAATCGGTTAACCCAGTCGTAAGAATTCTGCCGAGATGTGCGGTAACGGCAATCGGTAGCTGAGATGATTCCAAACAATTCCTCACAACCTTCGAGAGGGCGTTCAAGTGCGCCGCTATTTCGCTCTGTCTTGAACTGCGCATTTTGTCGCGGGCTAACAAATGACCACATTCAAGTTAACACACACACATGTCTAAGTATTGTTTATAACACATGAGGGAGACGTGAATGTTGTTTCTCGATAAACGTTACATAAAGCGGATGCATCACAAATACTTGTAATAATTCAAGCGCTCTAAATTATTCTTTAAAATAGCTTGATAGATAAAACAATGAAGAATGTTGCTTCATCGTAAGTGAGAAACATGCTTAATAACAAGTCTATAAAATGGACAAGACTAAAAGAGATACAAGATTTGTTTTTTCCTCCCTCTAAGTACTTGACTACAATCCCACCTGATGTTAAATGGAAATACAGTCACGAGTCTTGCGTCTATAAAGCTGTGTATAAAATGAACGTCCATTGGCAACATAGTGGTCGACATTCGCTAGTTTTAGAAGACTTTTATTTCACTTGTGCCACAATAGATTACCGATGGTGTACCTCTGGCACGCAAATAGGCTAATTGTGTCAAAATTAACGTTCAGTGACATCATAGTTGTCGATCTTTGCTAGTTTTGTAATCCGCTAATTCATTTATGTCACTGCAGTTTTTCGACGACATTCGAATATAATGTTAATATTTTTATTATCTAACTAATGATAATTGAATTAGTTGGTCATAGTAACAATTCAGTGACAAACAGATTTTTTCGTTCCCCAACGTATTTAGTTAGGGTGCTGTTTCCTTACTTTTTATGTCCTTTAAATTTCTCAACATTTTTTGGATTACAATTTTGAGTCCAGTTGGAAACAACAAACTAATTTTACATAACAATCTAATATCAATTTTTATCTCACATTTACTTTTTACATTTTACTTAAATTTTAATGTTTACTTATTAAAAAATTTTGGGATCTTAATATATATTTTCATATATACTAAGATTACTCCTTATTTGACAATAGCAGATTGGGCCTTGGATGGTAAAGCACATTAGCTCAGTAAATGCCTATTCACTCTCCTTTTGAAAATACCCACATTGTAATCGGAGGGAAAGACAGCAAACTATTCCATTCCTGTGCTGTACGAAATGGAAGACGAAGCAAATCGCTTCGTTCGCTCACGAACATACACACATGATGGAAAGTACTTATTGATAAACTCGTGACCTACAAGTATTCGAAACGAAGATCAAAATGTCAACGTTTATACACTGTTGCTGTGTGATGTTGCTCTTCCCTTCTTTAACCGTATTACTTTATTTTCAGATTAAATTCAGTTGTGTTAGCTGGCAACACATGACACCCAGCGATTGTTATGCATAATAACTACTTCCAATGATATCTTAATGATTTACCTGAACCTTATTGTATCTTTAATTCATAATTAATAATTTAGTTGATCGTCACATGAACTTGGCATTGTAAACAATAGTTGTAACTTTATTAGTTCCTAATCTGACTTCTAATTAATTTTGTATAAAGATTGTGAGGACGCGCAGTTGTGACGTTACTCGTTATAAATAATTCTTTGTACAACGTTACGCTGTCTCAATAAAGCGAGTGTATTAGTTGTTGGACTATTTTATTCTACGAGACCTACAAATTATAACATCTGTTTTATTTTGTATCTTTGTAACCTCATAAAAAATTATAACAAAGAATAAAAAAATAGATTATCTAAATAAGATTCTTAAACGCTATTTTACTGGCATTTGAAGACATTTTCTTCAAGGATACCTTTGGTGGTCTTAAATAGCATGCAGTTTGTACATCAATTTTGGTGCAATAATGGGTTTATCTGTCGTGTCGTGGGTGTCTAACAAAAAGACATGAATTCCAACAGGTTAACCGTGGAGTATGCCAAAGACCGGGCAATATGGCGAAGCAGAACTAGACAAGCTGAGCCTGGCTCGAGCCGGGATTAGGCTTAAGGAAGAAACGATTTATCTATCTATATAGTGTTGTCCATTTTATAAATCAGTAAAACGATAAAGAGGCTGTGATACCATCTGAAATTACATACTTTAAAAATATAGCATTCAAGTCGTAACTCGCTTGCACGGAGTGACAGACAGTATAAATTGCTCATGAGTGAACGGAAGATATGTGGGGGGGTAATAAGAGAAATAAAAATAAGTCTTACGAACTAAAGTGGTGGCCAGAAATGTCGAAAGAAACGCTGGAAGGCAAAACGAGAAAAGATTTTATTATAATTGATTGTTTTCCGATGTTCAGCATGAATTTGTATACATTGGTTCTATCGAAATAATTATATACAGGAGCATTAAATAATAGTCTAAATTTGATTAAAAAAATATCTTTGTAATAATACACTTGACAAAATTTTCAACATGCGTTATAACTTTTAAAAATATAATGTAATTGGTAAATATTTTTTTGTTTTTAAAAAAAAATATGCGATGTGAAAACTATTTTGACAGATGAAATAGCGCGAATTATCTACCGCACATCCATCTACAATTAACATGATCAAACTAGAGCACACGTGCTAGTCATCTCCTTCTATCGTGCAATGTGTAAGAGAGACGGAGTGACGACGCCATCTTGTTATCGTCAACAAGATGGCGGGCGTCCGTGCAAACTTACCAATCTCGTAGAATCCTCGAGAAGACATAGTTAAAAACAACATTTAATACTCTATTCAAACAAACTATGTAAATCATAAAATTTATTTAATTGGTAAACGTGTGCACAAAACATGATTCATCTAGGACAGAGCAACTACATTTCGATATAGAAAAAGTCCGCTTCAGTGGTCTCAAGTTCGAAATGTGCCTGTTTCGATGGCGGGATATTTCAACTTGTCGTGACACAAAACTTTCACTAGAAACAAACACAAATAGTACACATACTAACATATATGCGCATACCACAAGTGAAATAGTCGTTTTAAATCTGTGTGTCTAAATAATTAAAATGATTGTTTAGTGGTCATAAAGCATTTAAAATTAAATTTATCAAGTTTTTTCAAACATATGTTACTGTCGTGACAGAATCGCCCTCTCGAGGGCACTTGTGTCGAGTTATTAGCAAACGAGCTACGCCACCTCTCAAATCCAGTAAAACTGTTTCGGTCAGCTTCTCTCTCCAACAAAAAAAATTCTGTGACAAGATCAGCACACCTGATGGTAATGACTGCGGCGTGAACCCAGGACAATAGAGAACTAACTTTTTCTTTAATTAAAGCCGTTATCCAAGGACTTCGAGGCTTTCAAAAAATAACTTTTATAACTTCAAGATTCCTATTTCAATTTGTTATGCGCACATATAGATCATAGCAAAGCAAACTAACACACACACACACAATGCAAAGAGATAAAGAGAGAGAGACAGAAATAGAGTAGGACTCACCGATGGGCAAAGAAGCTGCGGAGTTGGGAATTGAAGAGGCCCCACCACCTGGCGAGGGGGGCGCTGTGAGAGCGGATAGAGCCTGCAAAAGCGATGTTAACTTTGAGTACAACCTATCAGGTCAGGAGTCGGCAACATTTTTGAGTCGGAAGAGACAAAAATTAAAATTTACAAAATCCAAAGTTTTAAAAAGCCACAATTTTTTTTGTTGGCAACAATAACACAGCCACAGCTTCACCTCCAATGAGCTGAAGGTTTCCGACACCTGATTTAGGCACTTCACGTTTGTCTACATACGGATTTATACAATTTCCGTTGTCTAATTTTACTTAACTACGTTTTAGTTATGTAGAGGACAGCAAAGCTCACCATATGAGAGTTGGATGGGTCAATGTGAGGCGGTTGAAGTTCTACGGAAGCGCACTTGCTGTTCGACTTCTTTTTCCTTAGGCCGAACTTGCGACGGTCCTTCTTAACGTTGGGAGAAGCGCCTTCTAGCGATACCTGAAACCCAAACGATTCAATAATTCACTGAAATACTTTTGCTATTCATAATGTTTAACATGTCTAATATTCTACGCTTTCTCCTTGTAAAGAGCCTCAAAATGTCCCTTTCAGTGGAGGTGTTAATTAAATTAAACACTGATTATAGTAGCTAACTAAATTTCATATTAGCGTCAATAGCCTAATGGCTTAGGGTACGGCCTGCGAATCGTAAGGTCGTGGGTTCGAATCCACCATTGGACTATTGCCGTGAACCATGTCCTAGCACAAGCTTAAGCTTAGTTGGAATGGTTAACAAGATTGTTAGTAATATTTCTGAAAAAAAAGAAATATTGCTAGCTTTCTTTTAAAAAAACATTCTTATCGGGTGAGGTCAATCACCCCAGAAAACCTCTATATCGCGACTACAAAATGCGTCATCTATCGGCAACTAACCGCCGAAAATATGATTACATTGGACAGTTCATCGACCGTCTTAATGAGATCACTGCCACTTCTCGTCGCTGCGTTCCTAAGATCCCAATCTAGTGTCACTATGGAGTACTGAATTTAAGAGCTATGACCACTAGATCCATTGTTTCTACGCATCGCTCACTAGGAGCTTCGCAAGGGGATTCGCATGGGATAGTGATCAGATTAGGGTTTCAAATTGACTACTACAGTTAACCGGGAATAAAGACAGCTAGTAGTGCCTACTAGCATACTTTATACGTCCTTATAAAGACAAATGGTTTTTTGACGAACTACACAGATTGGCCAGAGACGCTGGCCTTGACTGCTTCACCGGATTGAGAGGTGGCATAGCTCTTAGGTCGCCTAGTCTGAACCTCTATCGCTATTAACTCGACACAAAGGTCCCACGGTGAGGGGTAACCTCGGTTTGGACGGTTACTATGTTACACGTAAGCATTCCGATCTTAGGCCCTTCAAGAGAGAAACACGACTCGGTCGGTTGCTATTTCACGGATTCTGAAGGACATTCAAAAACTAACCTAACTTTGAGTTCCCACTTCAGGAAGGGAGAAATGATTCTAGAGCAAGGTTCTTTTTCTACTTACAATAATAGTATTAAAGAACCAAGGGGATAGACAACGTATATTAATTTTTATTTTGCACGATCTTGGTACATGTAAAGTCACTTTTATTCAATATTATCAGTCGATGATATCTCTCGACTTTCGAAGCAAGCGAAAATACGAAAGCATGTTGTAAGTGGTGTTACTTATGACCAACTGGATTGAGATTTCTTCCGTCATTTATCCTTTCACAATTCCATATTATTATCAATTCTGATCTCAAAGTCTTTCAAAAATTTCTTAGCCTAAACTATATCTAAAACTAGTCAAACATCAAGGTTATACTTTTTTTATGGGGTATATACTAGTGCTTGACCACGATCCCACCTGATGTTAAGCGGTGATATAGTCGAATGATGGTAGGCGCTAGTTTAATAAGCGCCTATTCACTCTACTTTTAAAGGCTCCCACGTCGTACTTGGACGGAAAGACTGACGCCGGCAACTTGTTAAACTCTTGTAGATACTTACGTCAGTGTCATGATGCACCTGTTGTTGCATCTCTAGCGCATCAAGCAGACGCTGGAGTTGCTGCACGGACAGCTGCGCCTGGCCTAACTCACGAGAAGCATTCTCTAGTGGTCCCCCGGAATCTGCATTCGGAACACGCAAGATAATATAACTAATCATGGCAAATTTAGTTTTTCAAATTTTCCTTACTTAATGAATGTGGCATGGAACAAATTCATTTTTAGTAAAGTTTTAACTTAATAGATATAACATTTAACATATTATATAGTACATTTTTGCCAGATAATTCAAAGTGAATGTAAATGCAAGTATCCCAATCTCTCCCGATGTTAAGTGTAATTGCAACGTTCGATGTTACAACACCTGAGCAAACCTCTATTCATTCTTATCTTGAACACACCCAAATTAACTTTGGAGGGAAAGACTGCTCAGAAAAGTCTGGTATTCTAATCTATGCGTAATGAAAAATAAAGCAAAGCGCTTCGTCCAACGCCGAACGATTTCCACAAAAATGGTGATCAATGTTTAAACGGAATTAACGAAACAATTAGAGTCAATATTCTTAGAGTATTCAGATTTTCTTTATTTACTTCTACCTCGCTATGATTACTACTTTTTTATATTAAATTAGATGAACGATGATTTTTTGAATTAGCGAAAACTTTAACCAAATCCATCCATAATTTTAAAATATCGAACACATCCGACATAGGAGAATCACATCTAGAAGTAAACATATTTTTATAAAACATTAAAAAGGGGAAAGACAACGATAATAATGCAAACACAGACAACAATAAAAAAAACACTGAAACATTAGACAAACTTCATGCCATTCTAACAAAATGAAGAAACGGTATTTGTTGTGATGGGTACTAGCAAAAAAAAGGTAACTAGATGACCACAACCGTGTATAGGTGCCGACAAGTAGACCCATTAAGATAAAAAAAATTGTGTGCAGCACCACGTCTGCGTTTCTCAATTTCAGATATGAATTGGACCAACTTTATTAGCCCAGTACTTGTAAACTATAAGTCCATTGTTGAATATACATATTCTAGGCCTTTTACATCACATTAGCTATAGACATCTAGGACAGTTTGATTATTGTTACTTATATTATGTGTTACTTATACTTATAAGATGTATTATGTAGTCTACATGTATAACACGAAATACGAGACATAGGATGTAATTTGGCTTACAAAACTCATTATCAAATTTTCAACATTTGTGACGGATAACGGACTAGCGACCAATTAATTCATTTTTTGTTTAGTCTCTTCAAATTGAACGAAATGTTTGTCAATCTACTAGTTATCTGATTGAACTAATTAAGTGTTTGAAATAACTTTAAGCTATTGGTATACACTTCACTTTTCGTTCGGCACGTCAAAAGTATAACTTGGTCCAGATACCATACCTATAATCCAACCTTGTAACCGTCCGCCAGGTGTTCCAGATACAAAGCCAGCTTGCGGGCCCCGCAGAGGAGCGCCTGTCGGGCTAACAAGCCCTGAAAGGCGGAAATGGTTGATGTTGACAGTGGCGGCGAAATGTATTTTGGATAAAAAATTGTTTTGATCCATCAATTTTGAGAATTATACAAAAAGTTTTTTATTGTATCAGTTTTGGTTTAGTTGGACATCATTTATTAAACAGAAATAAACGAGGAATAAAAGAATAAGTTATTAATAGACATAGATTAGAAAGTAAAAAAGTGAAAATCAAAATAGACACCGATTAGTAGGTAGTATAACTTTAGAAAATAATTAAAGACTAATTTATACATTTTTATTTCACCGCCAGTGTACATATGTAAGACATTTTGAAGCTATAAAATAAATGTCCATAATACTCTACAAATAATCATCTGATTGCTTTAAATCACACAACAAAAACAAAAAAGTTCTACTTATAAAAACTACAAAATATCATAGTAGGGTAAATCACCGATTTTGGCTCTTTAAACGGTTTCTTCAGATAACATTAAAATATATATATTAATCTAGGTAATCAAGGTTAGGCAATAAATGTAATTATCTGTTACATTATTTGTATGAATTCGTATATAGTACGTCATGTAAATATGTAATAAAATATGGGTAAGGTAAAGGAAATGTTATTTTATAGCTTTACTAATTATTGCTTAAAAGAAATTTATCCTTATGGATATCTGAAGATTCTCATGTCAGGTGTGATCAGGTTTGACCTACATTTTCTTGAAAGATAATTAGAGAAAATTTCGGTATTTGTTTCGTAATTTTCTTTCAAATGATCTGTATATATTTGTAAATAATTATCAAATGGAATTTATGGTCAGAATAATGTTAATTTCGTTAAAAACCGTAGCCAAATTGTTAATATAGCACAATTACGTGAGTTTACCCTATTATAATCGAAAAATCTTGCTATAATTTTTTTACCTATTTCCAAACGTTTTTTTTCTAAACATCGACGCTGGAAAACAAAAACGTAGTAACACACAAAAATGAAATTGTTCACCAGAGCCGAAAAACATTCGTGTTTGTGGACCTAGCTGTCGTTTTTGAACACAATATTTATTATTTTTTGCTGAATAAGTATTGTACCACGGCATTAACCTAGAGTTTTACTAAAAGAAAATCGTGTTACAATACAAAAAATAAAAGAGAAGTGTCAATCTTGAAAATCCTATTTTCTCTACTACGTAAAAAAGTGAAAATGGCCATATTTGTCACTTAGTACGTTTTTGCTTTCCAGCGTCGATATATACTTGATTTACTAAAAAATATTAGATGCATCGAAATTCTCTGGTTCCCTTGAAAATAATACAATACATACTGTTATAATACTATATTAACTAAGTCACATTTACCGGATTTTACAGACTGATCACTGGAACACCGATACAGGGTTTTAAGATCCCCACTACTTATTAATTTAGCATTTGTTGCTATAAAAGAATTTGTTTTCTTCATCTTAAGTCTATTAAATAAAAACAATTGATATGATTTGTAATCTTTCGATAATTTGTCTTTTAAATGTTTAGATTTGGGTGGTGATGATTTGAAAGAGAGAAGCGGTTTTCCTTTAACGAAATCTTTCTTATTTTTTAGTCTCCTATTCTCTTCAAATATATGTCGACGTGGTAATTTCCGTTTTAATGTAACTGTCACATTTAAGCAGTTGCTTTTGAAATTTTGGGAGGATTCATCTTCAAATCTCTAGTCAATTGTTGCTTGTACATCTTCAAATTTGAAAGTGCCTTATTTCCTTTCTCAGTTTCAACTTCTGCGTTTTCAGTAGTGCATCCAGTATTCTGAGATTTGTCAAGTCTATGTTTAATTCTGTGTAATAAAGTAGTGAAACTTATTGTGTTTACTGTAACATTATGACTTTTGGCATTTTTTGATTCAATTTGGATACCAATGTTTTTCTTTGTATTCTTAGTACTTCCGTCATAAAGATTGTAGGTGGACACCAAATCATTCGACTTATCATATTTCTCCGTTAGGTTCTTATATAATTTATCAATATCATTATGTAAGATTGGTATACATTGAGAAAGTATCCCTAAGTTTCTTAGCAATACATTTATAAATGCTTCATCGATAATCACGGCAGATCTATTTTTTAAATTTAATATGTCATTTTCATGTACTTGAACATAACTAGGGGAGATTGCTTGCAATTTCATGCCGTCACCTATCTTTTCCTCCCCCTTTGTTAAGAGATTTGGCACGGTTTCTTCATCCATCGAAAATAAACGGTTAGTTTGATCATTAATTCCATCAGAAGATGCTATAGTCATATTGGGATTAATACCTAAAATAAATGAAGTATTATGGGCTACTTTATTTAGATTGAATCTCGTCTCAATTATATCATTCATACATCCTTTTGATAAAGGTCCACTGCTATATAATGGCTTGACGCCAATGTTTTTATTAACAACATTATAATTGTTGTCCAAGTAAGTATGGGCGTTGGATTTGGCGGTAGAATCAATGGCAACTAAATACTCTTTATTCAAGGTGGAACCTGGTTTAGTTTCCTTTACGTTAGCTTTCTTACCTTCTAGCTTTACTGCAAAGGACATCGTCCGTTTCATCATTTGATCACTACTTGGTAATGTATGTTCTAGATTGTATTTTGATAAGTATACAACAATACTGTTTTTTTTATTGACTTTATTTATATGATCTTCACATTGGTTCTTAAGTTCAGCGCATTCGTCTTTAACTTGCCTGCTTCCATGTACGCTGTCTTTTATAGTTGATTTTTCCTTATCGCAGTACCATGATATTAATCTATCTTTAGAATCAACAGCCATTTCGTTAAGAACTTTATATATATACATTTTATTTAAATTTGAGAAAGTCAAGGTTTTATTCTTGTCATCGATATTTCTTTCAAAATCTTGAGTCATTATGCTTCTAGACATATTGTTTTGAGCATAATCCGTTAAGACATCACATTTATTAATAGTATATTTGATATTCGTTGGAGACACAGTAGAAACAGTACAAGAATTACTTTCACTTTTAAGTTTATTCAAATATCCACTAAAAATATCTTTTGTCGCGCCACGTGAAACCGAAGTTTCGGTAAGTAAATGATTTACGGTATTTCGTGTTCCTTTTAATTCAATGGCACTAGTCAATGTATTAGGTTTACTTAACAAGTCGTTAGCGGAAATTTTTCCAATACTATCGATCAGAATTTTCGGTATTTTAATATCTTTTTCATTACTATTGGCAATATCTTTATTTTCACAGTAATATACAGTACTTTTAATCAATCTTTCCAGTTCTTGTATTTTTCTTTCTTTGTCAAAATTTTCTGCTCTTTGTACTTTCGGCAATCCTATCTTACGATTTGATTTAATCATCCTTAAGCCACCTGTGAAGCAGTGTTGCCACTGGGTTTCTTTGCTATAGTTTTTAATACATAAACTGGACGTGTTTTGATCTTTAGCTAAGTATACGTTTGACGGTCCTCCTATAGATTTACCGTCTTTGACGGAATCTTTGAAATTTCCAAATAAAGTATGTTTTATCCAGTATTCCAGAAGGCATTTGAATAGCACTTTGACAGAATGATCATCGCTTTGGTGCTGACTAAAACAGTACACTTCTGTTATAACTTGGCTTATGAAGCTACGTAAATGCTCTTCAGATTTAATGTCTTCTAATTTTGTGTAATTTTCAAATACTGCTTCGATAAGTTTGTCGGTCATTCTACTGAAATCGGAACCATTAAATTCGTGTTTCGATATATCTAAAACGTTTTTATTAGTGTCTTCGTTAAGATTTTTATTGATATGTATTACTTGAGTAGGTCTAGCAACCGAATGCCTTGAAATCTTCAGTTTATATTTTCCTAGCAACATGCGTCTGTTCAATGGCCGTGTAAGAGGGGGTTCACTTATTAGATTTTTATATTTGACCATGTTTGTTGACTTTCTACTACGTTTCAAAAGCGGTATCTTAGTATTGGTACTACAAGACCGATGTTTATGTGTAAAGCAGTAGATTACCGGCTCAGTTTGAGTGATATTTGTAAATAGCTTGTGATTACGTTTACGTTCTTTGGATTGCTTTTTAACATTTGAATTTGTTTTTTTCGTATTATAAGCAATTACTTTAGTTGTAGAACTTAGAGACTCCATAGTCAGTACGGATTCTAGGCAGGTTGAACCTAATCTGTCATCTGAATTGGTGTATTGTACGAGCATTTCTCGGGCTTTTAGATCATCAGATAAGTCGTTATATTTACCACCGCTTTTATGGGCAATGTTTTTTGTTCTTCCAACACAGTTCATCGAGCACATACTTCCATGTTTGTATAATTTATTATTGAGAAACAAATTATTGGTCTTAATTGCAGATTTTAAATCTACAGGTAATTCATTGTTTTCTGAAATCTTGTGAGGCCGATATTTGAGTGGAATATGTGAATGTAATTCTCTAGGAGAAAATATGTTGGACAATAAGGCAGAATTCCAGGGGGAATGTGAATCGACTTGATCGCCTTCACTTGTAACAAAGTTCCATGTTTCTGTCCTTGATATAGATTCTGCGATTTACAAAAACATTTATTGAATATTTTTCATTTTATTATATATCAGCAAAATAATAGTACGAAAGATAATTCGGCGTATTTTTAACGAGCGTAAACGACGCGCATATGACTAGCGTGTACGCGATTCGAACGTTACTTGCACGTGGTGATCGTGAAACGCGCCTATACTGCATTTATACGTGCAGTTACAGCAATACAAACGTGCTGTATAGCCAACTGTTGCGGCCGGCGCAACAATTCATCTACGACGTCTAAAACGCGCGTCATCTGCGCGTTAAAAATATACTGGCCTAAGAATCTTTATTATATTTAATATTCATCACGTGAGAGTATTGTGCCAGGTTACCCGAGAGGACCGACGAACTTCGACTTTGACCGTAACTCTAGGCTAGCTAGTGATAGAATTCTGTGACGAAAGTGCACGAGAAGACCAATCATGGATAATCCATAGCCATCCATAGCCAGGTAATAGATAATCAAATTTAAGGCTGAGCGTTGCAAGAGTTCGGATTAATTAGATTATTTCGGTTCGGTTATTGAGATTATTTCAATAACGCTTTCGTCAATAACCACTGAGTATAAAGATAGGATTTTAAAAAGCATTTGATATTTTTTAACTTATTCAAGACATGAAAGAAATATGACAAATATTGCATGCGAATAATTTCTACATATACCATGAACCTTATGCACCCACATATAATTTGGTAACACATATAATTAAGTAAAACAGGTCATAAAAGGTTTTTACTTACGTGACGAGGTCTCAGTGGGTGGTAGGTCTTCTAAAGGCGCGTGGATCTTGGGGACAGATTCCCTGGCGCCGAATGTCAACAGGTGCTGACGGTATAACCTGAAGAAATACTTTTAAAGTTACAGTCATAATATTTATTTATTTAATACAGGAAAACTTACAGCTATTCAATGCTTCTTAAATAATTTACCGATATATCACTAGTTTAGGAGATAACAAGTTTTCACAAATAAGTTAGGGAAAAAAAAACACTAAAGATACGTAAACTTAGTTAACACAGGATTGGAAAACAGTATCAAGGTCCCGCAGACAAAATTTCACTAAATATACTTATAAAAAGCTTACGTATGGAGGCATCACTGACGTGAAATAGGTCGGCATTATTGTATTTCTTACAAAGGTTATTGAATTCATTACATGCTCTGATAAAATAGCTATTGAGCATATAGTTAGCATCACTAGGTGGAGTAGATATTGGACAGTTGAATCACAGACTACGAGAAGAAATAGAGAATGTTTTCAATTTCCCCTTCACAACTTTACTACCAATCACAAATACACAAGCTAATACATTTCTTTTACCTGTACAGCTATAAAACTATGGAATAGTTTGCCGATTGAGATTAGGGCTTCGTCTACTAATTTCTTTAAATCGCGTGTATCTGAATACTTTTTACTCAAACAATGAAAAATTACAAACTGGTATATATATTGTCGTTTATATATTCCATTGTATGTATATTATAATATTTATATAGAAGTATCTATGTATGTATATATTAATTTATCTATATAATATTTTAAAACGCTATTTTAGCGGCGCTGTCTTTAGCTTGCTCTTAATCACTGAAGGTCACCTGGAAGAAAATGCTAAATAGCATTAAGTTCGCCTTTGTATATCGACGCTGGAAAACAAAAACGTAGTAACCCACAAAAATGAAATTGTTCACCAGAGCCGAAAAACATTTCAACTTTAAAAAAAATTATAACTTTCGTGTTTGTGGACCTAGAGCTGTCGTTTTTGGACACAATATTTATTATTTTGCTGAATAAGTATTGTACCACGGCATTAACCTAGAGTTTTACTAAAAGAAAATCGTTTTACAGTACAAAAAATAAAAGAGAAGTGTCAATCTTGAAAATCCTATTTTCGCTGTTTTTCATCTAATTGTTAAAAATCAAATATCATTTGACGCGTCTTTATTTTCTGATTCCAACGATGTAAAAAAGTGAAAACGGCCATATGTGTCACTTACTACGTTTTTCCTTTCCAGCGTCGATATACTTTGGTGAAATAAAGGATTTATCTATCTATCTATCTATGTAATCAGATTAGGTCAGAGATAATATTTTTGATAATTATGATCAGTGAGTCACCTATGCGCCTTCAGAACGTTCAGCCAAGTGCGGAAGACGTCAGGAGTCTTCGCTCTGAGGTGGTAGATGAACTCGTCCGCGTCTATATCAATGCGTCGTCGCCTCGCCTTCGCCGAGATGACGGACAGCCCCACATCCACGGAGCCGTGCAGACGTCCGCGGGACACGTCTGACGGGGAGCGCGCGTACACCAGTATACCGCCGTCTACTACGAAGAAACGCTGGAACGTTCGAGAAACGTTGTAAAGTTGCTGAAGAATTTTTCATTTCATAGGCGTCAATAGTCTTGGTTTAAGGCAGAGGTTCAATGTACAGGTTTGCTCAAGTTGCATAGTACGCTATCAACCCGAGTTCGATCCCCGGTGCCGGCACCAATAAATTTGTTGTTGCAATTTTATCTGCTGATTTACCACGCCCTCGGAGGTGAAGGAAAACATCGTGAGGAAATCTAAATGTCTTAGAAAATTTTTCTTTATATAATTTTTTTTAGGTGTGCGTGGCGGACTATGCCGACTACTGATAAAGCGCTATATATCTCACTCTCACAGTGTTTACTCTCTATTTTGACCTTGCCATACCTTGTGCCATCCTTTAAGAGGCCATTTTCTCTTCTTGTGCAGATAGCCGTTGAACACTTCGGGTCTCTTCTCGAAGCGTTGTCCATCTTTCAGCCCCTCCAGCACTTCCCACTCGCTGCCGCGCCTTCGACTTCTGCAGTATATCATAGCAATTACAGACACATATTTGACTCTGATACGCTATATGAGTAAAAACAGACTTCAAATTGAATTTACATAAAATTAATGTAAATGAAGTTCCTCTCTATTAGGCTTCATTTAATTCTATCTTGCCGCGTCGTTGACAAACCTCTATGGTAAGATGACAATGACTGTCAGATTGAGGTTATATTATTTGGTGGTAATTGTAAACATAATATTGTATAAAAGATATTGAAATAATAGCTTTAAATGTTGTTTCTCTCTTTCAGGTAAGAGTTATAATTTAGTTCATTAATATTACTCATTGCATTGTAAACTAAACAAAAATGTATTAATAAAACTCCACTCTCTTTCAGAGCAACACAATTTGGTTTTATTTCTTATAGAAGAAAAATCATTATATTAACATAATCGTCTTACTGCCGATAACAGGTTAACGTTAAACGCTGCTACGCATTGAAACTCTCTTTTATGCCTGAAGTGTGATTGTCATACCTCAATTACACCATTTTCTATACAATTGTGGAGCGATGTTCCTTATGAGGTGTTGCGAAGGGCTACATAGCGGGCGAAAATATCCGTAACGTTAAATAAAACGTAAGATTTTTTGAGTCAACTGGTTTAGATAGATGCCGCTATAATTAATTATACATTTTTTTAAAATCATTGTAAATATAATAGTGGTTTTTTGACATAGATAAAAAATCATAATTATAAATGTATAAAGGTATAATTTTTTTTTATAATAATATCGTTCCTATCTGGTGTCTCACGACAGCGAACTGCTTTTTAAATTAACATTTATTTCCCGGGAAATCCTTAGAAACAAAAAATAATCAAAAATGATTAATATATGACGATGTACATATATACGTAAATAAAAATACAGATGAACGGAAAACTTACGTTTTTTGACGCCGAAAGGGAATGGGGAGGAGGGGGATCCCAGTTATAGAAATCACATAATGTAGGGATAGTTATAAGGTGGAGATCACTTTAAGTATTTCTTTCTTTATTTATTCGGGACTTTTGCCGTTTTGGGCATGTCAGCCCCATCATACCCTAAACTACGCACACACACATTGGTCGCATGATGCGAGAAAGAAAGTCATCAATGTTGTATGGCCATAGCCACCTGCTTCCTCGCTCCCTCTGAGGTCGGATTAGACAACTGCATTAAGAAAACACCCACATGTTGCTCCCTTAGTTTTGTTTAGACTATCTATTAATGACTTTCTTACCGCTTCATGTTTGGCACATTCAGCCATTATGTGGTGCACATCATCTATCACTTGGCAAATGTTACAGTTCGGTGAGTCGTCCTTCCGCATGCGATGTGAAAAAAAATTTGCTTTTACATTTCTAAAAGACCATAAGCTGGTGACCTACCCCCTTGACTTGGTCTGTCGTGTGGGTGGTGGTGGTATCCTGGGCGCTCGCTCCGCGCTGTCCGCGGACAGGGAGGCGGTCTCCCCCGAGCAGTCAGAGTCTGATGGGGCACGCCGCAGCGCCGCCGCCCTGCCACCGGCTCGGCGACGAGTACCTGCAGCAAACGAACAATTCATTTTATACATATAGAACGATGAAATTCGATGGAGAATAGAGGTAGTCGACTAAGGCTCTTAAAGTCAGCAAGTTGAAGTGCCAGTGGACCGGCCATCTGCCGAGACAGTGAAAAGTCTTGGAATGGAAGCAGCGCATGGTTTGGAATACGGCGCCCTCCCTGCTGATGAACCGACGGACTTATATACCCGGAAGTGGCTGGATGCGTAAAACGAAGGAAGGCCTATTTCCAGCAGTGGATAGACAGACGCAGAAGGTAATGATGAAATATATAGATACTCTTCATAGGCCACATTTCACAGTAAAACAGGTAAATTAATTTATGCTTAAACCTATACATAAGGGTATCCTTATCTCTATATGCGATCTCTTCCAGGCAACCCTGTAGGACTGGAAAGGTAAAATAAATACATAGTAGGGTAATTATAAAAAGGTAAAAGTGAAGAATAAATGATAGAAGGAATTGTTTATAATAAAGACTAAATTCTATTTATATAAGAAATAAACATACGCAATATTACATAAGTACAAATATATATTTACGAGTAAAATCAAAAACCGACTTCAAATAGAATAAAAAAGTTACGATAACAGAACCTAACTATTGAAGTATTTGTTAGCAATCTCATCAAACAACCATTGAAGTACATCATTTGCAATAAGAAAGAATCATCAAAATCGGTTCACTCATTCCAAACTTATGATATATATTACGTTTTTTGAAGTTGGTTAAAAATTATTTTTGGTTTGATGTTTGTTTTTCTTATAAGCCAGCAAGGAATGGTGCCGGATGTGTGAACCGGAAATGAGATAAACAAATGCAAATGTATCAACAAAGTGCAATATATCCGTAATGTTCGTGTAATGCAGGTAGATTAACATCGCATCGCTTTTAGAGGAAATTTCAGCAGCTCTTCCGTGTTTGTTAACCTTCAGTGTTATTTTTCCGACTTCAAATAAGGAGGATTCTCAATTCGTCTGTATTTTTATATTTGTTACCTCATAACTTTGGGTTGGATGGACCGATTGGCATGATAATTTTTATGTTTGAAAGCTGGTGCTTCCCATGTGCTACCATCTTGGAGGGATGTGTGGGAATCGGTCTGGGCGACCACTACCCACTAAACCTTCCGCGATTGCCATCAGCCGTTATAAGTGGAGTGCCCGGATCTGTCAGCGACAGGACATCCCAACGACCGGCCGGTCCCGGCAAAGACCGGACTTCTTCCTCTAAAGGGGACTTCTCCGGCAATTAGAGAAGTCCCGACGACGCCGAAGCATTAATTGGGCCAGGTACCCAGCCTGGCTCCGCTCCGGACAACAGTGCTAAATAATAGAACATTTTTTATTTTATAAAAACTTTTTTATTTGATAGGTATTATTTGACAATTTTTTCGCCCATGTTTGTGTAATAATAGCCCGTCTATGATCCTTAAAATAAACACATTATAACCCTTTCCAGGCCGCCATATAGCTTACCTAACCGTGCTTATTCCACCCAATTACGTATTTTCTTTGTCTTTTTTCTATATGAATAAATTCAGCCGCAAAATGACCACTTAATATCGGGGGCCGCTTGTATTTTGACTATGTTCCTATAGAAAGAAAAAGTTGGAATATATTTTAGAATAGAGGAGTAATGCAATAAGCGCACACCGCGTGGAACAGATGGCCGTTGGTGCCGAAAGTTTTCGATTGGAGACCAAAGACCAGCGTAGGACGTCCACTCGAAAGGTGGTTACGATATCATAAAGGCCGCACTTTTGGTAATCGTTGGGAGAGGCTTATGTCCAACAGTGGACACCATACAGCTGAAATGATGATGATGAACACCTATATTGGGCTACATAACCATCGAAGATAATTGGTCCTTCGTGTCGGTATCAAAAAGATTAGAATACAAATATTTCTGTACCGTAAAATTTTTATTCAAATAATCATTAGACAATACAAGTGATCTAAGTATTTACAAAGCAAATGAAATAAGTGTTTTTTTAGAGTAAGTAATAAAAGAATAAGTAAACAATAGATCTTTTAAACTTGAATATAATCATAGTGTCCTTTGCCTAGATTGAGATAATGCTAAGTTTTTTTTTTTATTATTATTTCTAAGCAAGTGCTTGACTACGATACCGCCTGATGTTAAGTGGATATGCAGTCCTGGATGGTAAGGCGCACTAGCTTAGTAAATGTCTATTCACTCTACTCTTGAAAATATCGACATTTTAATCGGAAGGAAAGACAGACGCGGGCAAAGTATTCCAGTCTTTTACTGTACGAAGAATGAAAGACGAAGCAAATCACTTCGTTCGGGTTTGAGGGATGTTCACAACAAAAGGATGAAATCCCGCCGTGCGTCTAGAAGTCCGATGGTGGAAAGGGGATGGGGGAATTAGATCATGTAGTTCCTGAGCACACTCTCCAAAATGCAATCTGTAGAAAACCGAAAGGCTAGCTACCTTACGCCTGTTTTGATATGTAAAAAATATAATTAAAAAAGTTTACACTTTTCATCCACAGAGAAAGGTATAGTTTACCTACTACATTTATATACTAGATGGAATCTTTATTGGTCTTTTTTTTAAATAAGTATAATCAATTAAAGAACAAAATTGAACTGAACCGTCAAAAGCCTAATGGTTTAGGGCATGGTCTGCAAATCGTAAGGTCGTAGGATTAAAACCACCATTCAACTATTGATGTGAACCAGCTTAAGTTTAATTGGAATGGTTAACAAGAATGTTAGTAGTATTTCAGAAAAAAAAATTACTAACTTCTTTTTTTTTTAATTTGCCTAAAAGTGAGCAAGGTTGTCCTAATCGCTATGAGCAATCTTTCCAAACCTTGAAGGACGGGAGGGGTAAAATACATTGATAGGGTAATAAGAAAAGTCAAAAATAAATAAATAACAGCAAGAATTGTTGTGAACGACAGAGCTCTATTCATATAAGACATAAAAATAAGCAAATTTACATTAAATAAACTTATACATATATATTTGTGTTGTGGGATGCGAGAACTTTTTAACGGATGAAAACGTTTTAAAATTGATGTTTCTTTATTTAAAGCGGAGCAATAACAAACACTTCTTACGTCGTTAATTTCGTTGAGAAACTCCCTTTAGTGTTGCCACTACAAACGATATCCCCTCCCGGGCGCCCTCGGATCGGCATGCTTACGCGTAACATAGTAACCGTCCTAGCCGAGGTTACCCCTCACCGGGGGGACCCTTGTGTCGAGTTACTAGCGATAGAGGTTCAGGCTAAGCGACCTAAGAGCTGTGCCACCTCTCAATCCGGTGAAGCAGTCAAGGCCAGCTTCTCTGGCCAATCTGTGTAGTTCGTCAAAAAAAACGATATTCCCAAAAAGATAAGTAAACACAAAATATAAAATAAAGTTACACAAACTTCAATTCTTAAATATTATACCACATATATTTATAAGTCAATTTAATGAGCGATGGTTATGCAGCTTAGATTTAAAAATAGCAAGTGATTTGACCTCTCGAATATCACTTATTCGTAGTATATTATTTCCTAGTTCGAATTATGTGCGGATCGAAGCAAAAGTATACACTATTAAAGCAAACAGAATTTCTACGTTACGGTAATTTACGGTAACGCAAATTAGCGTAGAGAATGAGACATATACTCGCATAATCACCGTGAGCATGGCTAAAATATGCAAATATCTGGACATTAGAACGAACGGCCGTTAATCGATGCCATTTGGAGCGAGCGACTAATGTATTCGACACAAATGTCGTTAGCTTTTGAATGTCCCTTAGATCCGTGAAATAGCAACCGACCGAGTCGTGGTTCGGCCCTTTGGGGCGCCGTCGGATCGGAATTACGCGTAAAATAGTAACCGTCCAAGCCGAGGTTACCTCTTAGAGGGGAGCCTTGTGTCTAGTTACTAGCGATAGAGGTTCAGACTGAGCGACCTAAGAGCTATGTCACCTCTCAATCCGGTGAAGCAGTCAAGGCCAGCTTCTCTGGCCAATCTGTATAGTTCGACATAAAAAAAGACAGAAATGTCATCGTCTGCGGGACAGTATAACGCGCGCTTAGAATCCGCACGAATTAGGCATAATACACACTGAGTTGCAGTACTCTTGGGCTTTTAAACTGGTTATCTGTGAGATCAACGGAATCTACGGATGTTAGTGTTTCCTCCGAATGAGAGCTTGGGTAAACAATGTCCGAATCACATTTTTCAGTCATGTCAGTTGATCAGTAGCGAACAGTTCCCATAGCTCTTTGCCAATTACATTTCACTATGAAACCAACCTATTACTCAATTCAATTGTCATTTCTCCAAAACATGTGATCTACTAATGAATTTTATGACTTTGACTTGTAATTTTCAGTCAGACATAATGCTAATATCCTCGTTATGTTTTATTGTATTATTGTTTTATTGCAGCATATTAAAAAACTTATTAAATTTATAGTTACTGCTTATATATTCTATAAACATATGTCTCACTATTGGGCACAGGCCTTCTTCTGTAAATAGAGTATAAGGGCATAATCGGCAACGGTGTGCGGATTGACAGACTTCACTTTTTCTGACACATGTAGATTTTCGCACCATGTTTTCCTTCACCGCCGAGCGCGTGGTATATCACTTTAAATATATTTCTCATTATTCTCATTGCAGCTGCACTCGCGTTCAACTGGTGAGGATGTGTCCTTATACACAGTATTTTTCAATTCAATGTTAACGCTTGCGCAATAAACAGCCGTCGTGCATCGTAATTAGGCGTAGTTTCCTTAATGTGCAATCATTACACGGCAGACACGGTTAAAGAAGCACTTAGTTTAAGTCTTTTGATACTTAGTCATAGTCACAGGATGTCGCAGAAACCGATGACGGGGCCAGTCCCTCTCGTAGATGGAGACGCCGTCAGCCCCGTATTCCTGGGCTTACAGATAAGGCTTAGGTAGGCCTGTCGTAAAAGGCGTCTAAAAGGTGCCTCGGGTTCACGGGAGACAAGGATGGGGGGCCTTTGTCATTCGCTACAGACCCGGGAAGAAGATTGGTGGTCCCGTGTCGCCTTAGCACTAGGAGGGTGCTGCGAGGGGGACGTTACTCCCCGGGACGTGCTTCAGATCACAGTGCAGAGGGGCTCCGGTGCGTTTCATTGGGGATCCTGGAGCCCATCACCATGTACCGAAGCGGTGGGGGGAGGGGTGGAGAAGGATTTAATGAGTAAGGGCATTACATAAATTCATGAGGCCTTCCCCCCAGAACATTTCCTCCCCATGAACAAAAAAAAGGTAACTAGATAAAGCACGCGCGGGTAGAATAATTATTTATACAAACTCACGTTTGGTCTCAAGCTGGACCGGTTCGGTCGGCACATGCTTCAGCCCAGTCTGGTTCGACATTTCTTTACCGTTACAGCCTCCCAGCATCCATCTTATCTTCCTGCAAGAGAAATAATATATTATACCAACTACATACCAACTTCTTTTCTTTGATTCAGTTGATTAATTTATTGAAGTCTTAGTTTATTACTTTTTGAAGTAAAACTTCTTTACTCTTGACTATGGGTAAGCTGGTGAATGCGTGACGAGAGCGTTACGACAAAGTGTGGTCTGGCAATGGGTAAGGAAGTTGGTAAACAGAAATAAGTTAGTGAAGATAGTGTTACGTTTTGTAAATTGCTATAGGGTTAAGAGAGAGGTGCGAACACACATTTTCTTTCCCTCTTTCTCTCTTATACATCCAGTTTTAGTATATCTAAGACATAGTGCAGGCGTTTTGTCAGTAAAACAGTCCAAGACGAGAATACCCCCACAGGAGGACCCTCGTGTTGAGTTACTTCTATGTGACCTATCAATGCGGTGAAACAGTCAAAGAGAGCTTCCCTAGCTAATCGGTGAATATTCGTCCTAAAAAAAATATCACAGTGTAGGAGTAAGAGAGAGCAGTGGGCGTGCACATTTTCTTTCCCTCTTGAACAATCGCGTATATAATATTAAGAAGTTTTACTTAAATCATGTGATAAAAGCTTATTTTTAAACTTAAGTTTATTTAAATTTAATATAATACTGTTATTCATACAAGTTTGTCGCCAAACTATAAAATAGATGTGTGATTGACGAAAAACACTTACACATATTGAACAATGTAAGAATCTAAATCCATGTAAGCAGTTGTTAAGATGATGAGACCTCTGGGCGATCGCGATAAGACCTCGATTGACAGGAAACCCACTTTCCTGTCAGTGGAGGTCTTATCATACGACCATGGCACAATCGGTCGAAGTCTGCTAAACCAATTGCACATAAAATGAACGTTCAGTAGCATCATAACGGAAATAAGGCTACATCAAACGTTATATATTTAAGTATTTATTATAACATTTATAATTGGTTATGTCTTAATTTTTTTTCATACATATATACATATGTAATATATGTTTATTAATAAATTTATTTAAAATTTTAACTAAATTATTTTTAATTTTTTTTTTCTCTAAGCTTGCACCGGTTACTTTGTCTGTCCAACCAGTCAACCTCAAGGTAGACTGACAGAGAATGACTTTTGAAATTAAGTCCTCCTTTTTGTACACAATAATTTTGTAAATAAAGATTAAATAAACAAATAAATAATGGTCGATAATTCCTAGTTTCAGTAGCCTTTTAGTTCATTGGAGCCATTGCTTTACCGATAGGGTACCACTGGCACGCCAATCATGTGTTTTTTTACAGGGTATAAACTATTGCTTGACTCTGATGTTAAGTGGTGATGTAGTCAAAATATGGTACGCGCTGGTTTAGTAAGTGCCTATTCACTCTACTCTTGAAGGCCCCCACGTCGTACTTAGACGGAAAGATTGACGCCGGCAACTTGTTCCACTTCTATGCTGTACGCATGATGAATGATGTCTCAAATCGCTTCGTTCGGACGCGCGGAACATCGATTATGAAAGGGTGGAGACCCGCCGAATGTCTAAACGTCCGAAGGTGGAATGGGGATGTGGGAATTAATTCGTGTAATTCCTGTGCACACTCTCCAATATGTAATCAGTAAAACACCGAAAGGCCACTTTGCGTGTGTGTTGATAATCGATGTATTTGGCAATCGATATGATTGTAATAAATGGGTGTCATAATAAAACTTCACAGGCAAATAGCAGACGCCGAGCCGTGGTTCAGGATGTACCAGCATAGATAACAAATTCGCATTGTTAACGGCGGGCGATAGAAGAGTTAATCTATTTTATTTAACGTTTCGAAGAAACATACTAGTTGTAAATATGTTTTATAGTGCATGCTACAAACGTTAGTGAGAATTAATTATAATTTAATTTGATAATGGCAAGATAAACAATACACTTATCAGCACATATTTAAAACAGTTACGCTTTGACATTTCCGGCCTGTTTTTATTAAAACAACAAGGTACAAACGGTCAGCTGATCATTGTCAACCCATGTCAATCCACTGCATTAAATAACCTTCCATTATGCGGTACACCCGATATTAATTTATTACCATAACCTATGCACATTCAAAACGAGCCCCAAGTCTGATGTCGCTAAATTTTCACCATGACAACCGACCAATTCAACAGCTTCAACTACAATTCAAGTCTCAATATTTTTTTTATTTTTAGGGACGAACTACACAGTTGGCAGGGAGGCTGGCCTTGACTGCTTCACTAGATAGAAAGGTGACTTAGCCTGAAGCTCGCTAGTAACTGGACACAAGGGTCCCCCCGGTCAGAGGTAACCTCGGCTTGGACGGTTATTATGTTACGCGTAAGCATTCCGATCCGAGGACCGAACGACTACTCGGTCGCTATTTTATTAATTAAACTAAATGGGACAATCTAAGCTAAACTAACTTATCTAATATATAATATAATATCCAATCCTGTACGGATTATATAGGACTAGAGCTATCCCATGCGCTATGCGCTACTGGGCCGGCTATAGGTGTTCGAAGACCTAACCTTTTTCAACCGCCAATGCACCTTTAACTCCTATGGCTCTCTATACTCTCGGTAGACTCAATTTTCGATTAAAAAAATATATAATCTCAGATGAGACAACTTATTTTTTTTTAAATGTAACAATTTTTTTTTAAAGTTAAAGATACTGCCGGTGCGTGAGGACGTTTTATTACGTCTGGTGGGTTAACGTCGTTGGAACCTATTGAAATAGGGCTTACCGCCTGGTACAATTCAGGTAATGAAGGTATGCATGAGGATTTCCTTCAAAAAATAAAATTCTGAACACTTCAGCATACGTACCTATGGGTAAGATTCCAAATGGACTCTGGAACTTCATGATGCATTTGCATTTATCGCACAATACATTGAATCAAAACGCAAAAAAAAACCACACATACTCTATAAACTTTACTATAATCAACACAAAAAAATTAATTTACAATCATTTAACGCGACAAAATGCATTAAAATCATTTTTTAAACGTTATAAAATAAAAAACAAATAAATTCGCGCAATCATCAAGCTCTACGAGTGTGTTTACTTTGACACGTCGGAAAATTAAAAAAAAAGCGTAGCGCGCGCACCGCCTTGACATATATACGCAATATGGCGTACTTGGAACAGAACTACAAGAACGCAGAAGGAAACGATCGGTAGATTGTCTTATCACTTTATATCGATAACGTTCATTATCGACGAGTGCTTCAGCTTAGACGGTGGTGACCGCTGATAATGGAATTATTTGTTTTAATAATAATAAATTATTTTCTAATCAAATTACTCGAATTTATCGAATAATTTGCCCGCTTCTGTCTTTCCCTCCGATTATAATGTGTGTATTTTCAACAGTAGAGTGAATAAGCATTTACTAAGCTCGTGCGCCTTAACATCCAGGACTGCATTTCCACTTAACATCAGGTGGAATCGTAGTCAAGTACTTGCTTAGAAAGTATACAAAAAAATATATCGACATCCTTTTTTTTATACCTGTAAACCTAGGGCTTGAGCACGATCCCTTCTGGTGTTAAGTTGTGATGTAGTCGAAAGATGGTACGCGCTAGTCTAGCAAGTGCCTATTCACTCTACTCTTGAAGGCTGTGTATGAAGTCCTGCTACGGACGAAAACATGCTTTTGTGTAGAATGACCACGTGGTGTTAAGGTGGGAATGCAGTCCTGGATGGTAAGGCGCACTAGCATGGTGAATGCTTATTCTCTTTACACTTGAAAACACAAGACGATTTCGATGATTATTTTTTTATTGGAAAGCATATATTTCAAGGGTACTTTGATGATGAGAGTTTGTTTGGGTTGTTATTTATATTCTATTTCGTAATATTCCTACGATAATTCCGAAATACAAAGTCCGCGCGTAATAGCGTTTCATTCGATTTGAAGCAGGTTTTTGTTCGTAAATATACTTGTTTGTCAGATTATTTGCGAGATCTAAATTTAAAAAGCGCACACATTTCCCCGGGCGGGCTGTGTCCATTCGATACGGTACAGTCACCGGCCGGCATTACATCAGATGTCTTGAGATAATATCTAATTAGCGGCGGTGAGGTAACGCGGCCGGTGTATTCGAGTGTGTAAGGATATGTGACGTCATCGCCTCCGATTTCGGTCATCTCACTCGCTAACTGAAACTATCAGTCTTATCAAGTTGCATAGTACGCTAGCAACCTGAGTTCGATCCCAGGTACCAATGAATTTGTTTGTTGCCATTTTAAGCTGGTAAACATGCAAAACTTTCTAAGGCACGTTTAGTCTGCCTATCGGCACTAGTGCTTGGTTTCCCCTTATGCTCTCATTACATAGAAGGCCTGTGACTAACAATGGGACATAAATATATAGGCTGTTATTTTAACTTTTAACAACAGTATACAAAATTACATTTACAAGTAAAATAAAAAACACGAATCACAAATATAATTTGTATGCTTTATATTTATGTATGTATTGCTTATTTTGATTTATAACATAAATATAGGTTTAGGTTTTAGAAACTTTATTCTCACTGTAGACATTAAAGGTCACTTACATGAGAACAATAAAATAAGTAATATTATAAAAACAATAAGTTCGCTGTGACACGCTAGAACTCCTAACGCATTTATTTGCTTTGGGACGATTAGCTGTCGTTAAGGAATTTAACAAGTTGCATTTTGAATGCGCTAAGTGTGTCTACCCTCTTGACGTGTGCTGGTATTTTGTTGTACAGTTGTGTTGTGCTCCTTCAAAACAAATCGATCTTTTACAATTTGTTCTAACTGTTGGACAAGGAAACTAGCGCGTCGGTTGCTGCGTTTTTTAGTATATTTAGTAAAAGAGATGTTAGTATTAATTTTATCTAAAATTATAATATAATCTTGATCTGCCTTCTAAAAAGAAGGTATCGTCTCCCGGTGCCAATAACAAGGTCCACATTTGCACAACGCCACTATATCTCTGTTGCACCACGGATATATAATAAAATCCCATTCGACCTTAATTATATCACAAGGCTTAACAGTCGTAAGTTCAAGGGATTATTATTAAAATGGTTGCAGAATCAGGACTACACCCAAATTGAAAATATATTATTAACCTCATGATAACCACACACTCACTCACACAAACACACACTACACATTCGCATAACTTCTCGACTATGACTGTAGTTCTTTCCCTTTTTTTCCTTTTGCACACATTTTGTTTTTTCATATATTTTTAATTATTAACTATCGTATAATTTACTCAACTTATATCAAAAACTTATTGTACGCAGGACTTACTGTTTGTGACTCTGGAAGGCACTGTCTCCTGAGATACAGGTACACTGTACCTAGTTCAGGAATTGTTTGTTTTGTGATATTAATAATAAAGTTTAAAGTTTAATCTATAAATATAGTATTTTATTATAAAAAAAATTGCTCTTAAATATTTATTGTTGACATTTCTTGTTATAGATATAGGGAGAAAAGATTTTTCCTTTGTAATTTTTCGTAATAGTTCGTATTTACCGTGCTGTCTCAAATAGCTCCATATTAATGGATATGAAAATGTCACTCGTATAATACGATCATTTATTAACAGTACGGGTGTCGTCGTATTCCGATAAAGATCCGAGTTTTCTCGAAGGAAAATAATTTCACACTACATTTATACCCTGCTATTTATTTAGTTATGTTACCTCGCCTGTTCTACAATCCTTTTTTTTTGTTTACGGGGAGGAAATCTTCACAAAGATACCCCGCCTTCTGGGGGGAAGGCGGCGGTTCTGTGGGGTTCTTACCCACTAAAAACCTCCCCGGTGGCCCTTTCCTCGGTGCATGACGAGGAGCTCCGGGATCTCCAGTGGAACGCACCGGAACCCCTCTGCACTGTGCTCAAGGAGAGCATGTCCTGGGGTAACGGGAGTAACCTCCCCTGAGCCCTCGCAGCGCAAGGCGACGCGGGCCAGCCGATGTCGCCTTCTTCCCGGGTCCACTTTGGTGGACGACTCAGGCCCCCACCCTTGTCGCCCAGTGAACCCGAGGCCCCTTTTAGTCGCCTTGTACGACAGGCAGGGGACACCGTAGTCTTATTCTTGAGAGCCCAGAACTACAGGGCTGCAATCCTACTATTCTACAATCCTCCGTCAACTAAGTTTCGTAAAAAGGGGTACAAATTATGTATTAATTCAATGTTTTATCGTGTAAATTAGGTAACATTCCAACCCGACCGTTACAAATTCGACACTTATTTAGAAGCTATCGCTCTATTACCGATGCATATTGAATTTAGTAAATGTATTTATTTTAAAATGAACTAGAGATTATCGCAATGCGGTGTTGGCGAATTGCCCTCGCCAGATTTTTCTGACGCATGTGAATATTGATATTTAAAAAAAGTTATATCATATTGACTGTGACGTTTTAAAATAAAATGTATTTTAAAATAGGATGTAGCGGTCTCGACTTCAAAAGAGGTTTTAATACGCAAATATTATTTTTTAATGTTTGTGCACTCACAGCATTATTATGTTATTTTTTTTATTTCATGTTTATATTTACGTTATTTAATACGAGATCACAGATTATATTTTCGTGTTATTTTTTTTAACTATATTTGTTTTTTTCTTCTTTGCTTAATGGACCTATAATTGAGGTAACACTAATCCTTTTACTCGTATCTTTTTAATTTTTGCAAATTGTAATGGCGTTTACTTTGTCATGGTTTAACTTATAAATAAATAAACCAATTTGAATTGTTTTTTCGAAAGAATTTGATTTCAATTAGGTCCCAGGAGTTAAGGACCTCGGTTCATATCATATATCAAGACATTCCTAAAATTTGTATAGAAGAATGCCTGTCGATTGATATTATGGTGGGTTAGGTAAGTGCGGTTTAAACGCACGCCAACTAGACTGGCTATCCCAGAGCATGATTCCAAGACTTGTCGGTAGCCGATGGCGATCAGTGGGACTTTAATCGGTGCGAGCCTGACATAACACGTCATCGTCTCCGCAGTATGCATAGGCATTTCCTCACGAAAAAAATCCTGACATTTATTTTATTGCCCAACAGACCAACCTAGATGTTGCATGCGTTACGTATGACAGATATCAAGAGATAACGTACCTTATTGCATTGGAATCCGGGCTATTTTCGCATAAACGAAATCCGTGACACACGGATCAGAATTACGTACAATTAAAGCGTGGCGTCGTAACAAGAATTGCGGATTGTAATGTAATAATGATTATCTCGACTGGATACCATTACAGCGAAGTAAATTACACTTCTTTGAAATTATACCAGATTTTGTCATTACTTAAATGCAAACATAGTATAGCACTGTACATGTTTACTTATTATCTTTGCAAGTATTTTTTTTACCTGCCTAGCACTGTAGTTCTGGGAATAAGGCTACGGTATCCCCTGCCAGTCGTAGAAGGCGACTAAAAGCGCCTCCGGTTCACTGGGCGACAAGGGTGGGGGCCTTTGTCGTCCGTCAAGGTGGACCCGGGAAGAAGGCGACATCCGCTGGCCCGTTGCGCTGCGAGAGCAAAGCGGGGGAGGGAGTAACCTCGGGACGTGCTCTGCTTCGAGTGGGCAAAAGCCCCACATAACCGCGGCCTTCCCCACAGAAGGCGGGGTATCTTGTTGAAGATTCCCTCCCCCCCATCAACAAAAAAAAAGGTTTCTATCTATACAAATATTGTATGTTATCTATCTGTATATATAAAATAGTGTATGTGTATATTCGTTTGTATGCATGCGTATTCAGAAAGCTGGTGTTTCTCTGGCAGGACCACACGGGAAACACCAGCTTTCTGAAGGTAACAAAGAAGGATGTTCCAGACGGTAATGATAACCACGCTCGGGAAAGTCTGTCTTATGAGCCAGTCAAAAAAAAAACTGCGTACTACACCCGGTGATACAGAGCCGGGATTAGCTGTGTCCGGGCGATTGGCTCCTGTTGCATAGTACGCTAACGCGAGTTCGATCCCCGGTGCCGGCACCAATAAATTTGTTGTTGCAGTTTCATGTACTGATTAACCACGTGGCGCTGAAGGAAAACATACACGTTCTAGAAAAATTCTAAGACATGTGAAGTCTGCCAATACGCACTGGGGTCGAATGGTAGACTACACCCTTATAATCTCTTTAGGGAGGTCTGTGCCCAGCAGTGGGACATATATAAAGGTGTTACTTTTTATATGTCCCACTTGAATTTATATAAAGTTGGCAGCGTACTTAGTACCTATTTTATTAAGCGATTTTATGCAAAAGACATTACAGTTATTTCGTTGTTGAAATCGCATTAAAAGCGATCCTAGAATTGATTATGCAGTCTCCCCATTCTATGTCGACGATAAGTCGCTGAGAGAAAGCTTTTCTCTCAGCGACTTTTCATATCATAAGAAGCGAAACCTTCCACCGGAGCGTGCATCTTTGCATAATGTAGATTGAAGACCGCGTGGTTTAATGGCCAACGGGATGGCTTTTGCAGGGAATGTTTGAGGTTTTAAATTATTGAACTAAAACTTCTTCACTCCTTTGACTTGGGGAGTGAAGTGGTGAATGCGTTAGAAAGTGCGATCGGGCGAGACGAAGGGAAGTTGAAATATAATTTAAGCAAACGAAAGCAGTTAAATTTCTTATACAAAAATATCACTTCGTAAAATGTGTGCCCAGTATATAGAGATGTACTTAAGAAAAAGATGCCACAAACAGTTGTCTGTATGTACCCCACTAAAAAAATAACAATTATATTTACGAAGAAAAACAAAAACCGACTTCAAATCGAACAATTTTATATACGTAGGTTTCCTCACGATGTTTTCCTTCATCGCCGAGTGCGTGATAAATCAGCACATAAAATTGCAACAACAAATTTATTCGTGCCTTCACCTGGAATCGAACTCGGGACGCTACGCTATAGCCTTGAGCTACCACGGCTTAACGTTTAGTTTTTTTTTTAAATTAAATATAAATTCTTTAGCGGTTCTTCTAACGAGTGTTTCGATTATTGATAGAGTTATGATTCACAAGGTGATCTCGTCGATGGCATGATGTCACGCTCACACGTTAACACGTTACAGTGCGTTAGTTATGACCGCGGTTTTAACTTATTCCTCGACACGACTGCGAGAAACATTTCGTATACAATGATGTATATTTTTGGCGTTGTGCTTTAGTAATGGAAGAATTCCGTTCTATTTAACTTAAGTATCTGTTATTTAACCCCTTATTTTGATATTGTTCTTTGTTAATTTATTATTATTATTTATTTTTCTTTAATATAACTTTAAAAAATATTTTGGTGTTTAGTGTACCCTTAGCTTACATCTATATATATAAAAGAGAATATGTGTGTCTTTGATCTATATAGGCTTCGAAACGGATGGACCGATTTTAATGAAACTTTCAGGGAATCTTCAGATTGACCTGGCGAGTAACTCTGTAAAGTCTGGTGACGATCGGAGTACACTTCCTTTGAACTGTCAAATACAGCTTTTATTTACTATTATGATATTCTATTATTTTATAACCCAAATTTGTATTGACACATGCGTTGTGTATATTTATGTCATTATGAACCATGTTGAAGTACAATGGAGTATATTGCATGTACCATGGGTGTAGGTAATGATCTTCACCCGCTCGAGAAATGAATAAATACGGAGAGAAATGAATAATTTAATAAATTGTGAGAGTTAAATTAAATATTTAATGATGTAAGTTTATTGTTTTAATAAAAATAAAGCAGAATCTAGCCCGGCGAATCGGACTGGGGTGTAGTTGATTTATAAATCATCGTGTAATTTTCTATAAGTGAATTTTTTTGACATGTCAACTACTGTTTCAACCGACTTCAAGAAATGTTTGTGTTTGTACGACTGGGTGATTTTGATGATTCTTTTTTTGTTTGAAAGCTGGTGCTTCCAATGTGATTCAATTTTGATAATGGCATCCATGAGAAAATCATATAGGTCTTAAATTTCCATTCATTATGTGCGCGACAAATGGGGGAATAAAAATAGCACCACGGCAACCGATTTCGTTCATTCGTTTTTTATTGGACCCTTTTCAAGGGTAGGTTCAAGAGAGTTTGGTTAGGTTCTGATAATATCTATAGTGTAATATTTATTTAAGTCATCGTAATTTAATATTATCACAGCTCATCAGAAGGATCCTGACACAAATTGCTGCCATTTACGAATGACGTTATGAAACCGATCTGTTATCATTCCATCATTACCAAATATATCAAATACTAATACACGCACTAAGAGCCGTGGTAGCTCAGTTTTCGGGCGGTTGGTTCAAGTTGCATAGTACGCTAGCAACCCGAGTTCGATCCCCGGTGCCGGCACCAGTAACCATAAGTGCAGCATAAGTGCACCGTGCAGGCACCAATAAACAGAAAGAGTACTAAAACTATCAACCATTATGATGCCAATGAACGAACATTTTATACACAATTGTTTAGTAGACTCGGGGACGTGGAACATCGCTCTTAGCGATACAAAGTATTAATAAGTAATTTGTACGTCAATACTGTAATTTGCTTGTTATTTGATTTTAGTATATACTAAAGTTACATCTATCTATCTGTCACTATTTCCGCCGGTCACATTAGCTTACACTTCGTACATGCCAGGCCGTCTTGGCATCTTCGCAGATTTATTTCGGAGATGTCACTTACTAAGTATTCTATCAGAGCAAATGACATGCCACCTGTTAATGCTCATAAAACGTGTCTGTTACCATCCGTGTTATAAATGGAGAGACGTATTTGTTAGCTTTCACTGCACAAACTACTGTAGGTACAGACATGATACTACACGGGAAGCACAAGCTTTCAAATAAAAAAAGAATCATCAAATATAATAAACATAAAAAACACAACAAATTAAGAACCTCCTTTTTTGAAGTCGGTTAAAATACATCCAAATATTGTGTTTGGACTCATCACCTTGAAACATGAGCCAGTATATCTTGTTAGCCCAATTTGCTATCTACAATGACCTTCAAATTGAACACAGTATTTGCACATTGAAAAATTTCCCAGCCTGATGGTGATGTATTTTTCGATTCCTACCATAAATTAAATGCAAACTTGCAAATATTTTTACCTAGAAGTAGCTAACTAGATAGCAAATATCAACAGCAGGAAAGGGCCACCTGGGAGGTTTTAGTGGGTAAGAACCCCACATAACCGCCGCCTTCCCCAGAAGGCGGGGTATCTTTCTGAAGATTTCCTCCCGTAAACAAAAAAAAAAAAGGGCCAATATGTAAATAATTAAATAAAAAAATGAAAACACAAATGCCTTAGTGACATACATCTAGATGTGATCCTGTCAGATCTGCTAATAGTATAATTCCGGTTTTCCGGGATAATTACGGTTGGCTTGTAGATAGTAAAAAATACATCACATGCTAAAAGTGTATGGTGATAGGCTCACCAACTGTCACATACGCGATCTTATAAGCTAGGTGAAAAGTGGACATAAAAAGTTGTCCCTATCTACCTCTCTGGGGCTAAAAGATTGTGAGAGCTTAGTTATTAAATTATACTTTAATTATTTAAAAAGGTTGTGTAAGATGTACTTTAAAAGTATAAATTTATCTGCAAAAAGCAGTAATGCATGTGAAATATTTATCACAAACTAATCATATATAGACGGTAATATATATAGTTTATTAGGAAGCATATAATAACTGCTGTTTTTGGTAAGTTAGCAATAGTTGTGGCCACAGTTTTTTTTTAACATCAAGTATTCAAGAACTCTATTGATATAATGTTAATTTCGTCCAACTCAGACTTAACTGGTGACCGTGTCATAAAAATTTCATTTAATGCAGCATTAGTGTAACTTTGTAATAAATAGATTTTCAGCTATACAATAACAAAATATTAATATGTTAATAAAATCTTTCTTTCTATTTATTTTAATTAATTATAAAAATATAGAATACCTTTGAACTTTGCCTCACTGCTTGAAGGTGTAAGGTACATTGCTTCAGACATGTTCCAACAAAATGACACAATCCAATGATTTTGTGTAAATGTGTAAAGCTAAGCCAATATTGTTTAGTCATAATTTTTTAGCATGTAACATTGTGTCTATATATTATTAGTTTGAGCATATTGCTCCATGTCAAATGTATTGTAACATCTAAATGTTTTGTTTGCCAACTTTGTCAGCAACATAAACCATAAATAACCAGATATTTAATATCACTCACAAATAAATATTTCAACTTTGCATACACGGCACAACCTATGTTCTGAAGAACTGGTTTTAAAAGTGCACGATACACAATCATAGTCAATCATCGTAATAAAGCATAAAAACTGTTTATATACCACAATAAGAAGCAAGTAAATGATTGCGTTTTTACGATCTATTACGAGTTAATATGAACCAAATAGATAGGGCTACAAGTTTTAAAATTTTCTTTACAGAAATAAACATGTTTAATAACAATAAATGTTGATACTTACATAAGACGCCTTAAATAACAAGAATTTGAACATCGTAGATTGATTGATTTGGTACCCCGATGTCGATTTTTTTTCACATCAAAATTCACAAAACGAAAATGCAAACCGTAAAATTTTTAAGCACAATTCTAGGATAAATATTACGTGGTTTTTTTATTTATACGGCATTTTAGTTATAATGGATATAATTTAGAGAGAAACCCGCGAGAAATATGCACCATTTTGAAAGATTGAATTGAAGAAAGACCGTCAAGGTTTTTTTCTCATGTCAGGCTTTGCGTCATTGCGACAATTTGCTTTCGTTTTTATAATCTTTGCCTAGAGTACCAAGTTTTTAGCCATGACAATAAAAATATTTAGGTAGTACTCAAAAAAAGATATGGATTAAAATTACGTGGTTTTATTAATAAATATTCCCGTTTCTCGGTTGTCTTATTTTTTAGCATTAAATTTTTCATTAATAGGAAATTTATGTCTCACTAAAAATAAAATTATAAATTCTTCTTTTGCTTCATTTTATGACATAACAAACATAAGCAGTGGCAGATATCAACTTCTACATAGTATAATCTTTATACATGTCTCTTCATTCCTTCTCTGTCCCTTATAGTAGGTATGTAGTATCCAAAGTCGTCAGTACCTTATATTCTATGATTCTCCGACTCACATCAACGATTTTTTTTTTTTAAATTAAAATCACTAATCTAATGCGTCGTGTTATGCTTGTTCTTTGAAGTTTAACTTAACGAGGTTCTATTATTAGTCTTTTAAAATGTTTATAAGTTTATATGGCTGAATACGGTTGTAAGTTTAAATACTGGATTGAAATGTGACAAATAATGAAGAGCCGTGAGATGAATGATAACCTTTATTATGACTTTAACTAAGGGTACCAGATAGAGAACTACAGTTTAGGGCAAATACTGTAGCGACAATTACATCTTACTCGTGAAGGATCTATCACAAGCTTCAACCGGTTTAATAGAAATTATAGACTGGATAACAACAATATTGCACTTCTGAAAGCTTCGTCTAACAGAAGAAACCTCAGCAATACTTGTATGATTAATAGGGACAAATACGCCAGTCACTCGGCGGTAAAAGAAATAAATTTGTTTTAGGTAGGACGGCTTGTGTTATAAGAACTTGTTTCATCCTTGTCTGAGCGAGTATCGTTATTAAATTATTTATAATATTACAAAAATGTAGTTATGACTAAGGGAAAGGAGAAATGAAGAAGCAATTAATGTACATTTATACAAAACAAAGAAACATCGAACCTCTTCCCTTTAAAGCCGTTTAATAAAATAAATAATTAATAAAAAAAATATATTGAAATAAATAATGTTTATTATAATAATTACAATAAAAATTAAACAAAAACTTCTGTCCCTAGACTATCATTTACATCAGTGATGGTACGCCATGATACAAACTCTTCTTTTAGACCATTCCTTCCTAGATAAAATGGGTAGTATTTACTGGTCGACAGGTAAAATACACCTTGCTTGCTTATATCCACGTTTGGACCCATAAGGTTCGTCTCTAGCGGAGCGTTGTCGAAACATTTTGAATCTCTCGCTTGCTGAATACTATCACATTTGATGGCGATAAATTTTGTCGGGTTCCTTAGAGCTGACAGCCAAAGGGCGAGCACTTTAAAATGGCTGCAGGTACCTAAACAGGGTAACGGGTCAATGTCTGATGGTTGATACTCGCCACCGTTGACGTAGAAATCCACATGCCCCATCTTCGTTGCCATGCCGAAAGCGTCTATATTGGTATGTATGACTTGGACGAAATCCGCATTGGAGGCGTCCAATCTGTCATCTCTGTCTAGACTTCTAAAGCAAGGGCCTGCTGGTTCTAGTCCGTAGATACGGGATACGTTCATTCCTGTTAGCAGTTGATAGTTCCTTGCTATGTAGCTGGCGGTGTGAGCTCCGAGACTGAAGCCGAGGATTTCAAGTTTGGACGGGTCGAGACCGGATAGTGTCAGCTCGGCGAGCACTTCCGCTACGTGGTAACCCACTGGACGCATCAAGCGGGATGCTCTGAAATAATTCAATGGCAGTGTAGTAACATAACGTAGTTTAGTAAAAAGAAATCGTGAAAGTATATCAGCTTATACATCCTTTCACAACTGATGTAAACGAAAATAGTAACTACTATTTGCTTAAAGTTTATCAATTGGAAGAATTTAAAAACGCAAAACTCTTTGGTATAAGCTGGTTTGTTACGTTGTTGTCAAGGCAACAAGGGACTATTTCGTGTTGCCGTCCTCCCGGGTCCGCTATTACGGCGACAAGAACCACCACTCTTGTCGCCTTTGCCGTCTTTAACGTTAGGATTTAGAGGTCTAGTGGTGGAAAGGACAAAATCATTGCTTATTTTGTTTGAAAATACAATGAAAAGAAACCCTTAAATTTGTTTAATGAATAAAGATAACTCTCTCTAACTGCATGCAGCAGTGCATATTTTTTTTAAGTTTCGAATTTTCTATTGTGGAGACCCCGGACGCCTCCCCTAAATCGGTCCTGACGATAGGCAGGGGTTATCGTAGCCTAATTTTGTTAGCACAGGACTACAAGGCTTTTTTATTTATTTTTACTTAAGGAAACGCGTACGCGACGCGTCCTCCGGGAGAAGGGCGAGTTATGTCGGACTTACAAAAAACTCCAATATGTTTCACCATCGTCGCATATTGGCAATGCTACGGGAGCACTCTCGCTTTTTATGTTATCGAGGAGCAAGCCTTCAAAAGCTATCTTTTTTCCCCCTTACTTATAAAAAAATACTTACAAGTAGTAGTGCACAGTAGCAAATCTCTGGTTATCCACTAGAATTACGTTGTAGTTGTTTGCTTCGTATTCATTCGCGAAAATCGTCGAGATCGGGAAGTTGGTGCTGTCCAGGTAGCCGATTGCCACGACGATTGTCTTTCTAGAAAATTAAAATGACAAACATTACAAATACCGAATGTTTTTATTTATAGTAAGAGAGGTAAAGGAGACACAGCCCCTAAATTTAATAGAGCACAGACGCTTACGTACACAGGCAACGTTAGAAGAGTAGCGCGTGATTGATCGCCATTTTGAAAAGAATTAGGCCATCGACAAAAAGGGAATACTTACCTACTGAAGTCTATCCTGGGATCTGTGGCAATTTTCTTCGCATTCCAATAGTTGTACCTCAGTCTTGTACCGCTCTTGCCTTGTACCACGAAGAACAAATACTTCAGCTGGCTCCGGGGTATGATGGCCAACTTCGTTGATCCTGGACCTGCATTGATGACAGATAATCAAACACTTAGAATAATATTTATTCGACACAAATGCCGCTCAGATTGATATAATAATATTGTGTCGAAAAGAGGAGAAGGTAATGAAGTCACATTTTTTAAAAGGCTATCGAGATTGCGGGTCTTTATGCGGAACCATATTCTTTTATCCAAAGTCGTCAGTATCTGTCATACACATTCTTTTATTAATAGTAAATTTTAATTTATTTGTCTCTTACAAGGCAAGATAATTAGTAATATTCCGTGCCAGCACTAAATAATTTGTAGAAGGGCTCAGGGCCGGATTTAGAGGGGGGAGGAGGCAATCGGGGTAACAGCCCCGCGTCTGGCCCACAATAGAGGCTTCGACACTATTCAAAAAATAAAAAAATATTTATTGAATTAATTGGAGGATTTCATGCTATTGTATTTTCAATAATAAGAAGGTCTATAACCCATTTTGGGCATAAACCGTACAGGGTACTAACGCATAATCCACTAAGCGGGTTTATTTCGGATTGAGAGGCTTCACATCTTAGATAAAAGTCTCGGAAATGAAGGTGTCCTCGCGATTTTTTTTCTTCATTGTCGAGTCCGTGTTAAATAAACATTTAATATTGCTATAAACCAAGTCGAGACGAACTCTGGTTAAACTTCAGGCTAAAGTTTGGACACTGCTACTGGACTACTAGGTGATCTCGTCAGATCTTACCTCCGTGTGACCCATCATTTTTTTTTAATGTAAAATAAGAGGCAAACGAGCAAGACGGGTCACCTGATGGTAAGTGATTCACCGCCGCCCACAATTACCAGCGGCGCCAGTGCGTTGCCTACCCTTCAGGTAAGAATATGCTCTTTTCTTGAATAACCCAATGTCGCAGTTGTTGGGGAAGACCGCTGATGGCAACGAGTTCCACATATTTACTGTGCGTGGCAGAAAACTGTTAAATGACCATCATCCCAATTCCTACTATCAAAGAAAATTTATGTCTCGATGCCTAAAACGCCTCTAAACTTCATAAAATGATGCTCTCGTTTCCTTTGACAATATTATACGAAGCCATGCGGCGGAATTAATGACGGTTTCAACACGCCGGCTCGTGCACCGCAGAGCATAATCACTGATAAGTTATGCCGGAATCTAATTACTTATTACACGAATAAACATTCACGTTCCTTAAGGCCTCGCGAGGTAAAGAGATAGCTAGTACTGTCGGCTTATCACTAAACTCACTAAGTACCATGTGGCGGTGAAGAGCAGGGAAGACCGGGATCGAAGTTTTACGTTTCTTCGAAATGGACAGGCAATCCTCTTAAAGAAAGAAGTGATGCGAAAGCGAATAACATAGTAACCGTCCTTTTTTCGTTAACGGGGAGGAAATCTTCAAAAGAGATACCCCGCCTTCTGGGGGGAAAGCGGTGGTTATGTGGGGTTTGTACCCACTAAAACCTCCCCGGTGGCCCTTTCCTCAGTGCATTACAAGGGGCTCCGGGATCTCCAGTGGAACGCACCGGAGCCCCTCTGCACTGTGCGCAAGGAGAGCACGTCCCGGGGGGAGAGGAGGTTTCTCCCTCACCCCGA
This sequence comes from Meandrusa payeni, assembly GCA_029286785.1. Taxonomy (NCBI): domain Eukaryota; kingdom Metazoa; phylum Arthropoda; class Insecta; order Lepidoptera; family Papilionidae; genus Meandrusa; species Meandrusa payeni. The sequence goes on from JAGSMX010000021.1 coordinate 8,062,699, forward strand.
TGTCCGATGCCGCCTTCTTCCCGGGTCCACCTTAGCGGACGACAAAGGCCCCACCCTTATCGCCCAGTGAACCCGAGGCCCCTTTTAGTCGCCTTCTACGACAGGCAGGGGATACCGTAGTCTTATTCTTGATAGTAACCGTCCAACCCGAGGTTACCCCTCATCGGGTGGACTCTTGAGTCGAGTTACTAGCGATAGAGGTTCAGGTTAAGCACCCTAAGAGCTTCGTCAGGTGCTGGCACAAGTGAATTTGTTATTAGCAATTTTAAGTGCGAAATAGATACGACATCGAACCTACTCGCCTGAGAAATGTTACTCAAAATAGAGGCTAAAATGCGGTGAAACTGTGACGTTGGCCAGCGTGGTTTCTTCTCAAAAAATGTCGTATTTTATATTTGTCTTGTTTACAAAGTTTCTCATATTGTTTACAAAGTTAACCTTAATTCAAATGTCACACATTACAATGGCTATTGTAAAAATAATAAACAATAGTGATTGTTTAAATTTCTTACATACGTTTTTTATGGTTAAATTGAATTTTCTTGTTCATTTTGTATTCTTTTTATGATTACATGTATTGAGTGATCATTGATGCAAATAACTATTCATCTATACAAATGATATTGAAGTCTATTTGTAATATTAACATAACTGCGCTTTATTACATGCAAATTAATAAATATACGATACATTTAATTTTAATATTTATTTTTTTAATTACAACTAATATTAAAAAGTACAACAAAATAAAACTTATTAGGAAATATTTACAATAACAAATAGGTCTACAACTAAAACAATAATTTAAAAACTATAATTAATAGGCAAAACTATAAACCTAAATAATGTAAAAAAAATCGACCCCAAATCACTGCGCTCGCAGGGCAGGGTGCCCAAGAGGCTAGCGTTTATAGCGTATAGGCGTAGAATTTCCCCGTTGAATGGCCAGGCTCAACCTTTGTCCGAAAAGGGCTGGCCTTGGATCCCCTGAGGCGTCGATGAGGCGGGCGGAAATCTCCTTGAACAGACGGTCTACCGCACCACGGTACATTTACCATAATAACATTTATTATGGTATATTTAATTATTACAATTTTGTCTCTGTTTGATCCGGCTAATCTCTAGAACGGTTGGACAGATTTTGACAGGACTTTAACTGGCTTAGGCAGCTGATGTAATAAGGAGTGAATTAGGCTACTTTTATTAAAATTTTAATAAATAAATTTTAAAATAAAAAAAATTAAAACAAAATTATTATGACATATAAATTAATTACAACTTCTACTTAGAAGCTTCTACCTACAAGCTTACACCTGTTGCAGATCAGCACAGTTTTTTTACAGTTAAAGATTGCTAAGAATATTTTTCTTCGCAGACCATACTCTGAACTATTAGGTTATTGACGCTTTTGTTGGAGCTATTTTTTTGTGTGTACATTCAAATTTAGATAATATACTTAATTTTAGATAAAAAAATGTTTTATGTGCTAATATAAAAGAAAAAAAGAATTCCAATTTTTTTTGTAAAACACGACAGATGCGATCTGAGCCACAAGTCTGTGTTTGTCACTGAGTTTTCATTATGACAACCAACCATCTACAATTATCATTTTGCCATACACTAATGTCACCGTAATCTACTAATATCATGTTAGTAATTCCGGATTTATGGATTATTTTACGGTTATTTTATATTGATTGAATTGCATCCGCATATTTGGAACACATCATAATGTACGAGATTACTGACAATTGAGACAAAATTCGATGTCGATGGTACGTCATCGGACACCATAGACACAAGTGAACTAGCAGAGTACTATAATACAACTGCTACTAGTACAGAAAACTAGCAAAAATTGACAATTGTAATTTCACCACATTTGCAACGAAACGATAAACGGAAATTCCTGGCAGCATTCAGACCAGTTTAGTTAAGAATAAACGAAAAAACTGCAACTGCACAACAGCGTCCAACATGCTGTAGTGGCGATATATTCACGCGATAACATGTGGCTTTACACAGATGACTGTGACGACGCCACAGGAAGACTGGTGACAAGGGCAACGGCCGCATCAAAAGAGAAAATAATAGATTACAACCTAAAAATGGCCATTAGAAACCGGGACGCAGCGGGCGCGGAGAAATTAATAACAATGCAACAGGGCGTTCACGACGCGTGAACCAGAGCATTTTCAAAAACCACCTTCAAAAATGACGCAAAATGACGAAATGAAATAAAAAAATTGTAGTCACGCTTATTAACAAAACGTCGATAGCTGTTCAAGGAGATTTCCGCACGCCTCATCGACGCCTCAGGGGATCCAAGGTCTGGCGCGCATTTAGGACAAAGGTTGAGGTTGAGGAGCTGGCCATTCAACAGGGAAATGCCGCTAGCCTCTTGGGGACCCTGCCCTGCGAGCGCAGTGATTTGGGGTAGATTTTTTACAATATTTAGTTTTATTTTTAGTTTGGGATAAGTTTATAGTTTTACCTATTATTTATAGTTTTTTAAATATTAAAAATATGATTTTAGTTATCAACAGTGAAGTGGATAATTTTTTAAAGTGAAGTTTTTGTTGTAAAGAATATAATGTTATATACTTGTTATATAAGGACTAAAATAGGGTCTACTTTGTTCATAACAATTTGAATTAATCTATGTAAGTCTTTACAATTTAGTGTCACAAAACAAATTAAACAATTAAAGTACAATAGAAAAGAGTCTGTGGTTGCGCTTTATTGAAATAACAAAAGAGTAAATTAAGTAATTAATTATTAAGCTTAACTAAGCTTTAATTTTAAAGTAAACTCATAAAATCCGTATTCGTGCGCAGTCATTGGAAGCATTTTATGTCCTTTGGCAGATTCACAATGAAACATAAAAGAAGGTTACAATTAAATACAGTAGATAATAGCAATAAGAAATAGCAGGATGACTGCGCGCGAAGAAACTTACATTACATTAGGAATAGAGTAATAAATAGTTTTAGAATCACATACAAACTGACATCATTCCTCTTGGATATCCTTCTTCGGCCCTCTTGTCACAAACGCGCACAGATAATAAATGGAACACAATTACACACCACCATAAAGCTGTCATTTTGCTGTTCACTAAAAATATACTTGTTCACGACATCGATTATGTTTTCACATTTGTTTGTCAATTCAAATGCCACCACAACATGTTTCGTGCTCATTTTTATAATGAAGGCACCGTGGATGAACGCATGCGTCCTTGTGCACCGCGGTATGAATGGCGGGAATGTTTCTTTTTAAATGGCGCCGCGCACCGACCATTTGGTCAGGCAGCCTCTGCTGTACTAAGATTTCAGATTCCATGAGTCTCGATATGGCGAATGAGTCGAAGTTGTGAAATTAAAGGGTTACTTACTTGGCAAGTACATTAAGGTTATTTAGGTAATAAAACGTTTATACAGATTAGATCGTTTAGTAATCTTTTTACGTTTAGATAGTTATTTCTAGTGTAATATGACGTATTAGTTTTATTCGTGTTTTTTTTAAATACTAGATTGCATTTTCATAAATAAAAATAGAAATATGTTACGTTACGTACTCTAAAAATCCTGGATTGATTTTAATGACAGGAGTGTGCAATTACATAAGCGTCAATAGCTTACTGTTTTCAATTCAAATCTACGCTTAAGTGACAAAAGATTAACAATCGCTTGGTGCCATGTGTTGCTAGCAAACACATCTCTGGGAACGGCCGCTCTGTAATCTCGAATTATGAGGACCAGTTATGTAATTGAACGTTTAAAAAATAATGATATCGCGTGTCCACAGATTACGTTACATGTTCTTGCTTTGCGTAAAGATGTTCGACTTAAAATCATTTCAGCAAGTGGCCCGTCGACCTTAACCCCGGCACTTCGTTAGGACGCTCGTAAATTGTACAGTTGCGCCATTAACCGACAATGTATTGTAACTGACATAGGCAAATAACCTCTTGTTCGTTGACTACTATTTAACAAACACAAAAATAATATAACCATTAACCGATAGTCGTTTCTGCGAACGGTCTTGTAGCGAAAAGTCTGGAACGATACTGGAGACTTTCGATAGATGGCTGGGTCAAGGGTCAGATATAGAAGGCAGTACTCTTGGACACGGTACGCATCGTCAGGAGGTTTCTCTCTATGTCGCCCTGACCACCGGTTGTTTGAGCCCTGAATCGCTACCAGTGGCACACTGGTTTAGGTTCTTATATTTTGTATTGTCCTTTTATGTATTTTACTTTTTATAACAAAATTATAAAATCTTAACCTGAGTTTGAGAAAGAAATAAAGACAATATAAATAAAAAAATATATCATCGATATAATTTTAATTTCCTCCAACCGACATCCAACGGAACAGGTTCTTGGCAATCGTCACACGGTTTCCTTGTCTTGCAAACTCCATCTTTACAGGGATACTCTCCTTTCCTTGGGAAATTCGAGGGGACATCGGGTGTGCGCCATGATTGGTGCAGCTTGTCCAGGTATTTCCGCTCTAGATCCTGGATCGATCGGGGGTTTTTAGGTGCCGCTAACGCCAGGACCGTTACGAGAGATAGACATATCTGGAAATACATTTTATATAGCTGTGAGCAAACATAAAGGGGCGGTTAGGAAAGTTTGAATATATTGGAAGATAAAGACGCTAACCTAACTGAAATTAATTATGCATGATAGACAATTAAATATCCTTAATATAAAATAAAATATTTTTAATATTTTATTTATATTAATTAATAAAAATATTTTATGTTATTATATAATGTTAATTACAATGTTTGGACGCAGCAGTATAAGTCGCGTCCTGGCTGATATTCGGGCGGGACTTTTTAAAAATAAGAAGACACGAATTACGATTCTCTTTTGTGTTTTCTATTCATTATTAATTTTGCTGTGAACTGGATTTAACGATTTATCTGTACAATAACTGTGTTTGTGTTTGATGTTTTCACATATATTTTATATTTCGCGGTTAAATATTTGTATCACGAAAGACGCTAGGGCGAATAATTTTATTTTCCCCGAATACGTGGGTAGGTAAGGTAAATCCTCACTGTCGGACGGAGTCGACAACAGTCTCTGCCAAGACGCCTACCAGTTTTTTTACCTTTCAGTATTTAGTGTACAGTTAGTGTATAGGGTCGCAGGTAATTATCGGTTTTTGACTCTTCATCAATGATATTATTAAATTGTGGTGATCCCGCTAACGGGGAGCGCTGCAATATGGGCTGCACCAGGGCAGTGTACGAGTGTTCAGATTTAACGGAGTGTACCGGGAGTGTGCAAGTGGAGACCAGGCCATCTAGGTGGTAAGTCATTTTTTGTTATATGTGACATGTAGTATTAGGGGGCCTGTGCCGCGGGATCCCGACCCGTTTTCTACGCCGTATACTATAGAACATTGGTGGACAAATTTTTGCCACAAATTGTAAAAAATAAATTAAAATTTAATAAAAATAAAATTTACAGGCCAAAATTTAACGGAAAAAAATCTTCGTGGCATAGATCACCACGTACGCTTAATGCGGATTGGATGACTTTACGTGTCTTAGAAAATTTTCTTACGCATGCAGGTTTCTTCACGGTTTCCTTCATCGACAAGCGTGTCGTCAATCAGCACATAAAATAATTTTTTTATAGGAAAAGTAACAAACGAGCTTACGGCTCATCTGATGTTAAGTGATCACCGTCGCCCATGAACATTCACACATGAGTTGTAGGTGCGTTGCCTTTGAAAAGAGTAAGGTCGTTTCTTGAAGGTCCTCAAATCGTACTAGTTCACACCGCTGGAGACGGCTTCATAGGTTGATAGCTCGTAGAATAAAGTTACTTCTTCTTCTTCGTTCCTTCATTTCTGAGGATCGTGATCACTATAGCCCCTCAAATGAACAATCTGGCTCCATCGGCTTCGGTCCGAGGCAGCCCTCACCAGCTGGTAGAGATTAGGAGAGAAGATAGCACCTTTTACATAGTCAGACCATCGTGTTGGCGACCGGCCTTCTGTATTGCCAACGATGATTATCTTTTCAAGGTTACCATCGCCTCTACGCATAATATGCCCGAAATATGACAGAACGCGCTGTAGACACGCAATAAAGACCAGACTCTCCACTACAGTCTGGTCTTTATGGCGAGTTGGGAGAGAACAAATACTTTTGTGCGCTTGGCAGTCCACGGTACTCGTAGCATTCGCCATCTATTCTCTGTCTTTCTAGATAAAGTTACGCTTTATATTAAAAGGGGTACATACCAATATCCGCCTCATGGTGACACTTCAATTGAAATCAGCATATGAATGAAGCGCTCTCGGTTTATAAGTACCGGGGTAATAACTGTACGTTGCCCGTTCCGTTATTAACCCCAATAAAGAGCACTTTATTTAGCGAAAGATCTGCGCAATTAGAACCGTTATTTCCGTTCATTAGATGTCATCATCACCAATCTGTGAACTCACTGACTAAGACAAATTAATAAGTGTATTTTATTTTGTATGTAGGGAATACCATTTTAAATTTGTAGCGCCAATAGCCTAATGGTGGGGTACGGTCTGCGAATCGTAAGGTCATAGGTTCGAATCCGCCATTCGACTATTGACGTGAACCATCTCCTTTTTTTTATTTACGGAGAGGAAATCTTCAAAAAAGATACCCCATCTTCTGAGGGAAAGGCGGCGGTTATGTGGGGTTTGACCCACTAAAACCACCCCGGTGGCCCTTCCTCGGTGCATGGTGATGGGCTCCGGGATCTCCAGAGGAACGCACCGGAGCCCCTCTGCATTGTACTCAAGGAGAGCACATCCCGGGGGTGGGGGAAGGGAAGGTTACTCCCTCACCCCCTGCGTCTTCGCAGTGCAAGGCGACACGGGCCAGCCGATGCCACCTTCTTCCCGGGTCCACCTTGGTGGACGATAAAGGCCCCCACCCTTGGCGCCCAGTGAACCCGAGGCCCCTTTTATTCGCCTTCTACGACAGGCAGAGAATACTGTAGTCTTATTCTTTAGAGCCCAGAATTACATGTAGCCCACATGCGAACCATCTCCTAGCACAAGCTTAACCTTAGTTGGAATGGTTAACAAGAACGTTAGTAATATTACTGCATAGCTAATGGTTGACTAAGAATATTTTAAAATCTTCAGTCCTTATAGTTACTTAGGAACTTATCTCACCGTTACCATACTCTCGCGGTCTGCAAACAATAAGCTCGCTGGTACCGGGAATTAAAAAGTCTGGAGGCCTCGGGGCAGAAAAAACGCGACCCTTGTCCACAAATAATTTTTGAAATATAATTAACAATTTTTTTAGTTGACATTTTAATTAAACAATGATATTGTAAAACTAAGTTATTGATTTTTTCAACATTTAACTAACATGAATTAAAAAGAAGAATTATTTAGAAAATAAATTTAGGTTAATGAAGCCACTACTGTGGCCGCCCCCTCTCTTCTGTGGCTTCTCTTGTGGCTGGGATAAGGGCTAAGATTTAAAAATATATCTTTTAGCTCGTAGGTTCAAGGCGAAATTTTGATTATAGACGTGAACCACATCTTAGCTTGTTTTGGAAAGCTTCAAAACAATGTCAATGTCATTTTTTTTTTATACTTTCTAAGCAAGTGCTTGACTACGATCCCACCTGATGTTAAGTGGAAATGCAGTCCTGGATGGTAAGGCGCACTAGCTTAGTGAATGACGATGAGACGCCGGCAAACTATTCCGTTCCTTTACTGTACGAAAAATAAAAGACGAAGCAAACGGCTTCGTTCAAGTTTGACGGATGTTCAGAACAAATATGATGTGATGTTTTCTTTAATAACCACGTACGACTCCGTGTAAATACAACCGTGGTACCATTCGGGCAAGGAGTTGCTTAATTTAATCTGTAGTTTCTTAACAAATCCAACGTCCCGTGAGGATATGTTGCAATGAAGCGGATAAACTCTCTAACGATATAATAATAGCTCCCCAGCAACTGGTTCTAGCCGCGTGACGAAAGTTTGGTAGACAGTGTAGGAAGGTCATGGATTGAACGACAGCGTGTAGAGTACAAGAGATTCAAATCTGCTATTTGCCAGTGACATTTGTGAAACGCTACCACGGGGATTCAGATATAACTAAATGTCGAAATATATAAAAGAGAAAGTGTGTGGGTTTGATTCGTATAGGCTCCGAAACGGCAGGACCGATTACAATGAAACTTTCAGTGAATCTTTAGATTGACCTGGCGAGTAATCCTGTAAAATTTGGTGATGATCGGAGCAGTTTATTTACTATGATGATATTCTATTGTTTTATAACCCAAATTTGGATTGACACATGCGTTGTGTATATTTATGTCATTATGAACTATTTTGAAGTACAATGGAGTATATTAAAATATAATGAAGTATAATAAATCCCTAAATAATAAGAATAATATTGTATTTACTGATATGTACATGGGTGTAGGTCTGTCTATTGATAATATGTGATGAATGATCTTCACCCGCTCGAGAAGAGAATGAATACGGAGAGAAATGAATGTGAGAAAAAATGTCTTATATCTTTAATATATAATATTAATATATATAATACATCTAATATACTATATAATATATATAGATATATTATATTTTATACAATATATCTATATATTAAATTTAATTTATTGTGAGAGTTAAATTAAATATTTAATGATGTAAGTTTATTGTTTCAATAAAAAATCAAAATCTAGCCCGGCGAGCGGCCTGGGTCGGCTAGTATCAAATATAACTTTTTTAATTTGAATTATTTATTGTTTAAATTATTTGTTGTTGTCAACATCGAGCAATGACGACATCTGTCAAACCACTAACCTTGATTAAAGTTCGCGCGAGGAAATCATTATGATCACTACATTAAACAGCTTAAGAAAAGTATTTTAAGTACCTTTGGTATTAACTGAGGTAATGTATTCTTATAATTACTTTTTAATGATTTTACCTATTCTTATATTACTTTAACCCTCAGCCGACGATAATGTATAGTGGCAATAATTAACAAGTTAACGACGAAAAAATCATATAAGTGTTAAATTTGCATTGTGTGCGTTACAAGTGGACGTATTTTTTTTTATTCGTGTAAACTAGCCCACCTGGTGTTAAGTCGAAAGATGGTACACGCTAGTTTAGTAAGTGCCTATTCACTCTACTCTTGAAGGCTCCCACGTCGTACTTGGACGGAAAGATAGGCCGGCAACTTATTCCATTCCTTTGCTGTACGCACGATGAACGATGACTCAAATCGCTTCGTTCGGACGCGCGGAACATCGACTGTAAAAGGGTGGAGACCCGCCGAGTGTCTAAACGTCCGAAGGTAGAATGGGGATGGGGGAATTAACTTGTGTAATTCCTGTGCACACTCTCTAAAATGTAATCTGTAAAACACCGAAAGGCTGGCCCACCTTGCGCCTGTGCTCAAGACTATCTAGGTGTAGATCTTGGTCACATATCAACTTTTTGGCCCGCCTCTCCAAGGAATCCAGTGCCGCGAGTTGGTATTTGGCTGCACCTGCCCAGTATAACTCAATATCACGCCAACCGATTTCGATAATGAATTTTTGACGTCACAACGTCTTATAAATTGATGAATACTGGATTTCATTCGCGCAAAATGTCCCGTTACGCTCGAGCCGAGAGTTACCGAGAATTGCCGATAGTGCACGTTTAAAGTGTGTAAGCGAGAGCGCGGTATGAGTGAGATAGAGAACTTATATTTGTGCTCAGTGAAGTACACACAATACTTCAATTTTGTTGGAATAACGTGTGTACTTAGAATACGTTGTCACGAACTTAACGTCGGAGCGCCTGGCGTCCAGACACCTGGGATTTTTTTTTCAAAAGATGTACTTCAAGGGAAGTTTGATGAGAGTTTGTTTAGGTACTGATTAGTTCTATTTCGTAATTCCTACTATAATTCGAAAATTCAAAGAGATCGGCCGCGCGTAATAACGTTTGATTCGATTTTTAAATCGGTTTTTATTTTTAATTGTAAATATAGTACTTTTGTTGCAATCAGTTGCACTTCGTCGAAGGCATTTATTAGCCATTTTCTTTTGTCTATTTTGCTGAAGTTATTTTTTAAAATTTATATTATTAATAATATTTATTTACAGTGTCAGTCCACCCGCAAGGTGGTCTGACGACCTCATAAAGGTCGCAGGACGCAGCTGGATGCGGGCCGCTTTCTACCGGTCCTTTTGGAAATCGTTGGGCCTATGTCCAGCAGTGGATGTTCTACGGTTGAAATGATGATGATGATTTACAGTGTCGTATTGGTTCCACTGTAATTGTGTTGTAATTTTGTTTAATAAATAAATGTAGTGATCCAATAATAAGAATTAGATCGTAGTTATAGTATTTAATTTGGCAATATCAATTTGAGTTCCATATTCATTTTCCCGGTATATAATAAGGCCCACCGCCGGCTGTGTCCGTCTGTGGAGGGTCGAGGCTGCCGCAGTGGTTATTTGTAAAGTCACACGGCACCACCCTCACTTCCTCCACGTACTCCTCCGTGGTGGCCGGAGGGACGTACCTTCGACTGTCGAGTTGGCATGAGGCTATTGTCAGAATCGCGCCCAGAAATAATATTTCCTTAGAGTAGCCCATATTTCTTCGGCTATAACAGGCAGAAATTATTATTGTTTTATATTGACATCATAATATAACAAACACAAATTACAGCCAAAATATAACACATACAAAAAAAGAACAATAAACAAAATACAATTAAAGTGGGAACCTACAAATAGTACATGATGCCAACATTGGACACCGTCTCAGCATGTGCTTTCGTAACGATACGACAGTGCTGATTTTCAGCGGTGCCCAGGACTAAAAAATGTCGTGCGCTTACTATTACCTTTACATGGCATTTATATTGAACACTTAGACAACAATGTTACTAATATTTGTAAGGTTAATTACGAGCAAAAATAAAAACCGACTACAAATAGAATCAATTTCCGAATTATCGCAGGCATATTAGGAAATAGAATTAATCAGAACCTAACCAAGCCATCCTTAAAATACCATACGGATAAAAAAAAGTCATCGAAATCGGTTGTCGTGATATTGAGTTACTCGTCACATTTAAGACTTACATGGTTTCGTCATGGACTAACATGTGTTAGACAAATATATTGTATAGCAAAAAAACGACTTCAAATCGAATCAAACGTTAAACGCTATTACGCATTTCGAGGACACCCTCTATATATTTCCGACTTACCGAAGGAATATTACGTAATAAAATTAATCAAAACCTTCACCAAATCGTCTTAAAGTACATCCTTTCCAATAAAAAATGCATCATCGACATCGGTTAGCGTGATATTGAGTTATTCGTCCATTTGTGGCGCACATACTTGATGCATATTTAACGCTAGTATGATTTTCTCATGGTCAGAATTGGACCACGTAGGAAATATGAGCTTTCAAATAAAAAAAGAATCATGAAAATTGGTTCACCCAGTCGAAAGTTATGGGGTATCAAACATAAAAAAACACTAATTGAGAACCTCCTTTTTTAAAGTAGGTTAAAAGAATGGCGGCAAATATTATAATAACGTTTTTTACTACATGCATGTGCATGTTTATACGATACATATACTAAAATAACATTTTTTACAATTTTGTCTGTCTGTCTATTTGTTCCGACTAATTTCGGGTTGGAGGATTTTGGCGGGACTTTTACTGGCTGTTAGCTTATGTAATAAAGAGCAACTTAGGCTTATTACTTTTATGTTAGAAAACAATTAAATTTATAGTAAAAAAATATATTTTTTCATCGCGGGAAACACCGCAGGGTGTAGCTCATTTTTTAAATAAGAATATTAGGAAACTTACTTTCACGATCATGACAAGGACAAGAAAAGGCGTTTTGGTTTTTTATAATATACTTACTATTTTGGAACTGTTCTTCAAGATACTGTGAAATGGTTATATAGAAAATAAACATTTCTTTTATATACATAAATTGTTTTATGGCAATAACTTTAAAGTATTAAAATATAATTGGAAATTAGTTCTGCTGTAAGAAAAAAAAAATGGCGCAATGATAGCCATAGTTTGATTGGATGTTGTTAAATAATTCTTGGTGAATTTACTTTCGTCCACGACAAGTTATTAATAATTGTATTACAGTTTTAATTTGCTTTTGTAACTTATTGTTGACTGAAAATCAGCGCCGTTGCAGCGCACGCCGAGACGGCGTCAAATGTTGTCATCATGTCCTATTTATCCATTCTTTCTTTAAGTTGTATTTTGTTTATTTTCCTTTCTTTTTAATGTGTGTTAAATATGTTGTAACGTGTGTCGTGTAGCGCCATCTAGTTGTCGACGTATCAAACACAAATCGTGCTACGAGATTAGAATCTTATATATACGTATAATTTCAAAGCAATAAAGAATGTAGCGAAACCGTAAAAAAAATTAGTACAAGCTGCGATTAAATCAAATCGTAAGTCAAACGATAAACCGTTCTGTAAACATTGCTGAAATAGTACTTAAAATATCGCACTAGGTCTAATATTTCACAGTTTTCAGTAAAAACATAAAAATAAATGACATGGATTTTTTTTATTATTTTATTCAAGCCAGACAGTCACCTACCCACTTATCGTTTGACGTTGAATTACGGGAGCGGGTAAATTGAAAGGGGATTACATTTATGTGACATGTTAACCGTACGGTATGAATGTATCGCCATTAATCTGTTCGGTTTGCGCCAGACCACTTCCACAATAATTATTCTCTTCATTACACTGCTCTAACGGGTCTTTATTGAGTACAGCATCTAGAGTAAGCACATTTGATGTGACCACTATATCTCCAACTATGTTGTCTCTCCGTCGACGCCAGCATAACGCTCCGACTAGCAGACCAAGTAGGAGTGAGGCTTTTAAGATAATAACTGTAGCCATAGCCTGCAATAAATACATATAAATAAAATTGGAGTGTTTGTTTTTAATACATGCATATGAATGTGTGTTATACTTATACCAAAATCATTCTAGTCTGTCTGTCTGCTTGTTCCGGGTAATCTCTGGAACGGCTGGACCGATTTTAACGGAACGTTCATTGGGAGATAGCTTATGTAATAAAGAGTAACTTAGACTACTTATTTACGACTTCAAAAAAGGAGGTTATTGATCAGATACATACTGTATACACTCATTTTCATTCTGTGCTCACCAATGGATGAATGGTTCACGAGGAAAATTTTAGTATATAATTTGTTAAGTTTTCCTATATATTGGCTAAAATATAACGATATTTGTAGAATGTGTCATTAATTTCAGTGAAATGAAAAAAAAAGTAAACTAAACTTTTTTGTTAAATCCACGCGGACCAAGCTGCGAGCGCGGCTAGTACGTTATTTATTTATTAAAATCAACACAAAAATAACACCGTCACAGATAATACCAATATGATGTTATATGTGCAACAAAATATATCTATGTGCAGTGAGATGGTATTAACAAACCCAACCGCGCGCGACAGTGGAGAGTTCCTGGACATGCACACGTAATTGTCAGGCGTCCGCAACTGTAGCGCGACCAGCACTTCTGGGTGATGAACCCAGCCCCGCAGCACCCTCCACACATATTTAACTAGTGCGACGTCTCTCTTCACCTGCAGCCTGCTGTACCCGACCATGCCCAGTACAAATAGGCTCTGGTACATCAGTGGGAAGCAAGGATACACCCCGTACTGCTTATAATATAGAAATCTATAAAATTTATTTTGTATCTTCTCCACCATGATCGTTGGTCCGTTTGACCTTCCAAGGGTTCTACGGTTTTTCCGACACTTGCCCAAAAATTTTACCCTACAGGGTTGTAAAGTTTTTGTATAAGGTCGGCAAAGCATCTTATAGCTTAGAAAAAAAAATTAAAAACATTTCACAGAATTAGGGATTGATTACAAATTGTGATCATTAATGTATGTATGACTTTTATTTGCGAAATAATTAGTCTAAAAATGTTAAATGCTGTCGAAAATCACTTTTCCCCACAGAAGCGACACATATACATGTACTATTTGTTTCTATATACAGAGACATCTACTTTTCACTTTACACCAACTTTATTAGGTCCTATATAAGACAAAAGAGAGCGTGAGCCCATCGCTGTACACCAAAAAATATCTGTACCATATTATAGTTTACAATTCATTGGTACACGTCAACTGGGATTCGATTTCGTGTCCATCAAATCGTTAATTCGAATGCTCAGTTTATTTTATAAAAAATACAATTAATACCATTAAACATTAAAATGGAGTCTTTGGAAACTTGACAGTGATCGAGGACGTCTGGTATGGCAATCCATAAGCACGCAATATAATTTGCAAACTTCATCCTATTGGAAGAAAAGTTGCGTAATGTGTTTTAGCTTTTTATATCGAATTGACAAGTATATTTACGAGAAAAAAAACCAAAACTGACTTCAAATCGAATCAAACGCTATTATATGCGGACGTCTTCTTTGTATTTCCGAGTTAAATTAAAACTCTCATCAAATTATTGTTGAAGTACATCATTTTCTCAAAATATCATGGACGGATAATATATACCAAATAAAAGATAATTGCAAATGGTGAACAAGAACGCGGAGGTTCTTAATACCATAGAAAAACGCAAGCTCCAGTACTTTGGTCACATAATGCGTGGTAACAAATACAAGTTACTCCAACTCATCATCCAAAGAGAATTCCAGGTTAAACGACCACGTGGAAGAAGAATTTCGTGGCTCAGAAAACTCCGGACATGGTTCAACATGAGCACAATGTCAACAAACATGTAGACGAATTGAGAACCTCCTCTTTTTTTAAAATCGATTAAAATATAAACGAACTGATGAGCTTTTATTTTTTTGAAGTCGAGTAAATAAATAAGTAAAAAATTAAAAATAAATTTGTACCTTATGATAATAAATCTTCAAATAAATTGAATAAATCAAAGAGATCGTTAATTATCAAATAGTAACAAATATTTTTTTAAGTTTTAAATATTTTTACAAATTCCTAGGCTTTGTTGTACCACGTCTTTTCTCCAAATCAACAAATGCTTATTTTTATTAACACATATGTTTATTGAAAATTATTTACATAAACTAATATATATAAAGTAAGTTATGTATTTGTTCTGTTTAAGTTTTTAATATTATTTTCAAAGTAAATGCAATTAAATCTACCTACCGTTAATCAAATCCTATCTTCGTTCCAAAAGTCGTTCAATGTTAATAATATATTTTTGCACGTGGTTTTTTATTCTAAGATATGAGCTGTTTATTACTGTTTACTCCAAAAGCTACACAAAGGATATGCGTTTTACTTATACCATATGTAGCGTGTGTTGGAGAAGATTTTAGTATATAATATTAGTGTGCCCAGCCAATGTTGTGTTGCCATATATTGGTAGACAACATATGCAATTTTTAATATCGATATTAAAAAATGGGATATGTTTGAAGAACGATCACAATTTGGGGTTGTATGTATTTTAACGCAAAATCATAAAAAATAAAATTAATAAGTTTTATCCAAGAAATAAAAAATAGTAACCGATTCTCTGAACTACTGAATATGCATACGAAATTTCGTAAAAATCAGTCTACCCTGCCGAGTAGTATGGTATCTAACATCGTGACACGAGAATTTTATATATATAATTTATTATTGTATAAATTAATGCCTTTATATATATAATATCTATGTCCCACTGTTGGGCGCAGTCCTTTTCTGTAAATAGAGTATAAGGGTATATTTATAGTCCTCCACGCATACCTAGTGCGGATTGGCAGACTTCACATGGTAGCAGACAGACAGCAGTGGTCAATCAGAACATAAAATTGCAACAGCAAATTTATTGGTGCCGGCACCGGGTTTCGAACTCGGGTTGCTAGCGTACTACAACTTGAGCCAACCGCACATACACTGAGCTACCACGGCTCTATTATTATAGATATATAGATTTTTTACATTCATTCAAATAAATTAAATTGCACTCCAATTTAATAATAAAATAAACTTTTAACTACATACATATGAATTTATATAAAGTACATAGACAAATATAACATTTTTAAATTTTTGTTTTTCTGCCTGTTTTCCGGTTAATCTCTGGAACGGCTGGACCGATTTTGATGAGACTTTCACTGTCAGATAGCTGATGTAATAAGAAGTAACTTAGGTAGGTTAAGTAACTCCGCATGAACGTGAAAATTGAAATAATTTCTACGACAAAAAAACGTTTATCGGGTCAGGCAGTCTATACAAATAAATAAAATATTAATGTCTGTTTTTACAAGTATATTTACTAGCAAAAATAATAACTGAATACAAATAGAATTAAACGCTAAACGCTATTGCGCGAGGACGTCCTCTTTGTATTTACCAATTATCGTAGGAATATTACGAAAAGAATTAATCAGAACCTAACTGAACTCTCATCAAACTGCTCTTAAAATATATCCTTTCCAATAAAAAAATAAATCATCGAAATTGATTGAGTCTGACATTCAAATTTGAATTAAGTATGTGTGCGGCAAATGGACGAATAACTTGATATCACGCTAACCGAGTTCGAAGATTCATTTTTATTGGAAATGTAGAACTCCAAGAGTTGTTTGATGAGAAGTTCTGATTAATTCTATTTCTTAATAATCCTATGATAATTCGGAAATACAAAGAGGACGTCCTTTTTTTTTTTTTTTTGTTAACGCGGGGGAATCGAGTTATTAACCATCCTCCGGTACCCTGGGTGGGCCCGGAGGGATGTGTGGGACTCGGCCTGGGCAGCCCATACCCACTAAACCTACCGCGAATGCCATCAGCCGTTATGAGCGGGATGTCCCGGATCAAAAAGAGGACGTCCTCGCGCAATAGCGTTTAGCGTTTAATTTCATTTGAAGTCGGTTTTTGCTGTTACTTGTAAATATATATGTTGTAGTATAACTGCTTATTTATTATTTAAGCTTCGCGTGAGTTGTTCTTTCTTCCAATTCCACGGTCATCCAGGATATCCCAACATAGTCAGGACTCCAGGATTATCCACCTCACTGCTCGGCTTTGGCTTACTTCCACAAAAGTCTTTGGTCGCGTTACAAGGTTTAATAACGACGTCCTTGAAGTTGGGGTCTTCGGTGACTGTCGGTGCTGCCGGTGCCAGTCGACGGCGCCCAATGTCCTGGGACAGTACTATAGCGACCGCAGCCAGCAGGACCACTAATTTTAGATGCACCATCCCCGAGGCTTATCTGAAAAATAAACTTTTAAGGTCTAACAACAACACGTTGATTCTTTCGTCCGTCAATCCCGCGACTTCGTCCTCGTAGAATTTAACAAAAAATGTTTTTTTTTTGCATTTTAATTCGGCCTGTTTGTACCGTGGAGGTACTATTACAAATTGATGACCTCAAACAAATATCGTTATATTTTAGCCACTTTATACTAAAACTTAACAAATTATATACCGAAACTTTCCTCGAGAACCGCTCTATCCATTGGTGAACACAGCATGTAAATCAGTGAAGTAGTTTCTGAGTTTACCGCGCACAGACAGACAGACAGCGGAACGAGACTTTGCTTAATACTATGCAGTATTTTTCCCTTTACACAACTTTTTTTTTTAATGACGAACTACACAGATTGACCAGAGAAGCTGGCCTTGACTGCGGATGAGAGGTGGCATAGCTCTTAAGTCGCTTAGCCTGAACCTCTATCGCTAGTAACTCGAAACAACAGGTGCATACATTTAACAGGTTTTTTTTTGGCTCAAAATCAGCAGTATACTATAGCACATGCCAAGCCAACCCCTATTTGGCACAAGTTGTCCTTTTTGAATTTTTGTCACTTGTAACAACTTTGTTTACCATTTTTATACTTGTTTTGTATCTTCTGTCAAATATTTTTTTATTCTATTTTATTAAAAAAATATTGTAATAAATACTAACCAATTTAGATTGGTACTCAGCGAAGACTGGACAATTCCTTAAGTGTTCTTGTTGTTTTTATCTGGCATATTTCATTTCAACATTTGTTTTCTTTTCTCATTTGAAAAATGAAAATTGCTACATGCCGAATGGTAATTGGAAATTTCGTTACGTTGCAAATATATATATATAACATATATGTTGTATATACAAGGAAATACATAAGATTCAATTCATGTTATTCAAATTATAACTTGAATTGAAATTATCAAAATCAGATTGATGTTGATAATGATAATTAAGTTATAAATTTTCACTTGTTTTGACAGAGGGAAATCTTCAACAAGATAGATACTTCCGGGGAGGCGGAGTTATGCGGGGTGCATGGTGAGGGGCCCCGGGATCTCCAGTAGAGCGCACCGGAGCCCCCCTTGCACTGTGCTCTCGGAGAGCACGTTCCAGGGGGAAGGTTAATCCCTTGCAGTGCAAGGCAACACGGGCCACGCGATGTCGCCTTCTTCCCAGGTCCACTTTAGCGCACAAAAGCCCCCACCCTGGTCGTCCAGCGAACCCGAGGACACTTTTAGTCGCCTTCTACGATAGACAGGGGATACCGTATCCTTATTACAATCAAAAATTACGGCGCTGAGTGTACATGCATTAAAAACAAACTAGTGGAGCTCCCCTAGTCCGCTATTTTCCAGCGGCATACATTATACTAACACACGATTGGCGTGCCAGCGGTACGCCACCGGTAAACCATTTTTTTGTGATGAACTAAATACATTAGGCAGAGAAGCTGACTTTTACTGTGTTACCGGAATAAGAGGTGGTATAGCTCCTTAGATGGCTTAGCATGTACCTCTATAGTTAGTAACTCGATACAAGGGTGAGGGTTAACATCGGCTTGGACGGTTAGTATGTTACGCGTGAGCATGTCGATCCTAGGACGCCCGAAAGGGCCAAACCACGACTCGGATCCGTGCAAAAGTAACCGACTTTTACGACAGTAAAGTAGGGACATACTAAAGCTAAACTAACTTTAAGTGTCACTTCCGGAAGCTAGCGTACCCAGCCCGCTTCGACGGGCTAGGTACGCTTGTATGGCTTTGTTTTATTTAAACAATAAACTTACATTATTATTTTTTTAATTTAACTCTCACAATATATTAAATTATTCATTTCTCTCCGTATTCATTCTCTTCGCGAGCGGGTGAAGGTCATTACCTAGACATTTTAGTAAATACAATATCATACCCGTAGTAGTGGTATCGTAGTAAATAAAAGCGATATTTGACAGTTCAAAAAGAGGAGTGCTCCGATCGTCACCGAACTTTACTGTATTACTCGCCAGCTCAATCTGAAGATTGCCTGAAAGTTTTATTGAAATCGGTCCAGCCGTTTCGGAGTCTATAGGAAACAAACCCACACACTTTCTCTTTTACGTATTTATTTTACCGTAGGATTTCGATAATTCATTATTTATTAGAAAGGATTTACTTCCAGGGTAATTTGCGATTGATCTGAGAGTTTAGTTTGGTTCTGATTAATTATTTTTCATTATATTCCTACGATAATTCGGAAATACAAATAGATCATCTCCACGTAATAACGTTTGATTCCATTTGAAGTTGAATTTGGCTTTGATATTTACCAGTAAATATAGTTGTTTTACTGTTTCTTTTACAAGGGATATATCAGTTGGAATTGGAGCAAAGGTTACCTTTATATATATACTCGAATAATATATAGACAATTGATTGTTTATTATTTAAAGTTCGCGCAGGATGTTCCTGAATCAGTGCTTTGAATTTCATGCTTCATACGGGTAAACCCACTACTTTAAGGAAGGCTTCTCCGATAGTGTTCGGCTTTGACAAGCTGCCACAATAGTTTTTGGTCTCACTACATGGTTTTATAACGACCTCCTGGAAATTTGGGTCTTCGGTGACATCCGTCGCCAGTCGACGGCGCCCACTGTCCTGGGACAGCACCGCACCAACCGCAACCAGCAGAACCACTAATTTTAGATGCACCATTTCTGATGATGTTATATGACCTGAAAATTATTATTAAAAATAAGCTATCACGTTCTTATAACGTATAGACAGAGACAGATTTCGCTGTCCGTTTTGAAACGACTTAAAAAAAGGATTAGATGGAATCCAAAACAAAATATAAAAGTTTTAGTATCGATAAGTGTTAAATTTGCATTGACTATGTGCGCGACAAATACACGAATAACTCAATATAATGTCAAGCGATTTCGATGATTCATTTTTATTGGAGACTGGGCACACAAAAAAGCTCGATATTTGGGTACCTCACGAGCTCACTGAAAGAAACGTAGTGAACCGTGTACTCGTTTGTGATTCTTTATTACAACCTTATGAAACCGAACCATTTTTGAAGAAGCTGATAACTGGTGATGAAAAGTGGATCACGTACTCATTATACGCTGAAAATCAGCGCTGAGTAACATGTTCGTAGCGTAAGTTGTATTTTTTAATTTTTGTAATTTTAATGTCTATTTTTTTGTTTTATATTTTTACACTTTTTTTAATTAAATAAACATTTATTTCTATTAAATTGTAAAAAAATATTGTTTTCAATACTTACCAATTGAGATTGGTAGCCAGAGAAGACTGAAGAATTCGTCAAGTCTTCTCCTTGTTTCTATCTTGATCATTTCATTTCACTATAATAGTTATATTATTTTCTCATTTAAAATTAAATCGATACATGCTAAATGGTAATTGGAAATTTCGTTACGTTGCAAATTATATATACAATAATAATATATACATGCATTGTTAAAGAAATATATGTGTCGATAGATGTGATAAAATTAACTCAAATTAAAGTTATCGAAACCAGGTTGATGTTGATAATTTTAACTTAAGTTATAAGTTTTCACATATATCGGCAGTCCCTATGACTGGCAATGTTTATTTGTATTTTTTTTAACCTTACTACTAACTGAGCCCCGCGGTGTTACCCGCGATTAAAAACTATTTATTTATATTACTAAAATAGCATTATTACACTTACTCCTTATTAGATTAGTTATCTGCCAGTGAAAGTACCATCACGATAGATAGACAGACAAACATTGTAAAAAAATGTTATTTTGGTACCGTATATACATCATATGCATGTAGTTAAAAGCGGTTGTTTAAATATTGCAAACAGACAAAGTCACACAGCACTTATATATACATTTTAAGAACTAGTTTATTTAATCCTGCTCCCAAAACTGGGACTTCATTACATAAATTAAAAAAAATCTTTTTTAAATGTTTAAAAATTACATGCCATATTTATTTGGAGCTTCCAAATAAAACAAGAATCATTAAAATCGGTTCACTTAGTTGATAGTTATGCGGTACTTATTTTTCTTTTTTTTTAAATACTTTCTAAGCAAGTGGCTTGACTACGATCCCGCCTGATGTTAAATGGATATGCAGTCCTAGAGGGTAAGGAACACTAGCCTAGTGCCGCCTAGCGGCGCAAATGCCTTTTCACTCTACTTTTGAAAATACCCACATTGTATTCCAGTCCCTTGCTATATGAACAATGAAAGACGAAGCAAAGCGCTTCGTTCCGGTTTGAGGAATGTTCAAAACAAAAGGATGAAATCCTGCAGTGCGTCTTGAAGTCCGATAGTGGAACGGGTATAGGGGAATTAGATCTTGTAGTTCTTGAGCATACTCCAAAATTCAATCTGTAGAAAACCGAAGGGCTAGCTGCCTTACGCCTGTGCTCAAGACTGAGCAGATTGGTTTCAGCTGTGTCACCAAATAGCCTCTTAGCCCGCCTTTCCACCGAGTCCAAAGCTGCGATATGGCATTTAGCAGCGCCTGCCCAAATGTGACAACAGTATTCTACACACGACCGGACTTGAGAATTATAAAGTGTTAAAAGCTGTCCCGCAGAGAAGTACGGTTGCACTTTGACCAAGATCCCATGTTTTTTTGCAGCTGTCTTAGCCTTGGACTCGATGAATCGTCCATAGTTAAGGGTCAATGAAATTTCAATACCCAATAACTGAAGACGATCTGTGAGTTCCACAGATAAATCCCGGAAAGTAGGAGCCAAGGTGCACTGGCTCCTTTTGGCGGAGAAAAGACACGTCTGTGTTTTCGTGGCGTTGAATCTTACTTGATTGGCATCGCCCGAAATGGAATTGTTGCGTGTATATTATATACCGGGACGTTCGTATCGACACTAAGGAATGCAACTGCATTCTGGTGGTAGAGCACGAGTTCAGGTCCCACCAGAAAATCTATAGAATGTGAAGTCTGCTAATCAGCACTAGGTGTGCATGGTGGACTATACCCTTATACTGTCTTTGCAGAGAAGGCCCGTGCCCCACAGTGGTAAATATATAATAGGCTGTGTTTCTTCACTTTTTTAAGGGTATTCTTAACGAAGTATAATTTCAAAGAGAGGCGCGTTATGAAAAAAATGATGTTAGTAACAAGAAGAGGCTGCAATGAAAAAAATGTGCTTTAATACTTTTTTAAGCGCTCCAATACAGTTGAGGTTAACTATCCGTATGTATTATTTATTGATATAAATTAAAATATTTAATTTTTTATTAATATAAATTAAAACTGAACTTGATTGACTGTGTTGACTATCATTTTACAGTCCTTTTATTATTTTATTGTAGTTAATTATTTTTATGCAATTAAAAACTATTTCAACGATACCAAAGATGTATATCTTCTAACGCGCGTACATAAACGCACCATTTTTACTTTGTTAGAGGGACTATTGGAGTGTAAAGGTTATTTTTATAGTAAATAAATGTTATTATTAAGACTTCGAGAAGGTGAAGTTCATTTATTAAAGGAATCTGTTCGTTCAATCAGACTTCTTTTCCAATATCATGCTTCATCCTGGATATATGAATCCACTATCCACGTCACTGCTCGGCTTTGAAAAACTTCCACAAAAGTTGTTGGACTCGTCACAAGGTTTTATATCGACCTCCTTGAAGTTGGGGTCTTCGGTGGCCGCCGGCGCCAGTCGACGGCGCCCACTGTCCTGGGACAGCACTGCACCAACCACAGCCAGCAAAACCACTAATTTTAGATGCACCATCACCATTCTGAAGATGTTATACAACCTGAAAAAACACGACTGAAGTAAAACTTTAGCTCCATCTTTATGTATATGTCGTAACCGACGCGATGCAACACTAGCGACATTTGCGGCATTCGTAAAACACGGAACGGTAGCGCCGTCTGTCGGCGTTCGATTGAGTCAACGTTTTACCAGCCGGTCGAGCGAAGTGACACACTTCTATGGTGGCGGTCGGATAATCTGTCATCTGTAAATCATCATGGACGCCAGTGACATCGGTGGCTCATTTCATCACACACATGCCGACGTGCCGACGTGATACAGACAATAGGCTGTACTGTTTCTTAGATATACGAAACGTTACTCTCTATATTCAGTTACTACATCTCCCTCTTAATTTCTTTCTGATCACACTTTTTGTAACGCATTCACCAGCTTACTCCCCAAAAAAGGTTCTTGCGTCCTTATGACCCGTAGGAAGTAAATATAAATACCTTCCTTTCCAATTTGCATTGTAACTTATCTTCGTCTCTCAATATACAATCGTCTATCATTTAGATAAAAATAAAATTTGATAGAACAAAAAAGATCGTTAAAATTTAAACTGTAAGGTTTCAATACTAACCAATTGACTTTGGTACCCAGAGATGACTGGCGAGTTCTTCAAGTCCACTTCGTTTTATCTTGCATTTTACTGTATCAGTTATTTTCATTTCTAATTTAATATTAAATTGATACATGCCAAGTGGTAATTGAAGATTTCGTTACGTTGCAAATAATATGAACAACACATACGTCGTTAAATAAATATTTTTCTTTTATTTACTAAGACACAGCACTTCATATATAGTTTATTTAATCCTACTGCCAAAATTTGATTTCAATATTATAAACAAAAACCGACTTCAAATCTTCAAAATTTAAGGTTAAGCGCGGGCACACTCTTTGTATTATCGAATATTATGAGAGAACTTCTGGACACCGGCACGCATCATCAGCAGTCTCTCTTTTTCGCCCTAACCACCTTGTTACTTGGGCTCTGTTTCTGGTTAGGATTTTATACTGTTGTTTAAAATTTGTATATTATTTTTATCTATTTTACATTTTTTATGACTATTGTAAAAGCTTAACCTAAGATTTAAAAAATAAATAAATTAAAATATGATTAAAGTGTCAGTGGTACGTCACTGGAAAACCATAGTGGCAAAAATCTACAATTGATATCACTGAACGTTTATCTTGACACAACTGTTAGATCAGACTTGGAGCCCAAGTTACAAAAGAACAACGCTTTTATAAAGCAGAACAACTCTGCCTGGTACTTGAAAATATATATTGCTACTAGAGCCGTGTCGCATAAAGTTACAGTACGGTAGCAACACGAGTTCCATCCCCGGTGCCGGTAGCAATGAATTTGTTTGTTGCAATTTAAATGCTGATGGTGAATCAGCGCTCGGCAGTGAAGAAAAACATTGTGAGGAAACCTACATGTGTTAGAAAATGTTGTGCGACATGTGCATTCTCCAATCCGTATTATTGCCGCGTGGCTGAGTAAAGGCCTGTGCCCAACAGTGGGACATATATAGGCTGTAACTTTAAGGCGCAGCACATTCTGGTCTCTCGCCAGTCCACAGAAATTTCTGTCTGACAAAAATTCTATTTAATTTTTTTTTAATTCTTTCCGCTGAGGTTAAAACAAGGTTATAAGATTTATTTTTCTACATTTTTATTTAAAATGTAAACTTGTTTCATAGATAATCAATTTGTTCTCAATTACAAAAAACTGAGTTTAAAAAAAAATGAAAAGAGTAAACAAGCTGAGCACTCGGATACATCTTACTTTAGTTATAATGTACCCAATAAGATTCCAAGCGTTTAAAAAAGAAGGCAGCGCAAACTATCTCTGTTTACTCCGCTAGAATTAAAAAGAATGTAGGAGCTGATTAATTTTCTTTGGACCAAATTCCTCCGTAAGTAACAAAAAAATCCCAGGTGTCTGTGCGCGCGGCGCTCGGACGTTAAATCGTGACAACGTATCCTACGTACACACGTTATTACAACTAAATTGAAATATTTTTTCCAACTTCACTGAGCACAAATTTGTTCTCTCTCTCTCTCTCATACCGCCGCCGTCTGTGGAACTCTCTTCCTGTGGCCATGAAATCACAGACGATAAATACTTTTAAAATCAAAGTTAAAAAGTTTTACTTAGACAAGTCCACCTAACATTATTTAAACTGTTATGATATATATGTAAATATATATCATATGTAATACTTTTTACACACGTTTTGTCTTTTCATATAATATATATATATATATATTTATATCTATATTATATGTATGTATGTATGTTTGTATGTGAATATTTATTATCAGTTTTTAAGTATATCTACTTTTTATAAACTCCCGCCGCTTCTATTTATTATTCCTCTCCATCCAAAGATTGCCTGGAAGAGATCGCTTTCAGCGATAAGGCCGCCCATTGTTTATGTATTTTAATTATATTTTCTTTTTTTTTTAATTTTATTTCATAAGTGTAAACAATAAAGAGTTTATAAATAAATAAATAAATAATACATATAGACGGGGCTAAAAAAGTTTTTTTTCGTCTTTTCTCATTCAAATATACTCGTGTATTTCCGTGTCTTATTTACTCATTCAGTTCTCAAACCTCCGAAGCATGTATTCGTTTATGCAAATAATTTTCTGGAAAATTAATTTCTTTCTTTTTACTTTTTTCTGGAAAATTAGAACCACCGTCTTTATTTCTAGACGCTAACCGCCCACGCACTGGGGTGAAATGAGAGCGGTTTATTTTTTAGTAATAAATAACAAAATGTTCAATTATAGTAATAGCTACACGTGTCTGATTGTGTTTATATAAATAACACGTGAATTGGAATACATGTAGTGTTCATTGAAAGATTCTCTTCAGAGGTGAGTCTGTAATCTTTATATATAAAATGAATGTTTGTCTGTATGTCATTTATAGAATCGTAAACTATGCATTTGATCGTGTGATGGTCTTCAGTAGAATGTTGTGCAAGAGTCTACGGAGTTTTGTGAGTTGGTGCTGTTAGATGGCGCCACTATCACTCCAATGATTTTCATATATTGCCGTGACAGTTGAATTGAAACAAAAACAGAAAGCGAACAGTGAATGTCAAGTTTCAAGGCCAGTTTCTCTGGCCAATCTGTGTAGTTCGTCATAATACAGTAAATTTCTTAACTAACTTACATATATCTCCTCTCAACCTCCGTATATCTTGCTGGATCACACTTTTCGTAATGTTTTAATTTATTATATTCCATAGCAAAGAGCGTAAAGAAGTGTCACTGTTTAAAACAACTAGTCTATTTGTTACAGAACAAATTTCGTTATAAGAAAATTTTCGAGGAACCGATATGAATTTCCTGAGCATTCTGGCAGCCATGCTCGCCCTGTTTGCAGTGGTGACGGCCCAGCCCAGTGGCCGCCGCAGACTGCCCGATCCAGTGCCCACCACCACAACGGAATTTTTCGAAGAAGTCAAGTCATGGCACTGCAAGAGGACTAAGAACTGGTGCGGCGCTGCGTGGGAGAGACCCAGCAAACCGTGGCCGGGCCACTAACGGCCCTGTAACATTACGTAGAATTCTTGTCGTACAGGAGTCTATGTTTGAAAGGAAAAAATATAGTTATTACTAATTTAGTTGCGTAATTTTTTTTAATGACGAACTACACAGATTGGCTAGAGAAGTTGGCCTTGACTGCTTCCACCGGATTGAGAGGTGGCATAGCTCTTAGGTCGCTTAGCCTGAACCTCTATCGCTTGTAACTCGACACCAGGGTCCCCCCGGTGAGAGGCAACCTCGGCTTGGACAGTTACTATGTTACGCGTAAGCATGCCGATTCGAGGGCGCCCAAGAGGGCCGAAACGCGACTCGGTCAATTGCTACTGCACGGATAATCTAAGGGCTACATACAGACATTCAAAAGCTAAACTATTTTGAGAGCTAGATCAAGACTTGTCTCTTCACCATCTGCTATCGCCGAATGCTTTCTTTTCTCGGCCACATAGGTCGCCGCTAACCGGACAGCCTGGAAAAGCCAATCCTGGTTGGCTGTGTCGCGGCAAGAAGAAGCAGAGGCTGAGTGCGTACTGGATGTTGTCATTTTTAATGTGTATTTGTAGTTATATATATACATGTATTTATGTATTTTTTGTTAATAACTGTCCGGGTACTATCGGCTTAGGGATGGGGAGGGGCAGTGTTATGGTATTCCATAACAA
The DNA here is from genome assembly GCA_029286785.1 of Meandrusa payeni. Lineage (NCBI taxonomy): Eukaryota > Metazoa > Arthropoda > Insecta > Lepidoptera > Papilionidae > Meandrusa > Meandrusa payeni. The sequence goes on from JAGSMX010000021.1 coordinate 8,090,038, forward strand.
TACGCTAAGCGTCGTCCCGTGTATTTGCGTAAAACTGCGGTATTGTTTATTTTGGCTAGTATTTCCAGTGTAGTCTACATTGGAAACACAGTCACCAAGTCAAAGGCTATGAAGTAACAGACAGAAAAAAAATAATGGGAATTGAAAACATCCTTCTATTTTAAGTCGGTTTATAAACAGAGGAACAGGAAGTTTATAATAAATAAGAAATCGTTAATGAAATTTATTCTGATCAGCTATTATATTTACCACTAAGGTTAATAAACGATAGGATAATAAGCTTCCGACATGATTAAGCAATTATTGTTTGCAGATGACATGAGAATATATCCGTCCTGTCCCCAATCCTCGCCCCACGAATTCTTCACGATCCAGTAGTTGGTGCCGTTACGGCTCCCGTAACCGACAATTGTTACCGCGTGATTGACTTGGTGTTTGTTGCTGCAAATTTAAATTATCTCACTATCGAATAACGCCTTTTAACCTTCCAAAGATAGATCTAAATAATTTTATTGAACACCAAAATCGAAAAAGAAAGTAACATAACTAAGATTTACAATTCGGCCAACAGGATACCTGCGCCTTCTGGGAGAAAATTCTATAATCCCCCCGGTTCTCTTCGGTGCATGGCGAGGGATTCCGGGACCTCCAATGGCACTCCAACGCACTGGAGCCCTATGTACTGTGCTCTGAAGCACGTCCCGGGGAAGGTTACTCCCTACCCCAGCTGGAAACCGTAGTTAGTAGAAGAAAGGCCTTGACAAAGAACTTGTAGGGAGTCAAGAAGGTGTCACGGTCAGACCACGCGTGCCCTCGCGTGCTTTTCGGCCCATACAACCGCGAGGTTGGTGGCGCCATTGGTGGTGGTGGTAGGTGCCCCAGCACCGGAGCTAAGGCGACACAGTACTACCAGTGACCCTCGTCGTCTTACCGAGCCCCTTTTAGTCCGCTTGTACGACAGACAGGGGTTACCATAACCAGCAAACAATGCATGTAAGGCTTAGATTCCAAATAATATTATTAAATGAGAACATACCAATCTTCCTCGTAAAATACTCCATTATTATAAAACATTAAGTTGCTAGATGCGTGAATACCCGCGGTAACAGGTCCGTAGTGATAAAGGACTGCCTTTAAAGCATTCTCGTTGAGTGCTGGCACTTTGGAGAAGCCTTTGATTTTGTAGATATTCGTCATATTTCCGAGTTTACAGTTGCCATCCTTGAAAAAAAGTTGACATTTTATATAACTATTGTCACGTTATAATCTAATTCTTAATTTTAAACACATTATAGACTAAAAGTATATTTTGCGAGTAAATTCAAAAACCGACTTCAAATCGAATCAAACGTTAAACGCTATTACGCGCGGGCGTCATCTTTGTATGTCCGAATTATCACAGCAATTAATCATAATCTATCCAAACTTTCATCAAACTATTCCTAAAGTACATCCTTTCCAATAAAATATGAATAATTAAAGTCCGTTGGCGTGATGTTAAGTCCATTTGTGGCGCTCATACTTGATGCAAATTTAACACTGATATGGTTTACTCATGGATGTCTTTATCACAATTGGACTAAATTGGAATGAGACCACACGAGAAGTACCAGCTTAAGATCAAATAAACAACAGTTGAAAGTTATTTGGTAAGAAACATAAAAGAACATACAGACAAATTGAGAATTTCCTTCTAATTATGAAGTCGGTTGAAAATAAGATTAATACGCGACGAAATGGGAATATTTTTAATCAATGTCTGTAATATTCACTTTATTATCAGAAGTCAATTCACATTGTTAATCCTACGCCTGGTAATTTGCGTCTACGACACAATACAATGCGCGCGAACTATGTCATAGCGCAGATCATTCGGTAACATCACAAACAATGTATATTTTTCTAAATAATATTTCTGTAAACACTCTAGACTTGTTATATATCTTATTCTATTTAAAATAGAATAGTATAGAATAAACATTTATTCGACACAAGAACACAGAAACAACAGGTCAAACAATACAAAAAACAACAAAAAAGAACAAAATTGACTTTGTGTTGAAAAGGGGTTGGCTCAGCATGTGGCTGTGCTCCCACATGTAACACAGCGCTGGTTTTCAGCCAAAAAACCTGTGTGTGTGTGTGTAAATTATTATTTTAAAAAAGGTGGTGCCCGCCACTCGATCGATATTTTCAAATGTGCTCTAGAGTACAAAAAGGTTGGGAACCCCTGGCCCGGAGTGAACTATATTATTGCAAAATTTCATCAAAATCCATTCGTTTTTACGTGAAAGAGTTATATACGTATATACATTCACACATTTTTACAAACGTTTATAATATTAGTACGATTCATGTAATTAGTTTATTAGTCTTTCCGGAGTACCTGGCCTAGATACGGCCCGTATTCTCTCTCGGTTGCTATACCATTTTTTAACAGATGTATAAACGTTCCACTGAAATATCCACCATCGCATCCCATGTTGTCGCTGAAATAAAACAGGTTAACTTAATATTGATTTTGACCTATGACATTGACCATTTCAAATCAAAAAAGTTTTGATTGGTTGTGAATTCTAAATGTAAATTTGTTTTTTTAAAAACATGACTTTCTTTTTATAAAGTCAGTCTTTTGTTTATTGATAAGCTTTACATTTAAACATTTTTTGTCATAATAGATACTTTAAAATTTCGTAGATACTTATGAAATATGAGTTCGGTCGTGGCATCAACGCGACACAAACGGCACGCAACAACAACAACGTTTACGAAGTAACGTTACAATCGAATGCACAATCCTGTCATGATGAAAGAAAAGATGATATAAATCATTAAAATGATTTGAAAATTGAACCTCGAGGACCTCCGGACACTTCGGTCAACAATAATAAACTAAAGGCTATGGAAGCCGATGATACTTGTATTAGTGTTGCTTAGCAACGGATTAATAATACAGTCAATAGTCATGTCATGTATGTTTTAATTTAAATATTTATAACAATACTTAAATAGCCTAATGGTTTAGCGTACGGTCTGCGAAATCGTAAGATCGTAGGTTGGAATCCACCATTCGACTATTGACGTGAACCATCTCCTAGCACCAGCTTAAACTTAGTTGGAATGGTTAACAAGAATGTTAGTAATATTTCGGAAAAAAATTCCTTAGAAATAGAGCTTTCTTTTCAAAAAAAACTAAACTAGCAGCAGCTTTTGATGTTAACATCAAAATAATATTGGTACATTTGCAACAAATTGGCAAGGTAAAAAAGCTTGGGATAAATGGGTGCCTCACGAACTTAACGCTCGCAAGCCGTCAGAGACCGTTAAAGACTTTTGTCTTCAGGCATTGACGTATGCCTACGCTATACTACAAAAGTCTTTAACCAGTACCCAAAGCACCTCCCAGCTACGACCTACGGTGCAGAGACTTGCACTCTGATCGTTGGGCTCGTCCACAAACTTAAAGTCGCACAACGAACGACGGAAAGAGCTATGCTCGGAATTTCTTTAAGAAATAGAATCTGAAACGAAGAAATCGATAGAGAACAAAGGTAGTCGACATAGCTCTTAAAGTCAGCAAGTTGAAGTGGCAGTGGGCCGGCCACATCTGCCGAGTCAGTGACCGCAGATGGGGGGGGAAAGTAATGGAATGGAAGCTGCGCATGGGTCGGAGAAGCGGCCTCCCTTCAGATGGACCGACGACCTCATAAGGATAGCCGGAAGTGGCTGAATGCGGAAAGCGGAGGATTGTATATGTTGGAAGGCATTGAGGAAGGCCTATTTCCAGCAGTGGGTGACGGTATGGATGATGATGGTATCAATAAGTTAAAACGATTATTGTTAAATGATTATAGATAAATCTTAGATGTAAAAATCGTGCAAACTTAACTGTTACATTGATTACACATGAAAGAATGATAACATGTATGTACCTCCAAGCGCAGTCAATCAAGGATTGTTCACTGAGGTCTATGTTCCGACCACCGTTGCTTCTAGAAATTGCCCCTTCAACAGCAGCTGTAGAAGCGAAAGCCCAGCAAGAACCACAGGATCCTTGATCTGTAATAGAATTTTTTTATCGATGACGAAATATTTGGATAATTTATTTTAAAATGTTAATATGTATACATATATTAACACAAATGTTGGACATATTAAAAAAATAAAATTTCCTTATATTTCGGTATAGAATTCCCAGCCAGACCAATAGTCTGTATTAGGGAGTTACTGTATCTAACACTGAGTTAATCTTATTCTTACAAAAAATTTGAATATTGATAATTTTTATGTGCTTGTGTGAGTGGGTGTGTATGTGTGGGTGAATGGGATCTGTGAGTCGATGTGTGTCTGCGTACCTATATGCGTGTGTGTGTATAAATGAGAACGTGTTTTTCTTTGTGCCCGTTTTTCACAAACGGAAAATCCGTTATAATTGAATTTGTACTATGAAGAGACAAAAGATGTCTCACCTCACGCTGAATGTATGCCGCAGTCTTGTTCCTACTCTGATTGGCTAGAATTAGTGAGATGGCCAAGCTTTTAGGGCGATTCAGCCTGAACTTATATTGATACTTTTTTTAATATATTTTAGATTGATGATTTACAAAAACGATTAAACCCAACTATGGTTTAATCAGTTTTTGTAAAACGGAAGAAAATGAGATTTATTTTGGTACTTTTTTAAATATATTTTAGATATTGCTTTTTTACCTATTTTGAAAAAAGCTAAAATCATAATAACATGAAAATGGTTCACTTTTGTTTAATGAATATAAATTTAATGATCGCAAATAGTCACGCCTGTCACCTCCAAAACAGAATATACTTAATAATACGTCGAATTACCAATATCAACGTACATCTGAAACTGATTTGCATTTGACATTTTAAAAAAATTATAGGATAAAACATTTTGCTTACCTTTAACGGCAGATATTACACCATATTGTCTCATGTCGTAATATTCCGGCAATTCATATTTTAATGCTTCAATGTCTTCTTCGGTAAAAGGAAATGGAACCGTTCCGAGGCTCGAAGGGTCCGATGGCCTAAGTCCTTTGTAGTACACCATCTCCTCTGGCGTACAGTCAGCGAATTTGTTGATAGCCATTTTATATCTAAGGTTTTTGCGATTATGATCTTCGATGAGTCTGGAAATGATTTTATATTAAAATTGTATACTTTTAAAGATTGTGCATTACCCACCTGATGTTAAGTGGAAATGCAGTGCAAGATGGTAAGGTGGACTAGCTTAGTAAATACCTATTCACTCTACTCTTGAAAATACCCACATTGTTATCGGAGGGAAAGACAGACGCGAACAAACTATTCCAGTCCTTTGCTGTACGTATAATCAAAGACAAAGCAAGGCGTTTCGTTCAGTGTTGGGTATAGTTGAATATCGACAATTTTATTTTTCACGGCTGGTGCGGGGTTATTTTTTTTTATTTTTGTTTTATTTTATAAAAGTTTTTACAAAGTCTTACCTCCAATTTTCTTCAATTATTTGTTTTCTGAATTCCAATTCATTGTCCTTATAATTTACGCCGCGCAGATTTCTGTAGCTGAAACATATGTTTTAGTAAATCATATTTCATTATTCCAAATATAATTTAATTTTATTAATTTAATCTATTTTGTTCTCCCTTACGGCCTCGTAATCTATTTATTTAGCGGGACAGAGAGAGTCAGCAACGGCTGTTCTCTTTTCACCCTGTCTATCGTAGAAGAAATAGAAACATCTACTGGAAAACAAAAATAAAGATAATGCAGACTCTAATTTTATCCATTTTCCTATATGCTTCATAAACCTGGACATGGAGGTCTCGAGTGAGAGAGAAGACAGACGCATTCGAGATGTGTTTTTGACGCAAAATGTTAGGAATCTCATAGACCGAGCGCCGCACCAATGTATCTATCTTGAAAGAGCCAAACATCAAGACTCGTCTCTGCACGATCTGCTTTCGCCGAATGGTTTCTCTCTTCGGGCAATATAGCTCGCCGCCACCCGGACTACCTTAAAAAGCTAATTCTGGTTGGCTGTGTCGAGGGAAGACGAAGCAGAGGCAGAGTGCCCACCAGATGGACGGACTATATTACAGTAGTTACTGGACTGAAACTCCAGGCAGCTATACACCTGGCCTAAAATAGAAGAGGGTGGGGAGTGCTGGAATGTTGGTGGCAACGACAGAGAAGAGAGAGAGAGAGATCGTAGAAGAACTTGTACCCTCAAGGAGGCAGAGAGATTTCGGTTTGACATTGGAGATGTGCTGGGTGAGAATGTGTGAGAGTACCTTGGACAGCCCGCCATACAAATGTGTCTTTTCTCCAAGGAGTGGTAGTCACCGTTAGGCTATCAACAATGTGTGGTATAAGGTTTACTTCATACGTGTGGCGTAAAACACACTCGTTTGTTTCTTAGAAGCTATAGGTGACTTACGCAATTAAATCAAATACCTGTGAAATGCCTTATCGACGTCGGAGTCCAATTCTGGATGTAACTTTTCTGGATCTCGAGATATTTTTTCTAATGCGTCTTGGCACGCTGGGACTGAAATTAAAATTATGTTAATGAATCTTAGTAAATTAGTAGTTGTGTAGAATTAAGTTAATGAATCTTAGTAAATTAGTAGTTGTGTAGAATTGCTAATGAATCTTAGTAAATTAGTAGTTGTGTAGAATTGCTAATGAATCTTAGTAAATTAGTAGTTGTGTAGAATTGCTAATGAATCTTAGTAAATAAGTAGTTGTGTAGAATTAAGTTAATGAATCTTAGTAAATTACCAATTAGTATTTGTAATTTTCAATTGAATGTTCAACCGACTTCAAAACAAGGAAGAGGTTATCAATTCGTTTGTATTTAATCTACCAACTTTAATGTTGGAGATTTCATATCGAACAACTTAAGCGTCTTGGGTTTTAGTTTGCTTTACGGACATCAAGTTATATGTCGCGGCGACTTGCCGAACACTTTGAATGAGTCATGTGGGGTGTATAAAAAATAAAGTTACTGTATTAGTACTTTAGGTATTAATGTGCTAGAAACTAAATATTTTTCCTTCTCTTTTCTTTTCCTTTCTATTTATTTCCTCCTCCTTTATTTCTTTTCTATGTATACATATATATAATTTTACATATAATATGATTCGTTCTTCTTTCTTTTTCTGATTTTCGACTGGGTGAACCGATTTTGAGGATTCTTTTTTTTTATTTAAAAGCGAATGCTTCCCGTGTGGTCCCATTGGACATAAATGGATTTCACATCACTATGAATGGATGGTTCCCACAAATGGACGGATAGCTTTTTTTTTTAAAATAACGCTAGCATTTTTCTTTTGTTTTTCTTTCAGAAATATTACTAACAATCTTGTTAACCATTCCAACTAAGCTTAAGCTTGTGGCAGGACATGGTTCACGGCAAAAGTCGAATGGTGGATTCGAACCCACGACCTTACGATTCGCAGGCCGTACCCTAAACCATTAGGCTATTGACGCTTTGACTTAATATCACGCAACCGATTTCGATGATTCATTTTTTATTGGAAAGGATGTACTTTGATTAATTCTATTTCGTAATATTTCTATGATAGTTCGTAAATAGAAATAGGCGTATGCTCCAAATAGCGTTTAACGTTTGAAGTCGGTTTTTTGTTTTGCTCGTAAATATACTAATATATTTGTATCATTATTTAATATTGACGATTTGGAAGACGTCATCATGTACGAGATTAATAATAGCAACAATTGTATCAATATTGCTATTTACATTAATAAACTAGGAAAAACCGACAACTGTGATGTTACAAATGACAGTGTAACGTAAATGAAAACTTAGACGTAAACGTAAACGCATATATTGACGAACACTTAGACATAGGCGGGCGGGGAGTGCTAGTTAGTATATGTGACCGAGTTGAGCACTTCTTTGGTAGGAGAAAAACTTATGGGTTCGCGTCAGCGACATACTAATGATGTATTCATATTTTGTCATGATATTGTACAGGCCGTATATATTAGAATAATAAATAAACCATATAAAGATGTATATAATTGTTGCTCGGAATGTCAATAGCTTGAAAATCAAATTGAAGAAGCACACGTTATATACTCGTCCATACCATTGTTTACGTCCAGGTCATCTGCGCTGACATTGGTACGAAAACTGTAAAAGTTGGTGATAAAGTGGCTGCGCACCGACGCATTCCATTTTAAGAATTGTATTGACTGATATCTAAAAATAAAGTTAATTTCATGATTGAAAATTTACATCTATTAATTTGTTTTATCGAAATACTCTTTATTTATTTATTTAAATCAACAAAAATTATTAGACCGATACAGATAATCCAATTTGATGTTATATAAACTGAAGTTATTCAGTTATCGAATACCTTTACACATGCAATTCGTGTGCGAGGGATATTCGTGTGCGAGGGATTGGTTATAGGTATATCCGATAGGAAGTGTTGTGCATTGTGGATTGTGTCTTGCAAGTCAATAACACTTATCTATGTCTTTTGACTTGTTATTGACTACTTTATTGATTCATCACTAAGCAACTTAACCAAATGACACACGTCTTTCATAAATAAGTAAAGAATTGATTTTCTTAGTCTAACGTCCAAACATTCATTGGCTTACTGTTACATAGCAACGCCATCTAATGGACTAATAATAGGGTATACACGAATAAAACGACATTTTGTAAAAATGAATCCTAGCTAGATCAATTTATCGATCCCCAAAACCTCCTGCAAAATTTCATGTAAATCGTTGGAGCCGTTTCTAGGATTCGGATTATACATGTACAAGACTTGCTCGTTTAAAGTTTTTAGATTAGATATATATGCAACCGAAGGTTATATATAAACAGTAACTACCTGACAGGTATGGAGTACTCCCCCTCTTCTTGGTGTACGTACAAGATCCTTTTGTCTATAATGTATGGCATTTCCGTATCAGATTGCCAAACCTCTACCAGCTTATTGTCAAAAAACTTTTTACCTGTTGGTTAAAAAATTAATTTTGTAGCAAAAAATTAGTTTTGTAGCGACATTAAGTGTCGCTATCGCTGCCGTATGCCACTATACATAGTTTTTTTTTATTATCTGTATCCGCCTTTTGACAGGTAAGGATTTTCCCCGTTTCGAGTAGTGAGTAGCGTGCGCCCGCGTCATATGTTAATTTTTTGTATTTTTTCTTATCATAAATTGTTTGTTTACCAAGAAGATTAGATTCGTGAGTGATCCATCGTTTTATTAAACAATACCACTCGCTATAACGTGCTATTACAATCAAAAATGTACTAGTGCCCACTTGTTCTATTTACTATCAAAGATTACTAATTATGCCAAATTCTTTGCTTCTACTTTTATGAAGGCATATTCACTATTTAAAATCACAATTAAATTAATAGAAAACAAAAGACAATTAAAATAAAATTAAGTAAGCCACTGTACACCCGGAGCGAGCGGGGTATGGTATCGATACGTGGGGCAGAGTACCACAGGAGAGCCAATAAGCGCTTACGCGTGTCCGCCCGCGCCCCCTTCACTCCCCTATGATTTCTTATTTTCGACTTCTGCGCATTAAAGGTGACAGCTAGAGTTACTTGCTGCCTCCCAGCGCCAACGCTTCCTGAATTGGGAAGTTAGTTTAGCTTTTAAATGTCTCTTACATTATCCGTGAAATAGCAACCGACCGAGTCGTGGTTCGGCCCTCTCTGGCGCCCTCGAAACGGAATGCTACGCGTAACATAGTACCCGTCCAAGCCGAAGTTACCCCTCACAGGAGGGACCCTTGTGTCGAGTTACTAGCGATAGAGGTTCGCGCTAAGAGACCTAAGACTTATGCCACCTCTTAATCCGATGAAGCAGTCAAGGCCGGCTTCTCTGGCCAATCTGGGTAGTTGGTCACAAAATAAACTTGCTGCCAACTATAACCCTTTTAAACTAAGGACTCAGTCATATTTCTCTTCTGCATCGTCCTCTCAGGGCTAAAGGTCACTGGAAGGGCTGTGTGAAGTTCTGGACCAATTCTGATAATCCGCGAATAAATACCTTGATAGATGAAATGTTTGAGAGATGGCAGAAAATACAAATTAGTTGTATTATCATCCGGTAATAAGTCACACGTTTCAAAGCTATTCAATTCAAAATCAGTCTTGGGATGAACCTGTAAATAGAAAAGGAATGAATGAATCGAATATATATTTTCAATCGACTTGAAAAAAGGAGGTGGTTCTCAAATCGTCTGCATGTATGTCCTTATAACTTTCGACTGGGAGAACCAATGTCCATGATTCATTTTTATTGGAAAATATGTGTTTCAAGAGTATTTTGATGAGAGTTTAGTTAGGTTCTGATTGATTCTATTTCGTAATACCTCCTACGATAATTCGGAATCACGAAGAGGTCGTTCGAGCGTAATAGAGTTTTAATTTTGATTCGATTTGAAGACGATTTTTGTTTTTGCTCGTAAATATACTTGTATTGCAAAACAATTAACAAGTACGCCACAGCAATAATTATCATCATCACGCCCTCGGATCGGCCAGGCCGGGGTTCCCCTACACCGGGGAGACACTTGTGAGATATTGGCAATAGTGTAGTTCGTCACAAAAATGTCAAGTATCAATTTAATTGCCGCATAGGCCTTCTCTAACGATTTCCAAAACGACCGGTTGTCTAAATGCTTCCCGTGTGGTTTAAATTTGGTCCAACACTGACAATCGCGTCCACGAGAAAACCATAGAAGTCTTGCCAACCGATTTTGATGATTCATTTTTTATTGGAAAAGATGTACCTCAAGGATACTTTGATGAGAGTTTGGTTGGGTTGTGATTTATATTATATTTCGTAATAGGAATATTACGAAATATAATATAAATCGATATTTTGGTAATATGAAGAGGGCGTCCTCGCTCGTAACTTCGATTTGAAGTCGGTTTTTGTTTTTACTCGTAAATATACTTGTACATATATTATCATTTATATGTATGTATTTGGTAAAATTTCAACAAAACGTATCTATCTCTATTAACGAGTATATTGGTTCTGACATTAATCGACCGTGGCAGATGCATCAATAAACGACCACAAGATCAAATCACCTCAGAAGTTACGTGCTGCCCCATCATAGGGTCGTAATACATAAAACGTTTAACAGTTCCACCATTGAAGTCTATTCGGCACTGTTCAGCTGTGTACCTGTGAACATACAACACACATTATATATACATATATATATACATAAATACATAAATCTAATAACTATTTATACCCGTTTTATATTTATTATTAGGCTCTGTATAAATGCCAAGTAAAGGTGGTATTGCGAGCGCACGAAATTGGATACTCCTGGACACCGCTGAAAATCAGCACTGTCTCATCCTTGCGACTACACATGATGAAACGTAGTTCAATGTAGGCATCGTGTACTATTTGTCCATTCAGTTATATATTGTTATATTTCTTTATTTTTTTAATGAGTTTTATATTGTGTGTGCAATTTGTTTGTGCATTATGATGCTAATCGAGCGGTCATTGTCTTCTATGATATTCGGAAATTTTGCACGCAGCAGGTTTCGCCGTTGATGAATCAATCTAGCTATGATTCATTTATATAAAATAGAGGAAGGAAAGGGGTATACAAAGTTTATATACTTCAATGGATGGCGTTGCTTATCAACAAACATTAAGATAATACAAAAGACAATAAGTAAAGACGTTGACGTCAGACTAAGAAAATCAATTTCAATAAAAATAATTTATAAAATACATGTGTCATTTCGTTGCTTAGTGATCAATCAATAAAGTAGTTGATATTCACGTCAGAAAAAAATCCCAGGTGTCTGTGCGCGCGGCGCTCAGACGTTAAATTCGTGAAAACGTATCCTACGTACACACGTTATTACAACTAAATTGAAGTATTTTGTGTACTTCACTGAACACAAATTTGAGTTCTCTTTCTCTCGAATAACGCGCTCTCGCTTACACACTTTGAACGTGCACTATCGGTACACAATTCTCGAGAACTCTCGGCTCGAGCGTAACGGGACATTTTGCGCGAATGACATCCAGTATTGATCAATTAATAAGACGTTGTCACGTGAATAGATATAGCGTGTGAAGAGCGGGCGGTTTTATGTTGTAACAGACAATGGTAGAACATACAGAAGAAATAGATCACAAAGTTTGAAACCAAAGGATTCGGACTCAGTTAACATTAAATCACTAACGGGTTCGAAGAGCGTGTTGAATATAGAATAAGAGGACAACGATCTATCAATTTGCCTTTCATTATTTATTTATTGGAGACAAACAGAAACAAAAGATAACAAACATATTTTAACAATTACGACATACAAAAATTATTACAGATGCTTCCTTCAAGTTGTCTCACTGAGAACCAATTTGTTTTATCATAAATCATCGATACAGTACAGCAGCAGCATCGTGTTATCATGAGCACGGTAACAAATATAAATAATTGAAACAGAGTAAATGATATGAAGAAAAATAAACAAACAAAAAATGGCAAATACATAAATATAAAAGATAAAATAAATTGAAAACTATTTGCTATATTTGCTATGAAGCAGTGACTTTATCTGAGCTTTATAAGCAGAGCGAAAGGTCGAGAATAAATCTAGGTCTAAGTCATTCGTTGTCTAATGTCTAAAAATAACTTTGTCAAATCATTCATCGTCTAAGCAATTGCGTTGTCTAAGTAAAGGTATAGAAAAAAATTGCAGTTATTTGAGTAAAATTTGTTACTTCTATCGTTGGACAGAAATAGTAGCGGCATTGCTTCGTGGTGAAACCATTTTTATGTTACCTTCTGGAACTAACCTATACGTATATATGTATTTTGATATTAAATTAAATACCGTAACTAGCTCATATGTTAGTATTAAAACGAGGGATTTTATACTCACCACACCTCATACGGTTCAACGACACCAGAGTCCAGAGTGATTTTTATTGCTTTAAAATAATATTCCTCCGGCCATGTCAGATTGTAATCTGGTTGGCCATCTGCGAGAGAAGGCATCAGGTATATATAGCCGTGAGCAAAAATAAAGGGTCGGTTAAGAAAGTTTGAATATCTCGGAAGATAAAGACGCTAACTGAAATAAATTGTGCATGATAGATTAAATATCCTTAAAATAATATATTTTCAATTTATTTATATTTCATTAAAAAACATAAACTTAAACGAAAAAGGATATCTTACGTAAACTTGGATAATATAGTATTTTTTTTTAAAAAAATTTTAGTACTTAGTGTTGGCGACACTAAGTACTAAAATTTAAATTTAAATAAAATTTATTTTATCGTCTTTATCAAACTTTCTTACTCTTTATTTTTGTTCACGCGTGTAGATTTGCTTATCATGTCGTAGGAAGTAGAAGTTGGTGATGTTCTTCTGACAGAATACATATAGTCTAAGAATAAAATTCAAAAGCCATAAAGTACGTTATAGGAACAACCTAAAACATAATTCTATTATTCCATTATTATTTTATATTATAATCATGAATGTTTGTATGTATGTGAACTACTCTTTCACACAAAAACTACTCAATGGATTTTAATGAAACTTTACAATAATATAGTTTATACATCAGAGTATAACATAGGCTACAATTTATAAAGATAAAACGAAATATAACGATAGGAAAAAATATCTGCCACCTGCGTACTATTATGGCGTGCACCGCCATTAGGAAAATGTTTATCTTAAATAGTCCTACAAAAGCCTGCGACAGCATATATCTAACTTTTATATGTAAGCGATAATCCCCTAAATAGTGAACCATTAATATAATAAAAATTGATAATTTATTTCTAATGCACGTTTGGTAGTAACAAATTGATCCTTATATCAAAATAAATACTTTTTCGGTAAATCTGGCATTTTAATTAGATAAACTTGGTCTATTACTTACTTGAATAGTTATATCGATGAACAAAAGAGTGTGCGATATTATGGCACGACGTGGTTACTATTAGAAAGTAAACTAATATTGGAATAGTTAGGACGATAAACAACTGAGTGCGCGATAGTATGGTACGACATGGCTACTATTCAAAAGGAAACTTAGTGAGTTTGTTTGATTTTTTGTAATGCTTTCACGTCAAAAATTGTTGTTGCATACAAAGTGTACAGAAAAGGACATATCTATAATCGCGGATAACAAGGCTTGGTGTGGCTAGTATTTTATGAAAAGTAAGGAATGAAAATCACTCACCGATTACCGTAGCACTGCAACTACCGGACACTAGGACGTACAAATATAACAAAACTGTGAAGCGTTCCATGATTCACAGACAAGTGCTGGTAATGTAATGAGCAACACGATATATATATTTAAACATATGTTACTATCAGGATTGTTGATAAGAGGTTTTCATTAAAATTAATAATCAGTATTAAATAATGATCATTAGGATCATTATGAACTTATTAACTAAAAAATATTAACTACTGTTAAAACCTATTGATAAGATACGATTGTGTTCGTATTTTCAATCCCCATTTAAATTTTTGGGGGTTAGCGTAATTGTTTGCTGACTGACTAAATTTGAAAATCTAAAATAAGTAAATTTCAACTCCTAAATGCACCAAAATAACAATTTTCAATGTATTACGTAGAATAAATTTGTCGTTATTACACTATTAAAGTTTTTATTGAAAATTTAATTGTTCGCTTACTAACAATAGTCAATAATTCTGAGCGCAGTACACGGTGCCTTTCATCCCCTGCGGGGTAAGGGAGGGATGGGCCCTCCCCTCTCCAGGGTGGGCGTCTGGTCATTCAGACCGCGAGTAAGACGCACAGCGTACACACGCGCGTTCGCTAAACATGTACTAAGTGTTAAGTGATCAACTTAAAGATGTCGAAGTATCATTTACTGCTGGCGTTCTTCCTGACCCTCTGTCTGGTTGCCGGTGAGTGGTTTTTTAATGTTATTTACTTTTAATATGTAGTCGGTTAATAATCTAATCTCCACAATAGTAACCAAATCTCCGAGTGCCTTATCAATCTGCTATGGTTTATTTAAAACGCAAATATTACGTATGTCATAATTTAAGAAAAATACAAAAAAATTGAAGTGTGTTTGTAATATTAAAATGAACGCTTTTTAATACATGCTTACGAATGGACATATATACACTACCTGTCTATAGAAATAAACAAAATTGGAGTGTCTGTTTGTTATATTAAAATAACCGCCTATCAATACATGTATGTGTACGTACTCGTACATACGGTACATATATCAAAATAACATTTCTTTATAATTTTTGTCTGTGTGATTGTTTCGGCTAATCTCGGACGACACTTTCGTTTATTTAAGAAAAAAAAATGTTTATTATCGCGTGTCAGAACGCAGGGCGCAGATAGTGTTAAATAAAACGATTATATGGGATACTAGAAATATTTATTTGTTTCATTTCGGCTTATTTTACCCGTAATTGTTTTATTCAAGTATCAAATTGGACAATGAACAATAGACTCATGTCAATCGAATGGAATTTGTTGTAGATAATTATTAATTTTAAAATTAATAAACTATGGGTTTCAGATGAGAAATATATAATATATTATACACTAAAACCTTCTTCTAATCATTAGGTTTCTTATGATGTAATTATCATGTCAATCACTTTCGTAATTTATTACTATATATATGTAACAAAAAAATTCTGCCCATTTTTATTATGGTACTAGTGTACCCAGCCCGCTTCGCCGAGCTAGATTTTGCTTTATTTTATTTAAACAATAAATTACATCATTAAATATTTAATTTAACTCTCACAATTTAATCAATTATTCATTCTTTTCAAGAGCGGGTGAAGATTACCTACACCCTTGTACATGTCGGCAGCATCAGTAAACAGATACATTCGCGGTGCTATAACTTGCCTTGAATACTTCAAAATCCTTAATTATTATTTTTAATATAATTCAGCATACTTTATTATACATCAATATATTCCATTCTTCTTCAATATGGTTCATAATGACATAAATATACACAACGCATGTGTCAATACAAATTTGGGGCTAATAAACAATAGAAAATAATCATAGTAAATAAAAGCTGTATTTGACAGTTCAAAATAGGAGTGCTCCGATCATCACCAAAATTTACAGGATTACTCGCCAGGTCAATCTGAAGATTCCCTGAAAGATTCATTGAAATAGGTCCAGCCGTTTCGGAGCCTATATGAAACATACCCACTCATTGTAGACAGTAGCTGGTTTTTTATTATGGTATATACCGGCTTATTTTTTTTCTAATTCTCATTCTATTCGCTTGCATTTGTCTCATTTTTTATGTTTTATTGGTTACTTCAGACCTTTCGACTGGGTGAACAGATTTTGAAGATTTTTTTTTAATTTGAACTTTCACGCCAACCAATTCGATGATTCATTTTTATTGTAATTCAAGGGTAGCTTGATGAGTGTTTGTTTAGGTTGTGATTAATTCTATTTCTTAATATCCCTACGATAGTTCGGAAATCAAAGAGAGCGACCGCGCGTAGTAGACTTTAACATTTGATTCAATCTGAAGTTGGGTTTTCTTTGAGATAACACATTTTTGATAAATGTCGTAATGCTTGGAATAAAATAAAAAAAAATCCTTCGCATGCCCTTAACCCTCAGAGAAGTGAGTAAGCTTTCTTGTCGAACAAGTAACGGGATTTATATATAATTGCGGTAGCTGCATCATCAACCAATCATAGTATGCTAGCAACCCGATTTCGATTCCTGTGCCGACACCAATAAATTTGTTGATGCAATTTAATGTGCTGATTTACCATGCGCTTGGCGGTGAAGGAAACATCGTGAGGAAACCTACATGTCCTAGAAATATTTTCTAAGATATGTGAATCAAAAGAACTGTCAATCCGCACTAGCCAGGTTCTCTGGCTAATCATGTAGGTTAGTCACAATTTTTATTTGAAAGCTGGTGTTCCAAATTCTATGATCTATGAGAAAACCATATAAGTCTTAAATTTGCATTAAGTTGCGTAAGCGACTAATGCACAAATAAGTCAATGTCACGCCAAACGATTCCGATGATTAATTTTTTATTGGAAAGGATGTAATTCAAGGGTAGCTTGATAAGTGTTTGTTTAGGTTGTGATTAATTCTATTTCTTAATATTCCTACGATAATTCGGAAATCAAAGAGAGCGACCGCGCGTAGTAGACTTTAACGTATGATTCGATCTGAAGTTGGGTTTTCTTTGAGATAACACATTTTTGATAAATGTCTAAATGCTTGGAATAAAATAAAAAAAAAATCCTTCGCATGCCCTTAACCCTCAGAGAAGTGAGTAAGCTTTCTTGTCGAACAAGTAACGGGATTTAGATATAATTGCGGTAGCTGCATCATCAACCAATCATAGTATGCTAGCAACCCGATTTCGATTCCCTGTGCCGGCACCAATAAATTTGTTGATGCAATTTAATGTGCTGATTTACCATGCGCTTGGCGGTGAAGGAAACATCGTGAGGAAACCTACATGTCCTAGAAATATTTTCTAAGATATGTGAATCAAAAGAACTGTCAATCCGCACTAGCCAAGTTCTCTGGCTAATCTATGTAGGTTAGTCACAATTTTTATTTGAAAGCTGGTGTTCCATGCTGGGGAAGGCGGCGGTTATGTGGGGATCTTACCCACTAAAACCTCCCAGTGGCCCTTTCCTCGGTGCATGACGAGGGGCTCCGGGATCTCACGTGGAACGCACCGGAGCCCTCTGCACTGTGCTCAAGGAGAGCACGTCCTGGGGAGGTTACTCCCTCCTCCCTGTGCCCTCGCAGCGAAAGGCGACACGGGCCAGCCGATGTCGCCTTCTTCCCGGGTCCACTTTGGTGGACGACGCAGGCCCCCACCCTTGTCGCCCAGTGAACCCGAGGCCCCTTTTAGTCGCCTTGTACGACAGGCAGGGGATACCGTAGTCTTATTCTTGAGAGCCCAGAACTACAGGGCTGCAACCAAATTCTAATTTGGTCCAACTCTAACAATTGCATCTATGAGAAAACCATATAAGTCTTAAATTTGCATTAAGTTGCGTAAGTGACGAATGCACGAATAAGTCAATGTCACGCCAAACGATTCCGATGATTAATTTTTTATTGGAAAGGATGTAATTCAAGGGTAGCTTGATGAGTGTTTGGTTAGGTTTTAATTAATTGTATTTCGTAATATTCCTACGATAATTCGGAAATCAAAGAGAGCGACCGCGTGTAGTAGACGTTAACGTTTGATTCAATCTGAAGTTGGGTTTTCTTTGAGATAACACATTTTGATAAATGTCTAAATGCTTGGAATAAAATAAAAAAATCCTTCGCATGCCCTTAACCCTCAGAGAAGTGAGTAAGCTTTCTTGTCGAACAAGTAACGGGATTTATATATAATTGCGGTAGCTGCATCATCAACCAATCATAGTATGCTAGCAACCCGATTTCGATTCCCTGTGCCGGCACCAATAAATTTGGTGATGCAGCTTAATGTGCTGATTTACTTTGCGCTTGGCGGTGAAGGAAACATCATGAGGAAACCTACATGTCCTAGAAATTTTTTCTAAGATATGTGAATCAAAAGAACTGGCAATCCGCACTAGCCAAGTTCTCTGGCTAATCTATGTAGGTTAGTCACAATTTTTATTTGAAAGCTGGTGTTCCATGCTGGGGAAGGCGGCGGTTATGTGGGGATCTTACCCACTAAAACCTCCCCGGTGGCCCTTTCCTCGGTGCATGACGAGGGGCTCCGGGATCTCACGTGGAACGCACCGGAGCCCTCTGCACTGTGCTCAAGGAGAGCACGTCCCGGGGAGGTTACTCCCTCCTCCCTGTGCCCTCGCAGCGAAAGGCGACACGGGCCAGCCGATGTCGCCTTCTTCCCGGGTCCACTTTGGTGGACGACGCAGGCCCCCACCCTTGTCGCCCAGTGAACCCGAGGCCCCTTTTAGTCGCCTTGTACGACAGGCAGGGGATACCGTAGTCTTATTCTTGAGAGCCCAGAACTACAGGGCTGCAACCAAATTCTAATTTGGTCCAACTCTAACAATTGCATCTATGAGAAAACCATATAAGTCTTAAATTTGCATTAAGTTGCGTAAGTGACGAATGCACGAATAAGTCAATGTCACGCCAAACGATTCCGATGATTAATTTTTTATTGCAAAGGATTTACTTTAAGGGTAGTTTGATGAGAGTTTGGTTAGGTTTTTAATTAATTGTATTTCGTAATATTCCTAGGATAATTCGGAAATACAAAGAGGTCCTCCGCGCGTAATAACGTTAAACGTTTCTTTCGATTTGAAGTCGGGTTTTGTTTTACTTGTAAATGTGCTTGTTATAATCATATTAGCAAGTACAAGTAACACTTGGAAATATAGAAAGCGTATTAAACTGTTTCTTGGGTCCGTGGGTTAACGTGACCATTAGCAAGTATAATTTAACTGTTATTGTTATATGTTTGAGAAATAACTTCTTTAGCAAAGAGCTACATAACTTTACGTAAGAAATACCGAATAAGTGCTCTGAACATATATTTTTTGAGGTTCAGAGACACGAATCGGCAGCTGGTCTTATTAAAACCTATAAGCGAGAGCTGTGAACTGATCACCGTAGTTATTTATTCTTTGAAGTTAAAGTTACAGCCTTTATACATGTCCCACTGTTGGGCACAGGGCTTCTCTGTAAAGAGAGTATAATGACATAGTAGGCGTACACCTAGTGCGCATTGGCGGACTTCACATGTCTTAGAAAATTGTCTAACAAATGTATTTCTCAGCATACAGCGAAGAAATAATGTTGGATAATAAGGCAATGGCAACAAAGTGCAGTTCCGGTGTCAGTGGGGCCAACAGACTGGCGAGCATGGACGCAGCACGCAGTCGTCTGTGTCGCTAATGCTGCTGTAACCATCAATCGTTACGATAAATCAGGATATTTTTTTAATAAAAAAGTTTTCACTTCAATTTAACCTATATAGTAAATATTTTATAAGAGTTATGCCCTCGTTCCATTTCGGCTTATTTTAATTTCAAATTAATTTTCCAAGGGTAATTAATTTTGTAATAAATAATAGCGGACAGACAAAATATCAATTAAGAAATGTAAGTAAAAAATTTAAAGACTAAAAAAATAAAAAAGCATAACAGTTACTTAAATATAACTTAATATATATAAATTTCATCATAATAGTCTTCAGAAACTTATTAGGTTCATATGTATTGATTTGTGCCCTGATGTAACGGGCACAAATTTTTAATAATTTTTTTTCGTTCTTAAAAAACCGTAAAAAATGCAATACATTACAACGGCTATACTGTTATTGAAATAACTGTTATTGATGGAGATTGTAATTATACTTTTGTAAATAAATCTTCATACAGGTTATTCATATCGTAGTAAACGGAAACTCTGAAACAATAAATAAAATCAATGATTAATCAAATTAAATGCGGAAGATATTTTTCACTAAATCATTAGTTCTATACACGATACGTCCACAGTATTATTATTATATACGATATATTGGAACAAATTATAATATTATTGAAGTGAAAAGTTCTTTGGCATTTATTGATAGGGTACAATCTTATGAATGTCTTATCAATCATGCTAATATTGTATTAAGATATTGTCATAATCTTGTGGACGTATCAAAATGTCCGCTCTGGGAGTAAAAATATACTTGTATGGCGGCCGCCATTTCAAATTTCTCTTTCTTCTACAGTATAATTTCATTTTTGTGTATGGAACATGTGATAAATACACTGTTCAGTTATATTTTTGAATCTTAATAGTTAAGAGTTGAAAGAAGAAGACTTTTATGCCTTTTTTTTAATAGAACAATATTCCAAGTCAAATATTTTCCAATTATTGATAAAATAGGACTACCCTAGAGCGGGACTATGCCACACGCGCTGCACACTCGAGTAGCAATAATCAAAATGACGTTTGCGGCTCTCCGGGATATTCGAATATTAAATAAAGCATCGGTTAAAATATTTCAGTCACAGTACATGCCTCTGTCCAATAAGTCTTAGTATAGAAAGGACAGTAAATTGATTTTTTACTCGTCACTGACACGGTAAGAGTCGAGGACTCAAGAAACCGCGTGCAGTTCGCGAGCCGCGGTTTGGCAACCCCTGCGACCACGCCTACAATACCATTAATGTAATGAACCGGTGAACGTTATCCATTGTTACGACACCTGTGGAGCATTAACAGGGAAATGAGGTTATATTAATTAAAAAAAACGAATATAAAAGGGAATAGCTCTAGACACTGTCTTTGGTTAAGCAAACAAAAATGCGGCTAATTTGGCGGGAACATTATCCGCCATGTTTATTTCGCCCGCGGCAAAATGTCGTCATTTCACTTTTTAAAAATGGAAATGTCAAAAGCATTGTTTGCACGGAGCTTAATATAAAAACACGACTGCAGTGTAGAATTATTTTATGTTCTCTGTAATACGATTGGGGGATTAAATTTCATTCATTAAATATGATTAATTCTATTTCGTAGTATTTGATTTGAAGTCGGTTTTTGTTTTTACTCGTAAATATACTTGTACTTTTATTACGTGATAATTTAGTAGTTAACTAGACTAAAACACTACAATGACCCTTCGTAAAAGAACAGATAACCGCGAGACACCGCGGCGAGTGCGACCCTCGACCTTAAAAAGTGCGCTCGTCAAACGACAGTATTCCGCTACGAAATGGTGCCATGATGTGAATATGCATAGAATTTGAGATGAGGTGCCACTCGGGGATTGTTTATTTACCTTGAGCTAAAAGTTCGCGCCGTTCCCGCTTTAAAAGAACACATATAAACTCTGGGAACGGCAATCTTAATAGTTTATTAAGTCCCCGCCGCCAGACAAACGATGTTTTTTTTAAATTATACTTCGTTATGAAAAAATGGTGACAGTAACAGGTTGAAGCTGCAGTGAAAACAAAATGTGCTTATATCATTTTGAAGTGCTCTAGTATAATTGAGTTTATCTCTATGTACTATTAATTTATATAAATTAAATATTATTAATTATTTATTTAGTTATTAGGCCGTATACACATCAACAATAATAAGCAAAGTTCTAGGAGATGACATATATAATAGCAATAGAGATAATAGATTAGACACAGCAGACTAACCAAACAGTTAAGGTATATTATTATATGTATGTAGGATTGTTTATATATGTATCTATCAATATAAAAGCGATTGGGAAATGGCATTCTTTTTCTTGAAATCTCAAGAAGGAATGCGCACATACACCGAGAAAAAGGGCGTTATTTACTTATTAATTTTTTCACATTGTAACTGAACTTTATTGACTGTGTTGAAGTCGGGTTTTGTGTTTGCTCGTAAATATACTTGATATTATTTATAATCGAACGTTCCAGAACAATTATCTACGATGAAAGGACATAATACTTGTGGAGAGAGAACATTTCATGGGGCGATAAAATAAATTTACCAGAAAATTGTTATCTAACCGCGCCGCGTCTGATTTTATAGCACATTGAGCTATTTCGACGATGTCTGTTATCTCGAAATTACTTTTTTTGTTGTATAAATGTATGTATCGATGTAGAATCAACTGTCACCAGCGGAGTTTCCGAACCTTTACGTTTTGAGGACCTTCAAGAAAATAGTCTATTCCTATCACAAGGGCCGGCAATGCATCTGCAGCTCCTCCGATGTTGCGGATGTTCATAGGCGACTGTGATGACTTAAGATAAGGTTAGCCGTAATGTTATCATTTGCAAAATATTAGAATCGATTTGACGTTTCGATAAATTTAACCAAAGTTACAACAGCTTATTGAAATTGCTTACAGAACAGTCTAGAAACTTTTGTTTGACGAGGGTATTACGTGACAGATGTCAAATAACATTTTCATAGCATGTTTCTTTGTATTTCCGAAATATCGTATGAATATTACAGAATAGAATTAACGAGATCATAACTACACTACAACCTTTCCATTGATATTGAGCTATACGCACACATACTTATTGCAATAATTTAATTAATAATATCTAATAATTTATGAATAATATGTTTTCTTGGTTGCCAGTGTCATAACTAAACCAAATTGAAACAGGACCACACGAGAAGCGCCAGCTTTCAAATAAAAAAAAAACTAGAATCGGTTCACCCAGTCGGAAGTGGTGAGCTAACAACCATGAAAAAGCAAACAGACGAATTGAGAAACTCCTCCTTTTTTAAGTCGGTTAAGAAGCAGGATTTTCGGTAAATATATTGTTAAAACATCAATCACAAACACAGTTCTACTTATAGTGTACGTACATATCATTAAATCTAATTTACAGAAATATTAATAATGAATAGGAAAAACTGAAGAGAGTCGTAATTCATGTCTTCTTATTTTTGAAAAGTCCCGCCCGAATATCAGCCAGGACGCGACTTATACCCTACGTCCTGTAGGTCTACGTAGCGGTGCGTAATAATATTTGGATTTTGTTTGCATGTCGTGCTCCTATAGCTCCGTCATTAATGAAAGTTTTCTTTCAATAAGTTCCCATGTTAACTTTATTGAAATTGGAGCATGGGCTCTCGAGATATATATAGGTCTAGGTATATTTTTAAAAATATATATACTGCTGTAATTCTTAATAATCTGTCATTGACGTTTAAACACGGTGACGGATAAATGGCGTGGAAAGTAAACGTCAATGACAATAAAAACTAATGTTAATGTGTCTGAGCTTGTTTCTCTCTTAATCGTGTGTAACAAAAGTTGTTCGTGGCAATACAGACAGATAAAGCTTTCTCCGTGCTCCAAGTTATCCACCAAAAATAAGGTGCGTAACTCCTTAACGCCAACGGAACTTAAGTTTAGTTAAGTATATGCACATGTCTGTATTTTTACAAGTATATTTACGAGCAAAAATAAAATCCGACTCCAAATCGAATCGAACAATATTACGCGCCTTGTATTTCCGAATCATCGTAGGAACCCATTAAAAAATCAATCATCGAAATCGATTAGTGTGATATTGAGTTATTCGTTCACTTGTTGGGCACATATTTAATTTAAGACTTTGGTCATCCGGGTCAACCAAAGCTCAAGGCAGAAACCAAATTTTTTTAAAAAAAGGCTAAAACCAATTTTTTTTTGCCACATCGTTGTATGGCTCGTCTAACTCTATAATCAATTATCTCTTCGAACCCGTTTCAAATCCTAGCCTTAATGGGGACCACGGATTTCGTTAGCAGGCGACGGGTTCCCGCGAGTCTACCAAGGGGTAGCAGTAGATGAGATGAAGTTAATGTAAAACGACGACAAATGTACATGTAGTTTAGTAATAATTTGATTTTATAAATGAATTCGACCTTGCGATGTTGCGTCGAATCGCTGGCAAATCCAATTTGATTAGATTCCCACGCATGCACTCAAATTACGTTTGTAATTCGACTAAATGCCGATATGTCGGAATGTTACGAACGCGGCGGTGGCATGCGGCCCGCACAGAAGGCCGGGAACTCTAATTCCGTCACGTAATTAAACTGAGCCAATCGATATTCACGCAATTCATGGACTCGATGAATGCTTCCTATAAGCTGTATGGAGAAGGAAGACTGGACGAAATGCAAAAGAAGAAGATCTGAATATATCCTACCACATAATAAGCACGGTCTGCTGCAAATAATAATGGGCTAAAATAGCTGGTTAACGAGGAGTGGGGAGAAAGATTCATATAATGTATATATCAATATTAAGTATTTTCTGTAATTATTTTTTTCTGGTAACATCCATAAAATAAAATCAAAATAGCCTTTTTTTCCTCCGACCTTATTATAATAAACATAAAACCATACTAACTACACATACTTAATTATACTACACTTAATCTTTTTTTTCAGTATGTATGTAACCTAACATTTAATAACCATCCAGGTCAGGCAGTCTTACGACATAGGCCTCCTCCTCTAGTTCCCTTCACCTTTGCCTGTTCAAAGATGTCCTTCTCCAACCTTTGCGTAGATCGTATTTCCATCTTTTTTCTTCCTCATAGTCATATTTAAATAGTAATATTAACGATCTCGTAGAGAGATTCTGAGCGTGGTCACTATAGTTCCTACGAAACTTTGAGCTTATTTATAAGGCCCATAGTGAGAGTACAACACTTGTGTGACAAGTATATTTACAATCAAACAATAAACGTTGAACGCTATTAAGTGCCGGCGCCCTCTTTGTATTTCTGTATTATTGTATAGATATTGCGAAATAGAATTATTCAGAACTTAGTTTCAACAAACTACCTTTGATCTTGATTTGTACATCTTTTCCAGTAAAATGAATCAACCTAATCACATAATTAATGCAAATTTAAGACTTATATGGTTTTCTTATGGATGCCATTATCAGAATTGGACCAAATTGTTAATGATGAAACGAGAAGCAGCTATATAATAAGCAAAGAATCATAGTACATATACACACGAATTGAGAGCCTCCTTGTTTGAACTCAGTTGAAAGTATACAGTAGCGTATTCGTATTTAATATTTAACATTTCAATACGAACTAAATCAGTCATGTTTGCAGCGCGTTGTTTGTTCAATCAGAGCGCCACGCGAGATCAAACGGCGGCCGCACGCTTTGACTAACTTTTGAAATTTGCTTTTTCATTCACTGCAGAATTTATTGACATTGCTCATTAAATATTTCACATCCAGTTGGAATTTATCGAACTTCACTCGATTGGTTGAAATTATTCACCATTTTATCGAAAACATACGAAGCTGTGGTAGCTCAGTGTCTAGGCCGTCGCCTCAATTTGCGTGGCACGCTGGCAACCCGAGTTCGATCCGTGGTACACCCATTGGTGTTAGTTAATTAGTTTGTTGCATTTTTGTGTGTGCTGGTTTACCACGCGCTCGGCGATGAAGGAAAACAACGTGAGGAAACCTACATGTGTTAGAAAATTTTCTATAACATGTAAAGGCTGCCAAAATACCCTAGGACCGCGTGGCGGACTATAATGCCTTTATAGTCTTTATAGAGAAAGCCCGTGCCCAGCAGTGAGACACATACATGCATGTACATACAGGATGTACCAGAATGTAACGATAACCTCGCACCCGGAGAAAGACTCTCATGAGGAGCAAGTGAAAATAATATGTTTAGCAATCATCATCAGCCTGTGTATATAATATGATATATATAAATATCTTCCACCATATACGATCCTTCGCTTTTCGCATCCAGCCACTTCCGGCTATCCTTATAAGGTCGTCGGTCCATCTGGAGGGAGGGCGCCCTACGCTTCTCCGACCCATGCACGGCCTCCATTCTAAGGTTTTGCTCCCCCAGCTGCCGTCACTGACTCGTCAGAAGTGGCCGGTTCACTGCCACTTCAACTGACGGACTTTAAGAGCTATGTTGACTACTTTTGTTCCCCGTCGAATTTCTTCGTTTCGGATTCTTCGGATGTTTTGTAATGATATTTATTTATTATTCTCTAAACCTACATTTGTTCCCAATTTGTTTGATTTGGCAACAACTAGTTTGGCTTATTACGGAACAGAACAAAAACAGTCAAAATCAAAACAGAATTAATACCTACAAACAACACAATATCGAAAAATAAGACTTCGGATAGTACGTTTTTAGTGTTTTAATAAAATAATTGCTACTCGAGTACTGGGTGTAGAACGGTTACTGGTGCCCGGGTGCCAGGTTACCACTACATTTAGGGACAGCTGTATATAGGTCACAACTTTAAGTGTTCTTACAAAAAAAGTCAAAATCGATTAATAAATGACGGTACTATTAGTGCACTAACATAGAAAAAGAAATGACGTAGAAATGATGAGACCTCCACCTTTTTTAAAGTTAGTTCAAAAATAATGTCCGATAACCAAGCATTATTTTATCCCAAGGACGGGTGAAATTGCTAATCAGGGATGGACCCAAGAGACGGGTGCGGTTAAGGGTAGGCATTTATTTTGTTACAAACTTCATCTAAAGGGCTGGCATATTCACTTGTGATATAAGCGCCAAGTTTTGGAATAACTTGTCACCGCCTATAAGATATAGTAAATCCATAAATGAAAGAGAAAATATCCTTGTGATATGGTTTTCAGTATTTTCAAACGACTTCAAAAAAGGAGGTTTTCAATTCGTCTGTAGGGTTATTCATGTTTGTTACCTCATAACTTTCAACTGGGTGAACCGATTTCGATGATTTTTTTGTTATTTGATAGCTGATGCTTCTCATGTGGTCCCCTTTTTAATTGGTCGAATTCTGGCAACGGCATCCAAGCGAAAATAATATGAGTACTAAAGTACTACTACTAGTATTACATTTGCATCAAGTATGTGCGCCACAAATGTATGAATTACTCAATATCACGCCAACCGATTTGGATGATTCATTTCATATTGGAAAAGATGCACTTCAAGTTCAAAACTTTAAATAAATAGTTTTTAATCACAGGTAACTTTGAGGGGCGTAGACAGTAAATAAATAAAATTCCTCAAGCAAACAGATTTTTTTGAGTAACTTTAACCTTTACCCCTTGTACTTTAAATTTTTAGCATCAATAGTCTTAAGATTTAAGGAAAGGTTTGCGAATCGAAAGATCATATTAAAAAAAATATTTTTAGAAATTTTTTTTTTTTAAAAGTCTCCATGAAAAAGAAATCCATCACCGTGTTACAGTTCTTTGTTCAGTCCATTTCCAGCTTATTCTTACCGGTTGCAATTTGTTCCACGATTCGCTCCCTCAAAGCCCAATCCCAGTTTGTTCCCTCGTAGCGAGTGGAATTTGTTCCGTCGAACATTTTCCGGTTCAATCGTTTAACGATTTTACAGAGAGCCCAACGATTCAAAATTAAATTGAGAATTTCGGGTGAAACAATTTACGTTTGAATTTTCTCAAATGAGCATAAATTTCACTTGTGCAGATTCGTTTTGAATTTGGATAATTATTTCTTTTTTTACTAGCCGGCAGAATCGGATGACGCATTTTGTAACGTGGTTGTAGAACGTTGTTGTCGTGGCTTCCATGCCGTCAAAAAGGAATATCAATGCACATTTGCAAAATGTTGCTAAAAGTGCACAAACATATAAAAGTAAATAAAAAAGGGTGCATGTAATTATTATGTACGCGCGTGAGAAGTTATATTTCTTAAGCATTATTAAATAATAGTTTTTATTGCATACAAATAATTAATTACAATAAAATAATAAAAGGACTGGAAAATAATCAACACAGTCAATCAAGTTCAGTTCAAATTTTAAAATTGGATTAAATAAATATCACATACACTACCATGTGTTTGTTACACACACACACGGTTATATAATAACCGTCGTACAGTCGCTTGGTAATGGTTACTAATCTATATACATAAGAGAGAAAGTGTGTGGCTTTGTTCCATATAGGTTTCGAAACGGCTGGAACGATTTCAATGAAACTTTTAAATCTTCACATTGACCTGGCGAGTAATCCTGTAAAGTTTGGTGACGACCGGAGCACTCCTCTTTTTGAACTGTCAAATACAGCTTTTATTTACCATGATGATATTCTATTGTTTTGACTGATTTGTGTATATTTATGTCATTATGAACCATATTGAAGTACAATGGAGTATATTGAAGTATAATAAAGTATATTAAAGATAATAATAAAGGATTTTGAAGTATTCAAGGTAAGTTATAGCGCCGTGAAAGTATCCGTTTACTGATGCTACTGATATGTTCATGGATGTTGGAAATGATCTTCACCCGCTCGAGAAGAGAATGACTAAGGAGAGAAATTAATAATTTAATATATTGTGAGAGTTAAATTAAATATCTAATGCTCTAAGTTTATTATTTAAATAAAATTAAGCAAAATTTAGCCTAGTGAAGCGGGCTGGGTACGCTAGCGATAATTACTGACAGATTCATTGAATAAGTTACGAGCTGAGAATTATGTTTGATTTCAATGTTTCCATTTCTGAGTTAAAGTTAAGTCGACCACTGGTATCAATAAATAAATAAAGCAACTTTGCCCCACAATCTAACTTGTATCGCATATATCGTAATCAGATAAGGTGGGTAGGGTCAGAGCATGTCAGACAGGGCACAATCTCGATAATGTGTACAACACGAAGGGAACATACGTCGTAAACATTTTATGACGTAGTTCTTTTAAAGTAGAACTATGGATAATGTAAGATAAGTTCTTTGCTCCTGGCTGTTTTTCTTTCGTTTTGTTTTATAGTAAATCCTACTTTGTGTGGAACGACTATTTACGAAGAGCTTGTATAAGACGCGAGAGCTTATATTTTTCAAGACAGCAGTGGTATAGTCACTGGCTTCTGCGGTCGCACGAATGTGTTGACCATGATCAGAGAAATACCACAACCTAGAAGAATACCAACAACTTCTGTCTTTCTTTGGAAAGTACCAACAACCCATCTCTCGAATTCATCCAATTATACAACGCATCTATAATTCCATTAATAGTTGTTTGTCAGTGACGGGGTCAGTAAATATTTCACAAAATAAGTGTTACGCACCGCTATATACACCTACAATGTTTGGACGCAGCGCTATAAGTCGCCGGGCGGGACTTTTTAAAAATAAGAAGACACGAATTACGATTCTCTTTTGTTTATTCTAGGCATTATTAATTCTATGACCTTAATAAATGAAGCGTTTATCGTTTCACGCACTATTTAGACCAACCTGCGTATAATATACTATTGGGCATAAGCCTTCTCTGTAAAAAGAGTAGAGAGGGCATAGTCTTGCGCGGCCCTTATGCGAATTGGCAGACTTCGAATGACTTAGAAAATTTTGTAACATGTGTGTTTCCTCACGATGCGCTTCCTTCACCGCCCATTGCATGGTAAATCAGCGTATAGAATTGCAATAAACAAATTCATTGGTGCCATACAACGGGGAGGCAACTTGGATTACTAGCGTACTCCAACTTGAGGTGAACGACCGGATGTGGGTATTTTTAAGAGTAGAGTGAATAGAGATTTACTAAGCTAGTGAACCTTACTATTCAGGACTGCATTTCCACTTCAAATCAGGTAGGATCGGGGTCAAGCACTTGTTAATAAAGTAAAAAAAAAAAAAAACACTATGTTACTCCGGCTCTGCTACGTACGAGTATAAGCTACGTCTGTGCTACGTATGAGCTACGTAGGAGTGGGTACTATTATATACTATTAATTTGAACTTTCGTTTCTGTGGGGCATAAAATAGAAACACAAAAGATGCGTATGAAAGAAAACAGATTGGCTTGAGTCTGGGGCGAGAGTACATCGCCGAGCTCTTTACTCAAGTGGCCTATTCGGGACAAGGTCGAGTGGACGCCGCAATTCTATGTACTGAAGTATTATGGGGGCAATATATTAGGGTCGCTTAGTACAGCTTTTCAATTACTTTCTTGATGATAAAGCTCATATAACCTAATGATAATTGTAATAGTTTTAAACCGACTTCAAAGGGAGAGGTGGTCACGAGTCAAGAATTTTTGTTTATGCACTTGTAGCTCTATCATTTATAAATCGATCTTTTTGAATTTTATGTTTCTATCAGATATAGATTACGCAAACACACAAACTAAATAAATACTATAAATATAAAAAAACTAAATACAAGCAAAGACAAACATATATGCATTTAATATCCAGTATTATCTTGAAATTGTAAATCCCGTTGGCTGTCTGTTCAGTATAAGTTGATATACAGTAAATAAATATTTGGTGATTTTAAATACAATTATTGTAAGCAAGGAATTCCATCTTTTCGTTCTTGGTTATCTTTCGCTATATTTCAATGTTACTATGGACAGTAAAAACTGCAGGCGCACTTGGCTCTAACTACCAATTATCGAGGCATCAATCAGTTACATTCGTTTTCGAATTTCCAGGTGTCCGAATATCCGAACGCTACGATGTAGACAAATCGCTACGAATTCACTGCTCAACGGTTGACTGTTAACTACTTTTTTATTTCCTAAATACCTGCGCTATTTCTGCTCCAATTATCCTACGGACGTTTCCGAAAAATAGGCAGATAGGGTTTTTAAGGTTTTAGAATGCAGTTAAGAATTCTTTGAACTGAGCTTTATTATCGCGAAAAACTTTTACACGTTAACCTTTTCAAAAAATCGAAAAATCACTTACTAAATTTCATGAGACATTACAAGATCTCTTACATAAGATAAGATCAGATGAGCTGTAATCTAGTTTGCAAATTTCCTATAAAAAGCATATAACGGGCAAGATTATCCTGATAAAATTTGATGGTCGCATCCTTACTTTACACTTACAAAGTCTTCAAGCAATCTACTATAAAGATTCAACAGCCTTAGAGATGCTACAGTCATGCCTTACACACTTTTGTATACAAAGCCAGCCTATGTAGGCTACATAGGGTATGTATCATACATGCATTGTATATAAAGGGGTGTTAAAGCTTCTATTATAGCAATACTCAGTCCGAACGAAAAAATATCAATACTCAAAAGGACTTTCGTGGTAGAATAAAAAAAAAATGAGTACACTTCATACGATTGAAGAAAAACTTCTCTAACTCCATCGATCTATATTTACTAATAATTGAATAAATGAATAAACTTTATTGTATTCTCGCACTAGCACTATCGCACCTCTCTCTCTTGCTCCTACAGTAATATACGAAACGTAACTCTCTCTCTCTCTTCACTAATTAACATCTCCGTCTCAACTTTCGTTCGGTTCGTCCGATCACAGTTTTCGTAACACTCTCGTGATGCATTCACCTTTTTTTCCTTACTCACAAAATCATGCGTGCGTAATGAGGTTTTACTTCAAAAATATATAAAATAAGCAACGATAAATTTATTATAAACTAGGGCAACAATTAAATTGAAGCCGAGCGTATCGTTCATCGTAGTTTAAAGTTCGCTTCAACAATTTAATAGTCTTTCAACTTTACCTGCGTCCAATGGCGGCGCGAACTGGGTCAGACATGTTGCTTTTTAATTAAATTTCAATTGTACCAATCGATAGTATTTTATGTGAGTAAATAAAAAAAGTTGACGGTTCAGCCTATAAACCCTCTCATGAAGAGCCAGTAAAAAATCAACTTTCTACACCAAGTAATAATATATCATAATACTCGAATAACACCCAGTTTACTAAAAGAATAAAAAAAATTCTATCCGGAGTGTTATTAGGTTACAATTTAGTTTTGACCTCGTAAGACGCCAAACTAGTTGGTGCCAAATCAAACAAATCGGAAATAAACGTGTGGGTTGGAGAAAAATAACTAAATGTCATTGATAAATATACTCTAAGCTTACTGTCACCTAACTTTGGTTACTCGTGCTGTAAAAACACTAAGCTGTGCAGACAAGTTTTGTCAAAAAAGGTCTATTTTATCGAGAATCTGAAATGCTATCGCATGTTTGCAACTTCAGTAATAAAATAATATTTTATTTCGTGTTCTTGTGAAAGATGACCGATTTCATTAATGTGTCGTCTAAGTTAAGGAATAAGAAATAATTACAGTTGTTTGAGTAAATTAAGTTTTAGTGACGCTTTTATCGTTGGAGATAGCTTTGGTTTTTCTTCGTGCTGCTTCACTTGCTTTATTTATAATGTGCGTACTTTATTTATAAACACATAATTATTTACAGTTATATTTAAATTAAAAAAAAACAATAATGAATAGACACTTGTAAACAATGAGCGGCCTTATCGCTAAAAGCGACCTCTTCCTTTTTCGCTGAATAAAAACATTTTCAAGCATTCGATCAAACGAAAGTAGAATAATTGTTATCGGAGTCGTTCCCCTCTTATTGCTTCTTTTTTATGGAGGGTATAACAAAGAAAATGTCCAGCCTTATTGTTTGTTACAGCCGAATTCAAGGACGACTTGTCTCTTTATTTTAAAGTATGAGACATTAAGTGTTTTCTCTTTGTCACGGCTTCATCGACTGGATTGGTGACGTACTAAAGAATTAAAATATTATAAGTGCCCAATGAGTATGATATACTTTACTTACACCCATATACATTTTAGTAGTATCAGTAAACGGATACATTCGCGGCGCTATAAATTACCTCAAATACAAAATCTTTAATGTACTTCAGTATATTTTATTATACTTCAATATACTTCAATATGGTTCATAATGACATAAATATACACAACGCATGTGTCAATACAATTTTGGGTTATAAAACAATAGAATATCATCATAGTAAATAAAAGCTGTATTTGACAGTTCAAAAAGAGGAGTGCTCCGATCGTCACCAAACTTTACAAGATTACTCACCAGGTCAATCTGAAGATTCCCTGAATATTTCAGTGAAATCAGTCCAGCCCTTTCGGAGCCTATACGGAACAAACCCACACACTTTCTCTTTTTTATATATAGAAATAAACCTTGTTTATTTCCATATCTAACACAGTATTTACAGTTATAGTATAGTATGGTATTTGTTAGTATTGTTAGTGGTTTACTTAAATTTATATTGTATTGTTAAATTTAGAAGCTAGATTTGGACCCCACTTTGGGTAAAGGCCTACTCCTTTTTTTTCCAGTTTTCCCTGTTCCTGCCTAGAGTCATCCAGTTTCTTTCTACTTCATCTTTAATGTCATCAGACCACCGCTTATACGGTCTGCCTACAATTCTTTTTCCAATTGGCCCTTTCCATCGTGTTGCCAGTATGGTCCAGTGTGAGTCGGTGAAGCGTGCTACGTGTCCAGCCCAATGCCATTTTAATTTAAAAGCGTGTGTTAACGCGCGGGTTATTTTTGTTTTTTTTCCTTAATTTTGGCGATGACAATTATTACTAACTTTATTTAAACGTAAGGTCGAAGTTTACGAAGCATAAGTTTCTTTTATATAACTGTAACTGAACCGACTCGGGTTAAAACGTGCGGGTGCATATTAAACTTCAAGGGTAGTTTAATGAGACTTTGGTTAGATTCTGATTCATTTCTATTTCGTAATATTGTCACGATTATTTGGAAATACAAAGAGGGCATCCGCGCGTAATAACTTTTTTTGGGGTTTTTATCCACTAAAACCTCCCCGGTGGCCCTTCCTCGGTGCATGGTGAGGGGCTCTGGGATCTCCAGTGGAACGCACCGGAGCCCCTCTGCACTGTGCTCAAGGAGAGCACTTCCCGGGGGAGGAGGTTACTCCCCCCCCCCCCCCTGTGCCCTCGCAGTGCAAGGCGACACGGGCCAGACGATGTCGCCCAGTGAACCCGAGGCCCCTTTTAGTCGCCTTCTACGACAGGCAGGGGATACCGTAGTCTTATTCTTGAGAGCCCAGAACTACAGGGCTGTTATAAAGTGCCCTTAAATCATTAATTCCATTTAGTCATCAGATTCGAATTTTCTTTCCTTTTAACCACACCGCTATCGTGACAAAATTTAAATTAATTCATCATTAATTATAAAACGCCCTCGCGAGCCACTTAAATTTTCAAATTCATCTCCACCCAATCAAAAGACTTTAATTGCGAGCTTTTAATATAAATATTTTAATCAGGTCGCTTGATTTTTGGTGCGTGATACACACACATAAATTGTGTAATAACGTTCGTTCAAGCTCTCAAGTCGTTTTAATTATAAGGGGGAGATAGGTATAGTAATCATTATCCATTTTTCACCAAAATGAAGATAGAGGGTCCATGACAGGGGACAAATCCCTACACCGTGTCTATTTGCCAAAGACATTTTACTATGAAACCAACCTATTACAATTTAACTGAAGCCTTTTTCCCGGGTCCGGCTGGACAACAAATGCTCCCACTCTTGTAGCCCGTGGACCTGAAGCCCTTTTTAATCGCATTTTACGAAATGCAGCGGATACCGTAGTCTTATTCTACGTGCCGTGAAGCATGGGGCTGAGTGAGCAATTTATACTAAGCTAACTCATAAAAGTGTACTTTACGATGATATGGAAAAACGTGATAACTTTTACATTAACTAAGATACTTATTTCAACTTATAAGTTACTAAGTTAAGTAAGTACTCTTAATAAGTAATTTATTCATGACTAGCTGCGCCCGCTGTGCTACCCTCGATTAATAACTCTAAAATAAAAGTAGGCTAAGTTACTCCTTGATACATCAGCTATTTTCTAGTGAAAATAAGTTGCCGGCGTCAGTCTTTCCGTCCAATTACGACGTGGGAGCCTTCAAGAGTAGAGTGAATAGGCACTTACTAAACTAGCGCGTACTATCTTTCGACTATATCACCACTTAACACCAGGTGGGATCATGGTCAAGCGCTAGTTTAAACGCATAAAAAAAAAAAAAAAAAGAAAATCCCATCAAAATTTGTAGGCTATAAACAGACTGTCTGATAAAAATTATAAAAAAAATGTTATTTTAGTAAATAGATTCATGTGCATGTATTGAAAAACGTTTATTTTAATATTACAAACAGACACTTCAATTTTATTTATTCGTGTAGGTAAGTTTCCGTATTTTCTTTTCCTTTACTTTTTTTTTAAAGAAAGCTAGCAATATTTCTTGTTTTTTTTCAGAAATATTACTAACATTCTTGTTAACCATAATAAAGCTTATGCTTGTATTAGGAGACGGTTCACGTCAATAATCGAATGGTCGATTCGCACCCACGACCTTACGATTGGCAGACCGTTCCCTAAACCATTAATCTATTGACGCTTCTACTAAAATCATTAAGTTGGCCATATTAAGTATACAAGTAACAGACAAAACAAAGAAAATTAAATGCGTTTACAAGGTTACAATTTACGAACAAACACAATAACTGAGTTCAAAACAATCTCTTTGTATTTCCGATTTATCGTATTAATCAAAACTTAATCAAACTTTCATCAAACTACTCTTTAAAGTAAATCTTTTCCAATAAAAATCAGAATTGGACCTAATCGAAATGGGTGGCATCAAGTACCAAAAAATTAAAGAATTATTTTAACATTATAACCGGTTCATCTAATCGAAAGTTCTTTGATTTTTCTCTTTGTTTTAAATAAAAAAATCTTGCGTTTTCTTGTTATCAGAAACCTATTAGAGCTCGAATAAATTTATTTTACTTTTATTTTGTAAAAATTTGATACAAGCTTCTATACGCATAGATTGGAAACTAAGACCTCCGAGATTGTGATTCTGATATCTGACAAGGGTATTACAGGTTTACCAATCAATCGTCGAATAAAGGAATGCTTATACGACCTCAATCCGAGTGAATAGGATCGTGTCGAGGCGTCTCCTGACCTTGGCCTGATTACGTCGCTATAAAACAAGTACTTTGGCATCCCGGAGCAAAATTTTTTCAAGGTTAACCTCTTAAAGGAGAGTGTTCGAGCTATAACAAGTATATTTACGTTTAAAAACAAAAACATACTTCAAATGTATTAGGACGTCTAAAACATTACCAATATAGGTATGGTAGGTATGATTTAAAAATAAATTGAAATGATTCTTAACTGAGTCCAACGTAACCACGCCAACATTAACTACGACAAATCGTTTATATAACACTATATTTATGTTATTTATTATGTAATTTCTTTATATATATATATATATATATATATATATATATATATATATATATATAGTTATACTTTCTTTAGATATTTACATTTATGTATAATATATATGAAAGTTTATGTAATGTACACCATATTAAGACACAACCGAATCGTGCCCGCCTTTTCGGCACAATTTCTATTTCGTTCTTTTTTATGTTGTTTCTGTTTACTTTTGTTTATGTAGTTTTTTCTTGTTTGCGATAGATGCTTGAACCTTCTTTTTGAATTCGGTTAAAAATATGCGAAATATTTGGTTAAAATGAGATTTAAAAGGGTTAGTAAAAAATATTTATTTAGATCTACTTGACATAACTGTACGGGTCAGCCAATACTGCATCTGCGGCACACCGAGTGTTAGTGCATTACCGGACTTATCCGCCCGGTCAATGTACACGCCTGTCCGGTTAATATTTATGTGCAATATGCAGGTTAGCTTTGAAATTGGGAATTCCAATATCGAGTTATGAATTTGATATTATCTATAGTTATCTGTATATAGTTTTATAAGACATTTTCAGAAAATTAAAATTGGTCTTTGATTTATGTTTGAGAATAAATCTCAACCATAAACATAACATTTTGAATGTGAGCTAGCAACACTGGTGTAAAAACTCTCCTACTGGTAATTGCGTGTAATTACATGAAAACTCAAATAAATATAATACAGTCCACATACATCCAAGCCCTTTACTTATGCAGTCTATGATGATTTCTTACCACACTAATATTTACGTGACATTGCACAGCTAACTACGTGATAAATAGACAACGTAACTTTCTTCATTATGTCACACAAAGCTTTCAAGTTATCCTCTAAAACAGCCGGAACATAAACCAAAATCATAAAAACAAAAACCGACTTCAAATCGTATCAAATGTGAAACGCTATCACGCGCGGACGCCTTTTTTATTACCGACGTAAGTCCTATTCCATCAAATTTCATTTGTGGCATAGGACTTTGGCTAATAATTAATATCAAATACTTTCAATCTAAAAAATTAAATCATAAGTGAACGCTCTCTTGTTTTATGGAATATGAAATAGCGCTTGACCACGATCCCACCTTATATTACCACGATACCACGATGTTAAGTGGTGATAAAGTCGAAAGATGGTACGCGCTAGTTTAGTAAGTGCCTATTCACTCTACTCTTGAAGGCTTCCACATCGTATTTGTATGGAAAGACTGACGACGGTAACTTGTTCCACTCCTTTGCTGTACGCACTATGAACGATGACTTAAATCGCTTCATTCGGACGAGCGGAACATCAACTATGAAAGGGTGGAGACCCGTCGAATATCTAAACGCCCCAAAGTAGAATGGGGATGTAGTGCACAAACATTAAATAAAATAAAGACGAATTGAGATCTTATTTCTATTTTTGAAGTCGGTTGTAAATACGTTATAAAGGTGAAAGTTATAGTTACATAGATATAACTGGATATAACGAACACTCAATGGAAACCTCGTCGAAAGTAAAACAATTGTCTTGAACAACAAAAGAGGCCGCACACGATTTGTTTCGTGATTGGGTAAAACAATTGTTTTTGCGTGCTCTACCTAATTAGCGAGCTATTGTTAAGAACCATATTGTTTTCCATTGCTGGAATTATTTTATGTTTTTGTCATGAAATAAAAAAAGTTGATAGGTGATCAAGATCTACACCTAGATAATCTTGAGCACCGGCGCAAGGTGGCCAGCCTTTCGGTGTTTTATAGATTACATTTTGGAGAGTGTGCACAGGAATTACGCGAGTTAATTCCTCCATCCCCATTCTACCTCCGAACGTTTAGACACTCGGCGGGACTCCACCCTTTTATAGTCGATGTTCCGCGCGTCCGAACAATGTGATTTGAGTCATCGTTCATTGTGCGTACAGCAAAGGAGTGGAATAAGTTGCTGACGTCAGTCTTTCCGTCCAAGTACGACGTAGGAGCCTTCAAGAGTAGAGTGAATAGGCACTTATTAAACTAGCGCGTACCATCTTTCGACTATATCACCACTTAACACCAGGTGGGATCGTGGTCAAGCGCTAGTTTATACTCATAAAAAGGCTATTAATCCAAATGAAAAGTGTTAAGAAGTTCAACAATAGTTATGAGTGAGTGATATATTAAATGATTAGTTGAATCAATAAATTATGAATTTAGGATAAAAATTTGTATTGATAAATCACTTAAATACAACTCGAAGTACATGCATTACGTCAACCGCTGGCGCCTATGTGACTAACCTAACAGACGTTTTCACTCAATCAACATTTAAAAATACCATAATCATATATCGAATTTTCTGTCTAGGCATGGTGAGTTGTGTATGAACAAAGAAAGTTATTTGCTTCACAATAATCAAATGTGGTGTATACACGGATATGTAGAAAGTATAAGGGCAATGGCACACACATGACACAGCTGTTAGCAAATGCAGTGGCATCGAAATGTTGTTCCGGTAAAAGTCTTCACATAACAAGCAAGCGTAACCGGTGCGATGGGAGGGGGTGGTCGCATGGAAACGAGAGGAAGCGGTTCACAAAATATATACTCTAATAGCTCAATGGTCGACAAATTAATGAGCTAAGGAAACACAAATATGAACACTACAACAATTTAAAAAATTGAGCCCAGGTTTGTGTTAGCTAGCAACACATGGCACCCAGCGATTGTTATGCATTTTAACTACTTCCAATGACATCTTAGTGATTTACCTGAACCTTATTGTATCTTTAATTCATAATTTAATTAATCGTCACATTAACTTGGTATTATAAACAATAATTTAACTTTATTAGTTCGTAATCTGACTTAAAATTAATTTCGTATACAGATTGTGTGGACTCTCAGTTATGACTGTATTCGATAAAATAATTCAATATACAACGTTACGCCGTCTGAGTGGAGGGAGTGTATTAGTTATTGGACTATTTTATTCTACAAGACAAGAGATTCTAAATTTATTACATTTAAGTTAACTTTCGTTAAAATTTTAATAATATTTTAATTACCTATCTATCTTTAACCTTAACCATAAAATTATAGATGTTTTCGATATATATTAGAATTATAATTTATCTGTTTTGATGTAATTTAATGTACCAAGTCTTTTTTTAATGAAAATATTATTGCGCCTTCCGGTGAAGCAGTCAAGGCCAGCTACTGTGGCCAATCTGTGTAGTTGGTCAAAAATATATTGTCTGTATCACACTGTAGGAGCAAGAGAGAGCATTGCGCGTTTACATTGTCTTTATCTCTTGAACAATCGTGTTAAACACCCGAAATTTTGTGTATATATTATTTACTTAAATATGAATGGAACTAAAGAAGTTTTACTACAGTAGTGTGGTTTAAAGCATACTTTTTTTTTAATTTAAAAATAAACTTTTAATTCACTCCAGCTTTCCGCTCGTTCCTATGTTCCGACCCGACCGACGTGCACGCCGCGAAGCGCAACCGACTGCACTCGCATGCAAATTATATTTCATTACGCTTACATTTCACTCTTACTATGTATCTAAAATATAACACATTGTGACAGGTATTATAAACAAACGAGCTCTGGGCTCGTATAATAAGACTACGGTATCCCCTGCCTGTCGTAAAAGGCGACTAAAAGGGTTCACTGGGCGACAATGGTGGGGGCCTTTGTCGTCCGCCAAAGTGGACCCGGGACGAAGGCGATATCGGCTGACTAGGATTAACCTCTCCCTCTCTCCCCCCGGACGGGCTCTCCTAAAAGCACAATGCAGAGCGGATCCGGTGCGTTCCACTGGAGATCCCGGATCCCTCACCATGCAACGAGGAAAGGGCACCAGGGGGGTTTTAGTGGGTAAAAATCCCACATACTTTAACAAGCCTTCTTGGGGAATTCTTGATGAAGATTCCCCCTCCCATCCCGTCAACAAAAAATGGACTATAAACTAACATGCACAATATTTCAAGTACATCTGTTGACTAAGTTACTGTAAGGTACAGTAATCAATGCAGTCTATTGGTTAGCAAGAAGATCAGAACTGTACACATATATATGTAATAACTTGTAGGTCTTATGGAATGAAATAGTCCGATAACTAATACACTCGCTTAATTCGTAAATTGTACAAGAAATTATTTTATATACGTATACCGTCACAATAGCCCGTCCTAACAATCTATATACAAAATTAATTAGAAGTCAGATTACGAACTAATAAAGTTAAATTATTGTTTACAATGCCAAGTTATCATCAACTGTGCCATAAGTGATGATCAACTAAATTATTAATTATGAATTAAAGATACAATCACGCGCTCGGCTCGGTGAAGGAAAACATCTTGAGGAAACCTACATGTCTTAAAACATTTTTCTAAGACATGTGAAGTCTGCCAATCCGCACTAGAGCTGCGTGGCGGACTATGTCCTTATACTCTCTTTACAGAGAATGTCTGTACCCTGCAGTGGGACGTATATAAAAAGTTGTAACTAACAAAAGATGCAATAATGTTCAGGTAAATCAAAAAAAATATCATTGGAAGTAGTTATTGTACATACAATCTCTGGGTGCCATGTGTTGCTAGCTGACATATGTCAAAAAATATAAATAGTCTCCAATATTAACTGTGAACGAGTTGTATATCAAATATTGCAAATCGTGAAAAAATAGATAATATTATTTCATTTTCGAAAATGTGAGAAGACTCGTGTGTAATAAATATGTAAAAACATGTATTTCATTTCATTCATTTTAATATCAGTTTGCTTCTGATTTCATTCTAGTTTAATTTTCGTTTCATTCTGTTTTATTTATTATGGTTTCATTTTCTTTTTAAGTTACGGAGAGACAGTTTATACCGAAATATCTGTTTATTTCGATTTCTAGAGGGTTGCTTCATAAATTCTCTTTCTTGCTTTCGGCTTGAAGAAAACATTTATACGTAATGGAGATTTTCTATTCTAAATTACCTTTTCAATGTTCCTCTGTGTACTAACGTTTGTAATGGCAGTGTGTTAATTGGAATTCAAAATACGTCTTTATGTTTCACCAACCACATCTTTATGGAATTGAATCTAGACCTACATTCTTCACAATCGTTTGGTATTACAACTGCAATTCTTTTGCTGATATCTGTGGTGACAAGATCCATATGCTCAATTGTTTCATATTTTAAGCATAAAAAGTAATTGAGTTACTTAATTCAGTGGTAAAGTGTACGTCTCCTTGACTCAGTGTCGTCGTTGCCGAGCCCGACGACCGACGAAGACGACGACGACGACGACACGACGCAGCAGAGTCGCGCCGAGGCTGACGACGACGGTCGCGTGTATAAGAACCCTCGCAATTCGCCTTCTGCTGACTGTCCTCGTGACGAGGAGCAAGCCACCCTTCTTGTGAGTATCTCTTTTTCATAACTATTTTGAATTCTTCATGGATATAGTAGAAGCTGCTTAGTCCATAGCAGTGACAGGTAACCTCTAAAACAGGCTTAATTAAAAAAAAACGGATGGGTTAGACTACACGACTGAAGTAAAACTTCCGTCATTACATTACACGATTGTTTAAGACAGAAACAAAATGTGCGCTCGTACTGCGCTCTTTTGCTCCTACAATGTGATACAATCTCTCTTTTCCTATCTTCACTAACTTATATCTCCCTCTTAACTTCCTTTCGCCTCACGCTATCATACTTTTGTAATGCATTCACTACTTCCCAAGTCAAGCGTGGCTAAAAAAAATTATCTTGAAAATACATAGTAATTTAAAATGTTTCTATGGACGGACTAAAACCTTTCAATAATTGTCCAAGTCGAAGAATAGAAAAGAAGGAAAAAGTGGTATATGATTTAAAAAATAAGCAATAAAACGGACCAACATGTTGTTTACACACAGTGATGATAAAAAAACTGACCTGATTATCTAACGCAATATCGCGAAATTTTCGCGTGAATATAAGAAATGATTATCATTAATGGTTACCCTCGGTATCCTCGAAATTCGATTCGTTTTAATCCAGAAATGGGAGCATTGAAATCATTATTTAAATATTAACTGTCACTAAATATTGAGAGTTGGTCGCAAATAACTCTACGCAAGAAACGTGGAAGGGATAGCTGCGCATGAGTACAGTCGCGCAAGAAATTAGTCATTTCCACTAGTTACGAATAAAGTGTTTTTGTTTGTACTTTTTTAATGGGCATATTTACCATTACAACTAAATTAATGAGATAAAGATCCAATACAACACATGAAAATCGGTGAATCGGTTCCCGAGATTCAGATTATAAAGTTATATATAGAGAATTGCTCGTTTAAAGATATTAGATAGATGATAAGACTTCAATTGAAAGTGTAATTAAGTAATTTAATTTGTAACAGGGGCAGAAATGTCTACGCAAGTGCTCTTCCGACGAAGACTGCAAGAGCAAGAAGAAGAAATGTCTCTGCGATGGAGCGTGCGGAATGTCCTGCATCAAACCAGGTCAGTAGACATTCTACACTCATAACGTGTACCACTGTTATGACGAACTAGACAAATTGGCCAGAGAAGCTGGCCTTGACTGCCAAGTCAAATTTCCACCTTTGGGCATCTACCAACTGCCATCTAGTAGAAATAAATGTATATTTACGTTTTCATACACAGACATGTGTTCCTATTCTATAAGAGGCGCCAGGTAATACTTTCCCATGCTTCAATAAAAGATGGGCCTTTAGACGTATACACGGTTATTGTGTAACGTTAATTGCGTAACGTGATGGGCGTCAATAAGACCTACGCACACAGAGAGCGATCTCAATGCGTGAGATATATACCTGACGATGCGTAGACGGTATTCGAAATTCAAACAATGACAACTATATTTACAAGTAAAAACGAAAATTGAATCAAACATTTTTACAGTTCAAAAAGAGATGAAAGTTTCATTGTAATCGGTCCAGCCGTTTCGCAGACTATAGGGAGCAAACCCAAACACTTTTTCTATATCTAACTACACTTCTAACACTTTTTTTATATACAATAAAATACTAGATTAACAAAATATTTTCATAAATAAATATATTTTTAAATTAAAAAAAAATTAAACGTATTAAGTTTATGTCATATATTAAAATATTAAAAATATTGGTAACAAACAAGCCGCCGATATCACGGGGCTATTATCTCTTTTAAATTTAATCGCTTGTTGTGTGACGACGATAATGTTCGCATGTTACGCGTCGTTTCACAGCGTTGCTTTCTTTTTCTCCAAGTCATTGGCAATAGTGCATACCAAGATGTGAATAAAGTATTCTTCATTTGAAGAAGGCAATTCTGGCACCACACAATGTCGCATTAGTTCCCGCTTTAAATTGGAAATGAGAGAAGGAGAATTGATGAGAGATTGGAGATTGGT
This sequence comes from Meandrusa payeni, assembly GCA_029286785.1. NCBI lineage: Eukaryota > Metazoa > Arthropoda > Insecta > Lepidoptera > Papilionidae > Meandrusa > Meandrusa payeni. The sequence continues at coordinate 8,134,013 of JAGSMX010000021.1, forward strand.
TATAGTGTAATAAACGTAAGAGTTGAATCATTAACATTTTTAAGTGGAAGTCCGTGATCTTACTTTATTGTTGTATGATCAATAACCTTCTTTTTTAAGTCGGTTAAATAAAAAGCCTTATATATATATTCCATGCCAAATTCCATTCAGATTCGTTCCGGCGTGATTCAGTGACAAACCTCCATACATACATCCAATCTTTTACAATTGTAATTTTTATTTTTTTTTTCATAAATATCAACTATAATTAATATCAAGAATGTTAACTATAGCCGTGAGCAAAAATAATGGGTCGGTTAAGAAAGATTGAATTTCTCGGAAGATAAAGACGCTAACTGAAATAAATTGTGCACGATAGACAATTAAATATCGTTAAAATAAAATAAAATATTTTTAGTGGAGTCCACTAAGGACTAAAATTTAAATAAAAATAAAATTTAATATCATGGGGCATTATATCAAATAGCAACGCCCGATGACTCCTTCCCGACGCAATTCGAAAAACTTACAACAAACAATACAAAGGCAAACCAGTTAAAAAAACCTGAAGGAAGTTTCGTAATTAAAATTCTTGTCCAGTGACACAGTCGCCATGTCCGAGATCGACCTGGACATCATCATTATAATGTATAAATAAAGATTAAATAAATAAATAACACCCAACGCTCTGCCACTAGGCCATGACGGTCAATATACGTTTAATGTTATTAATAAATAATTAGAGATGCAAATTGTTGGCTACATTATTCATGACGTATACATAAACAATGTAGGGCCGCCAGAATTATGGAGCCAGGTGGAATTTATAAGGTCATGTGCGCTTATTAATTCTTCAGTAAAACCTTAGGCATATACACTAGATAATTTAGATAGATAGATAAATCCTCTATTCCACCAAAGAATATGTACAAAGGCGAACTTAATGCTATTTAACATTTTCTTCCAGCTAACCTTTAGTGGTTAAGAGCAGGCTAAGGGTAGTGCCGCTAAAAATAGCGTTTTATAACTATTATATAGATAAATATACATATACATAAATAGATACTTGAATATAAATATAATAATATACATACACATGGAATATATAAACGACAATATATATACCAGTTTGTAATTTTTCATTGTTTGTGTAAAAAGTATTCAGATACACGCGATTTAAAGACATTGGTTGACGAAGCCTCCCTAATCTCAATCGGCAAACTATTCCATAGTTTTATAGCTGTACAGGTAAAAGAATTGCCATAGAAATTTGTTATAGAAGGTTCGCGGTTCGCGGCCGACGAACTGTTTGTTTAATTTAGATTACCACGCGCTCGGCGGTGAACGAAAACATTGTGAGGATATCAACATGTTCTAGAATTTTTTTCTAAGACATGTGAAATGTGCCAATCCGCACTAGGGCCGCGTAGCGGACTATGCTCTTACACTACCTTTACAGAAAAGGCCTGTGCCCAGCAGTGGGCATATATAAAGGCTTTGTGACTTTAACTAATTTAGATCAAAATTAATTTAGAGGTAACCTGCAGACTCGGTTACCCCAATCCATTTAATTTCTATGAAAGCTCTACTCTAACAAGGAAATTTTCCGCCTAATTAGACGGAAGAGTAAATAAACCGCCGGGGGTCCCCCGGGAAATATTCCGACTAGAGAGCGGGCGTACGGGCCCTAATAGAATTTAATTTTAAATACACTTTGCCTTTGTTTGTACAACATACACGTTACTATTCAATTTCCTATTACCCCTATAGAAGGGTCGATATTTAGTCGCAATCACATCTTACTTTTAAACCGACTTCAAAAAAGGAGGTGGTTGTCTATTCGACTTTTGGTTTGTTTTTCTTCAAACGGTCGAATGGGTGAACATAAAAAAAAATAAGATTCTTTATGATTCTTTTCAATTTCAAAGTTAGATGAGAGTTTGGTTAGTTTATGATTGTTTTCATTATAATATTCCTACGATAATTTGGAAATAAAAAGAGGACGTCCGCGTCCTTAAACCGTTTAACGTTTGATTCGTTTTGAGGTCGATTTTTGTTTTTGCTTACCGATATACTTGTCAGTTTTAATTTTGGATCATTACAGAGATTATTTCATATTTTCATGTATAAATTAATGAGTCGAAAGCAAGGTCTGCGACATTTCCGAAGACCTCGCTCGCAATACAATACAAATAGGTCAAGCGAGCTCTCATTGCGGAGCGCACTTACATTATTATTTTGCGACTGATTTTCTGACACTTCCATTATATTTTTATTAAATTTCATTAAAGCCCCACGTTATATCCTCGGCGCCGTCAGGAAAATAACAAGGAATACGCTCTCAAAAGCGTATCATTTTACGTCGTGACGCGCAGTGATACCTCAGTATACCTATAACCACAGCCCCGGGACCTACACAATAGAGAATTGGGTACTTTAAAAAAATTGAAAAATATCCATAGTTGGAGTTTGTTTCAACTGTTACCTTTATTTATTGAACTAATTGGAGGATTTCTTGCCATTGCATTTTCAATATTAAGCGATGATTTTTTCGTCCACTCGTCTTTTATGCCTCCTAGGACTTTTAAATCCGGTCCTGGCTGCGACTCAAGTAATTTTGAAAATAGTTCAATCACCAAAGGCATTTATTAAATTGAGACTAACACCTCTCCGTTACTGGCGGAAATCGATCGAGAAGAAAGTTGTCGGAAGGCAGTCGAAAAATCAAAGAGAGAAAATTTTCAATTCGTCTGTATCACCTAGCTTACTGATCACATCTCAAATTAGGATTTCGTAATAGATCATTTCTACGCGCTATTTGCTCTCTTCAATTCCACTTCAACTTATTTACACAGTGTTCTATGTTACCTTCGTTCGTCTACGGATCTCATCCTTCCTGATATGACCTCGTAGAGACACCCCGATAATACCTTCTCATCGATGGGACTAAAAAGTTCTCGATTGGAGACCACGGACCGGCAAGCGGAACGTCGGACGTCTACCCGTAAATCGTTGGGGGAGGCCTATGTCCAGCAGTGAATGTTCTACGGCTGGAATTATGATATTATTCTAAGACTTCTTAACAATCAATAATAAATACGAGGTATATTTACGATTAAAAACAAAAACCCAAATCAAATTGAATTTAACGTTATACGCTATTAAGCGCGGACATCCTCATTGTATTTCCGAATTATCGTAGGAATATTACTAAATAGAACTAACCTTTTTTCGTTCGTATTTGGCGCACTTAATGCAATTTAAGAATAACATGATTTCATTAATGCCATTGTCAGAATTGGACCCAATTGTTGAGTTAAGAAATTAAAAAAAAAACTTTTCTTTTTTGAAGTCGGTTGGAAAAAAATCACTGTTTAAAATTTCCGTGTACAGTCTGTCACCTAATAAGCTTAGTGAAAGCTTTAAAAGAAGCCAGTGTTATCGTTTTAATTTAAATACTTTAGCGTGTTACTATCTGACTGAGCTTTTTGCTTCAAATATAATTTGAAACTCAACCAAGGCTTAATTTTCCCCAGCCTCCGTCATTACACTGTTTGATCGCCGTCCAAGCGGCGGAGAGGAGAAATTCAATTTATATTTCATTAAAACATAAAGGATTTTCGTAAAATAGGCATCATTATTTATTAAGAATCGATGTTGTAATTTTAAGCAAGCAGTTTTTGTATACAAATAGTTCGTTAAGCATTTTTAAGTATTTTTAAGTTTTATTTAAGTGACAATATAGTCGATATTCGCCGTTGAACGATATAACCTTTGCATTAAACCAACTATTGAGTGGACAGCTCTGTCCTGTGTTATAGAATTAAGCTATATTAGTGTACATACGATGAGAGGGGGCCGTCCTGTTCACAGACGATATGAGTGGGATCCCTTGTCGTCGTAAAAGTGAACCCGAGAGGAGTACAGTGAGGATGCGAGGAGAACTCCTTCAATGGGAGGTGCGTCAATTCAGAGCAGACACTGGTACGTTCCGCAGAAAGAGCCACTTTCAATTCACTGGGAATTTTAGGAGTACCACCGCCCAGAAGGCTTCTGAAGAAATCTTTTAAAGATTTCCCTCTCGTAAAAAAAATTAAAACTTCCAGTGTTTCGTGTTCTATGATATCTGTAATGTAACTTCTTTATTACTTCTTTTACAAATGCGAAATCAAAACGGGACGCAGTCTTCCAAATGTTCGAAAGAGGAGGGGACTTTACATATAGTCTTTTACCCAATTTATAAAATAAAAAAGGTTGCTGCGTTTCTATAATTCAAAGAGTAAGGTCTGATTTTTTCACAATTTTCAGTAAAATGCACACATAAAAAAAAAACCATCCACTCACCGGTTGACGTTGAATTACGGGACACCCTGTATATAAAAATTCAGGTATTATTTCTAAAACAGTTTTGTTCTAAGCGAAACACTTTTCCGCTGAAAAGGTGCTGGCAGAAAATAAAATAAAAAGGTTGCTGCGTTTCTATAATTCAAAGAGTAAGGTCTGATTTTTTCACAATTTTCAGTAAAATGCACACATAAAAAAAAAACCATCCACTCACCGGTTGACGTTGAATTACGGGACACCCTGTATATAAAAATTCAGGTTTTATTTCTAAAACAGTTTTGTTCTAAGCGAAACACTTTTCCGCTGAAAAGGTGCTGGCAGAAAATAAAATAAAAAAAAGTAATGAAAACGTGTCGGAGTCGTCGACAAACACAGACGGAGTGCGCTCCACCGCGAGCTACCACTCGACCTTGTTGCCTTCAAAGTTGCACTTCTTGTCTGAATGTGATACATCCATTCTATGGAGATGTCTGATTTGCGAGCGCTTTTCTGGTTAACGTTCTTCAGGTAACGTGGAATTGTTTTCATACGCTCTAACACGATCCTAAATTCTTAGTACTGTCAATAATTGTATTTTAATCGACTTGGAAATAGGAGGTTCTCAATTCGTCTGTGTGTTTGTAACTTTCGACTGCCTTAACCGATTTTGATAATTCTTTTTTTATATGAAAGCTGTTGGTTCCCTTATGATCCAATTTGGACTACGGCATTCATGAGAAAGCCATATAAGTCGACAAATGGACGAATAACTCAATATCACGCCAACCGATTTTGATGATTCATTTTTTATTCGAAAGGATGTACTTCAAGAGTAGTTTGATGACAGTTTCGTTATGTTCTGATCAATTCTGTCGTATATTCCTACGATAGGGCATCTGTACGTTTAACGTTTGATACGATTTGAAGTAGATTTTTGGTTGTTGCTCATAAATATACTTTTTATTGATTGTGCAATCATGACGCAGTCGTTTCTTGACCGATATTCAACTGAAATTTATTTATTTTTATTTGAAAGGATTCACCTTTAATTAGGTCCCTGCGAACTTATAAAAATCATTTACAGTATAAGTTATTTAGCCTCGTTGACCACTTTTGTTGGAAATTATAGCTATTCACGTTGCCTTGAATTCTTTCAGTCATTTTACTAAGAAGGTCATCCTTTTGTTGTGAACATCCCTCGAACCTGAACGAGCGCTTTGCTTCGTTTTTTTAATCATGGAGCAAAGGAATGGAATAGTTTGCCCGCGTCTGTCTTTCCCGCCGATTACAATGTGGGTATTTTCATTTTCTAAGCTAGTGCGCTTTACCATCCTGGACTGCATTTCCACTTAACATCAGAATAAAAAAATATATAAGCGAACAGTCAATAACCAAATTTTGTTTTGGTCCAAATAGATTCCGAGCTATGGTAACCTAAATTCAAGCTGAAGTATCTGTGCACATATATCGGAATTCCCGGTGAAGCTTTGTGGATATTGCATGCTGTATTTTGCCAGGAATTTAGTTCGAAATACGCTTCAACTCGACTGCTATAACCAGTTTAATGTTAAATGGTTTCACCTATGGTGAGTTAAAGTTACAGCCTATATATTTATAATTTATTTGTCCCACTGTCGGGGGCGGGACTTCTCTGTAAAGAGAGTATAAGGGCATAGTCCACCACGGACACTTAGTATGGATTGGCAGACTTCACATGTCTTAGAAATTGTAGATTTCCTCACGATCTTTTCCTTCACCACCGAGCACGTGGCGCCAGCACATAAAATTGCAACAACAAATTTATTGGTGCCGGCACCGGGGATCGAACTCGGGTTGCAAGCGTACTACGCAACTTGATCCAACCGCCCGGACACTGAGCTACCGCGGCTCTAGTAGTCTAGTAGTCAGTCGTTCACCATACGTAAATATAAGTTTACTTTTTAACAGACTTTTTGTTTATTTCCTCAAATCTTTTACGAACGAATTTTTTTCGATGAGAATTTGGTTAGGTTATGATAAGTTCTATGTCTATTTATTCTATGTTCTATGATAATTCGGAAATAGAAAGAGCTAAAATAACGATTAACGGTCGATTCGATTTGAAGTCGCTATTGGTTTTACTCGTAAATATACTTGTTACTCAAATTAATTGTCTGTGTATCTATTTTAATGTTTAAATGATAGCAATAAGGCGACTATTTATCTACTTATATGTTAGAAATGATATCAATTACTTTACATGAATAGTTCAAATTTATAAAGGATGCTTATAATACCGCCTGAAAATAGCTCTAAGCCAATTCCCTCTAGATAGTGCTCGGGTAAAGAGGTCTCTATGAAGAAACTGTGTTCCTTTAAATATGTTTCAATCTATCTATTTAACTTTGATGAAATTCTTCGTTCGGAATATGTTCCCATTTATATCTGTAAAAGCATTTCTGATATCTGCACAGAGAATTTCATTTCGGTGGCAATTCATTTCTTTGTTGAAATAATACATGATTTGATCTGAGTAGCGATTTTTATTAGATACAATGTACCAATAGAAAGTAAATCATTTTTCTTCTTCTTCTTTGTCGTTTCCTCAGCGCTGAGGGTCGTGACCACCAAGAGACCTTTCCGCGCCAGATTTTTTGAGAGTATTTAATTCCCACGTCTACTGCAGCCGTCCCGCAGAACGGGGTTCAGGTTATCATATCCGTCGCCTAATGCTCGGTGTTGTCACTCGTTAAGTACCAGCCAGGTGGCACGTACAGGGTGATAGTAGATTTCCTGTGAGGACAATCACCCGAAAATCATTTTTAAGCGACTTCAATAAAGGAGATAGGTTAGTATCGTATGTGTATTTTTAATGTTGGTGCTACAGCAGCGCTTTATGAACTCATTTCTTTAAATCAGTTCTTATTAAGTCCATTTTTCTTTCGACGCAGTACTCTGGGTTCCTTAGATATACCAGGGAACTGGAGCCATGCTTATTGATTGAGGTATTGGGTAGATCTTGATGGTTGGCGTTCCACGTTTCTCTCGTAACTTGCTTCCACACACTATCGACTATATATAATCGATAAAGCTTCAGACTGAAGACCCTTAAAAGTTCGCCTCTCAAAATATGGTGAAACTGTAGCGGCGTACGGAATCAATCACCTTAAGTTATTTATTCATAACAGAAATATAATAAGCATAGACGCTCAGGATATCAAGGGAGTCAATAGATCATCTTTTAGAAATCGACTTCGTATGTATACGAGACACGTCGGTCCATTGACATTCAGTTCGGTAATGCAATTTAGCCGTAGGCCCACGTAAATACGTTACAGAGCGTCGGCTTGTCGATCGATTGCGGTTGTAATGAAATGCTTACCTATATAGCTCAAGTCCACATCTAGAATGCTTCGATACGTTTCTCAAGGTCGTACTTTAAAATCCAATTCTCAAATCCGTAAAGGCCAATCTTAGGAGTCCAATTGGCCAATCTTAGGAATCGAACACGCAAAGATATTTTCATGTTACGGCACTAAAAAAAATATCTATCTTTGATGTTGCGTGTGCTTATTCCCTTCTCTTTCTTCCAAGGATGACTGATAGGGACTTAAGTTGGCCTTTGTGAACCTGACTTTAGGACGTTAAGTACAGGTATATTTACGAGTAAAAACAAAAACCAACTTTAAATCGAATCAAATGTCAAGCACTATTACGGCCAAACTCACTCTTTGTTTTCGCAAATTATCGTAGGAATTTTATGAAATAGAATTAATCAGTACCTAACCAAACTCTTATCAAACTATTCCTGAAGTACATCCTTTCCTTTCGATCTCGATGATCGGAATCGGTTGACGTGATATTGAATTATTCGTCCATTTGTCGCGCACATAAATGATGCAAATTTAAGACGTATTATAATGAGACTACATGGGAAGCAACAGTTTTCAATTTCAATGAAAAACGAATAACACAGACTAATTGAAAACTCTCTTCTTTTTTGAAGTCGGTAAATAAATAAATAAATAGATCATCAACAGCATAAAGTCATGGGATTCGAACTTGAAAAATTGTGCAGGAAACATCGAGCGTACCAGTGAGACTAGTTTTCGTGTGTTATAACGTAGCTTCATTGAAATTCAGTTCACGAAAGCTATTTGGGTTCTGTACATAATAAAGCTTTCAACGGTTTGGTGTATTGGTTTTGGTCGTAGCACAATACGTACGTAGCGCTACGACGCATAGCGCAATAGGTACGTAGCACAACGATTTGTAGAACTAATTACTAATGCTACGTCGCTTATAGAAATATTTTTTGTTTAAAAACTTATCTAATACCAATCATCAGAAATTTACAATAAATATTTTTACAACTACCATTATCCTCATAAGACAGTGCAGGATTAAGCAGAAATTATTTAAATAATTTATTCTGTTTCTTAACCGATTTTATATAAATGGGAAGGTTCTCTATTGGTCTGACTTTTTTTTTTTTTGTATAACTATTATAACGTTTAGCGTGTAATTCTATTTTTTTTACAAATATTACCATCATTCTTGTTAACCATTCCCACTAAGTTTAATCTTGAGCTAGGAGATGGCTCGCGTCAATAGTCGAATGGTGGATTCTACCCTACGACCTTCTTTCGCTGACCGTTCCGGTTAGTGTTTTAACTTTTACTTATTTTACTATCTAAAATAACAGTATCAAACACTAAAGCAACAGTGATTCCTAAGCATCAACATATAATACAATGACAAGCTTGTAGTGTATCTATAAAGATGTAGCATACTGAATAAGTGACGCTATATTGAAGGTAATTAACATTACGCGATCGTCAATTATGTAACCGAAGTCATTACGTACATCACTTAACGACAGTTCATAACATTTCTTGGTCTAGTGGCTAAGTGTGTCTTCTAACGATCTGATTGATAGCCGCGGCTTCTAATCCAAGTCAACCTAAACCAATGGACTGTCTTGTTCGGTTTTCAACCGAATCGAAGTCGCTTCGGAAGTAGGATGTTCTCGATTCGTCTGCATGTTTTTTAATGTTTGTTACCTCATAGCTTTTGACTGGGTGAACCGAATTTGATAATACTTTCTTCATTTGAAAGCTCGTGCTTCCCACGGGATCCCATTTTGACATCCATGAGAAAACCATAATAAGTAAATATACGTAAGTATATTATAAACCATAATAAGTCGTAATAAGTCTTCAATTTTCATTATTAATGTGCGCGACAAATCGACGAAGTCAATATCACACCAACCGTTTCCGACGATTCATTTTTTATTGAAAAGGATATACTCCAAGGGTAATTTGATGAGAGTTTGGTTAGATTCTGAGTCATTCTACTTTGTAATATAACACCGATTAATCGGAAATACAAAGAAGAAAATCACATTTGACATCTGTTTTTGTTTTTACTCATAAATTTTCTTGTTTAAGTACAAAAAGTCGCTCGGTAACGAAAGCTAGAGTAAAATGATGTGACAGGTTTTTATGTCAACCAGTATCCTCCAGCAGGTACTTAAAGGCCATCCGCGTGGGTTCCTTTTAGTTTACCATTGATAATTAAACAACGGTTACTAAGCACGATATAGCGGGAACCCTTTCGGAGTCAGAAGGGAAGGGGTTTTTAAATACATAAATATTAGTTTTTTAAAGTCTGCATAGGCTATATAATGTATTCTAGACATTTGTCAAGTAAACTCAAAGAGTAATTTTCGTCCAAACTTTAGCAGGAGACGGGAATACCGTACTTCAACTATTATAAACACAGCGCAGTTGATTGCGACCATAATTTTGGCCCGCTGTGTGGACACACAGGCATAGTTTATTGCTTTCATATGAAATTGGATTTTGCGCAGTCAATTGCGAAAGCAATTTATTGGCGTGCGTTCAAATGGATACAGATTATAAAATAAAATGAAAAATTGCGTTTCGTTTCTTTAATGGATTTTCGTTTATTCCCGAGTCCGCCCACAAAACATGCAACGAGGATTTTTAATACAATGAACATTTTTACTGTACGAATATAAAAACAATGAACGTATTTATAGGCTACGAGAAACGAGACCACTTAATATTAATAAAAAATTGCGAATGACATTATTTAAATGTAAAAACCGTGTGGTGTCGTGGGACACCAGATATGAACGAAATACCTTACAATAAAATATTAATTTCAAATTCTATTCGAGGTATAAAGAAAATATCCAAAAAACTACTTCACAAAATTATCTCAACAACTGTATTTTATTAATAATAATTTATAAAAATATATAATTAATAATAGCACCATCTATCAAAATCAGTTGACACTAAAAATCTTATGCTTTTATTTAACGTTATGGACATTTTAGACTTTTTCGCCGGGTAACCATCCGCAACGCCCTATAAGGCACTTCGTTCCAAAATACAAAACGTAAAATTAAACAAAATTTCGAATTTAAAATTGAAACAGAAATAATAAAATAAAAATTAAAACAAAATTAATCATTACAGATTAAGCCCTTTTTTGTATATTTTCCAAGCACGTGCTTGACTACGATCCCACCTGATGTTAAGGGGAAATACAGTCCTGGATGGTAAGACGCACTAGCTTAGTAAATGCCTATTCACTCAATTTCAAGCGTCAATAGCCTAATGGTTTAGGGTACTGCCTGCGAATCGTAAGGTCGTGGGTTCGAATCCACCATTGGACTATTGCCGTGAACCATGTCCTAGCACAAGCTTAAGCTTAGTTGGAACGGTTAACAAGATTGTTAGTAATATTTCTGAAAAAAAAAAGAAAGAAGTATTGCTTTCTTTAAAAAAAAAAAAGAATTTCATCGTTTCAATTAGATCAAAATAAGGAGTGGGTTCTCAATTCGTCTGTATGTTTTTTAATGAAATGTGGACTGGGTGAACTGAATTTTGATGATTCTTTTGTTATTTGAAAGCTAATGCTTTACCGTTTTAGTTTAGACAATGGTAACCATGAGAAATCCAATAGGTATTAAATATGCATCAAGTTATGCGCCACCAATGGACGGATAACTCAATATCACGCCAACCGATATCGATGATTATTTTTTTTCTTATGCTACACTTCAAGGGTAGTTTGATGAGAGATTGGTTAGGTTCTGATGAATACAGCCCTGTAGTTCTGGGCTCTCAAGAATAAGACTACGGTATCCCCTGCCTGTCGTACAAGGCGACTAAAAGGGGCCTCGGGTTCACTGGGCGACAAGGGTGGGGGCCTGCGTCGTCCACCAAAGTGGACCCGGGAAGAAGGCGACATCGGCTGGCCCGTGTCGCCTTTCGCTGCGAGGGCACAGGGGAGGAGGGAGTAACCTCCCCCCGGGACGTGCTCTCCTTGAGCACAGTGCAGAGGGGCTCCGGTGCGTTCCACGTGAGATCCCGGAGCCCCTCGTCATGCACCGAGGAAAGGGCCACCGGGGAGGTTTTAATGGGTAAGATCCCCACATAACCGCCGCCTTCCCCCCAGAAGGCGGGGTATCTTTGTGAAGATTTCCTCCCCGTCAACAAAAAAAAAAAGGTTCTGATGAATTATATTTGGTAATATTGCCACTATAATTCTTAAATACAAATAGAGAATCCGCATAATTTTAACGTTTGATTTGAAATGAAGTCGGTTTTAGTTGTTACTCGTAAGTATACTCTTTAAAGACTGATAACAAGTAACCCATCTGGTGTGCACATGTTCAAGGTTCTTTCCATAACATCAATTTGCCCTTTTACCTGTAAAAGGAATCCTCTAAAATTGCGTTCAAAGAATCAATGAACAAATTCCTTACTCAAAGAGTTTTCCGCGGTTATATTGAGATATAAAACGTTCGTAGATTGAAGTGAACGACAAAGGTCGATCCATAAAATTGACATAACTCCGGGAACCTTTTTGATCCCTTCCCTTTCTTATTACAAGTTCTTTCTTTGAAGTGAAAGTGTCATTTTTTTGTATTGCCACGTAATTTATTTTTGTATGGAACAAGTTAATAACTTAGTATTTTTTTTTTAGTGCGTGCAAATTCATTTGTTATTGTGTGTGCGTGCTGTCAATATCATTCGTTCACATCACATTGGTCACGGAAAGTTGATATTGGGTAGATACAAGTAAATTGACTATTGAAAACGATCACCGACTTCAAATCAGGTCTACTTTAAAAATTAAAAAATATTGATTGATTCTAAGTAAAATGCCAATTGACGCATTTTATAGCAAGAACCCAACACCCCGTCCACCGCCCTCCCCTCCACGTTCACAAAAAAAACTATGGAACTTAAGGCGACACTGAGCTACCACGGCTTTAATTACCTAAAAGGGTAGGTAAAATAAAATAACATTTATTATCACGTTTTCATTTGAAAATATTTTCATTTAAAAAATGGTTTTTATGTTAACTTGTCGTTTGTCTCACTACTTACTTTTTTTTACTAAACTTTCTCCAAACTCGTTGCACTCTAAATATGAAATTTTTCGTATTACCGAAAATTAGTTTTATACCGTATATGGTGATTACGCACCGAGTTTTAGAGTGGCGTCGGCTCGACAAGCACTTGATCTCGTTTTTAGCTTTCGTGAAATTTTCACCTTGCTTAAGTTTTATAAAGCGCTTTTTTGTGATACGTGGAATGTTTGAGTAATTTTCAATGTTCTATCGCTTTTACACTAATTGAAACATAAAAAGGACTTCTCGGTGGAGAGGTCTTTAACGTATTTCATGAACTTCTATAGTTCATCACTTACACTTGTCAACATCAAAACAAATAAAGCCACCTGCTTCCATTGACCAGCTGCAATGCAATCACCATTGCTATTGTTGCCGGCCTAAGAAAGGCTCGTTTCTTGAAGGTTTCAAAATGGTATATGTTCGGTAACACTGCTGGTGACAGTTAATTCGTCAGGTTGGTACTACGCGGAAGAAAGTTAAGCGAAAATCGCACAGTGGTACGCCAATCATCAAGATAGTGTCGATGGGATTATGATATGATAGATGAAATTCTGTCTACATGTTAAATTTAAAGTAACAGCCTTTATATATGTCCCAATTCAGGACACAGGCTTTCTCTGTAAAGAGAGTATAAGGGCAAAGTCCGGCCCTAGTGCGGATTGGCAGACTTCACAAATCTTAATTTTTTTAGGACATGTAGGTTTCCTCACGTTCCTTTGTTGTTTTCCTTTACCGCCGCGCGCGTGGTAAATTAGCACATAATATTGCAACTACAAATTTATTGGTGTCGGCACCGGGGATCGAACTCGGGTTGCTAGCGTACTATGCAACATGAGGCGACCGCCCGGTTACTGAGCTACCACGGCTCATTTCTAGATATGCGATAATGAAAATAAATGTGGTGATTTTGAACAATTCTTAACAACACTCCCAATAGAACTTCATACTCATTTACAAATTAGCTATCTACCAGTGAAAGTCCCGTTAAAAGCGGTCCAGCCGTTCCAGAGGAAGAAACAGACAGACAATTTTTTATATGTACTGTATAAACATTCATACGCATGTAGTAAAAAGCGATTATTTTAAATCCAATTAAATCCCAATCTCCAATTTTATTAAATGTATTTACATATTTATTTCACACACCAATTCTGGTGAAAGAATAAATTTTATCCGGTTGGCTGGACCTAGAATTCAGTCGCTGCATTTACGCTACACTGGATTCCGCTTGGTGGGTTGGAATTCAATTTATAGACATTTTCAGATAACAGTATAATATACTGCCCAGACACGCTTCTGTATTGTCTGGTTATTTCATTTTATTAACAACAGATAAATACAACGATGACATTGGTGGAGACCTATGTCCAGCAATGTTCCACGGCTGAAATTATTATACTAATCATTAGACACTGATAAAAACAAACCTTAAGTATATACCGCGGTAGATTGCACAGGAACAGAACAACAGAAAAGTTGTTATGCAATGTGCATAAAGTTTAGGAAAAAAAGAAGAAAAGGAAAGCTATTCGATAATATCTTTATAGGTTATTTTATTTATTTTAGACATTTAGTCTGATGGTAAGATTCTATGACCTTTGATTGGTTAGGGGTTCGAATCATAGCCGGCTCTGGCCTTATATTCGACATACCAAATGTCAAATTAGATATTAAACAATAGAAGACAAATTTACTTCATCAACTAAAACTAAATTTTAACTCACCCCTCTCGTGTTCTATATTTAAATAACACGTATTTAATCATTTTTGTTCCACCACTAGCGAAAAAAACTATACACGTAATCGTTTCCTCATCAGAAGATTGCACAATTACAATGCCAACTGCAATGTGGAGGACTTAACATCAGAAGTGGATATTTTTAGCATCTCACTTATTAGGTTTAAAACTTTAATTATTAGCAAATACTCCTGACTGACTTCTGCTTCTTCTGGAACAATAAGGACTGTTTGTTGCCAAAATAAAAAAAAAAATAGCATTCTCATGTCAATCGAATTTGTTCCATTAAAATACTATATACTAAAATCTTCTCCGAAACACGCTTCATCTAATGGTACATCTATCTTGGACATACCTTCTTTACTTTTAGCGGTAAAACGTGACAAAGTACCCCGAACACCAATTTAGATGACAACAATTTCAGTGATATTGCATTGAAGCATAGTAAACTGTTCCGCAGATTCATAAGATTTTTTACAACTCGTTACGAGTTTGTACGCTTTGAAGGAACACAATGTGGAGATTTACATTTGAAATGACAACTGGGAGCGGTGGTTACGATTCACGTGCTCAACAGTACGCGGAGTGAATGGTGAATTAAACAAGAAGCGGCCATTTTGTTAGTTCCATTGAAATCGAATGCAGATAAAGTGGACGAAGTACAGCTTCATACAACTATCTCAAACACGACGGTTAGATTGGGCAGAGATTTCTCGCTTCTTCCATACAAGCTTGTCAGTTAGTATGATATAGATTTTTCTCTCATATTTATTTTTATACCCAATTCTCATCGCCTACACTAAACAAGCCACTAAGGCTGAAAATTACGTGGCGAACTTTTCTCAGGCTTAACCTACTAACTAGGTCTGTATTGAAATTTATAGTCGTCTGAGCAAATGTTTAGCAAAGTGTAAGTCACGAAAATCGTTGACTTGCCGAATATTTACATAATTCTAGGAATATTATGTTTTTAAAATACCAAAAATAACAAAGAAATTGTTATGCGAATAGAAACGTTTTAAGAATTATTTTAAGCTTAGTGTCACTCAGCGTATTCTTAGCGTGAAGGACTATAAATTCGAAGGCTGAGTTTTCACTGAGCACGTAAGTTTGGCCAAAGCTGAGCCCGAGGAAAGCGAAAGTAGACTTTATAAATTTCAGTGTAACATTGCCGTGTCTATTGCTAGGCGCGCCTTCTTTGACACTTTCTGACTAGTCATAATAGAATCCCATTATGCTTTTTTGTACAATAAAGTAAATAAACTATTACATATATACCCGTTATCAAGCTAAACCCGTTAAAAAGCGTGGATACAAGAATGTAAGGCACTTATTACTGAATAGCTCCAATCCATCTCGTATGAATTTGCAGAAGATCTTTTAAAAGCACAATAAAGATGTCAGAGTAACCCACCCTCTAATTCATACTCATACCTACACATACTCTTACACACACACACTACAACACACTCAAACACACTGACGCATACACACTCGATCAAACTGATTTACTGCGTATGCTTTGTTTTTAATTTTAGTAAATTTGGAATTTTGTATTTTATTGTTTGGAGATGGCCGTCAATAGCTGTGACACAGTTTCAACTACTGCGGCTTTTATCGAAATATTATATCGAGGTTTGAAATAAGAAAAAAATATTACATTAATTCTCTTTCCTGCAGCATTACTTTTCATTGTGTTTGTCTAATCCCTGCTGAAGTCCAAGTACACACACTCTTGTCTTTGTTTCACTTTTTTACCTTTCCTGCCTAATTCCATTTAATCTTCTCGTTTTGTAAAATTCATTTTATATAAAATTAAAAACACTCTCTATAATGGGCATTTAATCTAATAAAGCCAGTACGCTATAAATGATTCAAGGTTCCATTTTTGCAGATAATCAAGAGAGACAAAATAGAGATTTGTCTTGTAATCAAACAGGCTCGCATAAAATTTATAAAAGAAGTATTTAAAATACGATAAAAAACAGACGCCTGCCCGTAACATCAATCACACGTCCAATGGTGTGTCGAATACGGATATCCGGGTGTCTAGTAAAATCCGGATGTTATGGAATATTCGAGTATAACGAACGTAAATTTCGGTTTCGCCTTTTTATTGATACTGATTGATTACTTGTCGCGAGTGTAAAAAATTAGCCACTTTCCAAATTTGTTTTCAACCGACGTCAAAAAATAAGGAAGTTCTCAATTCGTCTGTATGTTCTTTTTATGTTTGTTATCTCATAACTTTGGACTTCGTGAACCGATTTTGGTGAATTTGGAACCAAAGTTGGTGCTTCCCATGTGTTCCCATTTAAATCGAGTATAAGTCTAAAATTTGTATTAAGTATGTGCGCAATACATATGACAAATGGACTAATAACTCAATATCACGCCAACCGTTTTCGATTATTCATTTTTATTAGAAACCCTGTACTTTAAAGGTAGTTTGATGCGAGTTTGGTTCTGATTTATTTTTATATTCTATTTCATAATATTTATAAGGCACCACTATATCTGATTATATTATATTTCACTTTACAGCTATAAATGATAGACGTGATAGTTAATGATGGTGAATTTAAATACTTATGATAACAAGTATACGAGGCAAGGACCGAACGCGAACTGCTTTGATTTGTGAAGAAGGCAGCATCGGCAGGTCCGTGTCGCCTTGCACTCCGTGGGCACAGAGGGGGAGGGAATAACTTCCCCCCTGGGACGTGCTCTCCGTGAGCAAAGTGCAGAGGGGTTACGTGCGTTCCACTGGAGATCACGGATATCGAAGGCGGGGTATCTTGTTGAAGATTTCCTCCCCGCCCCTCGTCAAAAAAAAAGTGTTATGAATGTAAATTATGTAATTATGTTAAATAAATTAAAATTACCATTTTGAATGGTAATTCTTTGCAACAGTTGTAAACAAAAATATCGTCGGTACATGTCTCTTAAACCGAGCGTCGGCCCATTAAACCCATAGGAAGCTGTGGTAAATCCTAGTTATTTACATAGGAAGCTTCGGAAGTTATCCGCTATAATTTACGTACTTGTGAAATAATAGCTTTAGAGATTTAACTATGCGACACTTTTTCACTCCACTCCAGCAATTTTCTCACGGGAAAAGGTTACAGAACTGTACTCTCTTAAATTACCGATCATCACTGCGCGTGTAAATCACATGTATTGAGTATACAGATTTCCTGAAGAGTATTCAGGGAATATTGGTATACTTGCACAAAAATATCTAGCTAATGATACGAGTAGGAAAGATGATACACATAAAAAAAATCGAAGGCATGGTATTCATATGTAGCAAATAACTTAAAAGTTACAGCCTAAACATCGTATGTGTCCCACAGTTGGGTACAGGCCTTATATGTTAAACGAGTAAGGGTGTAATCCACCACGCGACCTTAGTGCGTATTGGCAGAGTTCACATGATTCTGCTTCGATATTTTCATATTTAAATCAGCATCTAAAATTGCAACAAACAATTGCATGCCGGTATCGGGGATCTAATTCTATTTGTTAACCTACTATGCAACTTCAGGCCGCCACGACTCGGAATCTATATGCAGCTAGACTTCCTATTTAACTGATAAAGGACATCCCAGTCCATTAACTTAGCTATATATTATTACTCTATTCCATTTCGCAAAGTGACTTCTACACGTACGAAGGGACAAGGGCTATAAAGACCCTATAATACATTCATGAAAGGCAAGGGACCAACGACCTCGGTATAGAATACTAATTACTTGCTTACAGTACGTATAAGCAAGTAATCTTGTCAATATTAGATATTGATTTTATCGTTATATAGTTGTCCACACCGTGACCGGTGACGGCGACCCCAAGTAGCGTCGGGCATGAGCTCTAATATGGCTTGCGAAGTCGAACTTGCTCTTGAATACCCGGTCGCAAGTGGTACAATATAGCTGACCGGTGACTTTTTTTTTATGACGAACTACACAGATTGGCCAGAGAAGCTGGCCTTGACTGCTTCACCGGATTGAGAGATGGCATAGCTCTTAGATCGCTTAGCCTGAACCTCTATTGCTAGTAACTCGACACAAGGGTCCCCCCGGTGAGGGGTAACCTCGGCTTGGACGGTTACTATGTTACGCGTAAGCATGCCGATCCGAGGGGTGACCGGTGACATTGTAGGAGGACTTGTGGCGAGATTTCCTTTCGTGGCGTTTTGCGTTTCGATCAATGAGACTGTTTCTTATAGCATGGTATGGTCCAAATGTACGGCAGTAGCCATTTTGATGAGTTCTGCTTAAGTGGCAAGCACCCGTTTCTGCCCACCACACCACTAAACAGCGTATGTGGCATAAGCTCCTGGAGTAAACCTTTTTTAACAAAAGTTGGAAAGTACTTGGAATATTGTTCTATTTCCTAAACATCGACACAATGTATTTATAGTTGTGACTCATCATTGTCAAGATCCAAATGATATAACTTAAATGCACGTGATCTATACAAAAAATTTAAAAAATTGCTGTTTTACTATACAATGAACACCCTAGGGAATTGGCAACGAAAACTATTTACCACATACACCACAATTTCATATTGGCGGCCGTCATACAAACATCGTTTTTACTCCCGGAGCGGGATTTTGCCACTGAAGCTTGCTGGTTGATTCGTAAGCTGGTCGATGTTAAGTGGAATTATATCTTATTTGATTAATTAATTGAATATTTTTGAATTTTCAATATAACCATTACCTTGTGTAATGTAGCATTCTGCAATAATGCGTTGCCAATATCCGGACCGTGATTGTATTCCATAAAATCCAATACAAAGTTCGCTCGGAAATCCCGGTGGACGGCGCAGCAGTAATGCATTTGATTTCTTCCGGTCCGATGCAATTGCAATTCTTGGCCCCATTTCAGAATTTCGTCCACTATAAAACTTGATGTGTGGTGACCGGAATGTTCCATTTTTGAGGGTACTTGTATATAATGTAATGATAAATTAAAAAGCAATGTTGTTGCAAAAAAAACAACTAATTGTACGAACAAACATTTACATAAACGCATTAGTGCATCTTTTATTATTTGAGTAAAGATCGATGTTTGGAATCAGTGCGGATATAGCTTTCCAGCTAGCTATGCGTGCTCCGCCTTATTGGTTCTTCGAGCCGGAGCACTAATGTACGTGCAGCGTTAACTTAATGGGTCAAACATTAAGTTAACGCAATTCAGTACTTATTAAATGTGTATATATCTACTAGATAAATTAAAGTTAAAAAGTATGACCCACTGTTGGGCACAGGCCCACTCTGTGAAGAGAGTATAAGGGCATAGTCGTCCACGCACACCTAATGCGGGTTAGCAGATTTCACATGTCTTAGAAAATTGTGTTAGTTTTCCTTCACCGTCGTCGTCTAAACGCCGATTGTTTTTACCAACACCACGTAACAAATCAATTGGAGTGCAAGCCGAGCTCGAGTCGCGGTCGTGCTATAATTTAAGGCGACCGCCTAGACACCGTGCTACCTCGGTTTTAATACTGATTCAATTTGCATTTTCTTATCAAGGAGAAGGGCTAACCCAGCAGTGGGACAATAATATCTAAAAGACTATTACATGCGTGAACGAAATATTCTTTATCTAAATACTTTTTAATATATACGCATTTTTAACTTGTATTAAACTATAATTATATTGAAAAATACTAATGAATTTAACTACAGTCTGAAGATTTCCTTTCTTCAATTAAAGACGTGATAAAACGTTCCTTTACAATGAAGTATGGTGCGGAATTTAATTTACCCCCTCGTTCAGTAACTTACTTTTATAACGTTAACTTTCTATAAAGAAAGAATAACTGAGAAAGAAGCGCGTATTAATTATTGAGAAATTCCACTTTCTGTGCAAATTGGACAAATTTTTCTCTACAAAATTAACTTCAACTTTATTATAGTCTGTGCATATTATCTACCTGATATATTTAAACGAACAATTATGGGAAAAAAAATGGCGCGGGGACTCATGGGGGGGATCATCTAACTTACATTTTACCATTTTCATCTTAGACGTAAGAAATAAGTGTGTGTGTTTTAAAAAGACTTGGCTTAAAGGTCTTGTTACCAAGCCATAAAATATTCAACAACAAAATCAACGAACAATTATTGTAAGGTTTATCCGGGTATAGACGTTGCTAAGCAATAAACAGTTAGTCAATGAGTTTGACGTTAGACCAAGAAAAACAATTTCAATATATATATATATATATATATTTATATATATATATATATATATATATATATATATATATATATATATATATATATATATATATATATATATATATATAAAAATGAATGTTTGTCTGTATGTCGTAAACTATACATTTGATCATGTAATCTTCAAAAAACGTTGCGCAAGACGTTCTGACAGATGTTTTTATATAAAATTAAAATAAAAGATTTATTAAAATCAGATTTTATAAAACCTCAGTTGACCGGAACGACGTTCAGTTGTTCAGCCAACGAATGACAACTTCAAACAGACCATATGTCATATCGTGTTAATCAAATGCAATTACTGCTTCTTTCGCAACAGACAAACGGATTTTCAAATAGTGTTTGTGTTATTATCGTTTTCGATTTAAAAAAAACTATAGATATACGGCAATATAAACAGGCACTTATAAAGGTTTCAAGTTATGGACAATGTGTGATTTGAAGGGGATACAGCATAAAAAGTTAATAAAAATAATTAAAAACAATATCATACATAACAATGACGTTATTCTAATTGAAATATGTTCTATACAACCTGAGAATGGACAGAATTCCGCTAAAGTCAATATTTATTTATTTATTTAATAAGATACACCAACAGCATACATTGTTGTAATAATCAAGTCCTGTTGTGTATGCCAATTACAGGTACACAACATTCGCTATAAAGAAACGTAACGATTTCATAATTAATAGTTACAAAAATCAATAGATCGATATAAGACTGATTCAGATATGTATAAGTCTATTAAATGATATCTTTAACAATTTATTTGAAAAGAACTTTGCCATTCGACTTGTGATTATTGTAAAACCGCTGAAATTGTATGCTCCAAATGATAAATTACCAATATTATATTCCTTCGTAAAGGGGTTGTAATTTAAGGGCCTTATTCACTACAGTGTAAAGGTTACTTTACATTGTCCCCGTGAATTATATTAAATATTCAATCTTGAAATAGAAACGTGTAAGGCTGCGACTATGAATTGTGGAAGAGCGGAAGGTTAATGGATGATCAGAAAGAACGAGCGGATAGTAAACTATACGTTTTCGTATGTGTGTATGAATGAATATACATGTCCCACTGTTGGGCACAGGCATTCTTTGTAATGAGAGTATTAGGGTATAGTCCACACACATTGGTATACTTCACATGTCTTTCATATTTCATCACGATGTTTTCCTTCACCGCCGAGCGTGGTAAATCAACACGTATCATTGCAATAATAAATACATTGGTGCCGGCACCGGCGATCGAATCCGGCTTGCTAGCGTACTATTCAAGTTGAGGCGAACGCCCGGACACTGAGTTACCATGGCTCGAATTTGTTATCACTATATATTTATGGAAATACACGCGCAATGGGTATCGCTAAGAGCCATCTCTTCCAGACAACTTCTAGACAATAACGACTCTCTAATGTATATATTTCTTGGAGAAATAATTAAAAAAACTTATATTTTTTAAAGGGTAACGATAGATTACTGATTAAACTGCCGAGGCCATACTGTTATGAGTACCTATTAGTTATTTATTATCTATGAAAATAATGTAGATAATTATTTTTTTTTACTATTTACAGATATATTATACTATATATATATATATAGTGTACATTAATTATAAATTGTACTAGCTGAAGTACCTTAAGTTAATCCTTATTACATCAGCTATCTGCCAGTGTAAGCCCTGGCGAAATCGGTCCAGCCAGTTCCAGGTATTAGCCCGAACAAAAAGACACAAAAGTTGTAAAAAATGTTATTTAGGTATATGCATCGCATATATATTCATATGCTACATGCATTGCATAAGCAGCTATTTTAATGTTACAAACAGACAGTGCACTTTTATTTATTTGTATAGATTACCGTGGTCTAATTAAGTACATTTATTCTACATGTTTCCAGGAAAATATAAATATATACTACATAACATAAAAGCACAACACCGCTTTTGGATCATCGCGATATCTCTAATACAACGCACCCAATTGACGTGATATGTTTATTAGGTTTAGGTTTAAGAAACTTTATTCTCACTATAGACATTACAGGTCACTTATATGAGAACAATAAATACCTGATATAAAAAACAATAAGTTTGCTGTCACACGAAAGAAGGAGTCACCTAATGAATTCATTTGCTTGGAGACGATTGGGGCTATCGTTGAGGAATTAAGCAAGTTGCATTTTGAATGTGCTGTGTGTACTCTTGACGTCTACGGGTATTTTGTTGTACAGTTGTTAATACGTCCTTAAACTACGACATAACCAACTTCCGCTGTCCGCTCGTTCCTGCACACCAGCCCAAAAGGGTATTAAGGTTGGCGTAGCGCACAATGAAGGATTGCGGCGGTGACACGCAAAGTATTTTGTATTCAAGCCATGACATAAAAGATAGAAGGCATTTTAGTTTTATATTGGTGCTTGTTATATATTGTTATATGCTTGGTATATATTGCTATATATCGTTGTAGTCTACCTACCTATATCTTCACCAAGATTACCGCTCTCACTAGGATCCATAAGAAAACCATATAAGTATTAAATGGGGCTACATGGAAAGCACCAGATTTCAATCAAAATCGGTCCAGCCAGTCGAGATTATGAGGTTATAATTTATCAATTATTCGGCCCGTATCTTCCCACTGCGATCACTTCGATCTATTGCGGCCCCGCTGCCCTGAAGATGTCGTCCGCCCAGCGGGCTGGTGGTCTGCCCACTGCACACTCTCCTAGCCAGGAGCCCATTGCTATTTTAGTCTCATAATTAGCATACCCACGTATTCGACTTTGGTTCTCTGGCGAACGTTATAAGTTATAACAAACATAAAAAAAACATACTACTATTATAGATATAGTGAGAAAAGATTTTCCTTCGTAATTTTTTGGTAAGTTCATATTTATCGTGCTCTCTCAAATAGCTCCGTATTGAGGGATATGAAAAAGTCACTCATTTAGTACGATTATTCATTGACTGTACGGGTGTCATCGTATTCCGATAAAGATCCGAGTTATGAAAATAATTTCTCACTACATCTGTACGAATTGAGAACCTCATCCTTTTTGAAGTCAGTTGAAAAAACATACGACATTAAGAACCATTCATCTATTTTAGAGTTAGTACCTTACAAGAAGTTCCATTCAAATTCGACAAACTTCATCGTCCATATCGTCCAAAGAAATTGCAGGAACTAAACACTGATATTTCAATATTGTGCAAATATGGCATTGAATCGTTTTTATGTCTGTACATGTTCTCCATAGTTTGCACAACATCGGAAACGATCTCGAAATAACACAATGAACAATGCACTAAATAGTTTCTTAAAGGTGCAGTTTCATGGGAACATTTCGTATGTTATAGGACATAAGGCAGTTAGATTGGCTTCTTTGCGTTTTAAATTATTGTAACAGGGAATCGTAGAAGGGTCTACGTTTGAATGATTGAATATACTTTATAATAAATTTTACATTTTTACATATGTCGATATAATTGCATGATTAATGACCGATCTCTTTTTTTATAATGACGAACTACACAGATTGGCCGGAGAAGCTGGCCTTGTCTGCTTCACAGCATTGAGAGGTGGCGTAGCTCTTAGGTGGCTTAGCCTCAATCTCTATCGCTAGTAATTCGACATAAGGGTCCCCCTGGTATCCTCGGGTAAGGGTATCCTCGGCTTGGACGGTTACTATGTTACGCGTAAGCATCGGAAAGCGAGGGCGCTCGAGAGGGCCGAACCACGACTCGGTCGGTTGCTATTTCTCTTCAGAAATTTGTTTCTAGAAAGTTTTTAGTGGATCTGTGATTAAACTAGTGTAAAATAATAAGATTCAAATTTAGAACCTATAGTATAGATAAAGGAATGGGCATTATTAGTCATAACCAGGCAAAAAAATCTATGGCCCATGCACCATCGCCAATAGACTGTATTCGTATTAGATGTTATTCTTTCCAATATAAATAAAGCAAGTAAAGTCTTGGTATAAATCACCGGTACATTGTAGAGCTGGATTAATATACCGCTGAACCGTCTAACCGATATTCTTGCCGGAATAAAGCGGTTTGACGTAACACCGGGATAACTAATCCGGCCGCTTCCGGGGATCAGTTTGAAAGCAGATCGGATAACCATTGTATACGAAATAATGTACTCTTTTACACAGTAGGTCTCCGTTATTTTTTTTCAACCGACTTCAAAAAAGGAGTTTCAATGCATCTGTATTTTTTTGGGATAGAGAAACTTTATTAAGAACTCAAGAATTTTACAAGTCACTTATGAGTCTAAATTATTTATATCTAGTTATAACATTGGGGTAATCGTTAAAACTAAACAAAAATCAGCAATACCTATTGGCGGCAGTTAGCAACAAACTCGCATTAATACAAGATGTAAGCGCAACTGGATGTGGCTCAAGAACAATATTCAAAGTATTTTTTTTTATTTATTTTTTCAATTTAAATGTTTTTTTTTATAATGGTAATATATGTATATATATATATATATATATAAATATATATTTATTTGGACTCTCTTTAATGTTTGTTACGTCATAACTTTCGACTGGATGAACCGATTTTGATGATTCTTTTTTGTTTTAAAGCTGGTGCTTACCATGTGGTCCCATTGTAATTTGGTCCGATTCTGACACTGGCGTCCATGAGAAAACCATATAAGTCTTAATTTGCATTAAATATGTGCGCGACAAATGGACGAATAACTCAATATCACGCCAACTGATTTCGATGATTCATTTTTTTTTCGAAACTGATGTAATTCAAGAGTTAGTGTAGTTGATGAGAGTTTGATTAGATTCTGATTAATTCTGTTTCGTAATATTCAATCGATAATTCGGAAACATAAAGAAGAAAGTCGGATTTGAAGTAAAAAAAAAAAAACTGTTTTTTTTTTATTTATTTACTTATGAGGATTTTTTCTTTTATAAAATATCATCCTCATAGAACAACAGATATATATAAAAACAATAGCCTTACTTTTTTTTTCATTTATTATGGAGGGTTTAATCAACATTGATCATATCACCCTCATAAAAATCTTATAATAAATTTTTACATAACAGCAAAACAATACAATATTAAATACACAACACACAACATCAAAACACGAATACTAAATATGACTATGACCTGCGTTTCAGGCCCGCTCTAACAAGGTAGTATAGCATTCTTGCCTGATCCGACTCCGGAAAAGCAAGAATGCTATTACACACCCCCACATGCGACAAATCAAAATTAAATTTCGCTCTTTCGGCTTCGTTCCGGACACATTTTACCATTATGTGGTAAGCATCCTCAACTTTCCTTAGCCTTATTATTCCTTAAAAAGCCTTACTTATTACAATCCCTCAATGAAGATCTCTCCAGAATTTTAGACTGGTCAAAGAATAATTACTTAGTTCTCAATCCCACGAAAACTAAATATATGGTTTTCGGAACTAAGCACCATTTAAAAAAATTGCCTCTAGACTGTAAAGTAAAATTAGGATCTGAGAGTATTGAACGGGTGTCCCAAGCCCGAAACTTAGGTCTAGAGATAGAGTGTGACTTACGTTACGAAAATCATATTCTGAAAATAGTCCAAAATTGTTTTTACAGGTTAAAAGTTTTATATAAAGTTCGACAATATTTAAGTGAGCAGCTTAGGGTTCAACTGGTGGAGTCTCTCGTATTATCCAAACTAAATTATTCCGATACAGTTTACGGGCCGAGGTTGTATGCCAGAACGGACAAAGTAGTGCAGCGAATACAAAACGCTTGCGCTCGTTTTTTGCTTTACAATACAACCCCGAAGTCACGTTACACCTTTCTTTAATCAACGCAACATCCTAAAAATGTCACATCGTAGAAGACTCCATTTAGCTTGCCTACTGTTCGATGTTCTAAATTTACAGACACCTAAATACTTGTATCGTAAATTGGAGTGGGCTAATGAGGGCATATTCGAGAGGAGGCAGCGGCGTCATGAATTACGTACCCAGCGACACCATACCACGGCATTTCGGGGCAGCTTTCGGTATGCAGCAACCAAATGCTGGAATAATATTCCACCGCCCATTAAAAACGTATTCACTAAGGTCTTGTTCAAAAATAAGATGAAAGTCTTCTTAATGAATATACAAAAAAAAGAGTAACTAAAAAACCTGCTTATAATGGATACATTTATGAAGATATTTAATTCTAATTTGAACATTTTGGTTGGCTGCGTTCTTTTTCCGTCTTGTTTAATTCCCCATTTTATTTTATTTTGTTCTATTTTATACACAATTTATGTTTCCCTTGCTTTTACGCTATTCGTACTTTGTTAAAATTTTGCTACTGACATCTGTTTGCTTCTTAAAATGGGTTTCTGCAGAATACCAGCGCTGATTTACCCTCCTCGGATAATCAGCATTATGCTGAGCAGTGAACCCGGTCGGTTCGGCGTTGCAACGCATAGCCTTGTGTATCGGACCTTTCGGGTCTTTAGTGATATATATATTTTTTTTTTATTTTATTTTTTCATTTTTAACTGTGCGCTTAACTTGTTGTGTTAATTTGTATATATGTTGTAATCTGTCTAACCGATTAAATGGCTTATTATTATTATTATTACTTAAAAAACAATGTCTTACAATTTTATACAGTATACTAGTTTCTTCCATAGCTGGAGAAGCTAGGTTACTGTTACAGTTTTTAATACTTCAAAATACTTGTACTTTTCAAAGTAAAAGCTTGGCCTAAGATTTAAAAATAAATTAAGAAAATTTTCAAAAAAATGTATTTATAAAATTAATTTATTCGCATAAACATTGTCCATTGACCATTTTCACTATTCGTTATTACCTATTCGCTAGTAAAGGATAATGAAGATCAAAATATGGTGGACGTTAAGTTAAATTATTATTTTGTAAAATCCTTTAATGATTCGTTAGCGACAAACCGTGGGTTGTATTCGCTTAGGCCCGAATAATAACATAATTTCCTTCCCGCGGCGGATTCCCGTCCCCTCTGGGCTTCAATGATTTATTATACCAATTAATACATCTCGTTCGCTTAAGCTGGATGCTTAGCGGGCCATTGGAATTAGTGAAAGAGCTAATTTTTAACAGTTGGTATGATAGCCTATCCTTAAGCGATTGGCGTTTTTTTCCATGGGAGTAAATGAAAAATGAAAAAGCTACACGATTAAATGGTCAGGTGTAAAATCCCACCGACTTTTACCGATGGATATCCGTTTTTAGGTTCTTCTTCTGTCGAGCGATTACCCGGTCTTCGGCATCCTCCGACATAGTACGTACGACTTTCCTGTAGTTTGTCTGCTACGTCGCGGACTCCAAGCGGATTTCCGTTTTTAGGTTACTTACGAAAAATCTTGTGACTGACTTAAAAAGCTTGGTAAAAAGCGGACAGGGTATACTTGGTTGGATTTTCGATATCCTAAGAAGGGAGAAGACTTAAGACGTGAAGGTAAGACCAATTTTTTTCGATTACTTTAACAAAGACCAGCTGTTGTTGATATTAAACAACACAACAAACTTCGCGTAAGTGACGACGTGGCGAATGAGCTTTAAGCTCGAAAGTTCTACGAAGTCGTTTAAGCTAATTGTGCTGTTAAACTAAGCTGCCAATTAACAGGAAACTTAGTAGACATCGCCGCTTTAAATGCCTCCAGTTGCTAAAGTTCCCCCGTTTTAATGCGTACTATTTATTTTACATGATTAGATATTAACCATTCTTAACTCTGGTTTAGAAGTTTGTCTTTAATTTGGAATAAGTAAGCTTTGTAAAACCGTACAGTTGCATGTAAAAACTACATGCTTGTAACCAGTGATTGAACCTTAATAAAAACCAATAAAATAGTTTATTGCAATTTTAAATGCTGATTATTAAACACCATCTTCGCAATGAAAGCAAAAATCGTAGGGACGTGACAATCAAATCACCCTTCAGAGCAATTGTTAACTGACTTCAAAAAGAAGGAGTTTCTTCATATCTTTCGAGCCTATTTGTTGACTCTTTTTTTAAGGCTGGTACTTTCCTTGTGGTCACATATCAATTTTGACAATAGCATGCATGTAAAAACCATACAATATACCTCTATAACAAAACAAATAGGATATAGATTTGCTGATTTAGCCTGTACTGCAACGTATTTAAACGTTAACAACAAACTCTGCCGTCATACAGTTCTAGTGCCTAGTACGGAGGGTAGTTAGTGAAACTGCAAAACTAGCCAAACTTTAATAAAGGTTACTGCACACTACAAATAATGTTTGCGCCATAAATATACGAATAACTCAATATGACGCCAACCGATTTCGATGATTCATTTTTTTTTGGAAAAGATGTACTAGACGGCTAGCTTGTATCTTTCACAGAGGCTAAGCATTGCCATACAACGTGGCAATATTACCAGCCTCCTGGGCACGCTGCCAAGCGACGACGGTTTGTCACAGTTATATTTTTGAAAATATTTTATAAAATACCTTTTATATTGTAAATATTTTTTTTTTAGTTAGTATTACCTGTATGCTTGTTTTATTGTTAATACAAAATATTGCGCATTTTACTTTATTAATTTGTAATTCCAGAGTACTTTGAAAGAATTAGGTTAAGTTCTAATTAATTCAAAATAGAATATTCCTATTCTAAGTCAGTTTTTGTTATCACTCGTATATATTTGTTATACTTACTCTTTATTTATCATACTAGCATACGGCTACAGATCTCACATGAGAAACAAATGAGAGCGTCTCGTAGATTGGAGTGTACACTATACTAGACACCAGAGTTCAATTAATTTTGTATAGAGATCTGCGGGCGGGTTGGCCGACGCGGCACCCATTAATTCAGGGGCGCAGGCTCCGGTGATTTATGCGAGCAATTAACTCGCCTCATTTGTTCAGACTTGTGCTCGCGCGGGCTACAAATTGCGACACCATTACTTATGGGATCGGTTTAACGTATACGTTTTAAATTCCTATGATGTTTGATGGCGGGATTTACGGGGAAATTATTTCATAGCAATTATCGAACCTGCCAATTAATAATGCCTAAAGACGGAAGTCAGCGCCTCCTCCCATCTATAACGGTGCAGAGACTTGGACCTCGAGATGATCAGGTCATTGGGCTGGGCTACAAGTTGATAGTCACAACGAGCGATGGAAAGAGCTATGCTCGGCATCTTTCTAAAGGATATATACGTGACGAAGAAATTTGAAGGAGAACAATTGAGTCGACATAGCTCTTGAAGTCAGCAAGTTGAAATGGCAGTGGGCTGGTCACATCCGCCGATTCAAATAACGCAGAGAGGAGAAGGAAAGTCTTGTAATGTCGTGAGAAGCGTATCCTTCTTCCAGATGGACCGAAGACGTTATAAGGATAGCTGGAAGTGGCTGATACGGACGGCGGAGGATCATATATATGATGATCCACTATTTATTTCCAGCAGTACACACAGGCTGATGACGATGTTGAACCATTTATGTACGGATGTGCAATTCGAGAGAAATTTGGGTCAATCGTGAAAGGAATCCCCTACCTCTACGTACTCCTCGTCATAAATGAGAGCGTACTTCCTTTTTTTGAAATCGGTTAGTAAAAAACGAGTGACAGCCCTATCAACGATTAATAGCTTTTTCTTATTTGTACGAAAGGAAGAAAACTAAACAACTTGGAAAGTTGTGTAACTTGCTTTCAAGTATTGTTTAAGACAGAATTGTTGGACGCAAAGAGATTTGTTGCCCGGAAACAAACAATAAAACGTACAACGC
Source organism: Meandrusa payeni (assembly GCA_029286785.1). Classification (NCBI taxonomy): domain Eukaryota; kingdom Metazoa; phylum Arthropoda; class Insecta; order Lepidoptera; family Papilionidae; genus Meandrusa; species Meandrusa payeni. The sequence continues at coordinate 8,164,524 of JAGSMX010000021.1, forward strand.
TAGAGAAGTCAAATACAACTCGAACTGCTTCGCCACACTTAGATCCTAGACATAAATTGTTGATGCCTGCTACGGAAACGTTACGGAAGTCGGACGTTGTAAATTTCGTAGCATATCCGATAGTGTTGCCAGATTTATAATTGTAGCATAGTAATCTATCTGAAGTTCTACATTTTGTTTATCGGTTGTAAGGTCTCTTATCATGCACCTTTGTTTTGTTTAACTCTGATCCCGTAGATATGTGTACGTAGACTAAGTCCTCTACACTGCTACTGCTTTTTCGTAGCATTCTCTTTTTCTTCTTTAGTTATCCATTATCAAGCGACTTCAAAAAAGGAAGGAGATTCTCAATTTGTGTATATTTTTGTTATGTTTGTTACCTCATAACTTTGGACTGAGTGAACCAATTTTGATGTCTTTTTTTTTCATTTGAAAGCTACTTCACGTGTGGTCCCATTTCAATTTAGTCCAATTTTGACAATGGCATCCATGAGATAACATATAAGTATTAAATGTGCATCTATTATGAATAAGTCAATATCACGCCAACCAATTTCGATAATTCATTGTTTAATGGAAAGGATGTAGTTTGATGAGACTTTGGTTAAGTTCTGATTAATTCTATTTCTAAATATTTCAAAGATAATTTGTAAATACAAAGACGGTGTCTGCCCGTAAAATCGTTAAATTGTATTTCAAGTCCGTTTTTGTCGTAAATATACTCGAATTCATAAATTTTGTTTCTTTTCATGTGTATATATTTAATGTGTCATAATATGAAATAACGTTACACAATATTTGCCGACAATTTGTCTGGAAAATTCTATATTGAATATTGCGAAAACGTTGAACATTTCCGAGGCGGTGTCTTCATAAAATATTCATAGTTTGAAATAATGAATATTCATCAAAGAATCGTAATATCACGGGCTCTGATATAAATATTTAGCGAGGAATCATTTTGTCGTGCTATATTTTGTTTGCTATGGATTTTCATCGTTTCTGAGTCACGTTTTTGTTTATATTAATCAAGAAGATCGTTGTCACATATTTTACAGATAACAGTTAAGAAATAACAACACAGAAAACAATTGTACTCTCCTGATACATGAATGGTTCGGCACAATAAGTATGACGACCTTGCAGTGTGATGTTGACACCCTATATCTTCTTTTGTCTCTGGTGAACAAAACTTTTTGAACTCTTGAGCTTACAGAGTTGGAAGTCTTGCAGTGGTATGTTTGCACAATTTTGAAGGAACTTAAGCTGAGAATGATATAGCCATGAGGCTAAGATGCCTAGCTTAGGATCCTATTATTAATAAAATTAAATTGAAAACAGCGTTTGTTACCCTACTGGGGTTGATTTTTTTTATTTATTCTAAGCAAGAGCTTGACTACGATCCCACCTGGTGTTAAGTGGAAATGCAATCTTGGATGGTAAGGTACACTAATTTAGAAAATGCCTATTCACTCTACTCTTAAAAATACCCACATTGTAATATGAGGGAAAGACGCGGGCAAACTATTCCATTTCCTTGCTGTACGAACTATGAAAGATGTAGTAAAAGCTTCGTTCGAGTTTGAGCGACGTTCACAACAACCGGATGTAACCCTGCAGTGCGTCTTGAAGTCCGATGGTGGAACCGGGATAGGGGAATTAGATCATGTAGTTCCTGAGCACACTCTCCAAAATACAATCTGTAGATAAACGAAAGGCTAACTGCCTTACGCCTGTGCTCAAGACTGAGCAGATTGGTTTCTGCTGGGTGACCAAACAACCTCTTAACCCGTCTTTCCGCCGAGTTCAAAGCTGCGAAATGGAATTTAGTAGCACCTGCCCAAATGTGACAGCTGTCATGAGAACTTTATAAATAGTAAATTAAAAGTAATTACTGTATGCACATCAACTAAATTGAACCTAAATCCATTCGGTTTTAACCGAATGTAACCAAGTAAAAGACCTAAAGCTCTCAAAGTTAAATGACCCCGAGCTTTGAGACAATTATCGCGAGTGGCGCTCCGCCCACACTCATTTGCAACGAGCTAACTAAAGCCCTGACTAATCGCCAGGGTTGCCCAAAACAAAGTTTTCACATCAGACACATTATCTATTCAGACTGGGGAATGGGATTAATTTATGATAGATGTAATGGAGGTAATATGCTGTAGGATGACTGATTTTTGTACAATCAGTCATATTCATATAATTTGTTATTTATTGCTTAATAAAGTATATTTAAAGTATAATAAAAAGATCCTGAACTAGACTTCGATACAATTTATTGTAGTCGAAGTCTAGCACTATAATATCATGTCACTGGATCAACTGCGTACACTATAATACTAGCTTCTATTCTACGTCGTCTGCTATATTGCCACAGTCATATACATAGTCTGAAACTAAATACAATGTTCATGAACTTCTGTACGCCAACGAACAGAACAAGGCACACGCCTCTTTACAATATTTCACATTCGAGCACAACCTATGAGAGCTCCTTAGTACAGTATCCTTAATATATACCTAAGTATAACAAAAAAATTGCAGAACCAGGTGACGTTTTCAATACGACAAAACCTACATTTGAAAAATGTATTGTAGAGGCCATTTGCATTACGTAATACATATAACACGCGATCACATTACAAAATCACTGACGACCTCATTCTAAATTTAAAACTCAGTGTCGATAATTAATTGTTAATCCCTTTGTTGGCAGTCAGTTCAGTGAACGTTGATATATATTATAATATAAACTAAGTGCTGTGTAAGAAATAAATAAAGAAAGAAAGAAAGAAATAAATAAATAAGTTATTAATAAATTAATAAATAAATAAAGGTGTGGCGCGATGGCGATACCAGGTAGGAACGAATTATCTCTAGATAATATAGAAGCTACACAATTTGCAAAAAAATGGTATTTTTTTAATTTTGCTGATTTCTTTTTATTTCAGTTCATAAAAGTATTTAGGAAATTTACTATGTTTGACAAAAACATATAATGTAAAAATAGAAGAAATGAAAGAATAAGAAATAGTAATTTAAGTCATTTTTTTTCGACAATATAAAATTTAAAAATACAAAAAATTAGTAATTTGTTAAAGCACCAATTGGGAAGAGAGAGTTAAACTACATGCTTCAGCCCTGTAGTTCTGGGCTCTTAAGAATAAGACTACGGTATCCCCTGCCTGTCGTAGAAGGCGACTAAAAGGGGTCTCGGGTTCACTGGGCGACAAGGGTGGGGGCCTTTGTGGTCCGCCAAGGTGGACCCGGGAAGAAGGCGACATCGGCTGGCCCGTGTCACCTTGCACTGCAAGGGCAGAGGGGGCGAGGGAGTAACCTCCCCCCTCGGGACGTGCTCTCCTTGAGCACAGTGCAGAGGGGCACCGGTGCGTTCCTTTGGAGATCCCGGAGCCCCTCGTCATGCACCGAGGAAAGGGCCACCGGGGAGGTTTTAGTGGGTAAAAACCCCACGTAACCGCCGCCTTCCCCCCAGAAGGCGGGGTATCCTTTTGAAGATTTCCTCCTCGTAAACAAAAAAAAAAAACTACATGCTTAATAATCATGCTATCTGCCGTGTCTACGACTATAGCACTTCCGTTTTTTATTTCCTTACGGTTTTAGTCTCACATTTTCAGTTCGGTCGCGTAACTCAACCCCTCTGCTCCAAAGCCTGCCGTAAGGAACTTCGTTCCAGTAAATAAAACAGCAAGGATACTAAAGACAGAAAGTATAACCCTCACATAAGTTTCGTGTTTCCGTTAAGAAACGAACCCAACAATTATGATATAACACATGCATTAATCACATAGAAGTAGTCACTATTACACGGTATAGCGTAATTCTGCAATAACTGTATCCACTTAATTCCTAACTTACACTGCTGGACACAATTGCGACAAACTAGCGGGTGTTGTGTACGGAACAGTTTAATTAAATTCTCATACTAATTTATGCAACATTTGTACACTGAGTTGCACTGTGACTTAAGTTTAAGCCAAGTTATCATTTAACATATTAAAATTTAAACAGCTGTTGTGATACGCGATAACTTTTGCTGTTATATTAAGTTACAGACGGGAAAATAAACAAGCAGTTTAAGTTTTTCCAATAAATAAATTAAAAAAAATTTCAACTAAAAAAATCTGCTCTATAATTGTATTCCAAAGGCATCCCGGTTACAAAAGACATTTTTTGTAATTTAAGCCGACTCTTCGACCTACTAGGTCTCAAGTCATCATAGCTTAAAGTTCAAAAGAAACCTGTACTAATAAAGGGGAGATGTTATTTGGCACTTTTTATCTGCAGAAACTATGAAAGTGATAGATTTGATACAATAAAGTGCAGCGTATTTCCGAGAAGATTTTAGTACGTATATTATCGAATCTACATCTATGTATTGCTTATGTTTATTTCTAATATAAATAGAGCTCCCTTTTATAAATACTTAGACATATAGATAGACATAGACATATTCTTTATTGGCAACATTCTAACATATTACAAACAAAATATAAAAATATTAAAAAAGACAAAAAAAAATAAGGTAACAGGAACAAGGAACGGACAAATAGGATATAATGCAACACTAGACACCGTCTCAGTATGTGCTATCGCGAGGATGACGCAGCGCTGATTGGAGCAGTGCCCAGGACTACCCAAAGTCGTGCGCGCACAATACTACGTTTACATCTGTCTTTCCTTCCGATTAAAATGTGGATATTTTCAAGAGTAGAGTGAATAGGCATTTACTAAGCTAATGCGCCTTACCATCCAGGACTGCATTTCCACTTAACATCAGGTGGGATCGTAGTCAAGCACTTGTTTAGAAATTATAAAAAAAAAAACTTGGAATTTATACACGGTCAAATTAAAAATATATAATACGTGTATAAATAGCTATTAGATTGATGTATATTATATACAATAAAATAATAAATGAACAATTTTTTTAATAAATTTAAAATAATGAATTAAACGTATGAAGTTTATATTATATATTGAAATATTAAAAATATTGGAAATAACAAAATATCACGGGGCTTTTTACTAATATTTATTTATTCTTGACTTTTCTTACTACCCTATGTATTTAATTTACTTCTCCTGTCCTGGAACTGATGGTTGTAGCTTGCCCTTGCCCACTTTTAAGTTAAGTGTGGCTATTACTTCACTTGTTAGTGCTTTATGTAAAATTTATCAATAAAGGATTTATCTATCTAGAGCCCATATTTCTTGTGTTAAAATTTGGTATAACGTCAGTAATTTAAAAATAAAATTATAATGTTATATAATCCACAGAAATAGTTTCAATATGTATTTGTAATGTAAATCCTTGTTCAGTGTTACCAGTGACAACATACACCATGAATCAACATAGTTGGCAAGTGTACTTTATTGACGCAAATACAAACAAGCCCTTATCTCAGAGTAATCCCGCATACATTGGAATTCGCCTGTGTTTCGTAGATAAGATATTCAACAATGCGAACATACAGACACATAGAAGCGGTATGTACATGCGAATAGTAAACAAGTCTATATAAGTACAGAATATATTGGTAACTAGATAGATATTCCTATGTATACATAGGAATTTCTATGTAATAACTTGTAGGTCTTCTGGAATGAAATAGTCCAATAACTAATGAACTCGCTTTATTCAGACGGTGTAACGGTGTACATGGAATTATTTTAAAGAATACCGTCACAACAGCGCGTCTTCACAATCTTTATACGATATTAATTGGAAGTCAGATTACGAACTAATGAAGTTAAATTATTATTTACAATGCCAAGTTAATGTGTTGATCAAATACATTATTAATTATGAATTAAAAATACAATAAAGTTCAGGTAAATCTCTAAGATATCATTGGAAGTAGTTATTATGAATAACAATAGCTGGGTGACATGTGTGCCTAACAAAACTTTTTCAACCGACTTCAAAAAAGGAGGTGGTTGTCAATTCGTCGTCTGTATGTCTTTTTCGTCGAGTCGATTTTAATAATTATTTTTACTTGAAAGGTTCATACATCATTCATTTGGTGGAAATGGTGTGCTTCCCGTGTAGGAACCACACCACTTGGACCAATTCTGACAGCGGCATCTATATGAAAATCATATAATTCTTAAATTTGCAATAAGTATGTGAGCAACAGATTACCGAATAACTCAAAATCACGCCAACTGATTTCAATGATTCATTTTTATTGAAAAGGATGTACTTAAAGGGTAATCTGATGAGAGTTTGGTTAGGTTCTGATTTATTCTATTTCGTAAAATAATTCGGAAATAAAAAGAAGACAGTCGGATTTGAAGTCGGTTTTTGTTTTATAAAATATACTTGTTATTCACGGAATTTGGGATGGATTTGGGATTTAAATAGGTATCTTATCTTATCGCTAATTTCGTGATCTTAAAAACAATACCAAGTGAAACCGGAACAAGTTGCAATTGATAAAACAAATTACGATTCCGCTCTCAGAACACTTAACGTTATCTTTCCTGAGCGTAAAATAAAACAAAACGACTCCAGTTACGAGTGGATGTCGCAGTGGGAAGTTAAATTTTATGAAGCTGACAAGGAAAGCATGAAATTGGGGAAGCTGAACAGCATTTAGCAGTTTTAAACTTACTGTAATCATTTTTATTTTATATAGTTCTGTACTTTCAACCGACTTCAAAAAATGGTGGTCAATATGGCATCTGTACGGCTTTTTTTATGTTTGTTACCATTTGAACTTTAGCACCATTAAAATGGGAAGCATCAGCTTTAAAATAAAAAAAATATCATCAAAATCCGTTCACCCAGACAAAAGTTATGACGTAACAAACATAAAAAAAGACATACAGACGACGAAGTGACAATTACCTCCTTTTTTGAAGTCGGTTAAAAATTCCGTAAAAATAGGTATATTTCCAAGCAGATTAAATTAAACAGATCCAAGGAGGTTGTCTTGAAGAGATCGCTCTTAGCGAATTTCATTATCTCACAGCTTCAACATTTCATTATATCTCTTCACTGCAGCGTCGAGTTTACCGCTCTCAGCTGCAAATGATTTACAGCGCACTGTGCAGGGTAAACAAGTATAAAGACAAACAGCTAACATCCCCGAGTCGTTTGTACAGACTCCGCTTGAGTGCCCTCTGGAGCTAAGCATCAGTGGGATTGTCTCTCAGGTCGTAAGAGCGACTTTGTTTCACTTCTGCGATATTGCGTGTACTTACATACTTTATACTTAAACAGTGAAAATAACAGACTGATATATATATATATATGTTTATTTATTTTACATATGTTTATTTTAACATGATTTTATATATTTATATTATTTACAAAAGTATTTAAATATATATAAAGTGTGATATCAAACAATTTACATACGCATTTTTTTTTTATTATTTCTAAGTAAGTGCTTGACTACGATCCCACCTAATGTTAAGTGGAAATGCAGTCCTAGATGGTAAGGCGCACTAGATTAGTAAATGCCTATTCACTCTACTCTTGAAAATACCCACATTGTAATCGGAAGGAAAGACAGACGCGGGAAGACTATTCCAGTCCTTTGCTGTACGAAGAATGAAAGACGAAGCAAATATAGAACAAAATAAATAAATCCAACGAGACGAAATTCCCTCGGCAGGAGAGACCAAACGAGCGAGGGTTAGAGAATGGAGAGAAATCGGCGGACAAACGCGCTGTATCAAGCAATATAGTATATAATAGCAATTGCATTAGACCCTGAAGTAGATCTTTCCAAATTCCCAATCTTCTCAGATGACGTGAAAAGCTTATTTGAATTGAACCGTTTGGCGAAACGACTACTGGTATAATTTCAGCCGGCGCCACCCCACATGTCGGTCACGTCGGCCAGAAATTTAGTTGTCTTATCCGTTTCGGTTTTCATGAGATTCTTGTCATATGTCAACCAAAAATATTCACAACTGTATATACAATATTTAAATATGTTATCTGTATATGTAAATGTATATTTATATATCTATATTAGATTCTTATGTCGCTGTTTTACCGTCACTACCTAGCCTACTCTTAAACACTAAAGGTTCGCCTTTATCTGTATTTTAATGCAATAAATTGCAATCGGTTTAAAACGTGTAGCGTGTAGTTTAAAAATAACGTGTAGCACACACGCTGTTCATATATCGTAGAACAAATATGATAATCCATATAAAAGTCACCTCAAATCATATCCGAAAAACACTTTCGTATTTTTCTCTTCTCAACGTGATAAATCAATCAGAAGTATTAGATTTATAACTCTTTGTAAGAGAAACGACAAAAGGATATAAAAATGTTTCACCACAAGAGGAAATATTTTATACCGACTTGTCTATAATTTCATTGGAGATAAATGTACCTTTGATTCAGAGTTTGGTATATTTTAATGAATAAAAAATAAGCTAATACATCTTTATAATCTAAGTGGTGTAGGAAGAGATAGTAATTGTTCTTCGCTATATCAATTCGATTGATAACTCGGATAACCTCATCAAATTACCTTACTTTCAATCAACTTCAAAAAAAGGAGGACGTTTTTTTCGGGTTTTAGAATATTTATTTCTCATAAGAATAACAATTCACGTACATTAGAAAGTTACAATTAAAACTAAAACACAATTATACATATTTCTTATATTTGGTATCTCAGATTAGATGAACCGATTTTGATGATTCTTTTTTATTTGAATATTGATGTTTATTTCAATTTGGTTTAATTCTGACAATAAGTTGATCAGTCGAATCATATAAGTCATAAATTTGCATCAAGTATGTGCGCGACAAATGGACGAATAACTCAATATCACGCCAACCGATTTCGATGATAAATTTTTAATATGCTTCCCTTTAGTTTGTTGAGAGTTTAATTAGGTTCTGATTAATTCTATTTCGTAATATTCCTTCGATAATTCGGACATACAATGAGGACTTCTTCGTAGCAAAGCATTTCACTTTTGATTAGATGATAGTTTGATTCTTAATTGCTAACTGTGTGCCTCGTGACTCGTTACAATTTACATAAAAAAACATATAGACAATTTAGTACCTTTTCTGAAGTCGGTTAAAAATGCAAATGAAATAAATACACAAACTGTACACGAAGATTCATGCAAATTACTGCTAAAGTTTAATAGTTTGCTCTGAGAGCAAAGGATCAAACTTTTACTCGGTATTTCTTCTCCGCTATATAATTGTCTTCCTCTGCCATCTCGTCTATATTTCTTTTGCCCCTATTCTCTTTATCTTATTACTATAAAACTTTTAGAATATGTTGAGAGAATTCTTACTTAATTTAAATCCTAAATTCATTTTATTTTATCTAAATTATATATATTAAATAACATATATAATATACTTTACTTAAACTTAACACCATTCAACCAAGTCACAGAGAGAATTGATGCCTGCCAGTATATATGTATATATATATATATATATATATATAACTTTATTGTACACAAATTACAGAACTAAGGTACATTTTACAATTCGTTGTGCAATGGGCAACCTTATCGCTAAGAGCGATCTCTTCCAGGCAACCTATGTATGGACAGGAGATACATGAACAAAACAGGACAAAGGCGTTCAAATACAAATATTATAACAATCTATACATACGTCTGTCTCATCTGTATATACGAGTAGAAACAAAAAAAGACTTCAAATCGAATAGGAATATTACGAAATAGAAGTAATCAAAAACTAATTAAACTCTCATCAAACTACCTGTGCAGTGCATCTTTTCCAATAAAAATGATTAATTGAAATTGGTCGGTATAATATTAAGTTATTCGTCCATTTATCGCACACATGGTTTCATGGGTACCATTGTCAGCACTGCACCTAAATTAAATGGTGGTCCCATATCTCACAGAAAGCACCAGCTTTCGAAAAAGAATTGTCAAAATCGGTCCAGTCAGTCGAAAGGTATCAGGCAACAAGCATAAAAAATAAAACCAAACCTAACAGACGAAATAACAACCTCCTCCTTTTTTGAAATCGGTTGAAATCAAGGGATTAGTATAATGGATAAATGTAAAACATATTATATCAATAACGAAATAACCTTTACGGTAAATATCTGAGTGTTATAAAATTATGTAACATTACAATAAATAATTACATGCGTTTATATTGAAGCTACGCGTATTCCAGCCGTTTTAATAAATAATTCATAGGAAATTTTCTTATCTAAAGATCGTAAATCTGATACCTAATCAATCATAATTACTTTGTTTTCTCGTAATAAAAATCCTTCTTTAACAGTAATGATATCTCAGACTTCTACGTAACTGCTAGGAATCTTTAAAACTACTTACAAACTAGTAATTGAGTGTCGGAAAGATAGTGTCAAATCGGAAAGTTTCGAAGTTTCTTGTCCAACTTTCAGAGTTGCCATTCTTATGACGGAGAAGCTATTTCTAGTTGTTGAAAACTCACAGTCGGTTACTTTGATAATTTTAACTAGACAAAAATATACAACGTAGTGTGTAGACAAAGGTGTGGATAAATATGTGGATCAGTTTGAAAAAAAAACCTGATTTTTTTATACTTTCTAGGGAAGTACTTGACTACAATCCCATCTGATGTTAAGTTGAAATGCATTTCTGGATGGTAAGGTGCACTAGCTTAGTTGTCTATGCCTATTCACTGTACTCTTGAAAACATTGACATTGTAATCGGAAGGAAAGACAGACTTCTATTTAGTAAAATTTCTCTTTGATTTGATGTTTGTTTTTATTCGTTAATGTACTTGTTTTCCAATCTACGTCTATCTATATCAATATCTCATTTTTACGAAAAATATTTTTAGATATAAAGGTGAAGGGGAAGTATTTATTTTATGATTCTTTTTTTTTCTATAGAAATCGAAAAAGCTACTTTTATAAAAACTAAACTTAATTATAAAAGAAGATATATTTTGTATGATCAAAACTCGGTCTTAATACAAGTTAAGGGTGAAATAGCAACAATCAAATAAAACTCGATCCATCCTACAATTATTAAAACAATGCTGATTGCACGCCAGTACATAGCGTTCAATGTACGTAGAGCGTGCGTAGAGCACCGTAGCAAGCGGATTGCGTAGCGCTCGCTAAAGCTTCCCTGGGGGCTTTGTTCGTATTTCCTGGCACATTACCGTTTCATTGTGCACGTTTGCGTCGCCCGAGTTTTCATTGTGATTATTATGATTTATCTACGATTTATTTCGAATCATTAAATTATAATAGAATAAACGGAATTGTGACCAGAATCGAGAAAGGTTTGTTGCAGTGGTGACAAGGAAAGGGAGAGGAAAGGGAGAGAGGGAAGTTTTTATTTAAATACATAAAAGTGTTTAGGAAATTTAGTATTTTAGAAAACCACTAATAACGTAAAATAAAAGAAATCAGAGAAAAAAAATAGTAATTCAAATTATTAAGTAAAATAAATTACCTGATCCTAAAATGAACTACAGTCAAAAACTAGAATTGATACGACAGTGTAGTGCGTACATACGTAAGTATGTGCTTGTGTATGTATATATATATATTACATAATATTTTAAGTTTTATATACATTCTAAGACAATTTGTTACATAGTAAATTAAAACAAATATTGAAATTTGCAATGCGCACCATCTGGGCATCTCGTAATTGTTTCCACAAAGTACACAATGTTAAGACAGATGAGTTTGCCTCCACTTAGAGCAGTGCAGAAAGACAAACAATCTAACATCTGCTGTCTGAACTGCACTGTATAACTATGTATAAACAAATATATTATCTATGAATGTGGGGAGAAAATTGTTGTCTCAGCTTTTACATTAAAACTACAACAGACATGGACGTAAAAAATTATTGATAAAACATCTAAAACCCATATTTTATGTTTGAAATAGTAAATGTCTTATGATTTACGAATTTTTAAGTAAAAGTAAATAGTAGACTCACTTACAAATTCGTCATTAACATGTTACTGTATTATTTATTATCTACTTTGGCAGTTGTTTTAAAGTAAAACTTCTTTATGCACGCTCGACTTGGGGAGTAGGCTGGTAAATGCGTGACGAAAAGTGTGATCTGGTTTTAAGTTTATGAAGATAGAAAGAGAGAGTTACGTTTCGTATATCCAGGACACAGTGCAGGTGGATTGTCTGTATCACACTGTAGGAGCAAGAGAGTATTTTTTATTTTTTAAAGAAATTTAGCAATATTTTTTTTCAGAAATATTACTAACATTCTTGTTAACCATTCCAACTAAGCTTTCACGTCAATAGTCGAATGGTGGATTCGAACCCACGACTTTAGGATTCGCAGACCGTACACTAAACCATTACGCTTTTATTATATTAATTGTATTTTTATATATTTGTGTATATTTATACATATATATAGAAAAGCAAAAGAAGTTTTACTTCAGTCAAGTGGCAAACATAAATCAATTAAAAGGTTAAATTAGCCGAAGAGAAAGAAACGAAGGCGGATATTTGGTATAATTATAGGAGTTGTGATATCCTATAGCGAAGCTTTCAACTTGAACTTCAACTTGCTTCGTAAATGTTAATACGAAAACAAATGAAACACATCACCAGACCAAAGAGAACCCGAACAAAGGCTTTAATTAACGGTTCATACGACATGTATCACGCAATAAAGAGAACCACGGAATGCCTGAGCCGTCTCGCTGCCTGAAACCGTATCCTGTTGCCGAATAATTGCTACGATAAATCGCTGAAACTGCTGCAATGTATACATAGCTCATTCAATGAATTCGCTTATCAAATTACATGTATATTTACGAGTATAAACAAAAACAGACTTCAAAGCTTCTTAAGCGTCAATAGCCTAATGGTACGGCCTGCGAATCGTAAGGTCGTGGGTTCGAATCCACCATTCGACTATTGCCGTGAACCATGTCCTAGCACAAGCTTAAGCTTAGTTGGAATGGCTAACACGATTGTTAGTAATATTTCTGAAAAAAAAAAGAAATTTTGCTAGCTTTCTTTAAAAGAAATAGAATCAAACGTTAAGCAATATTATTCGAGGACGGTTTGTGTTTGGGAATTATCGTAGGAAATACGAAATTTAGAACCTAACCAAAGTCTCATCGAACTACTCTTGAAGTAGGTACATCCTTTCCAATAAAAAAATGAATATCAAAATCGATGGGCGTGATATTGAAGTACGCCGACCGATTTCGATGATCAAGTTTGGTTAGGTTCTGATTAATTCTATTACATAATATTCCTACGATAATTTGTAAATACAAAGAGATCGTCCGCGTTCAATATCGTTTAAAGATTGATTCGTTTTTTGTTTATACTTGCTCAGAAATAGTCATAAATTTTAATAATATTCATATTCGACATGTTAAAAGCGTTGTGTTTCACGTTAATAGTCGAACAAGGGTTTGAATCTACGAACTTATATTTCAAAGACTATACCATTAAGCGATATTAATTTTTCTGTTTATAATTTTAATAAACCACCTTCCTAACTTCCGTAAGATTGCTTCTGGACCACAAGAGATATTAAATAAGTTAATCACGAAGTACGCTGTCTAAGTTCACAACCATAATTGGTAATTGTTCCCTCGTTGACACAACAATGGCGAATCTGGACATAGTTGGGCAAGTTACTTCGAAACTCCAACTTAGTACTTCCGTGCACACCTCGGGTTAAAACTAGGAACGCGGTAGTGCTGAATGTAGATTTTCAATTTATTTTCAATCGACTTCAACAGAGGAGGAGGTTATCAATTCATCTGTATTTATTTTATATCATAACTTTCGACTGGGTGAACCGATTGTGATAATCATTTTTTTTATTTGAAAGCACATGGTTCCAGTGTGGTCTAGTTCCGTTTGGTCCAATTCTGATAATGGTATCCGTGTGAAAGTGCGCGACAAATGAACGAAAAACTCAGATTAATTATTAAGTAAAAAACTAAAAGAAGGTAGGGTAGTTCAAGGGTAGTTCAATAAGAATTTGGTAGATTCTTATCAATTCTATTTCGTAATATTGCTACGATAATTCGGAAATACAAACCCAGCGTCCGTGCGTCAGTTTGATTAGATTTGAAGTCGGTTTTTGTTTTTGCTCGTAAATATACTGATTTATACTTAAAAAATTTAATACTAAAATCTCACCAATACAACAATAACCGTCTGATAATAATACTAACACTTTTTCATTAGGCTATTAATATATAGTGTTAGTTATAGTATATATAACTTATAGTATATATTCAGAGTTGTTATACAAGGCTTTCAGCAAATTAACTAAACTATGTAATCCCAACGGCATCCCCCGTCTTACGGAATATGTGCCCCGTATTAATCGACCTTCATGTAGCGTGTGTATTGGCCTCTAGAGGCGGCATGTCAGGCTTATTGCGTCATCTAACTCGACAACTGGGAATCCCCTAGGTAATTGACAGGTACTTTTGTAACACATCTATATAATTATATATTACAGGTTATAAATAGGTTTAATTCGCACAATAAGCTATGGAAAAGGCTTTGCTCAAAATCTCTCTAAAATATTTAGAAAAACAAGATTCGACATTGAACAGACAGACTGAGGAAGAAGTGTAGTAGTAGTCAAGTCGTCTACGTGGTTCGAACCTCGTAGGTACGGGTCTACATGTATGATCCCATTACGCGGGTAATCAACGCAGGCTACTGTTCCCCTGGTCATGGGTACCGTTAAGACGGATTTTATAGGAATAACTATTTTTAGGAGGCTATCCCTCAAGCGTCAGCCAAGACAAATCTATCGACTAACTATGCCCTCCCGACCTTTCGACGACACTCTTTCGAGACGGAGATCAAGGGTGGGCGAGGTGAAGCCTAACTTCAAAAGCTCCCTATAATAGGGAATTTGAAACGTATAGCTATAACTATAGCGTCAATCAAATTTATTCCGCCTACCGCGCAATTTAATCGCGAATTAGTGCATATTAAGTTATACTACAGGTGTACACCTACCCCCCTCCAGATTATTTTATTGCGTTATCTAAGTTGGCAAGTGAGTCTCCATTACGTAATTAACGGGTAGTTGTGTAACCCTATGTGTTGATGCGGTTGACTGAAATAAAAAGCTAATAATTTTGTTTTATCTACCGCGCAAAATGATTTAACCGTGACAGTTTAGAGTTACTTAACAAGGCTTTTAGGTTGTTAACGAAGCTATTTACATCTAAGAGCATCCCTCTTCGGGATTAATGTGCCCCATATTAATCAAAGAGCTAAGTGTTTCGTCATATCGTACTACCGTCTCGGGATGTGTTGTGGTTTAGTGTGTGTCTTTAGTGTGATGTGATGATCAAATTATATAATTACATTTACTTGGGTATTACATGTAGAGTAAATTTATAATAATAATACTAAGTACATTGACTTGTACATATGAGATGTGATTTCGAAGATCAAGTCTCGGACAACACCTTAAGGGACTTTCGCTATATGGCTAGTTCAAGGCTCAGATACAGAAGGCAGTACTCCTGGACACGGCACGCATCGTGAGGAGGTTTCTCTTTGTGTCACTCTAACCACCGGTTGTTTTATATTGTGTATGATACTTTTATGTTTATAAGGTTATTTTACTAAGTATAAATAAATTAAACACAATTTCATACACACATATACACACAAATACATTTAAAAACAGATTTTATTTTCAACTTTATTCATATTTTGTTACTCACTTTTTTATCTTTTTTTTCCTTTTTTAATGTTTAAGATTACAAAAATGACGGGGGAAGACAATAGCTCCTGAGATACAGCTTACGCTAGTTCGGGAGTTAAGGGACTCACCTTTATATGTATTTAACTTTTTTTGATGCAAATAAACTATATTATTATTATTATTTTCGAATGTTTATTTTTTTTCTCAGCTCTTTATTAGGAGCTGGTTTTACCTTTACGGGTTATAACCAAGTAAATGTAGGGTGTATTTTGTGTTTATGTTGTGGGTATGTTAATATTGCGTTCTATTTGTGTGTCTTCTATTTGCATGAACTTTCTAGCAATTCTACACGTATTCAGAATTACAGCTTTTTGAAGAGTTATGTAGAGGCTTCCTACGGAGCAAATGATGTGGGATAATACCGGTTGCGGAGAGCACTATAGGCACTATGTCTTTTTTGCTAATTTTTCAGTGATTGTCTTTTGTATGTTGTGAGTGTTGGGAACCGCAATGTCTATTATGTGAGTAATTTTATTTATTTTGTCTTGTAAGGTAATATCAGGTCTGTTATAGTGAAAGTATTGTTTTAAGAATAAGAGATGATAAATAGATAAATGTCGTTTACATTAAAAGTTTTTATTTGTACTTATCTAAATTCTAATTATATTTTTACAATGTAAGTGACAATATCCGTTGGTTGTCACTGTCATATGCTTGTATCAAAAGGCTTCGATGGCAATAATTATCACTACAATAATAAATATTTTTTCTTAATATGTTTTTACTTTTTATAATAATGTCACTTGCCGTGGTAGCTCTGTGTCCGTGCAGTCGCCTCAGGTTGCATAGTACGCTAGCAATCCGAGTTCGAGCACTTATTTTGTTTATTCCGACTTGTTTGTTGCAATTTTATGTGCTGATTTACCACGCGGTCGGCGGTGAAGGAAACCATCGTATAGAAACCTACACGTGTTCTAAAATTATTCTAAGGATTGTGAATTCTGTCGGTCCGCACTAATACACGTTATTAATATAAATAATATATAATAATAGTGCACGGTTATTTTAAACAAAATTGTGCAATTAACTGAATGGACAACATTTTTAAATGCTAAAAGTTTTCATTTATTTTTGCCAACTCTGGAGAAAAACGGAAACAATTATAATAAAAAATGTATATGATAGCCCCCGGGGAACAAAGAGATAACCAATAGGCCACGATAACATGTTTTTTTTTATAACAAGATATTCAGAATAAATTTCGGTAATAGCGTGTTCAAATGGCGTATTTCCCCGGGCGCCATTTTGAAAAATTCCAACTAATTTATCTTTTTGTTTCGCGCTCGAACGAATCTGAAACTCCAGCGGAGGAATGGCTGGAGTTATTCTTCCTGAAATATTTAATGGTCGACACGAAATGGAACTTTTTAGAGTTGAATATAAAAAAAAATATTACCAATCATAAAATCAAGTCAAGAGAATAATTTTGTTTAAATGCCTGTTTGACTAGCTACCTAATTCCAAGCTGCAAAGCTATTAGTTTGATAATATGTATCGATAATTGTATATAGCTTAGTGTTTAGGATGTTCGTATGATCCTATGGTAGTGGATTCAAAATCTTAGCCGGCTTCAAACAATGAACGGAATGCCGATCGTCCGAGAAAATCCAAAGTGTATCACTCATCATCTATCAGATTTATAATAAGTTTGGTAAAAAGTGTACAGCGATTGAAGACTCTATCTACCCCGTCACAGATAAACGGACGTGAGATCTTGTAGATATTTTTTTTAAATCCTAATTTCGTTTTTCAGGAAATAATAATCTCTCTAAAATTCATGGCCATTTTCAACCGACTTCAAAAATTGAGTTGGTTCTCTATTCCTCTGCGTGTTTTTTTTTTATATTTATTACCTCTTTATTCAAGCATTATTACGCGGGGACCCCCTCTTTGTTAATTATCGTAGGAATATGAGGAAATACAATTAATCAGAACCTAACCAAATTCCAATAAAAAATTAATCATCGAAATCGGTTGGCGTGATATTGCATTATTCGTCCATTTGTTTAATAATTTAAAATAATAAATACATACCTTCCATTTGTTTTCTCATGGATGCCGTTCACATACCTTGACCTAAATGGGACCACAATGGAAGTAACAGCTTTCAAATAAAAAAAGAATCATCAAAATCGGTTCACTCAGTTGAGAGTTACTCGTATAACGTAACAAACAAATAAAAGACATACACACGAATTGAGAACCTCCTCCTTTTTTGAAGTCGGTTGAAAATATAGAACACAAGACGTTCGCTATTATTATTAATTACTAACTTTAAATAGGATTTTAAATTACCCACGTTTAGAAAGTCTTTGCAGGGCTCATGTTCAAGGTACGGGCTGAGGTATTCAACGTCCCAGCGTCGTAATTGTAACTTACCGAATGATCTTGCAATTGCAACGTTTCATGTTTTCTAAAAACTTTCTCTGTTACAGATCGTGAATGTCCGGAGTTGGAGCAGCCGGAAATAGGGAAGGTGATCGTGTCCGGACGTCTGTTTGGCAACAAGTGAGTTATCAACCGACTTCAAAATGGAGGAAGTTATCAATTCGCCTGTTTCTTTTTTATGTTTGTTACCTCATAACTTAATAATATTGATGATTCTTTTTTATTTGAAAGCTGGTGCTTCTATTGTGGTCCAGTTCTGACAATGGAATTCACAAGAAAACCATAAAGTCTTAAATTTGCAAACGATATGCTACAAATCGACAACTAAGTCAATAACACTCCAACCGATCTAAAGATTATTTTTTTATTGTAGAGTATGTAAATACTTCAAAGACATTTTAATGAGAGTTTGGTTAGGTTCCTATTATATTTGGTATTATTCCTATTCGTTTTGAAGTCGGTTTCAAAATTCTGCATGAAGCCGTTAGCTTCCATCTTCCTTATGCGGACGGCTAAGGATCTCCCTGCCGAGATCAGTCTCTCCATACGGGTACAATCTGAACACCTTTAAGTCCATTGTGAACAGACACCTTATAGGCTCACGTGCTTCATCCCAGGCTTCATCTTAGCCTTCCTACAAGCGAGATAGAAGGCTTATAAGAAAATGAACCTATTTTGTTTAAAAAAAATTATTTACCAAATATATTGTTTGTTAGATTTGGTATAGTACAAAAAGTTACTATACCCGAACTATGTGAATTTAAATAAATAGCAGTCCAGACCATAGACTAATCACTTCTATAGTATCTAAATGTTAGATTACACATTTATTAGAGGAACTAAATGTAAAATTCTAAATCTATTTCTATAGGGCAAGTTACTCCTGCCCTCACGGGTACCACGTGGTGGGTCTTCAGAGCCGCAGTTGCCAGGCCGACGGGAAATGGGCTGGACAGCCGCCTGCCTGCAAGGAAAATAGTAAGCGGTCTTAGTTCCATAAGTGCGTTGATAGGCCCGTCGGTAAACGTTCCACTTACAATTATGCTCAGATGAGGTGAATGAGTGAGTGATGATTTAGTTGACACAATTTACGTTGACAAAAGTATATGTTAAAATCTTTTTTGGTAACGGGGCGGAGGAAAAAAGTTCAACAAGACACAACACCAATGCGTTTTGGGGTGCATGGTGAAGGGTTCCGGAATCTAAAGTGAAACGCACCGGAGCCCCTCTGCACTGTGCAGTTGAAGATGTCCAGAGGAGGTTACTCCCTCCACTAACACCCTGGCAGCTTGTCGCCCGTGAACCCGAGGCCCCTTTTGGTCGCCTTTTACGACAGGCAGGGGATGCTGTACTCTTATTCTTTCAGCCAAGGACTACGGGGCTGCTGTATGATAAAAGCTATTCTAGATCCCCACAGTTCTCACACAGTTAATAGATATTATTTATTGATTTATTTTACCAACACATGCCAATGAGTTTGCAGGTGCGCTGCCAACCTACTGTGAAGATTTAGGTTACCGGTAACTCGATAACCAGGTGAAACGCAGAATTACGAATAGATGGTTTACAGTACCGTCTGCGAATCGTAACATTTCTGAAAAAAAAAACAGAAATATTGTATAGCTTATATAGCTTTTTTTAAAAAAATATCTCCCTTGTAAATTTTAAATTTGAAAAAAATATTATTCTTTTCTTTAAAAATAAAAGTCCGAAATTGTTTTCGGAAGCGGACTCCTAATACCCTGTATATACGACCTCAAAAGCTCGAGGAAAAGCATATCGCTATTGTTCGTCTTAGAAAAAAGTGTATGTATGTGTGAGAGGGGATTTTTAAACTTTTTTTGTAAACAAAATTTCAGTCTACTGCCTCCAGCCACCGACCATCGAACACGCGCGTCACTCCGCGCTGCCAGAGCAAGCCACCTTCGATCTGGACGCCACCGTACAGTACAACTGTCACACTGGCTATGTCACCAACGGCTTCCCCAGGGCTAAATGTCTGGCCATCGACGGTCAGGCCTCGTGGTACGGACCCGATATCAGCTGCGAGCGTAAGTTGTCAATCATTAACAATACTACTCGTGGTTGCGGTACCACTATCATTCGTCCCGGTATTACGTGGCGCTTGACATGTATGTCAAGGAATGACCAACTTCCTTCAGCGGATTTTGAAGTAAAACTTCTTTATGCACGCTTGACTTGCGAAATAAGGTGATGAATGCATTGTGAAAAATTTGATCGGACGAGGCGAAGGGAAGTTGGGGAGATATAAGTTAGTGAACATAGAAACAGAGTGTGTTACGTGTCGCATATCTAAGACACAGTGAAGGCCTATTGTCTGTATCAGATGTTGGAGCAAGAGAGAGCGGTGCTCGCGAATATTTTCTTTCTCTCTTGAATAATCGTTTGTTGAAACATATGTACATACATGCATATAGATGCAGCTGAAAAAGCTTTATTTACTGGTGTGGTTTCAAAGCACACTTTTTTTGTTGATGATCGATATAATCGTTGCCATCAGCTCGCTCCTGTGGTGAACCAGGCGACGTGCCCCACGGCTGGGTGACCGCCGACTGTCACACCTTCGGCTGCCGTGCCGTGGTGCAATGCGGACAAGGGTTCGAGCTGGTCGGTAAAGCAGAGCGCTACTGCCAGGCGGACGGAGCTTGGGCACCCAAGGAACTACCCACGTGTGTCCGTAAGTAACGCTACGAATCCGATCCTTTATGTGATTACTGATGAGTCTGATGAACTTATACAAACTGCATTTTTTTATTGAAACAACAAAGTTACACAGATAAATAGAAATTAACAAAATAATCTAGATCAAGTCTCATTACTATACAATATAGAGACGAGAAAAAGAAAAACAGTTTAAAAATAATAATCACAAGTATATTTACGAGTAAAAACAAAAACCGTCTTCAAATCGAATCAATCGTTAATCTGCCCGGACGCCATCTTTATATTCCATTATCGTAGGAATATTACGAAAAAAAAAATAATCAGAACCTAACCAAACTCTCTTCAAACTACCAATCTATAATCTATAAAAATCTCTCCAAACTATAAAAAATGAATCAATGATATTAGTTGGCGTGATATTGAGTTATTCGTCTATTTGTAGCGTAACATACTTAATGCAAATTTAGGCCATATAGTTTTGTCATATATGCCATTGTTAAATTCACAATGGAAGTACCAGCTTTCAAATAAAGAAATAATTATCGAAATCGGTTCACCCAGTCCAAACTTATGAGGTAACAAACATAAAAACATATAGGCGAATTGAAAACCTCCTCCTTTTTTGAAGACGGTGGAAAAAGCGCTAAAAATAAGATTTAGTTAATAGATTGAAAACATACTGTCTGAATTGAAATGCAAGAGATGCAAACATATCAATTTCTGTCAGCTTATCGTTAAATAATTGAACTAAGTGCTTTTGAATGGAATGAACCAGCATTAGAAAGAAATCAGACACGATTATAGCATTTTGAGAATAAATTATATCTCGTGGACAAAGGCGATGAAATAACATGCCGTACGTGGCAGGCACATTTTATCCATTTAAGAATAACAGAAATTCCAGTAATGGATCCTCTTCTGCTACTTCTGTTCTTTTTCGTGCTGGGACAAATGCTACATATGACTAACAGTAACGTTAGCCTATGAAATTCTTTAAATCCAATAGTTAGATCGGATCCCGCTCGGGATCTATTCCGTTGAATTACTTCTAAAATAAATTCGGATAAAGATAAAGTCTAAAGGCACAATATAGTCAGGAAATTTAGAAAAATAGTAATAAACTCGGGTTTACAATGGCCAATGACCGAAGAAAACAATGACTGAATTAATCAATGCGAAGCTACTTAATATAACTAACATTTGTTTCAATAAAAACACTTTTCAACTAAATATTTTCTTTACCCTCATGATTGTCAAAATGATACCATTCTAAACCACTTGATTGGTTAAATAGATACAGTAATTTATCAATGTTTGAATTCGCAGACTCATCATTAAAACTTTTATTATTAAAATTTTGCCGCGTACTTCTGGCGTTGCTTCGTGACAATGTAGTTGCCGATTTCAGTGTCGTTATTAATTTTTGGAATGTTGCATGGTTTTAAAGTTATCGTGGACTCAATGTGAACACGTTCTGGAGGTGGATAGTTAGCATGACGCTTGATATTTTATAAATTATCATGGCTATCATTCAGAGCAATATCATTGTCATGATGCAATTAGTCTTTCGGATATCCCACTGAATTGGAGTCTTTGACTGGTTCTTTTGATTTATTTACGTCAACTTTGTCTCCATCTGTATTATTTAAACCAATCAAATAAATTATTTCTACTTATTTAATAATTTCAGCTTAGTCTATAGCTACTTGATTTGCCTGTTAATTGGAAATCTCTATTTTTTTTTTCTTTTTATTCAACATCATAATTTTCCAATAAAAAGTGGGATATCCATTTAAGAATCATTAATGAATTATAAAATTTTAAACATCTTTTTTCTCCTTTCCTGCTGCTGTACAGAAGGAGGAGAGAAGGGGACAGTTTGAATCAATCATTACGATACGTAGTGTGTTTAAACTTGTTACAATTAATCTTATAGAATTGTTGTTCTATTGAAATTCGATTAAATTAGTAATGCCCACCCTTGTGAGTTTCGTGGAAATCCAAATTTCTCTATGGCCATGGTAAAATTTAAAAGTGTTAAAGATCCTATAACCGCCTCTAGCCTAAAATTATAGCTACATGTATGTAGAAGAACTGTTATCTTCGTAGTTGAGGCTTCGATGTTGTACGAGCAACGATTTATTGTAAAGACTTCTTAATTCTACATTGTATTATGCTGTAGCAAAATAAAGGTAAACAATACATCATTGTTTCATTTACTCTGCATGTCTCTTGTATTGCTCTTCTGCATGTACTTACCGCCCTCCAAATTATATAACGTTAACTATTAACAAAAGCTTTTATCAATTTACAACAATGCCATCTATGAGCACACCTGAGTTACTTTAAAGCGACATGTGTCGCCATCTAGTGGTCACGCAGGTGCAATGCCCGCCGCCTGAAGCTCCCCGGCACGGGAAAGCGGTGTACACATCGTGCGCGTACAACTCGGTTGTGTCGTATGAGTGCAAGTACGGCTACAGGCTGGTAGGAGACGCTACGAGACGCTGCGGCGCTGATAAGAAGTGGTCCGGAGCGCAGCCCGTGTGCAAAGGTCAGTAAAAGTTACAGTCTATGTACATATATGGCCCACTGGCCTCAGGCAAAGAGAGTACAAGGGCATAGAACCATATAGGCAGCCATAGCGCGGATCGGCAGACTTTAAGACATGCAGGTTTCCTCACCATGTTTTCCTTCACCGCTTAAAACAGCACTTAAAATTGTATCAAACATTTTCATTGGTCCCGGTACCGGAGATCGAATACAGGTTGCTAACGTACTATGCATGACAGCCGAGACACTCAGCTACCGCAATTATTGACTAAATAGGAAAGCGGATCCCGGTAGTAGACCAGGAAGACGTTAGGCAGAAGAAACAGATACCGCTAAGTATACTATTACGTAGACTATTAATATTTAAAAATTATAATCAATTCTTAAGGATGCTAATGTTTAAGGTTAGGGTCTGCGAATCGTATGCGGTTCGAATCCATCATTCGACTATTGACGTGAACATCTCCTAGCACAAGCTTAAGCTTAGTGGGAATGGTTAACAAGAACGTTATTAAGTGTGTGAACGTTATTTGTGAAAAAAAAATATTGCTAGCAATCTTTAAAAAAAAAACAATCATTTTATCGCCTTTGTTTGAAGAAATCAATTGCGGTCATCCCGGTCTGCTGTGGAATGGCTGGTTGGAGAATATATCTTCGGGGACAGGACTGGGCGCATCCATTATCTTCAGATGCCAGGATGGAATGCGGATGGAGGGCAATGGGTCAGCCATCTGTCAGAGTGATGGTACTTGGAGTCATCCTTTGCCCAAGTGCTTGGGTTAGTGCACAAATTACATCTCTTATTTCACGCATAACTTTTGTCTTTTAAACCAAATATTGTATCTTACGAAAGAAATATTATATAATCGTGTGTTTTTGGTCACTTATACCATTAACTTTAAAACCTATATACAAATATACGTCCCACTGCTGGGCACAGGCCTTCTCTGTAACAAGAGTATAAGGACATAGTACGCCACGCACACCTAGTGCGGATTGGCAGACTTCACATATAAGAGAAAAATTTCTAAGACGTGTAGGTTTCCTCACGATGTTTTCTTTCACCGCCGAGCGCGTGGTAAATCTGCACAGAAAAATTGCAACAACAAATTTATTGGTGTCTACCTGCACCGGGGTACGAACTCGGGTTACTAGCGTATCATGTAACTTTATGCCAATGACTAAAATAGAGTTATTAAAAATATTATTAAATTAAATTCAGGTCTGTTTGTAATATTAAAATATTTGTTTTTTATTGCATGCTTCTGAATGTATATATCTACGGCACATATGGCAAATTAACATTATTTACAAATTTTTGTTCCGGCTAATCTCTGAAACGACTGGACCGATTTTGACGGTACTTTCACATAGATGTTATAAGGAGTAACTTAGGCTACTTTTATTGTAGTAAAATTTAAATAAATAGTTTTCAATCGCGGGTACCATCGCGG
Source organism: Meandrusa payeni (assembly GCA_029286785.1). Taxonomy (NCBI): domain Eukaryota; kingdom Metazoa; phylum Arthropoda; class Insecta; order Lepidoptera; family Papilionidae; genus Meandrusa; species Meandrusa payeni. The sequence continues at coordinate 8,189,361 of JAGSMX010000021.1, forward strand.
GGCGCAGCTAGTGCATTATAATTTCGCAGCGCCGTGTGTGGTGCCGCACGTGTCCCAAGGCAGAGTGGTCCGCTTGGAACAGAAGACTGTGTTGAACTCGACGCAAGAGGTCACGCAGATTGTCGGCAGCTCAACTATGGTTCAACACGGTAACGTTTCAATTCAAATCACGCTTATAACGACACAGAGAATCATATGGCACAGTTATCTTAAAAAAATTGAGTCACATTACATGACATAAAAAAACATACACACACACACTAACACACAATTAAATATCTTCTACCTATATATAAATAGGAAATATATATTTTTTAATTACAAACATCAAATAACCATTGAGAATTATAGACTTATAATAATAATATTGTGGAGTACAAGGAGTTAAATTGTATTGGTGCTACGTCGTAGCTTTCTAAGCTACGACTATATAACATCTACAGATTATTGGCTGTTTTTAAAATTGCTTTTAAAAATTATTCACAATCGTGATTTTATATGTATCAATATATTATCTATGAACAATCGATTGAGAGATGAATTTTTGTTTTTTTGTTTCTGCTTTCAGGTGAAGTCATCTTGGTGAAGTGTGAGAATAATTACGAGTTTCCGTCCAACAACGTTGCAGTCAACTGTAATAACGGAACATGGACTCAAATACCTCGGTGTCAACCTGCTAGGTACGGTGCCACACATACTAAACAATAAATAGATCAAGTCCCATCACATTATTCTTGAGAGTCCGGAACCACAGGGCTGATCATCTAGCCTAATAGCCTAGTGCTGGTGCAGTAAGAACGGGACTTTGTTAAAGAAGCTGTAGACTAAAAATTATAGACAACTTCATACTTTACGTTTTTTCAAAAAGGACACTATCAGAAAGATCATTCATGTGATACACTCCAACCATAAATTCGATGCTACGCAAAATATTTAAAAGTGGGACTTTTGTTTGTTGTTGTATTGTTGGTGTTTGTAACATCGTAATTTTTTGCCCCAATAACTTTACTAGCTACTGCGTTTAATTATGTTTAATAGGCTCAGTATTGTTTACAGAAAACACCTGCCCAGCAGTAGGACATAGGCTGTTATACTTTATGTTTATTTTAACAGGTGCAAGAAGATGCCAAAGTTCCCGAGGAACGGTATGGTGATCGCTCCGAAGACGGAACATGGCATGAAGGCGAGATTCCGATGTAAAGACGGCTTCGAGCTGAAAGGCAACCCTATCGTGATTTGTTCCTTCGGCAATTGGAGCGGGGAGACGCCGCGCTGCGAAGAAGGTAAACATTAAACATGGATATTTACAGGTTACAACAAATAACGACTTCAAATTGAATCAAACGTTAAACATTGTTACGCGGGAAAGATCTCTTTGTTTTACCGAATTATCGTACCGTATCGTACTCGTATCGTACCGAATTATTATGAAATAGAATTAATTACTAAACAAATATACCAATAATAAATGAATCATCGAAATCGGTGGGTGCGATATTGAGTTATTCGTCCATTTATCGCGCACATACTTGATGCAAATTTAAAACTTAAATGTTTTTCTCATGGATGCCATTATCAAAATTGGACCACACTGGAATTACCAGCTTTCAAACAAAAAAAGAATCATCAAAATCGGTTCACCCAGTCCAGAGCTATGCGGTAACAAACATTTAAAAAATGCAGACGAATTGACAACCTTCTCCTTTTTTGAAGTCGGTTGTAAAACCGTAGCAATTAAAAACTACGCTAAAAATAAACTGAAAAGGACATCAAATAATGGGCCCGTTTACTTAAGTACGCGCGTCAGAAGTTATACATCTTTCGCGTCATTATAAATAGTTTTTAATTGCATGAAAATAATTAATAACGATAAAATTAAATAAAAGGAGTGGAAAAGGATAGCCTACACAGTCAATTAAGTTCAGATTAATTAGAAAAAATAAATAATTATGTATTATTTTAATTTATAATAATAAATAATGCATACGGACAGTTAACCTCAATCATATTGAAGCACTTGACTGCAGCTTCAACCTTGAACTTTTGTGATCATTTCATCATTTTATTATAATAAACCTTAAAGAAGTATAATTTCAAAATTAGTGACAAAAAACCGGAATATTCTTGCCGTTGGAGTAAACGCTCCTGTACACGCACACTTTTTTTCCAAATATACTTTTGAAATTATTTTTTTTTCAGTGTTCTGTCCCTTTCCCGGGTATATAGAAAATGGAAAAGTATTTTTAGTCGGCAACATGGGATTATATGATTACAGACCTTACGTAAAGAAGGTAAGAGTCAAAATGTTGTAGATATATTTATGAGGAAGTAAGTCTGAAGTATATCTCCTTATGAAGGTAAAATATGGAAAAAATTAATTTGTGACCGAAACTTTATATCTTGGCAATACATCTGCAACTTTTTTAGTAAAATTTTCAGCTCGTTTGCCCTTTCTTGTATATTAAAATCTATATACAGATAAATAATATAATACTGAAATGTCTGTTGGTAATAATAAAGTAACCACTTTTAACTACATGCATATGAATGTTTATACAATACATATATCAAGATAAGACATTTTTTTTTATTTTTTTTTCTCTATTTGTTCCGGCTAATCTGTTCAGCTTTTGACGGGACTTTTAATGGCAGACAGCGACCTAAGAGCTATGCCACCTCTCAAACCGTTGAAGCAGTAAAGGCCAGCTTCTCTGGCCAACTGTGGTAGTTCGTCCAAAAAAAAGCTACTTTTATTTTTGACAATAAAAATACAAAACGTATAATAACATATGACGCTGTCGCTGTCACAGCTAGAATATTAATAATATCTATCACCCTACCTTACCTTTTTGGTCGTGAATATATTTGTTTTGTGTTTAAAGACGTAAGCAGTTTATTGAACGTACAACAGTCCTTTACATTCAATATTTTTTTACCAGATCCAGTTCTTGGCTTTCGGATAAAGATTTTATTCGTGTTTCTAAAATTGTATTGGATTTTTCTTTTTGAAAAATCAATTTTGAGTGTATATTGTCAGTAACCATTTTTATCAATGAAGATACAACAAGTACGTGTTATTTTACAGGTATGTAATAAAAAAATACTTCATTTTTAATTGCAGGTCGTAAACAATAAGCAAATTATGTACGAATGCGAGAAGGGTTACGTTTTATCAGAAGGTCCTCCCGGAGCAACGTGTATCGGTGGACATTGGAGTCCAAGGGAATTACCAAAGTATGTTTGACTTGTTATATACTGGTTCAATACATTATTAGTCATTACTAAGAGGCACTCATAATATGTCATAACGTCTTGTTTCATACATATTCCACAATCAGCAATTTACAATTAGCACTGCTGCTAAATAATTGCTATCTCAGTTACTGGAGAGTCTATCGTAATCGTTTTGGTTGTCACTTTCTTACAGATGCACACTTTATCAACATCCCCGCATCCGATGGAGTCGCCGACGAAGATCCATTTCAGAACCCGAAATACGTCACCGAAGATCCACTTATCTCCGACAATATTACAATAATCTCCACCGACAAACTGACCCCAATCAGGAGTACCTAAATCAACTGTACGATAAATACAATCACGATACTCAAAAACCAACATTGAGGCATGCCAACTTTAAGCTGATGAAGAAATTTGATCTTAATTTAGATGATGACGAAATGATCGGATCTGACGGTGAAAGCGATGGAGAGAATTTTCCAACAGCAGTTTATACTGTATACAACGTGCATGGAGAGCCAATAGGCCATAGATTATATTCTTACCAGCCTGTATATGAACCTGAAGAAGACGAAATAGTTCATCACGAAGACGTTTCTGAATATGAGGATGCTGGTGAATTCGATGAAGATTCATCTTCTCATATTACAATTCTTAAAGGAGGTTTATTCCCAGATCACGAGTTAGCATCAAAGGATGAAATGGCGAGCGGTATTAACGCATTAAAACATCAATATTTCGATAGGTATTTAGATAAAAGACATAAAAGATTTTCAAACCTGAACACAACGGATGATATTAAAAAAGAATTGGACATAGATTTACAAAGCGCTGAGAGCAATGTACAATCAACAACTGATAAAAGTAAAAATGCGTCCAGAATAAAGCGGGGTGTTAATATAGAGGAATCAGAAATAGAAATGGTTACTATCAGTCCAATTGCTGAGACATCAGGGATACTTCATGAAATAACAGATATTTTAAAAGTGGTTCCACTCAAGCATCGAAATTATACATCTAATGAAGAAATTGAAAAAGGAATGCGTGTCATTCCACTGCAAAACAACAAAACTAATTCAACTGAAATTAACAACGCATTTGAGAAACGTGATAAAAGAACGAGTAGAAAGACAGACAGACTTAATCAAACTACAGCAAGTGTTCCAAAAACGTAAGTAATCTCTATATTTATTAAAATGAATTACTGTTTGAAATGAAAAAAAATGTAGAGTCAACTTGAAAGTTTCCTCTTGGTTCCCACTGTAATTTTAGATTATTTTCCATCAATCAGGTTCGATCCCTAAGTTCGTTTCTTACTTTGAAGCCCTCTGACAGACATCCCTGTCGGGGTTTTTTAGTGGGTCACAGGAAGTTCGTGGAAGCGAAGATACTTTGGTCACCCGAGCTGAACTCCACACACCGTCCTATCAGGGTGACAGTTCTGTTCAGGATATTTTTTTCCCTGACCATAAAATCGGTAGGAACAAAAATTGCCACATTCCAAATCTTTCAGTCAGAACGAAGTCTGTTGAGTCCGCTAGTTTTATATAAATCATGTAACATGTATCTACCTCGTAGACGATCATATAATCAATGTATCCAATGATATTTTACAGGGGCAGAGAGAGTAAAGGTCGAACAAGGTCACAATCTGAGAATTTAACTGAAGGTGACCCTGGTGCAGAAAATAAAAATGGAGCGGAAGGTGGCAACAAAACTGAAATTGGCGATAAGGGGAAAAAGGGCCGACCGAAAAGCCCTTGTGAACCAATAGAAAGTGAACCGTATGTTAATATAGAAATTGTGAAATACGGTCGTGACCCAAATAACACTTTTAGCTCTGGTATGGTATTCACACGTGATCGTACTATTGATAACATACAAATTATAAAAACAACTATATTGACTACTAAACACAAAACTTCAAATCTAATCAAATCTTTTTTTGTTGATGGGGAAATCTTCAATAAGACCGCCTCCCGGGGTTATGTGGGATTTTTACCCACAATAAATAAATAAATTCTAAGCTCTCAGCCGGAAAACGCAAAGCAATACCTTCGTTACAAGGACGCGCTCAAGCGCCATCTATCTGCCTGTGACAAACAGACCAACTAGTGGAAGAGCTTTGCCTCATTTCCGTCAAAGTGGCGCTCTCGTGTCAAAGCAGGTGTGACAGATTTTGAAAAAACTCACCTCATTTGATCTAGACGTAAAACGCCATTAACGGAAATCTCGCTCTAAGCACTCCTACAACTACACTATCTATATTGAACCACTTGTGATCGGGTAATCTAGAGCAAGTTCAGCTTCGCAAGCCATATCAGAGCTCATGCCCGAAGCTAGTTAGAGTCGCTGTCACCGGTCACAGTGTAGACTACTATTTATATAACTTGCAACCGCCCATAAGAAACAGTAAATCTGTAAATGCATTTAAAATAAAATTAAAACATCTGATGTTAAAGTTACACAGAGATAATATCCCCGTGATATCAGTGGCTTGTTGTTTCAAATATTTGTAATATAAACTTTATATATTAAATTTATTTATTATTTAATAAAATATTTATTTATTAAAATATTATTTTCATCTATTATTTTTTTACATAATATTTGTATATAATATACATCAATCTAATAACTATTTATACCCGAATTACATTTATTATATATCATTATATATTTTATTAGATTCTGTATAAATTCCATGTGAAGTATTGCGCGCACATGATTTTGGGTTGTCCTGGCCATCGCTGAAAATCAGCACATACTGAGATGTTATCCAATATTGGCATCATATCCTATTTGTCTGTTCCTTATTTTAATTGTATTGTGTTTATTTTTCTTTCTTTTTTCTATAAATGATATGAGACCTAATTAAACCCAAATCCTTATAAATAATAGCGCTATGAGTACACAAAAAAAATACAGACGAATTGAAAACGTCTTTCTTTTTTTAAACGCTTAAAAATAGCCTCAAATCCAAAAAGAAAATACATAATGTTTTTCAGGAACCATCGTTCGAGTTGCCTGCGGCAAAGGTTACGGTCTCAATCTAGACACGAACGCAACAGCCAAATGCGTAAGAGGAAGATGGAAGCCAGATAAGCCTAAATGTGAAATTCGTAAGTGCGATTTAGTTATTACGTTCATAATAAAAGGAGTCTATTAATCTATTCTCGTCTCACGCGAATGTTACTTATTGAATATACGGAGCAAAAACACTCCCCACTTCAAATCGCATTAAACGTTAAATTCGGATGCACTATTTGTGTTTCCGAATTATCGTATGAATATAACGAAATATAAATAATCAGAACCTAACAAAACTCACATCAAAATACTCTTAAAGTGAATCCTTTCCAATAAAAAATCAGTTAGCGTATAATAGCTATTTTGAGTTATTCGTCCATTCGTGGCGCACAAACTTGATGCAAATGGGACCATTTGCAAAATCGGTTCACCCAGTCGAAAGTTATGCGGTAATAAACATAATAAAATACAGTCGTATTGAGAACCCTCCTCTTTTTGAAGTCGATCGAACTAATATTGATTATTTCGCGGTTTATTCTTACAGTGTCTGACATCAATACATCATACAATATAACAAGAGATGTTAGGAATTCAATAATAAGTTAATACCGCGATAAAATCTGTAAACATAGTTTTACTCCAAAAATTCTATGTTATTACAGATTCTATTACAGTAAAAAGCGTTTATATTAGTTTAATTGTTGCTTTGATCGTCGGGTTTGGATATCTGTAGCAAAGACTGCAAAGAATCTGAAATCTGCCATTTATTGAGACCTCTGGAGAAATATGTGCGTTAGCTTCTGTTTACAACCATTTTAATATGTTTGTTAAAACAGGAAAGGTTTTTTTTAACTTATTGAAGAGGATTTTTTCTATTGTAAAATATCATCCTTATACGACAACAGATACTATACACACAAAAGCCTTACTTATTACGAAATAAACATTGTCTGTTGTTAATACAATGTCTTAACTTCTTCCATAGCTGGAGAAGCTAGAATGCTGTTACAAAACCCAACATCTATGCTGCTAATCATAAATTTAGCTAACAATTCAACTCTTAGAGTTTCGTTTCTGACACATTCCACCAGTACATGATGCACGTCCTTTATAACTCCGCACTCCATGCAGTTTGAAATGTGAAACTGTTCAGGAAAGGTTAAAATAATACAATCACCATTTGAAAGCTATGATGTATATAACATGTTATTTAATATAATATTTTATTAAGATTGTAAATATCTATATATAAAATAAAACAGTAATTGTGTGGGTATGTTCCATATAAGCTCCGAAACGGCTTGATCGATTTCAATGAAAGTATCAGAAAATCTTTAGATTGACCTGGCGACTAATACTGTGGTGTTTGGTGACGATCGGAGACTCTTCTTTTTGACTGTCAAACAAGCTATACGTCATACTTTTATTTCTGACATTAACGTGAGCACGATATGTTTTTGTATAAATGATAAGAATGATATTGTATTTACTTATATGTACATGGGTGTAGGTGATGATCCGGTGAAGATCGAGAAGATAATGAATACGGAGAGAAATTAGTAATTTAATATATTGTGAGAGTTAAATTAAATATTTAATGATGTAAGTTTATTGTTTAAATAAAATAAAGCAAAATCTAGCCCGGCGAAGCGGGCTGGGTACGCTAGAATATTATATAAGTGAATGTATTCGCACCGTACTTCTATTTAATGCAATGGATTTCGCCTTTAAAATGTTTGTCTTAGATATTTTTATATATGTCCTCTTGTAGAATTACAATATAGAACTTCTTATTTGCATCTAGTAGAAAGGGTTTTTATTTTAATTTAATAATTTTACCATAAAATATGTGCTCCATTTTAACTGTTAATTATTTCACAGTTCCATGTCACGTGCCGACTACAGAATATGGTATTTATACAATGGCGCCAGAGAACAGTCAGTCTTCTGGACAATTAAGCTTAGGACTCAATCACGGAGAAGAGAAGGAACTAAATGAAACAGACCCCGTACCTAATGGTCAAGTCGTTCATTTCTCTTGTGAATACGGGTTGGTATTTTTTATTCTTTCTAAGCTACTCATTGACCGCGATCCCATCTGATGTAAAATGGATATCCAGATGGTGAGGCGCACTAGCTTAGTAAAAGGCTTTTCAAGCTACTATTAAAAACTCAATGTAATCGGAGGGAAAGATAAACGCGGACAAACTGTTCCAGTCCTTTCAAAAGTGTTTGAAATTATTGCTAATAAACAAGTATATTTAGAAATAAAACAAAACTGACTTGAAATAGAATATTTCAAAATAGAATAAATCAGAACCTAACCAAACTCTCATAAAACTACCCTAGAATAAAAAACAATACAAAATGAATCATGAAACTCGGCGTGATATTGAGTTATTCGATCATTTATCGCGCACATACTTAATGCACATTTAAGACATATGGTTTTACCTGGAGTTTCATCAGCCACTTCTCCCAGCGCCAACGCTTCCCGAAATGGCGTTCATAGTTGAATGTCCCTTAGATTATCCGTGAAATAGCAACCGACCGAGTCGTGGTTCGACCCTCTTGAGCGCCCTCGGATCGGAATGCTTACGCGTAACGTAATAACCGTGCAAGCCGAGGTTACCCCTCACCGGGGGGACGGCGGCCTAAGAGCTTTGCCTGCCTCTCAATCCGGTGAAGCAGTCAAGGCCTTCTCTGGCCAATCTGTGTAGTTCGTCAAAAAAAATAAAGATTTTATGGATTCCATTGTCAGAACTGGACCAAACTTCCAAACGCACCAGCTTTCAAATAAAAATAGAATCATTAACATCGATTCCACCAGTCCAAAGTTATGTGGTGGTAACAAGCATAAAAAATACAGACGAATTCAGAACCTCTTTTTTCTGATGTCGATTGATAAATGGAGAGTATTTTTTTGATCTTTTTAACTAGTACTTAGTATAGTCTATTTCTTAACTAGATTAAAGTCGAGTTCGATAGCTGTCTTCCCATTTATTAGCATAAGGTAATGATTTTTTTTAAAATACATACTGATTAAAATTCAAAACTTCAGATACAATGTACAAGGTCCAACCAATCTCAGATGTTGGCTGGGAGAGTGGGCTGTGACCAGCACGCCGGAATGTGTTGCCGGTAAGTTCACTCAAGTAATATAAAACATTGAATCATCAATGACAGACTGCTCCCACGATGTCACTATCCTCAAAAAGGAAACCGACGCGGGAAGGTGAAAATATTTTATCATTTTTTAAAGGCACCATAAAAACGAAAATCGACTTCAAATCAAAAATAAAACAACCGTGTCAGTAAAGGATTTTTTTATAGGAATATTTACAAGTAAAAAGATAAACCGACTTCAAATCGAATAAGAATATTACGAAATAGAATTAGAAGTCAGAAATCTGATTTCTAACATAACCAAACCTCGTCAAACTTTCTTTGAAATACATACAAAATGAATCATCGAAATCGGTTGGCATGATATTGAGTTATTCGTCCATTTGTCGCGCACATACTTAATGCAAATTTGAGACTTTCTCATGAGGAAGGTGTTCTCATATATGCCATTGTCAACTGCAATTGATCGGGAAGCACCAGCTTTCAGATAAAAAAATAATCGTCAAAATCTGTTCACCCACTCTGAAGTTTTGAGGTTACAGACATAAAAAAATATACAGACCAATTGAGAACCCTTTTCTTGAAGTCGATTGATAAGAGGCAAACGTCCCACCTGGGCCCTGAATCAGCTAAACCAATTGTGTCACAATGAACGTTCAGTGACATCATAGTTGTTGATTTTTGCTAGTTTTAGCAATCTAGTTGTGCCACTATGGTTTTCCAAAGGCGTATGACATTCCTATTATTATATATTGTCTTAATTGTTGCGATTTGTTAAACTTGCATGACATCTTCCAAATATGCAAATAACTTTGAATTAATTAATCAATATTAAATCACATTTCACAAATTACAATAAAGTTATCATTGTGCCAAAAAATAAACACAAATAAAAATACAGTTGAAGAAAGAAAGAACGGAAAAATAGAATATGATATATACATAGACATATTCTTTATTGGCACAAAATATGAAATACATCAAAAAGACAGAAAAAAATCAAATTAAAAAAATACAGTTAAAGAAAAAATGGAAACATAAGACATGATGACAATATTGGACACCAGCATCAGATCTCAGCATATGCCGTCGCAAGGATGCGAAGGCGCTGATTTTCATCGGTGCCCAGGATTACCCAAAGACGTGCGCGCGCAATACTACATTTACATGGAGTTTATACAGACAAACAATAAATATAACACGTGTATAAATAGTTATGAGATTAATATATATTAAATACAATAAAATAATAGATGAACAAATTTTCATAAATAAATATATTATTAAGTTAAAAAATAAATAATACAGTAATTAAACGTATAAAGTTTATATTTATATATTGAAATATTAAAAATATTGGAAACAACAAGCCACCGATATCACGGGGATATTATCTTTTTTATAATTTATATTTTAAATGCATTTACAGATTTACTGTAAGCATGTGTCCAATGTTGGCACGTTGGAGATACCGTGTCAGCATGTGCTGTCGCAAAATAACGCTGATTTTCAGCGGTGCACAGCTAAAACTAAAAAGCTAACCTAACTAAGCTAAACTTCTCTCGCGTTCGCGTCGCGTTTTCGCTAGCCTTCGTTGAAGTTTGTCAAATATCCAAAGCAAATCATCAAGTTGTTTGGTGGCCGTTTTATAGCGCCCTGTGAACTTCCTCTACTGCACGGCGCTACATACGAAGCGGGCTACAGGGCCGGGCTCACCGTCGCCCACGCATCATCAGTGGACATAGCCTGCGAGCCGGGTAGATCACCGCCGGCGACCTTAAACTGCCACTTAGGGAGACTACAGCCAACGGTCCACGACTTTTGTAGACCCCTAGGTATGTTACTAATTTATAAACATTTGTGCTTATCTATTTATTTTATTTTAATAAGTTACATCAACAACTTAACACAAGCATACATTGTGGTTTTTTTTTTCCATTCCCCAACATGTTTGGTTAGGGACCTTATTATCGACATGTTGCAAACTATTACATTTATTTGCTTATATTATTCCTATATATACATAGATTTTAATTTTAACAATATTTTCCTATTTCTTATATCTTTTGACTTAGTTTTTAATTTTGGTGATCTTCTAACCTTTTTCAAATGTTCCTGGATACATCCTTAATGTCTTGTAGTTTTAAACACATTGTAGTTATAAGCCAGTTTACAAAATTAAGTCTTGTTGTGTATGCCAATTATAGGTGTACACAACATTCGCTATAAAGAAACGTAACGTTTTAATAATTAAGAGTTATAGAATTAAATAATGAAAAAGAAAGAAAAACAGTAGTAAAAAGTCAGTCAAATTAAATTATTGCAATATTTTTAAAACTAAGGTGCGGAAGACCTTGCGCGATTTAGAAAAAATGTCAACCGACGAGGACTTAGTATTACGGAGGTCATGTATTACGTTATATTATTATATAGCAGAAATCTTCGAAATTCAATTTTAATTCAGGAATTGTAGCATTAAAATCACACATAATACAACTCGTATTATATTCGGTGTCTGTCATTATATATAATACTTATTTACCGTTGCCAAGCAACTAAATAACAACAGTTTTGTTTCTTGATTTAATGCTCAATAAAAAAAAAACATATTAGCATTCTGTATTCCTCCTCTAAATAAACTATACGTGTAGGCAACGTCTCAGTCAGTCAGTGAAAGATGACCAAAGATCTTTTTTAAAATATAGAAATACTGGAGTCTTACCCGTACAATATCCATGCCAAAGATTTTCTGTGCAATTCATGTAAAGCTAAATTATATTTTGATGTACTATAATTTAAGCACGCGCCATAATGAAAGAAGGCTCCTTTCTGCTACTTGCAGCAAATCTGACCAGACCAAGACCAACATCAGAATATCAAAGTGGGTCCGACATCGTTCGTGAGGACATATCCGAATTAGAACCGGAACTCCACGGAAAACCCGTGCTAGAATGCGGGCCACCGGCAAGGTAAAGAATTTTCCATTATACAATTACATTGTAATGAAAACTATATCGTATACATATCAAATCTTATCTGCTATTATCACTAAGGTTCTGTTTAGATCCATGATTATATTTCGAACTATCAACAAAACTTTGGCAGAAAAGATTTCATATCTTGAATAATCTATTTGATGTCATAACGTATTATATAAATGTGCTTTCATTGTAGCTTTGGTGTGTTTTTTTTTTGGTTTCTTTATTGCTATCACAAAAATATTGGTTAACCTTTAAACAATCAACTAAGTCATGTATTGCTGCCTATTGAATCACAGGTATAATGTGTAAAATTTCTATCACCAAGGAAGTTCTCTCAATATCATGCTTTTAATGCATTATTATGTTAACTTTATTATTTCGTTCGCTTTACTTATAACTATCAAAAAAATGTTAAGAAGCAAATTGTACTCGATTGTCCTTTTAGGGCGCAACTTGCTTCTTGACATGTGCATCCAATACAAAATGGGATGGACAAAAAAATAATATTTTTGCAAAGAGTCTGCGTTTCTTATTTGCTGGCTGGAAAGACTGAAGGGAACCCAGGCGTTCAGGGATGCCAAGCCCTGGTGAGAGCCTTATAGGTTCGGACTTTTATTTAACTTGTTCTTCATTCAGTACAATCGATAGTCACATTATCACAAATACATGTACATCTTTATCAATAATCATCTTAACTTGATGACTTCTTTGATCTTCCACTTCATCAGGAACATTCAGTTCTACAGTTTTACCTTAATCATGATTATTTTAAGGAACTTTAGAAATCCTCAGATGGCAGGGCTTAGATTGTTAATTTATTTAAAATTTTAAACAACAAAACGATTTTATACGAACGTCTTTACGCAGCTGTGTTGGCTGTATATTTGGCTTTTTAATTTGTGTCTTGGCCGGGCTTGTGTTTTTTTGCTAATTTTTGCGAAATTCGTCTATATCTAGTGCATGCTGTGATTTGTGTTTACATGGCAACACTATCCATGAAATATCTTCTATTGTTTGTAATCTAGGAATAATTGGAAATGTCATTATGATATAGCTTCAAAATGCAAAGTAACTGGAGGTAGATATTTATCCAAATTTCTTCTAATGCTGTGTAGGGTACAAGGTACACTGGTATACCGGGATGGCGCTGAAGTAGAAGGGACCTTAGGTCAGGAAGGCTATCCTCACGGGACGGAAATAACTTTTCGATGCATAGCTTCTATCATGGGGGAGAAGACAACTTGGAAGTTAATCTGCGAACACGGCGATTGGGTTGGCAAGAGCTTTAACTGTGGTAAGTTTTAACTTTTATAGCACTACATAAACTGGTCTGCTTAACATTGGGCAACCCACATGCTCAAATGAAAATTAAGTAGACAAAAAATCTCAATTTGTTTACAATTTAGAATCAACTTATCCGCAGGAAGCTATACAACATGCTTGTGTTTGGTCCCGTAACCTCCCTGAATCAGATAATATAAAATAAATAATTTTCAACCGACTTCAAATAAGGAGATGGTTCTCAATTCGTCTGAATTTTGTTTCCTCCTAACTTTCGACTGGGTAAATCGATTTTGATTATTCTTTTTTTATTTGTATTTGCTCCCCATGTAGTCCCATTTCAGTCCTATCCAGTGCTGACACTGGCGTCCATGGGAAAACCATATAAGTCTTAATTTGCATTAAGTATGTGCGTGACAAATGGACGATTAACTCAATATCACGCGAACCGATTTAGATGATTCATTTTTTATTGGTAAGAATGTACTTAAAAGGATGAGTGTTTGGTTATGTTCTGATTAATTTTTCTATTTCGTAATAATCCTATTCTGTTTGAAATCGGTTTTGTGTTAACTCGTAAATATACTTGTACTTTAATTGATTGTGTCTATTTTAACGTTTGAAACGTGACCTAGAAAGGGCATCTATCTATCTAATTATAATATTGCAGAGGAATTGGAAGCACAAAGCGAGGAATTACTAAATAACAACAGCTGCACATTCAGAAACGAGGAGCCCCACGTCGTATCATTCTTCAACGATCTGGAGATCACGGAAACTGTTGACTTTCCACCTGGCTCTAATATAATCTCCAGGTATGATTCTCGAATATATTAACATTCATCTTCTCCGAGCTTTTTATTACTGAAGGTGCTCTGAAGCGCCTCACTGGAGTGTCGATGAGCTGCCTTCACACCGCTCTGTCCTCGGCTTGTCTCATAGCAGTTGGAATTTCGGACCATCCAGCCAATTTTCCCTAGTTGAAGGGGGGGAAATCTTCAACAAGATATCCCGGGGTTATGTGTGGTTCTTACCCCCTAAAACCGGTGTCCCTTCCTCGGTGCATGGTGAGGGGCTCTGGGACCTCCAGCGGATCGCACTGGAGCGCCTCTGCACTGTGCTCTTTGGAGAATTTGTCTAGATTATTTGGTTGTCTTCGGGCAATGTGGCCAAAGTAACTGTAGACTCGCCGGTAGCGGGCGGTGGATAGTATGGGTCGTATCTTGGGGTTGAAGTTGGCGGAGAATGTACTGGATTTTTAACACAGCCCATGTAGTATGAAGGTGTTTAAAAATTCACAGGAATGAAGTTACCAAGCAATCGCTTAGTCTGGACTTCTATTACGAGGAACTTAAGCTTGGGCTCTTACGATAGATAACAGTATTTTGACTTTGATTTTGAGGGTCGCGATTCACGATATATGCGACAATCTTTAATTTATAGATATACATAGGCTGCACTAAAAGTATCGGGTAAGGAATATTTCCACTATTCCTGTCATATTAAAATCTTTTTAATTGCAAACTCCTTGGTTTTGAACATCGAATACCATTTATTTATTTAAAAAAAGATTCTCGGTCTTGTCACAAGGTCTAGTCAAACTTTTTTAGTTGTTAAGAAAATGGAATTGACTCGAGAAAATTCAAGAGTGATAATTTATTATGACTTTCGAAGTGGTTTAACACAAAAACAGCGTGTTGACCGGATGATTTCTGCATTTGGTGATGAAGCCCGATCCAAAACCACAATTTATTGCTTGTTTGCTGAATTTCAACGTTTTTATATTTTAACGGCTTTGATTACAATTAGGTCAAATTTTTAAAACTAAACTAAAAACTATTATATAGTAACGAGAAGATTAATTTGTGATTGATTTATATTGCTTGAGAGAAGAATATTCAATTATGTTTTAAACAATTACAGATGTAGCGATATAGGAAAGTATGCTATGACCGGTTCTCAGAGCAGGAAGTGTATCGGAGGTACATGGGACGGCGTTAAGCCGACTTGTTTTGGACTTAACCAAGAAAATGACTACGCCAGTAAGTACTTATATTAGTATCGGACATTTTAAATTTTCCAATGTCACGAAATTTGCAAAGCAATTTATTTTCCCGCTTTACTTTTATCTCGAATACGGCTTTATGGATTTGAATCGAATGTTCAACCGACTTCAAAAGGAGGAGGTCATCAATTCGTCTGCATTTTTTACGATTAAAAGTTAAAAGTTAAAGTTACAGCCTTTATATATGGCCCATTGCTGGGCGCAGGCCTTCTCTGTAAAGAGAGTATAAGGGCATAGTCCACCACGCGGGCCTAATGCGGATTGGCAGACTTCACATGCCGTAGAAAAATTTTCTATGAACATGTAGGTTTCCTCACGATGTTTTCCTTCACCGCCGAGCGCGTGGTAAATCAGCACATAAAATTGCACCAACAAATTTATTAGTACCGGCACCGGGGATCGGACTCGGGTTGCTAGCGTACTACGCAACTTGAGCCAACCGCACTGAGCTACCACGGCTCTGATTGATTGTTAGCGTATAACTTTTGACTGGATGAACCTAGGTGAAAGCTGGTACTTCTGTTCCCATTTAAATTTGTTCTAATTCTGACAATGGGAACCATAAAAACCATATAAGTTTTAAATCTGTATTAAGTATGTACGCGACAAATGTGCGACTAACTCAGTAATAAACCAACCGATTTCGATGATTCATTTTTTATTGGAAAGGATGTACTTCAAGGGTAGTTTGATGTGAGCTTACTGGTATATATACTTGTTGTTATACAATCTTAACTCATATTATTAAAGGACATTTTAAATTTACCATTGTCGCGAAACTTGCAAAGGTGAAGGAAAACATTGTGAGGAAACCTGCACGTATAAGAAAATTTTCTAACACATGTAAATGAAGTCAGTGAAGTCTGCCAATCCGCACTAGCTGTGTGTGGTGGACCATGCCTTTATTTAATTTTTTTATATGAAAAGTGGCAAACGAGCATACGGCTCACCTGATCTTAAGTGATCACCGTCACCCATGAACATCCACAGCACCAGAGGAGCTGTAGGTGCGTTGCCGACTGTTGAGATAGGAATAGGCTCGTTTCTTGAAGGTTCCTAAATCGTAAACGTTCGGAAACACCGCTGGCGACAGTTGATTCCACAAGTTGACAGTGCGTGGGAGAAAGTTACGCGAAAAACGTACAGTCGTTGAACGCCAACCATCAAGATGGTGGCGGTGGAATTTGGAATTCTGCCGAGATGTGCGGTAATGGAAATCGGTAGCTGGGATGATTCCGAACAATTCCTCAGAATACTCCCCATGGTAAATGCGATACAGGATGCAAAGAGAACCGACATCTCTTCGCAGACTCAGAGGGTCGAGTCGATCGGAAAGACCCTGATCGTCGACTATTCGAGCAGCTCTACGTTGTACACGGTCAAACGGAAGAAGTTGGTATTGGGGAGCCCCGGCCCAGAGATGCGAACAGTATTCCATATGAGGCCGTACTTGTGCCTTGTAAAGTTGCAGACGGTGGGCAGGCGTGAAATACTGTCTTGCTCTACTGAGTATATATATGCTATACTCTCTTTACAGTGACCTGTGCCCAGCAGTGGGACATATTTATTTATATATAGGTTGTTTTTTAAACCAAAAAAATGTATTTTTCGTAAAATTATTATTTATTATTATTTACTTCTAGTGGAGAAGCCCCCTACCATTCTATTCAGACATTCCCAAGGACCCATCGCGCAGACCAACGACGGCAAGCTGCTGATATACCCCGGGACAGTTCTTCACATGGAGTGCCTCTGGATGAGGAGATTCGGCAACCCAAAGTGGAATGTCACGCACAATACACCAGAGTGAGTGCAAACACACAAAATGTTCATATTTAAACATACATATTGAGCAATAGATACACATACTATTAATTACAATAATACATAAATACTATATGATATACTAGCGTACCCAGCCCGCTTCGGCTGGTTAGATTTTTCTTTATTTTATTTAAACAATAAACTTCATTAAATATTTAATTTAACTCTTACATTATATTAAATTACTAATTTCTCTCCGTATTCATTCTCTTCTCGAGCGGGTGAAGATCATTCCCTACACCCAAGTACATATCAGTAAATACAATGTCATTCTTATCATTTATACAAAAACATACCAAGCTCAAGTTAATGTCAGAAATAAAAGTACGACGTATGGCTTGTTTGACAGTTCAAAAAGACGAGTGCTCCGATCGTCTCCAAATCTGACGATTCCCTAAAAGTTTAATTGAAATCGGTCCAGCCGTTTGAGAGCCTATATGGATCATACCCACGCACTTTCTCTTTTATATATAGATGTGTGTGAAATTTCATACTCCTCTGTCGGTGAAATTTTCGTAGGAAAGTTTTTACTTCATGTATCATAATATGTATTATAATGATTTCAAGCCCTGAACGCAAATATCAAGAAGGTTGGACGACGGACCCGGGCAGGGACAGTGCGCTGGAGTACCGTCTGAGCATACTGGGCGCAGTGAAGGAAGACTCCGGCATATACCGCTGCGAAACGCCAGCCAGACAGACCCATCAAGTGGAGATCATTGTTGAAGGTTGAATACTTTAATCATCATCATAATTTCAATCGTAAAACATCCCTTGCTGACATAGGCATCCTACAACGATTTCCAAAAAAACCGGTTGTAAGTACTGCGTCCTGCGACTTTTATGAGGTCGTCAGAACATCTTGCGGGTGGACGTCCTTTTTGGGCCCCATCGGCCATCTGTTCTAAGCGCTATGTGCACTGCCTACATTAATAAGCTGTCAAAATATAGGATGACATTTTGGCAGTTATATAAGACTGAAATAGTCCGGAATGAACCGTCTTAGAGTCTACGCGTTGTTTTATTTAAATCCTAAATGCCAATTAAATTTGGATGTTAGATTACTTAACATATGACTTCATATTGTACTCGCAAACAACTGTCAAAATGTCTTATCATTTGGCATTAGTAAATAAATAAAAGCGTCAATATCCTATTGGTTTAGGTTACAGTCTGCGAATCGTAAGATTCGTGGGTTCGAATTCACCATTCTAAACTGTTAAACCATCTTCTAACACAAGCATAAGCTTATTTGGAATGGTTAATAAGAATGTTACTATTATTTGTGTATAAGAAATATTGTTTGCATTCTTTAAAAAAATAAACAAGTTCTCATATCCTTTTAACCATACCGGGGTAGGCAGGACATCGTTAGCTGTCCGCTTTTCACGGACCTGTATGTGACTGTACTTATAAAAACAGTGACTCATTAGTACAAGCCGAATATATATCTATATAGTATTGTATAAAGGAAAAGGTACACGAAGATGTGGTTCACATAATGGTTTTCAACCGACTTCAAAAAAAACGACGGGTTTAAGCTCCAAGTTCTTCCAAGACCCAGGTGCTCATATGCACCTGCACCTAGAATATGAGATATTGGTAGGTTTATGATAGTCTAATTCCAAGTAAGTACTCTCTTATTACTGCGAATACGTATACGAACGAAACTGACGTTAAGAACTAATACGTAAGTACGTAATAACGAGCACGAATGTGAAAAATCTTCAATATCTGCCTACCTCTGTGATCGAGCTGTCGTGTATGTGCACAAATATTAATGTTTACACTCATCAGAGTCTACAATCATTGTGATAAACGGTAGGAACGAGTAGTAACTGTTTACGTAATACATGTTCACAGATGTCCACTGCCCGCCTCTGCCAATCAGGAGAGGCCTAGTTGCCAGCGGGGTTGGCACACGTCTGGGCTCGGAAATCAGGTTCTCGTGCGCGAATGGCAACGCACTGCTCGGCGCCCACGTGCTGACCTGCCGCGCCTCTGGCAACTGGAGCGCACCACTGCCAGTTTGTGAAAGTATGATTTATATTTAGTACGTTAGGAATGTAATAACAGTTTATTTTATTTTCTTTTTTTATTCTATTTCTCTATTCTTATTCCTTCGCTAGTTTAGTTAATTGTTTGCCTTGTTCTCTTTAAAATTCCACCATATTTCTTCCGAGGTGTGGAGTGCGGTGACGTAGTGCAGGACGGTCCGTTGAACGAGGGCGAGCGACGTCCCCGCGTGACGGTGGTGTCTCGAGGAGTTGGAGGCAGAGCCGCCTTCTCCTGTCCACCGGGATGGGCGCTCAGCGGTGTCGCTGAGACTGTCTGTCTACCTGCAGCCGACTGGGCCAAGCCTTTCCCCATCTGCAAAGGTGAGATCACACTTCACTTGTATTCCATATTTTGTATTTACCAAGTACTTCGCCAAATCCAAAATTGTTGTAAATAAAATAAATCAATACTTTATGATACATACGTAATGAAGAAATAGAAATAATATTTAAATTTATAAAATATTTTTCACCATCACAATTATTTCAGTGCCTAGTTTCACGACATTCCCACGAGGTGTGACCTTCAGCATTGAGGAAACCGACGCGAGGAGGAGGTGGATGTGATGGATGAATAAAATTAAAGTTACAGTCTTTATATATATAATATATATATATGGCCCACTGCTGGGCACAGGCCTTCTCTGTAAAGAGAGTATAAGGGCATCTTCCGCCACGCACACCTAGTGCGGATTGGCGGACTTCAAATGTCTGAGAAAAAATTTCTGCGACATGTAGGTTTCCTCAAGATGTTTTCCTTTACAGCCGAGCGCGTGGTAAATCAGCACATAAAATTGCAACAAATTTATTGGTGCCGGCCCCGGTGCCGTGTTCGGGTTGCTAGCGTACCATGCAACTTACGCCAACCGCTCGGACACTGAGCTGCCACGGCTCTTGGTGGTGGATCAATAAATTACTATACAATTATTATTAAAAAATGCTCGTTTATTATTTTTTAAGGTATTAGATACTTAAATTGTCCCTTACAGAGGTGTCCTGCCCGGCGCTCCCCCCGCCGGCGTCCGGCTACGTGCTGGGGCGCGCGCCCTACCGTGCCGGGGACGTCCTGCAGTTCCACTGCAACCCGGAGCACACGCTGCACGGCAGACCGATCCTGGTGTGCCAGGACAGTGGACGGTGGAGTGATAAGCCGCCCACCTGTGAGTAGAGGACTATTGTGATATGTCGCTTTTCACTGAATAAACGTATTCCACAAACAACAAGCGTCATTTTAATCTTTTAATTGCTTTCATTTTGTTACATTTTATGGCCCCAAATGAACGATCCTTGATTAAAGAAGTAGCTTATTAAATATCTGTAGTACATACACTGCCCACTGACAGATACGTATATACACGTAACGAACCCACGAGCATAGGATTCGCTAGACACCATTAGACTATTGACATGATTTTTGGATTACTTCCCCCCATCAGAGCAGCTTAAAATTTTCTTCTTCTGATAATTTTGGTTCAATCACAAATTGGTAATTTTTATTAAGTTTGTGTATTTACCAAAGAAAGAAAGTCTATAATTTACTACTAGATTACTAGGACATAAATGACGCTCTCAAAAAATATTATTTATTACAGTTTTATGTGCTGATTTACCACGCGATCGGCGGTGAAGGAAAACGTCGTGAGGAAACCTACATGTCTTAGAAAAGTTTCTAAAACACGTGGCCTTATAACTCTTTACAGAGAAAGCCTGTGCCCAACAGTGGGACATATAAATAGGCTGTTACTTTAATATTACTCACAGCTAAATAGAGAATAATTTTCACATAATATTTAAAGGTAGTTAGCCATTTGAATGTCTGATAGTCTTCCAATTACCGTTACTGACCTAGACGTAGTTCGGTACTCTCGAGCGCCCTCGATCATGCACCCCAGCCAAGGTTCTCGCTTAGCGACCAAAGAGCTCTGCCATCTCTCAAACCCGGTGACAATGTTTTGGTCAGCTTCTCTGGCAAACCAGCCAAGGTTCGTTAAAAAAGACCTTTACAAAAATCGGTCTCTACGACGATATCTTCCTTCACAGCCAACTAGATAAAATTGCAATCATCCATTTGAGATGACGAGAATAAAAAAAAATTGACATTAGATACAGCATTACAACTTAGTAGGTCATGTGACATTGCTTGGCAACTTGACACATAAGCTACAAGAGATCTATATTAAATCCAGACAATCTGTTTTCTTTAATGACCATAGAGTTACTTTTTAATCTGTGTCTATGTCTCACTTCGTACTTGATGCTAAGCTATGCAAGTTTTAACAGATAATACAAGAACAAACATTAATTTGATACAATTCATAAACGATAATTCACAATGCAGCTCTTTTTAAAGACCTAAAGAGTAATTATATATATGAAAAAAACCGACTTATAATCGAACCAAATTTGAGACTTACATATATGGTTCTCTCATAGATACCATTGTCAGAACTGAAACCAAATTGAAATGGTAGTCCCATTTTTATAATATATAAAATATCAATATAAAAATCGGTTTACCCAGTCGATAGTCATAAGGTTTAACATGAAAAAAATAGTATAAAATTGAGAACCTCCTCCTTTTTTAAAGTCGGTTAAATAGACTCAAATATTGACGTCACTAACACCACATGACATACATTCTCTTTTATTAATGGTTAGTTCATACATATCCTGTGCATACAAAGGTTGCCTGGAAGAGATCGCTCTCAGCGATAAGGCCGTCCATTGTACAAGGAATTGTTAAATGGACATTAGTTCTGTAATTTAGTTGTTTGATTTTGGTGTACAATAAAGCTATATCTTTTTCTCTATCTAATGCTCTTCAAATTACTATTGCATCGTACTGTGTTCTGAGTATGAATTACAAATTACAAAAGTTTCGTTAACTTTTTCTAAAGACATGTCCAAAAAGTTTTATATTTCCTCAACTGCCAGTAACTCAAATAATATTAAGACAGGCCGTTGCATATTTTTGTTCTAAAAAAAATTAAAAAATATTAAAATCGAATTGGCTTTGGTATGTTATACTTTCCTTAAAATTGTCTTCCATTGCATACCACTAGGTGCTCAAGCATGCACATATCCTGGAACGACTATATCAGGGCGCATGTCCTCCGTGAAGTTCTACTACAAAATTGGGGAGACGGTCTCCTTCACGTGCGAACCGGGATACAAAATCAAGGGAGCTCCAATGCTGCGTTGTCTCAAGTAAGTTTTTTTCAACCAACTCCCTGTCCACACCATTCATCTCTATGGTTTCTTCAGAGCTGACCACCAACAGAGCTGCTCTTAACCAGCATTCTCCACTCTCTTTTATATATATATACCGGTAACTATTTCAATAGAGTCCGTCCATCTAGTGAGCGCTCTGCCTCTGCTTTTTGTTCCCTCGACGAAGCCAACTACATTATTAGGAGACTTTGAAGACTGAGATCTAACATACATTTGACCACCTGCCTGCTACAACTTGATAGCCTGCTAAGTAACTTCGTTCATCTAACGAGCTCCCAATTTCCAATACGTTAATGCGCAGAAATCGAAAATAAGGTATCACAGGGGAGTGAAGGGGGCGCGGGCAGACATGTGCGAGCGCCTATTGGCTCTCCTGTGGTACTCTGCCCCGCGCCCCGATACCACACCCCGCTCGCTCATGGTGCATAGTCGCGTTCTAAATTTTATGTTTATTGACTTTTGTTAACTGTTTTTTATTTGTGACTGCTATGGTTTGTTTTATTTTATTAAGTTGTGTCGTATTGTATTCTTAGTTTATTAATTTATTTGTGATTTTAAATAGTGAATAGGCCTATATAAAAAATGCAAATTTATTCGTAATTTTGTAAACGAATAGTGACGTGCGCGACTGTACACATACGCAGCAATCCCTTCCACATTTCGCTGAGCGCTAGAATTTTTTGCCAACTACATTACTCGATCTTACATTCTCCAGTTTCTCGTTATCAATCCAACTCGCGCGTAGCATGTGCAGTGCATGTCCTTTACATCTAGGGACCTCGATTTTACGTCAAGCTATCCAGATTAAATCGTAGCAATCAAGACCTTTCCTGTATCCTAGTTTTCAATTCCCTCTACCTATATTTTAACTTAATTTCTTAACATATATGTATACCTACTTAACGTATATTATGACATTGATAATGGAACTGAGCATTTAATTTTCAGGAATAGAAAATGGTCAAACGCAATACCATTGTGCACGCCGATAGCAAACTACACTCTGTCGGAATCGGTCGCCAAGTTAAACAGCGATATCGACGCCATGTTGTCAGATGAAGCGATTATGCCGTCGGACATTTTACGGACGCGCGACTCGCCCGCCATTTTGTCGCCGGAGAGCTTTAAGGCGGCAATGACTCGCGTGGCGGCTTCCAGACTCCTGCGCAGAGGTCCCATAGAAACATACAAAAACAGAATTTCCAGGGTCAATAGGCTTTTACGGAGAGATTGGGAAAGATAAGTTAAATTGACTAATTGACAAGAAGTCACCGAGGAGGAGAAACCGGCATCTTCTCTATATGCCGGATGTCGAACGGTATTATAATGCTCAATATAAATTATATTTATTTATTTATAAATAATCCTAGAACACTTCATTTCTTTAATACGACATGATACTGTCATATTACGTGGCCAAAGTTTATAATAAATTACAAAATATTGATTTTACCATAGATAACATTCAGTTTTTTTCTGTTTACTTTTTTATTTCTTTACGTTCTCTAAAGGCATTTTATACCGACCAGAGATAAATTAGCTCTTCTTTTGTGCATATTTATTAATTAAAACCATTAACATGTAAGATTTACGAGACCTAATTTACTCTGTGGCTTTCCATTATGGTCTTGAGTATTATGATGATAAATTTAAAAGTGATGCTGTAGTTTGTAGTATCCACCATTGTTCTCCTTCATAAATTTCCTATATTGTTATTTTGATCAATACATAATACATATTAATGAATAAAGACGATGGATTTGATGTGTAAGAAAAATATCTATTTAATTTTTAAGAATAATATTTAACACATAAAATAATTACATATCTGATTCTAAGCATTTTCCTATGATTGTAAATAATATTGCTTCGCCAAAGATATCATATTAGTGTTATAAATAGTCCATTTTGTTAATTAAGTAGATATAATGTTTAGGTAAATGATAAATTAATATTATAATTGTATTTAATGACTCTGTATGATCTCTAAATACATATTTCTATATGAAAATAGCGTAATACCACGCATAAATGTTTGGATAAACTGTTTTTAATCATTGCCTTTGAGTACCCGTATTTTCACTATGTGGATTACATTTACATAAATGTGCTTTCGCATTGGGTCCCTTTGTTTCGACTTTACGAATTTATGTGAGCTTCGGCTCAACCGGCTTGATCTATGAAAACAAATCACTTACAAAATTTTGTGCCCGATGTCGTGCGCAATTAAAATCTCCTCTCCCAAGGAACTCCAAAGGACACTTGCGCGAGTTACTTCCGAAACAAGTTCAAGTTAAGCAACCTAAGTGCAACAAAACCCTCGCGAACTACCAATACTAAACAGTACTCTGTGCTTCTTGGACGTCCGGAGTAACATTATTTCAGCAGCAAAACATCCACTGCTGGACATGACCCTCCTCCAACGATTTCCAAAAGGACAGGTTGTAAGTGGCCCGCATCCAGCTGCGTCCTGCGGCCTTTATGACGCCGTCAGTCCAACTTGCGGGTGGACGTCCTACGCTGCGCTTACCGGTCCGTGGACTTCAATTGAGAACTTTTCGGCCCCATCTGCCATCAGTTCTAACCGCTATGTGCACTGCCAATTGCCACTCCAACTTGTTCACTCGGCGAGCTATGTCGGTTACCTTCGTTCGTCTACGGATCTCCTCATTGTTGAAATCATCTCGTAGCATAGCCTGTTGTGCGACTTTGAGCTTGCTTATGGGGCCCATAGTGAAAGACCACGTTTCTGTGCTATATGTCATCAGCAACACACACTGGCTGAAGACTTTCGACTTCAAACATCGAGGTATTCTGGACGGTAATACATTTCTAAGCTTCCCGAACGCTGGAGTAAAACTTCAGTCTGTTTTATCGGTGCGTAAGTACATCGGTTAAGTACATTTTATCCCATGTGACTCAGATGTGAATGTACCTTTACACTCGAAGCAGAACTTCTCGAATCTTTATCGAATATATATTTTATTGTTTCGACTGTTTATAATCACTCTGACTTGTGTAAAGATAAATAGTAATTAAAGGACGATATCATAAGTAACTTGCTTTTTATTTAAAAAGCTGTTTTTTTGACAATTATTATTTTGTATTTTCTTTCGCATTTACCATTGGGATTGTAGTCAGGAATTGTTCCAATCATTCTAGCAGTCAATTTCCATTATTGCATCTCCGCAGAACTCCAAATACAATCTAAAACTGTACGTCTCTCGCGCAACTTTCTTCGACTTGTGGAATCAATTGTCACCAGTACTGTTTCCTAACCTGTACGATTTGGAGACATGTTTGAAAGCTGTATTAAAAATAACATATTTCCTCACGGGAATTGTCTAGGGCACCGTGAGTGTTTCTATTTGTTTTATAATTCCCTAACGTTAAAACATAAGCCAACATAAACATAACGAAAATATAAGCCTGCAATTAATGCATCCTCGTTAGGGGTTTCCCTAACAAAACACAAAAGTTGCTTATTTTCCTAAAAAAACAACCACAAGCACCTTTATAAATAAACAAAATCACAACTAAATAACTTCCAGCTAGGCTTGAATTTACTGCTTGCATGGTATTGAAAGAAAACATTGTTAGAAAAACTAATTTTTTTATTATAACAAAAAATATTTAATATCTTTTGACAATTAGACGTACTTATTATAATTATAGTGTATGACCTATATCATTATTATAGAAGTGCGTCTAATTGGCAACTATAAAACAAACAAGTCCGCAATATAAATTAGTTACAAAGAATCTACATTATTGTACACGTGCGCCGCCGTCCGGGTAACATAACGATCAATAAATCCGGACAATGTAACAAGGTAACATCGAATCAGTAAAGTTTTACAGTACATTGTCAACGCCAGAAGTTTGTCAATTTTTTGAAGTAAACTTCATTACGCAAGCTTGTCCTGGTGTAAAAGTGTCAGACGGTCATGTCCCAAATGGAGGCTGACGAGCGGGTTAAGGAGGATAGCGCAGAAGCCTCCTCCCTCCGCAGGCGGCGTATCGGGGTGCGCAGGAGGCGTTATAACCAACGCTGCCCCCGTTATCCGAAGCGGGGCCAGAATCGGTACTTGGCCCGGTTAGGCTTCGGCTTCGTCGGGCCTTCTCTGAGTGCCGGACAAGTCCCTTTTTGAGGATGAAGTCCGGTCTTTGCCGGGACCGGCCGGTCGTTGAGGTGTCCTGTCGTTGACAAATCCGGGGCACCCCGCTCATAACGGCTGATGGCATTCGCGGAAGGTTTAGTGGGTAGGGGCTGCCCAGGCCGAGTCCCACACATCCCTCCGGGCCCACCCAGGGTACCGGAGGATGGTTTGTAAAAAGAATTCCCCCGCGGTAACAAAAAAAATAAAAAAAGGTGTAAAAGTGTGATATAAGTTAGTGAAGATTGAAAGAGAGAGAGTTACGTTTCTTTTTTTTTACTAACTACACAGATTGCTGAGAGAAGCTGGCCTTGACTGTTTCACCGCATTGAAAGGAAGCGTAGCTCAACGCAAGGTTCTCCCCAATGAGGGGTAACCTCGGCTTGGACGGTTACTGTGTTACGCGCAAGCATTCCGATCCCGGAGGGCCGAACCACGACTCGGTCGGTTGATATTTAACGGATTTACGTATCGTATATTACTGTAGAGACGAGAGTACAGTGCGTGCGCAATTTTTTTTCTCTTTTAAACAATCGTGTTATATAATATTTTGTGTACATATTAAACATATCCACATACATATAGATAAAGAAATTTTACTCCGGCACTGGTCTAAAACACACTTGATCACCCTTTTCGTGACGTATTCACTAGCTTATTCCTTAAATTAAGTGTGCGTAAAGAAGTTTTACTTCGAAAAAACTATTCGTGCGATACACTATCTATTTTCTCAGACACGCCAAACAAATTATAACTTCACAAGCAGGAGTTATTACGCACATTTATTTAAAATGAAAACATGTAACAGCGTGGCACCGCTGAAGATCACACACATGAGACTGTGTCCAATGTTGACATTATATCCTATTTGTCTGTTCCTTCTTATAATTGTATTCTGTTTAATTTGCTTTTTTTAATTTTCGTTTGTGCTATATTTTATGTAATGTGTTTATATATTGTGATGCCAATAAATAAAATATCTATTACGGTTTACAAAAATCATCAAATCGCCTTTAAAAGAATATGACGGATGGAAACACGTTGATCGATCGGTTCCGTTGTAACATTAACCAACGGGAACCGAAAACGCAGGTGATCCGTGATCGACAATAATGTAGCCAATGTAGGGTTTTGTTTGCATCAACAACACGCTCGCCACAATCCGACAGTTGAGCGCGCGCCGCGCTGTCGAATCGACGTATACGTTCCCGCCTTTTTGTAACGCGTGCGCCATTTTTTTACGTCTGTCAAAATTTTAGTTCGCAAACCGTTAATACAGTGGATTCTGTGTTATTTATCTTGTTACGTGATAAATGTGGTATGTGTTGCAGTAGAACGCGATAACACCGTGCAATGAAGGTGGGTTAATTGTTTTAGTCATTTGTTGTACAGATATTTTACTGCATTTATGACACATTAGTGTGTTGTCCATGCGCTTTACCTAGGTCGTCTGAAACGTGGCCGTGGAATAGTTGAATTGGATAAACAAAAGCCTAAGTAGCAATTAAATACTTTTTACTTAAATTTAGTGATCAATTCCCCTTATCCTTTACCCTCTTTTATATAAAGGATATATTTTATAATATCTTTTATCGATACTTCCATACAATTAATGAAAACAAAACGTTTATTTGATTCTGCAGAACAAAAAGTTTATGAAAATATTTCTCTCGTCACTGGTGACACATATTTAAAATATTTTTAAATCTGAGAAAGAATTAAAAAAGAAAGAAGGTCTTATATATTTTTCTTTATTAATAAAAAGGATAAATTGATTAGTCGGTGTGTTTTGTGATATCTTCAACTAGATGAAAATAATGGAGATTTCTTTTTGTAGAGATTAGAGAAATATTTTTTTTTCGGGCGGGTATTCTGTGAGGCTTTTGTAATCTTTCAATCGTACCGATTCTTGCAATAGAAGTCTATCCGTGTAATCCTGTAGTGTTTATTTCTTTGTTATTTAAATTATTACCAATATATATAAAAATCTAATGATGTCGATCTCTTTTCTCAAAGCATTTGTATTTTTAAAAAGTCATTAACCATTAATAGTGTTTATTTGTTCTATTTCCGTTTGCTTAGTTAATTTCACTTTTTTGTATTTATTCACTGCATGCAGTCTTCACCTATAACTGCGATGGCCTATAACTGGATGCCATTAACCATACAACTTTTCCACTGTTTTATATATTTATATGTTAAAAATGTTCATTATATTGGTGTTCAATAAATAAATTGAACACATAAAGAAAACTTCACGTAATTTATCTTTATTACTGTTAAAAATAACCAAAACGGAACAGATGGTTTACGTCAATATTGATGTGGTTTGGATTTAATTTGTTTCACATATTTACCATAACTTACATGCTAGAATTGACCATAACATTTATGAAAAGTAACATATGTAAGGTACCTAAATATATTTTCTCGACGTGGAATGTCACTCAACTATAAACAAATTAGCTTTTTTTATGCCTATAAACTAGCGCTTAACCACGATCCCACCTGGTGTTAAGTGGTGATATAGTCGAAAGATAGTACGCGCTAGTTTAGTAAGTGCCTATTCACTCTACTCTTGAAGGCTCCCACGTCGTACTTGGACGGAAAGACTGAGTAAGCTGCGAGTAAACTTAAGCAATTGGCTGTTACGAGGTAGTCTATATGATAGTTAGTATATATATGCATATTCTTATTTGAATATATATATTTATATTTGTTTTAGATTTTTTTTTATTTTATAAATTTTCTTATATCCAATTGGACTAGATTATTATTATTACATGTATAATATAGTCCAAAGCCATATAGTGGGTACAGTTTTTAGCAAATGATTGTAATAACGTTACGCCGTCTAAATAAAACTACACTCGTTTTATTTAGACGGCGTAACGTTGTACAAGGAATTATTTTAACGAATATCGTCACAACGGCGCGTCCTCACAATCTTCTCTAAAATTAGATTACAAACGAATAAAGTTAAATTATTGCTTACAACAAGTTCAAGTGACGATCAACTAAATTATTAATTATGAACTAAAGATACAATAAGGTTCAGGTAAATCACTAAGATATCATTGGAAGTAGTTATTATACATAACAATCGCTGGGTGCCATGTGTTGCTATCTAACATGATATTTTTTATGTTCTATATAAAAATACATTACAGGATATATAATATACCAAATACAAGTATATTTAAGAGTAGCAACAATAAGAGACTTAAAATCAAACCAAACGTGACGGGTCATTAAACGCTACTACGTACGAACGCTGTTTTATTACTGATGATAGTTAAGTTACGATGTTCTGGCGCCTACATTCTCTTTCTTCTCCCATTTACTCTTTATACCACTACTCTTTATCTCTTACTTAGTCTTGAATTGCCATAAATCCACCAATATCACGATCAACAAACATTCTTCTCCAAATCTGGTGAAACAGTACAAGCCAGCTCCTTAATCCGTGTATTTTGGTTGGTAATAAAAAAACTTCTATAAGATTTGTAACAATTACCCGATATATATTAAAGCTAGTAATATTTCTTCTCTGTAAAGAGAGTATAAGGGCTTAGTCCGCCACGCACACCTAGTGCGGATTGGTGGACTTCACATATCTTAGAAGTTTTTCTAAGACATATAGGTTTCCTCACGATGTTTTCCTTCACCGCCGGGCGAGTGGTACATAAAACTTGCAACAACAATTTTATTTATACCGGCACCGGGAATCGAACTCGGGTTGCTAGCGTACTATGCAACTTTTTTTTTTTTTAACCTGTGGGAACGTACCTAGCCGCGTAAACGCCCCCGGGGGACGAATTATGTCGGGCCCTCACCGACTAACCCCACAGGGTGTTCCCCCACGGTCGCGTATGGTGGCAGGGCCACGGGAACAGAGAGACCTCCGCGGCCCCGCCCGCGACTTGACGCCTTTCAGCGTCTCCTCCCCTGCCCTTCAGGCAAGGCGCACCCGAACACCTAAGGCGCGCCTTCCTCCATAGGCCTCCGCAAGCGGGTGACAAACCCCCCCGAGTCGGTCACCTGGAGGCCATGGGGGCCGGGAGTGCGAGTTTGACCTCGTCCACCCAGCCCCCAGCGACGGTCAAGATGTTTGGCCCCGCCGCTAGCCAGACGGCCGCAGCAGGAGGGTCACCCCTCCCGCCGCAGCCCCTCCACGCCGCATTAACGGTGCGGTACCGCTGAGTCGCGGGGGATAGGGAGAGTGGCAACGACACACCAACACTCCTCTCCCCCCGCGACTCCCTCCAACGGCCGCCGCAGGAGAGTCGCCCCTCCCGCTGCGGCCCACCACCGCATTCGCGGTGCGGCACCGCTGAGTCGCGGGGATAAGGAGAGTGGCAACGATACACCAACACTTCTCTCCCTCCGCGACTTGTACATTGGCCACAATGGACAGGCTCCTAAACCTGGAGCCCGCCTTTCGCACGGGGCGGCGGGTGGGTTCCTCTTAGCTTCACCGTGGGAGGCGGACCACGGCTACTGAGCCCCCGGCACGACAAGCCGAGAACCCTTCGGGGAACTATGCAACTTAAGGCAACCACCCGTAACTATAAGTAATATCTGTACGGCTTATCATGACGCGTAGCGGGATTAACTTAATATATACTTAAACTTCATTAGACGAACAAAAAAACACATTATCATGCACATGTATGTTGGCATTAAGTTATTCTCGCCAAGGTTAACTCATGCACGACTTCAACACTTAGAATAAAGTTAATAATTGCTTAGTTTTACACGTACTATCCTCTGAGAGAGATTTAAATCTGAATCAGACGTTGAACGCGAGGACGCCCTCTTTCAACCGACTTCAAAAAAGGAGGAGGATCAATCAATTCATCTGTATGTTTGAATAGGAATAACTTTCGAAAGGGCTATTTTGATAATTCTTTTTGTATTTGATAGCTGGTGCTTCCGTGTGGTCAGAATTAACATCCATGAGAAAACCATTCAACTATTATGTCTGTATGTAGTATGGTAAGTCAATATCACTGCAACCGATTTCGATGATTATTTTTTATTGGAAAGGATGTACTTCAAGGGTACTTTGATGAGAGTTTAGTTAGGTTCTGATTAATTCTATTTCGTAATATTCTCACAATTATTTGTAAATACAAAGAGACCGTCCGCGCGTAATGGCGTTTAACGATTGCTTCTATTTGAAGTCAGTTTTTGTTTTTACTCTTAAATATACTTGTTTACTTATGTGTATGTATTTTCGGTTAAATGTAGATTCTTTTGTTTTTGAATTGGTTACCTACATGACTTGTATTAAGACATTTTAGACGTTTCTGCGTATTGTCTTGGAGCAAAAACATGCCTGGTAATTATTCGATTGTTCAGGCGACCTTCAGAACGGCGGAGCCATTTCCCGTGCGATGGAGCTGTTATTCAGAAGCAAATAAATGGATCTTACATAAGTCACTTAAGATTTATGAAGTGAACAGTTCATGGCAAAGTCAACATTTGTCATAGAGAAGACACAAGTACACCTAAAATTGTTAAGACCTTGGCCACAGTCTGTTGAGATCATGCTCTGCCAGTTGAAATTAATAGTTGATTTGGGAAGTCAATTCAAATTTCTTTATTTTTTCGAACCCATAAGATTTTAGATATTTGTACATATAGATATAGACATAGACATTTATTTATTGGCATCACAATACAAAAACACATCACAGACTGAATATAACACACATTAAAAAAGAATGAAAAATAGACAAAACACAGTTAAAGTTACACGGACAAATAATACAAAACATATGATGCCAATATCGGACACCGTCTCAGCATATGCTGTCACAAGGATGCGACAGCGCTGATTTTCAGCGGTGCCCGGGACTACCTAAAGACGTGCGCGTGCAATACTAATTTTATATGGAATATTATTATACAGACAGTAAGAGTATAATAAATATGATACATAAATAAAACAGTTATGAGATTAAAATATATTTTATACAATAAAATAATAGATTAAATAATAAATTAAATGTATAAAGTTTAAATTATATAATTAAATATTGAAAATATTGGAAACAACAAGCCACCGATGTCGCGGGGATATTATCTTTTTTTGTATCTTTAACATCAGGTGTTTTAATTTATTTTTAAATGCGTTTACAGATTTACTCTCTCTCTTATGGGCGGTGGTAAATTATTCCAACACTTGGTGGCCAAGTATCTGAAACTGCCCCGGAACGCAGCAGATCGGTGTGGCGGAATATGTATGTATTATGTATGTATTAGATACAGATATATTTGATGACAATACTGGCTGTGCCTGCAACTCCTTCCGCGTGTATTTTTAGGACTTAGGCGTGGGGTCACAGGGCGCCTGCGCGGCCCGTTTGAATCATGGCAACACGAAATTAATTTAATTGTGGGTTATTATGACTTTCGTATATCTCCTAAGGTACTCGTTTAATTTCCATGGTGTAAATGAAGAAAATAATGTACATAAAATAATCAAGCCAACTAATGTATTTAAAATAATAAGGAATAATATCGTATTTGTGTTGTTAATTTTCCAAATACCGCTTCATAATTGCCCAATTTTTAAAGTATTAACATGGATATAGTATGTTATCCTTAAGAGATAGACACATGCCATCGCGGACTATTCTGTACACCTATATAAGATACAAAACTCTACCATACATTATTTTGTTATATCTCATATGTTTGAGGCAGCGTTTTCGTTAAAACTCCCAGACGCCTTAGATTGTTCCGAAATATCATTATATTTTAGCTAGTGTATACAAAAAGTTATTAAATTATATACTAAAACCTTCCTTGAGAACCGCTCTATCCATTGGAGAGCACAGCATCAAAATCAATGTAGTAGTTTTGAGTTAATCGCGAACAAACAGACAGCCGGAAGCGACTGTGTTATACTATGTAAGGATACATTACAGGTGACACCAACCCACGTAATATTTTAAATGAAATCTGTTTTAAATGCTACATATACATGGCAATGTTTCACACGTCGTCCTTCGGTCTTTCCTGTTAAGGATGTGTGCGAACTCTTTAGCGAAGTGCTAATAGAAGACATCCTTTAAGCATTGGAGAAACTTTGTCTTTACTAATTTACACAAGCATATAGTTTACCGTAACTTTACCGGCTAGAACAGCGAAGAATATTTTTTGTCGTGCAAATGTGGTCACTAAATAGATCGAAGATGCTATAATCGACTGGCACTTTTTAATATCGTAAGGTAGTGTTTACTACACAGATCATTTAACTATGTATTAATTTTGATTTTTCTGTTATTCTGCGAGGATAAAGCTGACCGCACCAGTTTCACCGGATTTGAGAGGTGGCAGTTTTTTTTAACGTGGGAGGTAATGGGTTTACTTACGAACCCGCCAGCGGTAGCGGTTGCGTTATATCGGGCTCGGCCTACAAGAGGCAACTTCCGACTAAAACCTCCCACGGCGAGCCGCCCTCCGCCATGATAGGGCGAGATGAAAATAGATATGAATGAAGATATAGAAATAGAAAGATAGAAACAGAGATAAAGTATAGAAATGAATATAGGGCGAAATAAACCTCTATTAGGAGTAACCCGAGTTAAGGGACCTCCAGGGTAGGTCCAGTGTCGCCTTAGCACTGCGACGGTATAGGGGGAGGGAGTATCTCCTGATTCGGAGATCCCGGATCCCCTCGCCATGCACCGAAGAGGGGGGTTTTAGTGAGTAAAAGATCCTTGTTGAATTATTCCCCTACCAACTAAAAAAGGCGCGTTAACCACGACTGTAACGGAAGGCTTACTTCGAAAAACCGATATCAAGATTCTTTCTTATCAATGAAAATGTAATAATCCAATGATTATCTGAGTTTCAGTGGAAACGCCCCTTAACTAATTCCATGCACGTTGAACGGCACGTGACTATTTTGAGTTATGAGGATAGAAAGGATAAATTGAATGGGATTCATTGCACGTGTTGGTTGCATAATGGTGGCGAGCATGGAACACGACGAGTCGTGAGTTCAAATCTAATTAAGTTATTTCAAGTGTACTTACTGGTAACTTGTAGTATCGCCTTAACCCACAGAGACCGCACTTCCTATAATTTAACAGTTTTTTTGGCTGAAAGATAGCGATGTGTTACATATTTCACAACACATGCTAGGCTAACACCTTTTGATGTAAGGGTCTTTTTAACCGACTTCAAAAAGGAGGAGGGTCTCAATTCATCTTTGTGTTTTTTTTAATTTGTTATCTCATAACTTCCGACTGGATGAACCGATTTCGATGATTCATTTTCTATTGCAAAGAGTTTGGTTAGGTTCCAATTAATTATATTTCGTAATATTTCTTCGATAATTCGGAAATACAAAGAAGGCGTCCGCGTGTAAAAGCATTTAACGTTTGATTTGATTTGAAGTCGTTTATACATATTGAAGTCGTATATACATATTGAAGTAAAACTTCTTTACCATTTACATTTGATTAACTTTACACTTGACTTAAGTTGGTTAATGCGTTACGAAAACTGACCGGGCGAGGCGAAGGGAAGTTTGATAGAGATATAAGTTAGTGAAGATAGAAAGAGAGAGAGTTACGTTTCGCTTATTACTGTGGCAAGAGGCACAGGTGCGAGGACACATTTTCTTTCTCTCCTTCTCGCATAAACAGTTACGTTTCGTATATCTAAGACACAA
This sequence comes from Meandrusa payeni, assembly GCA_029286785.1. Lineage (NCBI taxonomy): Eukaryota > Metazoa > Arthropoda > Insecta > Lepidoptera > Papilionidae > Meandrusa > Meandrusa payeni. The sequence continues at coordinate 8,225,045 of JAGSMX010000021.1, forward strand.
TGCAGACATATTTTATGGAACACACTGTAGGAGAAAGACAAAGCAGTGCGCGCGCATATTTTTTTTCTCTCTTGAATCGTGAACATACATATAGATGGAGTAACATCCGGGAAAGGTCCATCGGGCACCGGAAAGAGAGTAAGACCACCTGCCCGGTGGACAGATGACATTATGCACGCGGCTGGCAAACAGTGGCTAATAACGGCAAAAGACAAACTTGGAAATTTCTAGAGAAGGCCTTCACCCACGAAAACGAGGGGTTCTAGTAAACAATTAGAAATTAGTATATATTTGTAATTAATAAGAAATATAAGGTTTTTTTATTTTATTTATTTATTATTATAGATGGAGCTAGAGAAGTTTTACTTCAGTCTTTTGGTCTAAAGCACACTCGTCTAAAGACATACATGAAATACTAGAAAACGTCACTAACGCTCGTGTCGGTGTCGGGGATTTAAATCAGGGACGTTAGATTCATTATGAGACTACCGAGACCATGTTAAACGAAAAACAATAACATCGTCAATAAAAACTGAAGACACCCGAATCCCAAGGAATTAACGCACCAGAGCATGGACCGGAAACGTCCGGCTTTTTCTCCACCTGAAGGTCGCCGGGAGGTCACCGTCGACCGTCCGACCGTGACCGTCACTTGACACTGTGGCAGACCAATTTGCACCTTTTTCCCCGATTAGTACGATTGGAATTTATAAATTAATCTGTTGTTTCAAATTATATTTAAATAAAATGTTCTTATCTCAAATTAAATACATAGAGTTGATAAAAAAGCTAATTTTAAAAGAAGCTTAAATTAAATCATCTGTGATCTTTTTTAACCGACTTCAAAAGGAGAAGGGGTCTCAATTCATCTGTATGTGTTTTTATATTTGTTATCTCATAACTTCCAACTGGATGAACCGATTTCGGTGATTCATTTTCTATTACCAAAGCATGTACTTCGAGGGTAGTTTGATGACAGTTTGGTTAGGTTCCAATTAATTATATTTCGTAATATTTCTTCGATAATTCGGAAATACAAAGAAGGCGTCCGCGCGTAAAAGCATTTAACGTTTAATTTGATTTGAAGTCGTATATACATATTGAAGTAAAACTTCTCTACCCACATTTGACTTAAGTTGGTTAATGCGTTACGAAAACTGACCGGGCGAGGCGAAGGGAAGTTTGATAGAGATATAAGTTAGTGAAGATAGAAGGGAGAGTTACGTTTCGCTTATTACTGTGGCAAGAGGGAGAGGTGCGAGGACACATTTTCTTTCTCTCCTTCTCGCATAAACAGTTACGTGTCGTATATCTAAGACACAATGCAGACATATTTTATGTAACACACTGTAGGAGAAAGACAAAGCAGTGCGCGCGCATATTTTTCTCTCTTGAATCGTGAACATACATATAGATGGAGTAACATCCGGGAAAGGTCCATCGGGCACCGGAAAGAGAGTAAGACCACCTGCCCGGTGGACAGATGACATTATGCACGCGGCTGGCAAACAGTGGCTAATAACGGCAAAAGACAAACTTGGAAATTTCTAGAGAAGGCCTTCACCCACGAAAACGAGGGGTTCTAGTAAATAATTAGAAATTAGTATATATTTGTAATTAATAAGAAATATAAGGTTTTTTTTATTTTATTTATTTATTATTATAGATGGAGCTAGAGAAGTTTTAATTCAGTCTTTTGGTCTAAAGCACACTCGTCTAAAGACATACATGAAATACTAGAAAACGTCACTAACGCTCGTGTCGGTGTCGGGGATTTGAATCAGGGACGTTAGATTCATTATGAGGCCACATAACTGTACGGCTACCGAGACCATGTTAAAAGAAAAACAATAACATCGTCAATAAAAACTGAAGACACCCGAATCCCAAGGAATTAACGCACCAGAGCATGGACCGGAAACGTCCGGCTTTTTCTCCACCTGAAGGTCGCCGGGAGGTCACCGCCGACCGTCCGACCGTGACCGTCACTTGACACTGTGGCAGACCAATTTGCACCTTTTTCCCTGATTAGTACGATTGGAATTTATAAATTAATCTGTTTTTTCAAATTATATTTAAAGAAAATGTTCTTATCTCAAATTAAATACAGAGAGTTGTAAAAAAGCTAATTTTAAAAGAAGCTTAAATTAAATCATCTGTGATCTTTTTTTAACCGACTCTAAAGAAGGAGGTACCAATTCGCCTGTATCGCCTAGCGTACTTATTAACTGCGGCGAAGGCATTCGACAAAGTCTGGCACGCCGGGCTTGTATACAAACTATACAAGCTTGGGGTGCCCGATCATCTAGTGCGCATAGTGCGCGATTTTCTTACCGGTCGAACCTTCAGGTACCGCGTCGAGGAGTGCGCTCCACCCCCGTCCCGTTCGAGCCGGGTACCACAAGGCTCCGTACTCGGTCCCGTCCTATATACGCTCTACACTAACGATATTCCGCGCTCACGTAGAGCAGAGCTAGCCCTTTTCGCCGACGATACCGGCATTTATGCTTCCGGGCGTTCTCCCGAAGTCATTCTTAAAAACTCCAGACCGCGGCCGATGCCCTAGGGATTGGTTTCGGAAATGGAGAATAGAAATCAACCCGGCCAAGAGCGCAGCCATGTACTTCACGAGGCGTCTTCAGTCTCCACCTCGTTGCGTCCAACTTCTAGGTACCCTATTCCATGGGTTACACAAACCAAATACCTTGGTGTCGTATTAGATCCCAAACTCTGCTTCGGCCCTCACGTAGACCAAGTTAGGAACCGGGCGGCCTACGTTATGGGTCGCCTATATCACCTCATTAATAAGAAAAGTAAAATGTCCCTCCGTAATAAGGTGACACTTTACAAAGCAGTTATACGTCCCGTTATGACGTACGCGAGCCCGGTCTTCGCGCATGCCGCCCATAAACATATCCATAGGTTACAAGTAATTCAGAATCGTTTTCTGCGACGAAACATGGGTGCGCCGTGGTTCGTACGTAATCGCGAGCTCCACGTTGATACAGGGTTACCGACAATAGCCCAATTCTTTAAGCAGGCATCTCGACGATTTTCGAGACTGCCACCAAACATTCTAACAAACTTCTTGTAAGTGTCGCTACTTATAAGCCTTCCTATAATAAATTCCGTCGCGTCGCCCGGAGGCCGAGACACGTTCTTGACGATCCGGACGACGCGATTACCATTGCACAGGCTAGATCTCTACAAATCCACAAAGCGACCATTCGCGACCGTCGGAGGTTGCGAATAATCCTTGCGCGTTACCGCTATTTTATGGGCAGGCCCCACCCTTAGATGTTAGGGCGTTGTTGGAGTTTCTTCGGCCACTTCTTCTCCCAGCGCCAACGCTTCCCGAAGTGGCACTCAAAGTTAGTTTAGCTTTTGAATGTCTCTTAGATTATCCGTGAAATAGCAACCGACCGAGTCGTGGTTCGGCCCTCTCGGGCGCCCTCGGATCGGTATGCTTACGCGTAACATAGTAACCGTCCGCCGAGGTTACCTCACCGGGGGACCCTTGTGTCGAGTTACTAGCAATAGAGGTTCAGGCTAAGCGACCTAAGAGCTATGCCACCTCTCAATCCGGTGAAGCAGTCAAGGCCAGCTTCTCTGGCCAATCTGTGTAGTTCGTCATTACAATTAAATTATTAACTGCATCTTAAATTAGGATTTAGTATTAGATCTTTTCTACGCGCTCTTCTTCCTACCCATTGCCTTTTCAACTTGCTTACACGGTGGGTTGTGTCGGTTACCTTCGATCATCTACTGATCTTTCCATTTCTGGCTTCTTGGAGAAACCGTGCATAGACCTCTCAGCCGATTGGTATGGAAAGTTCTTGATTGGAGGCTGGCAAGCTGGTCTGACGACCTCATAAAGGCCGCAGGACGTAGCTGGACGCAAGCCGCTTACAACCGGTCCTTTCGAAAATCGTCGGGGAAGCCTATGTCTGAATACTTTCTAACCAACAATGAAAATAACACGATAAAACGACAATAAATATACAAACTGGTATATTTATTGTCGTTATATATATTCCATGTGTATGTATATTATTATATTTATATAGAAATATCTATTTATGTATATGTAAATGTATACTGCATTTCCACTTTACATCAGGTGGGATCGTAGTCAAGCACTTGCTTAAAAATTATAAAAAAATATTTATCTATATAATAGTTTTAAAACGCTATTTTTAGCGGCACTACCCTTAGCCTGCTCTTAACCACTAAAGGTTAGCTGGAAGAAAATGCTAATTTGCATTAAGTTCGCCTTTGTACATATTCTTTGGTGCAATAAAGGATTTATCTATCTATGTATCTATGTCTAGCAGAGGATGTACTACGGCTGAAATTATGTTAAATCCGTCTTCTCGAGCGACTTCAAAAAGGAGGAGGTTCTAAAACTATCGATGATTAATTTTTTATTGGTAAGATATACCTTTGATTTAGTTTGGTTAGGTTCTAATTAATTCTATTTCGTGATATTCCTATGATAAATCGTAAATACAAAGAGGCTGTCCGCGCGTAATAGCGTTTATCGTTTAATTCGATTTGAAGTCGGTTTTTCGTAATTATGTTCGTAAATATTCTTACCATTGTTGGAATACATATCCGCAGGTGTCTAGCTACTTCTGTTCAGTGTATACCCTTTTAAGGCGGCGGTTATGTGGGGTTCTTACCCACTAAAACCTCCCCAGTGGCCCTTTCCTCGGTGCATCACGAGGGGCTCCGGGATATCCAGTGGAACGCACCGGAGCCCCTCTGCACTGTGCTCAAGGAGAGCACGTCCCGGGAGGGAGGTAACTCCCTCCCCCCCTGTGCCCCCGCAGCGCAAGGCGACACGGGTCAGCCGATGTCGCCTTCTTCCCGGGTCCACTTTAGTGGACGACGCAGGCCCCCACCCCCGAGGCCCCTTTTAGTCGCCTTGTACGACAGGCAGGGGATACCGTAGTCTTATTCTTGTGAGCCCAGAACTTCAGGGCTGATTCAGTGTATCTCACCCTAACTACTGTGTCGATTGGTTGCATGTTGTAAAAGTACATAACCCGTCATAGTTAGAATTACGTGTAACATTACGGATAATGGGGGTCTTCCGGTCGCATGTTGTTTTGCGGAAATGGGTTATTTACCGCACCAGTGTTACTGAGTCAAGATTAAATATCTGTATAACCCAAGGTTATGCCAGAAAGTCATTTTAGCCGACTTAAAGAAAGATGATGTCACAATCGTCTATATATTTTTTTTGTAGTATTTGTGCAGTCATAGTTTTCGTCTTTCATTTATCGATTTTTTTTGTTTGATACGTTTTATTTTTATTAGATTTTTTTTTTTTGTTGACCTTGGGTTCCGAAGCACGTGGGAACTTCAAAGATATTGGCAGGTTTCTAAGACTATGGAGTACTCCCTAACGACAACTACAATGAATGTATAGGAAGGAAGAAAAAGACGGTCTGAGAAACGCAGAGTTTCCGTGGTTGCGTTCCTTACAGAAATCTAACGACTCCTTCGCTGATGGCGACCAGCGTTTTTTTAGTATTTCCCCAAGTAATTGCGATCATATGATCGGAGGGTTGAACCGTCCATACCAATGAGTTTCCGTTCGGTTATATACAAGAAATCGCTTAGCAACATATGCCCAGTAGATATATGTCGACAATGATCACTACCAGCCAAATATTGTACTTATTAAGTTTGGTGGAAATCGGACGGCGACTGCTCTATCTACTTACCCCTGTAAACTGCAAATATGTGAGGGCTTATATTACTTCACTCATCATCATTTCATCCCCGATTCATCAGCCGTAGAACATCCATTGTTGGACATAGCATAGGCTTGCATAAAGCTGCATCCTGCGGCCTTTATGAGGTCGTCAAACCGCCTTGCGGATGGATGTCTCTGGTGAGGGACTCCGGCATCTCCAGAGGAACACACCGGAACCCCTCTGCGCTGTAGTCTTCGGAGAGCACGTCCCGGGGGAAAGGTAATCCCTCCCCCCTGTGTCCTCGCAGTGCAAGGCGACACTGGCTAGCCGATGTCGCCTTCGTCTTGTTCCACTTCGGCGGACGACAAAGGCCCCCCCACCCTTGTCGCCCAGTGAACCTGAGGCCCCTTTTAGTCGCGTTCTACGACATGCAGGGGGACAGGGGATACCGTAGTCTTAATCTTAAACAAACTTAATGTAACATCCTAAAGCATCTTTACAACCAGATGCTATTCTATGAACGAACGATATCTACGAGCCCAGAACTACAGGGCTGGCGGGTGGACGTCCTATGCTGTGCTGGCCGTGGTCTCCAATCGAACTTTTCGCTCCATTGGTCCATCCGATCTAGGCGCTATATGCCCTGAGAATAATAAATCCAAGTAGACTGATTGTTCTAAAGTCCGACTTCTAGAATGGAGACCTTAGCGCATTTAAGCTGTAATTTCACTGCATACAAACAGATCACGCACAGATGACCGCCATATACAGTGGTCGAATGCGACCTTAATTAAGTTACAATACCACTGGCTTCTTAAGTTGCCTTGTCTATTGTTTTAATGTCGTTCCGCGATCTTAATGCGAGCTTCTTATAAGGATGTCAAATTAAATTAGACGTGATCGACAGTGACGAGGTGTGAATTCGTTTATTTTTTGAAGTAAAACTTCTTTAACCACATTTGCGTGTCGGGCGAGGCGAAGGGAATTAAAGGGAGATATAAGTTAGTGAACATAGAGAGACAGTTACGTTTCATATACCTAAGACACAGTGCAGGCCTATTGTCTGTATCACACTGTAGGAGCAAGAGAGAGCAGTGCGCGCACACATTTTCTACTCTTGAAGTACAAAATGCAATAAAAAATTAATCATCGGAATCGGTTGGCGAGATATTGATTTATTCGTCCATTTGTTGCGCACATACTTAATGCAAATTTATTTCATATGTATGGTTCTTTCATAGATGGCAGTGTCAAAACCAATTCCCAGTCACCCAGTCGAAAGTTATGTTTGTTACACATAAAAACATACAGACGAATACAACCTCCTCCTTTTTTGGAGTCGGTTCAAAAGAAAGTTAATAAGCGTCAATAGCCCAACGGTTTAGGGCAGGATCTGCGAAACGTTACATAACGTTTCGAAGGAAGGTTCGAATCCAACATGACGTGAACCATCTCGTAACACAGGTTTAAGCTTAGAAGTAATATTTAACAAGAATGTTAGTAATATCTGTGAACAAAAAAAAAAACTAGCATAGTTATTTTAAGACTCAGCGCGTAGTTGAATTTAATTTTTGATCCGCCACGTTGGTTTTGATTTGAAATTCTTTTGTTTTTACTCTTAAATATAGTTGCTTTTTTATTAAAAATTCTACAAGTACGATGTTTTTTTAAGAATAGAAAAACGAACTGGAACTGGAAAATGGCTCACGTCAATAGTCCAATGGTATGGAAACCGCGACTAAACGTCTCGCAGACTACACTCTAAACCACTAAGCCATTGGCGACCCAAGATTAGCAGATGCGGTGCCGTCGTTGACTGTCATTTTCTCTGAGACGAGTCTATTATACCCGACCCTTATTATACCTAATGGAAAATTCCACCAATCGCCTACGCATTTGGTTATCGGTTATCGATTCACGCGTTAACCATTGTTATAAATAACTTCGGTAGTAAAACACTTATTTATTACTGAAACTATTTATAACAATGTCACAATGGCCGACTCAATGATAAGAAGATATCCAATTTTTAACCCACTTAAAAAAATTAGGAGGTTCTCAATTCGTCTGTATCAATCAACTTAGGTTTGAAAGGGTTTTGATTCAATTAAGGCCTTGTTAAATAAATGTCTTTGTCTATGTTATTCATTGACATAGGTCAGGTTGTAAACCTTTGGCCTTTGTCGTCCGCTAAACCTGTGGAGAACCCGTGGTGGACCCGGGAAGAAGGTGACATCGGCTAGCCTCCTCCTCCGGTGCATTCCACTGGAGATCCCGGAGCCCTGAGGCATTTTTAATGGGTAAGAAACCCACAGAACCCCGCCTGGGGGGGAATCATGTTGAAGATTTCGCCCCGTAAACAAAAAAGTTGTGAAGCTCTGAGTCATTTTTTCCGATACATGCAATTAAATAGGCATTAAGAAATTATACAACCAGTATATTTAGGAGCAAAAACAAAAACCAACTTTAAATCGAGTCAAACGATAAACGCAATTACGCGCGATCGCACTCTTTGTGTTTCCAAATTATCGTAGGAATATTACGAAATAGAATTAATCAGAACCTAACCAAACTCTCATCGAACTACTCTTGAAGTTAGTTCTTTAAAATAAAAAATGAATGATCGAAATCGTTTGGCGTGATATTGCGTTATACGTTCACTTGTCGCGCACATACCTAATGTAATTTTAAAACTTATATGGTTTTCTCATGGATGCCATTGTGACAATTGGACCAAATTATCAATCAGAATCGGATCACACTGAAAGCATCAGTTATCAAAAAAAAAATAATCATCATAATTGGTTCACCCGAAACACCGTTCAGTCGTAAGTTATATAACAAACATAAAAAAAACATATAGACGAATTGAGAAACTCCTTTTTTGAAGTCGGTTGAAATGAGGGCGACCGTGCGTTATAGCGGTTAATGATCGATCCATTACATTTAATTTGATTTGAAGTCAATTATTGATTTTACTCCTAAATATACTTGAAGATGAATTATCAACTATAATAATCAATTACCAAGGAGAGGATAATGGACTACAACCTGAAAATGACCATGAGAAGCAGGGACACAGCGGTCGCGTAGAAGTTAATAGCAATGCAGCGGGGCGATCTCTGGCAACCTCAAATTCAGGCATTATATATATAAAAAGAAAAATAGTAACTGTAGAAGTAGCAATCTTTTAATAAATGCGGAGTAAACAATTTAAGTGTATTGGAAAAGAGCACGGACACAGGTCTGTGGTTGGGATCTAACAACAATAAAAAAAAAGAATCAATTATCTTTCTTCATCTCGGCTTCATCAATTCATCGCATTGGCTCGACAGTATATTCACATTCACCGTCACCCCCGGAAGAATATTAACGTGAAACCTCAGCTTTCCACGACATTCTAAGTAAGGTACGTTAATTTCTCGGATGTATACTCCATTGTTTGTCTTGACACGACGTGTTATGGGAAAGGAAGTAGTGTTAATTCACATGGACACATAATCTCAGTAATGCAGCGAAATTCTATAACGAGCTATGTTCTTTTTTTACGTAACAAGCTCACCTCCAACTTTAGAGAAACGGTGACATTAAAATGATTAATAATAAAACAATGAAAACTACACAATACATTGCTGGAACATTTTGTTTTCGACCCGACTCTCAAACCTAATTTCAGATATAGTGAATAGATTTTCAAGAACAAGGATCATGTGCTCAAATTGAACCACGTCCGGATATTTCTGAGCCATGAAACACGTCTTCTTCCAGGTGGTCGTTTACCCTGGATTTTTCCTTGAATTATGAGTTGGAGTAGTTCATATTTGTTATTACGCATGATGTAACCAAATTACTGGAGCTTGCGTTTGTTCACGTTATTAAGCATTCTTGTTCACCATTTGCAATACTCTTTTGTTTGGTATCTAATCCGTCCATGATAAGAAGATTTCCAATTTTTAACCAACTTAAAAAAATTACGAGGTTCTCAATTCGTCTGTATGAATCAACTTAGGTTTGAAAGGGTTTTGATTCAATTAAGTCCTTGTTATTTATTGACATAGGTCAGGTTTTGAAGCTTTGGCCTTTGTCGTCCGCTAAACCTGCGGAGAACCCGTGGTGGACCCGGGAAGAAGGTGACATCGGCTGACCCGTGTCGCCTCAAGGATTAGCCTCCTCCTCCGGTGCATTCCACTGGAGATCCCGGAGCCCTGAGGGGTTTTAAGTGGGTAAGAAACCCACAGAACCCCGCCTGGGGGGGAATCATGTTGAAGATTTCGCCCGTAAACAAAAAGCGGTTGTGAAGCTCTGAGTCATTTTTCCGATACATGCAATTAAATACGCATTAAGAAATTATACAACCAGTATATTTAGGAGCAAAACAAAACCAACTTTAAATCGAGTAAACGATAAACGCAATTACGCGCGATCGCACTCTTTGTGTTTCCAAATTATCGTAGGAATATTACGAAATAGAATTAATCAGAACCTAACCAAACTCTCATCGAACTACTCTTGAAGTTAGTTCTTTAAAATAAAAAATGAATGATCGAAATCGTTTGGCGTGATATTGCGTTATACGTTCACTTGTCGCGCACATACCTAATGTAATTTTAAAACTTATATGGTTTTCTCATGGATGCCATTGTGACAATTGGACCAAATTATCAATCAGAATGGGATCACACTGGAAGCATCAGTTATCAAAAAAAAATAATCATCATAATTGGTTCACCCGAAACACCGTTCAGTCGAAAGTTATATAACAAACATAAAAAAAAAACATATAGACGAATTGAGAAACTCCTTTTTTGAACTCGGTTGAAATGAGGGCGTCCGTGCGTTATAGCGGTTAATAATCGATCCATTATATTTAATTTGATTTGGAGTCAATTATTGATTTTATTCCCAAATATACTTGAAGATGAATTATCAACTATAAGAATCAATTACCAAGGGAGAGGATAATGGACTACAACCTGAAATTGACCATGAGAAGCAGGGACACAGCGGTCGCGGAGAAGCTAATAGCAATGCAGCGGGGCGATCTCTGGCAACCTCTAAATTCAGGCATTATATATAAAAAAAAAGAAAAATAGTAACTGTAGAAATATCAATCTTTTAATAAATGCAAAGTAAACAATTTAAGTGTATTGGAAAAGAGCACGGACACAGGTCTGTGGTTGGGATCTAACAACAATAAAAAAAAAGAATCAATTATCTTTCTTCATCTCGGCTTCATCAATTCATCGCATTGGCTCGACAGTATATTCACATTCACCGTCACCCCCGGAAGAATATTAACGTGAAACCTCAGCTTTCCACGACATTCTAAGTAAGGTACGTTAATTTCTCGGATGTATACTCCATTGTTTGTCTTGACACGACGTGTTATGGGAAAGGAAGTAGTGTTAATTCACATGGACACATAATCTCAGTAATGCAGCGAAATTCTATAACGAGCTATGTTCTTTTTTTACGTAACAAGCTCACCTCCGGCTTTAGATAGACGGTGACATTAAAATGATTAATAATAAAACAATGAAAACTACACAATACATTGCTGGAGCATTTTGTTTTCGACCCGACCCTCAAACCTAATTTCAGATATAGTGAGAATAGATTTTCAAGAACAAGGATCATGTGCTCAAATTGAACCATGTCCGGATATTTCTGAGCCATGAAATACGTCTTCTTCCAGGTGGTCGTTTACCCTGGATTTTTCCTTGAATGATGAGTTGGAGTAGTTCATATTTGTTATTACGCATGATGTAACCAAATTACTGGAGCTTGCGTTTGTTCACGTTATTAAGCATTCTTGTTCACCATTTGCAATACTCTTTTGTTTGGTATCTAATCCGTCCATGATATTTGGAGAATTCTTCTGTATACCCACATTTCGAAGGGTTCTAGGCTGTATCAGGAATAGTGTCACCATAGGTACCTTCTCTTAGTTTTATTGACTACGTCGTGTCCGGTGACAGGAAGACAGACGGTAGGGGAATCAGATCGTGTTAATACCGTGTATACTCTCCAAAATGTATCCTGCCGTTTCACCAATCATACTTAAAATTACTTGCGTACATGACTTAAATTCCTATTAAGTAATTTACTTCGAGCTCGCCAGTTCACCGACGGAATGTTAAGTGACTTCCATCCTGTTTAGTCAATCGACTGCGATTACAAATAAATCAATGGTAGCTGAATGATCGCTTGGTCTACCTTTAAATTGTAGTCCCAACTTTCAAATAAAAAATCATTAAAGAATTATCAAAATTGGTTTCAGCCAACCGAAAGTTCTGAGGTAGGGATGTTCATGCCAAAAATATATCAATATATTTTACGATATAAGATATCATGAGGTTGTATCAATACTACGCGATATATTGTACAAATATATCGATATTTTTCATGAATCGAAATTTGTTTATAATTAATTGGCGCCTAATATTAAATATTAGAAAAGTTTTGTACTAATAGAGTACTCGGCGCATTGCTGAGAGATTCTCGCTTAGGATATCAGTCCAGACTATTTGATTTGATTAGATTTTGCAAGCAGTACAGACTACATGCACAGATTATAAAATTTATACGAGTCCTGCCATCGTGAAGAGTAGGAGTGTAGTAACATACTACACTACACTCTTCGTGATGGCAGCGCAAGTAAAGGATTTATATTATTAAAGTTGTCAACCACAAATAAAAGAAAGAATAGAATGATTTTTTTTCATTTTCTTACGATATTTCGTTTATCGGATTTAATATATCGATATAAATATCGATAATAGATGTTTCGATAATATCGGATTGAAGCGATATATCGAGTCCATATATCGATACTTTATGTAATATCGATAAATAACGTACACTACTATTCTGAGGTAACAAACACAACCCTAGGGTAGACTGGCAGTGAATACCTTCTGGCATTAAGTCCACCTTTCTGTACACTTTTATTATGTGCAAATAAAGATGAAATAAATAAACGTAATACAGACGAATCGAGAAACTCTCTTTTGAAGTCGGTTAAAAAATAATGAGTGTTTCAATAAAATCCCACACCATAACGGGTAACGTCGCAAACGTAATAAAAACTTCCGAAAAAGCAACAAATAATTGCAATCGGCAACATTGTTATTAATAATTCATGGCAACATTGAATTTCTTTTTTTTTAAGTAATAAAGCTTAAGGGGCAATGGCGTTCCCTTGACCATCCAAGGATGACATAGCAATGCAGGAAGTAGTCGGCGCTACGTGTGCGCATGTGTGTGGGGTGCGCGTGTGTGAGTGCGATGCGTCATGCACTATCAAGTTTAATGCGAGGGCTGTCACATCAATAAAATACCGATTTATTAAATGTGCTGATATGCTCTATAGGAATCTCGGAAAGTACAAAGAAAACATATTTTTAAACAAAATTAGGTTTTTATAACCATTTCAGAATAATTATGTAATTTTTTTTATTAAATTTTATACTTTCTGAGTAACTGTTTGACCACCATCCCATCTGATCCTAAGTGGAAATGCAGTACTAGATGGTGAGACGCACTAACTTAGTAAATCACCTCACTCTATTTTTGAAAATACCCACATTTTAATCAGAGGGAAAGACAGATGCAGACGTTGACGGACAAGCGCCCTCTTTCCGAATCAGATCGTAAAAGGCCTCGAAGTTCTCATGTTCGTATAAGGGACTTAAGTCTAGAAAGAGATTATCAAGATATGCATGTCCACGCCCGACCCTATCAGGTTAAGAATGGCGTAATCAGCAATTATGTATGCTTATAAAAATGAAGCAAAATGTTGTCGCGATCGCACTGATGAGAAATCCATGCATTTTTTTTTTCGCTTTCTATTTTGTTTTTAAAAATTATATAAAAATACATCCCTTATAATCACATATAAATATTACTAGAATACCATAAAGTGAAATTGTGTGAAAAATTAAAGATAATTTTAGCCAAAAAATATTTTTGCCAACCCTAGACCTCTTCACACTCCACTTACCCGTGAACAAATTGATCGGTGGCCCGTCCCGCTCACACTCAACGCGACCATCTCCCCACCCGCTCGCACCTAACTGTGGCCATACAGTTATATGACATGAGCCGTGGTCAGTACAACTTGAAGAAAACAATGCTCACGCCTGAATTTCACTTAAATGGTATATGTGCCCCTCTATACTAGACCCTCTCATTCCCGAACTGTAGTAATATGTACAAGTATATTTACTAGTAAAAACAAAAACCGACTTCAAATCAAACGTTAAACGCTATAGGACGCGCTTGTCAGAATCGGAGTTAAATATTTACTATATAGATATATTTTAGTAAAATAACAGATCCGGCCGGACAGTACATAGATAAATTATAACACTCATAGTTATTAAGTCTATCTGCTAGACTTTACTATGTTATTTTCTCATGAATCCCGTAGTTAGAATTGGACCAAATTTGAAATGAAATCACATGGAGAGCACCGGCATTCAAATTAAAAATGAATCATCAAAATCGATTCACCAAATCTAAAGTTATGCGGTAACAAACATAAAAAAAAATGTTAACCGTCCAAGCCGAGGTTACCCCTCACCGGGGGACTCTTGTGTTCAGTTATTAGCGATAGAGGTTCAGGCTAAGCGACCTAAGAGCTATGCCACCTCTCAATCCGGTGAAGCAGTCAAGGTCAGTTACTCTGGCCAATCTGTGAAGATCGTCAAAAAAAAAACATAAAAAACGAACAAAAAAAATTATGTTCGAAATCATAATAACATAACATCTCCTTTCAACCAGCTATCAAGCTATATATATAATATATATATATATATATAAACAAGAAAGTACGCAATAATGCTTTAAATTGGCACGACTGTATAGGCACTTACTTAACTAGCGCGTACCATCTTTCGACTATATCACCACTTAACACCAGGTGGGATCGTGGTCAAGCGCTAGTTTACAGGCATAAAAAAAAAGTATAAGTGGCTGGAAGGTTTGGACTACGAGGATACGGAGCCAATATTACGGTACCAATTACAATAATATCTTTCTTGAACATTGTTATCGTATATCACACATTCATACACACTGACACATATTCACACACACACCTACATATATATATGTCCCACTGCTGGGCAGAGGCCTTCTCTGTAAAGAGAGTATAAGGGCACAGTCCGCCACGCGGCCCTAGTGCGGATTGGCAGACTTCACATGTCGTAGAAAAATTTTCTAAGACATGTAGGTTTCCTCACGATGTTTTCCTTCACCGCCGAGCGCGTGGTTAATCAGCACATAAAATTGCAACAGCAAATTAATTGGTGCCGACACCGGGGATCGAACTCGGGCTGTTAGCGTACTATGCAAAACTTGAGCCAACCGCCCGGACACTGAGCTACCACGGCTCATATAATATAATTATAATTATTTTACCACATACATATAATTATTTTATATTAATTAACTTTAAATAAAATATAATCTTAATCATATATATATATATGATTGAGGAAGAGGTGGATCTTCTGGCACAAGTATATTTTATACTTAAAAGAAGATCTAGTGTATTCTTGTTTTATATGTTTTTGTTTTCAAAAATAAAGATTATTATTTATTTTATATTTATTTTCAAATCGGTTAAAAAAGCAATAGGTTTCGTTTCAAAATATAATTATAGTTCGTCAGTTGACTTAGAGAAATATCTTTTTTAGTTGTTGTATTTATTCGACATTGTATTCGTCATGGTATCGGTATTAAAGTAATTTAGTACATAACTAATAGGATTTCATTTAAAGAAAAATGAGTTCTATCATAATGAATGTAAGCCTATAATTGTATTATATTACTAGATCCTCTTAGCAGCTTAGGGGGTAGCCATTATCTGGGCGGTTGAATGAACGCATTGCATTTATGTAATTGGCTTACAATGTTTTTCTACCGACTTCAAAAAGCGGGCTCTTAATTCGTTGTTCGTTTTTTTATTTGGTTTATGTGTTTTAATGGAATAATCGTCTTAATTTACAAGTAAATGAATACCAGCATAATGGAGATCGCAGACGACAATGAACTAAATGTTAACATGTAATTATATACATTACCTTCATCTACTAGTTAATTAGCTTGCTATAATCGCGTGCCTAACGGAGTCAGTGGGACAAGCTTGTTTTCACCGATTAATTGTTAGTTACCGATTAATCGTTAGGCCGAGGTTCACTGGAAATAGCAGTTGAATTCATAATCGACTGTTAAATGCAGTCTTCATCTGTAAATGCAACAACATAAGCCATGCTACTATTCCACTGTTTCTATACATATATTTATACTAAGGTTATCCAAGCAAAATAGATCCGAATGGAAATATTTAGAGGAGGCCTATGTCCGAGGACAAGCTGACGAATAAAAAGGACCGATTTACAGTATCACACACATATTATTTGTAACTTGGCAGCAATAAAGGCTATTATTATTGTGTTCACAACATTGCTGTATCTCCTCATTTTAGAGGGTGAAAACGTACGGGCCGAAGCCAAGTACTTGTGTTTAAAATGAAGCGATATCGGAATTGAGAAATTTGCGTGTGAGACGGCATGTATTGAGGATTACGGCTTTTTGTAATTGCAAGTATGTGGATGGATTAATGTTAAGTAATTTTAAGTTTGTATGGAGGGTTTTTGGTATGACACCTGTAGTAGATAGCACTATTGGAACTGTTTGAACCTGACTAACTTGCCATTGCGTTTTGATTTCTATAGAAAGATCTGTATATTTAGCTATTTTCTCAGAGTGGGTCGTTAATAAATTATGTGTATTACACACTGCAATATCGATGAGTGAAACTATTTTGTTCTCTTTGTCTAATAAAGTTATATCTGGTCTATTGTTGTAAATGGTTTTATCTGTTATTATGGTTCTATCCCAGTATAGCTTATAATTGGAGTTTTCAAGGACGGGGTCAGGTTTATATTTGTAGTATGGGACTTTATCTGTAATCAATCTCTTTTGGAATGCTAGGTATATTATTATTATTATGTATTATTATTATTATTTTAGTGGGTAAAAACCCCACATAACCGCCGCCTTCCCCCCAGAAGGCATCTTTTTGAAGATTTCCTCCCCGTTAACAACCAAAAAAAAAGGGTAAAATATATTTGTAAGCAATTAACACAACAGCGACTAAAAATCGATTTTCTTAAAGTTAAAGTCATAGCCTTTATATATATAATATATGTCCCACTGCTGGGCACAGGCCTTCTCTGTAAAGAGAGTATTAGGGGATAGTCCGCAAAGCTCACCTAGTGTGGATTGACTTCACATGCCTTAGAAAACTTACTAAGAAATGTACGTTTCCTCACGTTATTTTCCTTCACCGCCGAGCGCGTGGTAAATCAGAACATAAAATTACAACAAATTTATTGTTGCCGGCACCGGGGATCGAACTCGGGTTACTAGTGTACAATGCAACTTGAGCCAACCTCCCGGATACTGAGCTACCACGGCTCTAGTAGATAGACTCTATACATTTACCTATTCAAACGTTAATTACCCGTATCCTATGTAAGACTTGAAGGTGTCGTAAGAGGAAAATTCGACGGAAAATGTCGGAAAACATTTTCGAGTTTTAGTCGACGTAGCTCTGTTTGCGTTTGACCGTGAGACGCAATACCAACCTTGGCTCAAACATTGGCAATGTAAAGAACATTGGCGACACTCAATATGGACGAGACAAACCGATTTTAACGCATTGTTAAATTGTATAATTAATGCGAAGATATCGCAGTCGTTGGCACGATTACTTTGAAAATGCGGACGTCGGTTCAATTACCTGTTATCATTGAATGAAGAAAGTTACCTAAAGTTATTCAACTTGATTAATTTCAACTGACTTACAAAAGAGATTATTAATTAAGTTATATATTTTTGAATGTTTGTGCACATATAACTTCGTCATTTTCTTTGTCCCCGGTACGAATAAATTTTTTGTTGCAATTTTATGTGCTGATTTAGCAGGCACTCGGCGTTGAATGAAAACATAAGAAAAGCTACACGTGTTAGAAAAATTTCTAAGACATATGAAGTCTGCCAATCTGCTGTGTTTTAAAAAGAGTTGGCTTTAAGGTCTTGTTACCAGGCCATAAAATCCTCAACAACAACCAGCGGTGTTTCTGACCTTAAACGATTTGGGGACCAACTAGAGAAACTAGCCGATTTCTTAAAAGCTAGCAACGCACCTGCAACTCCTCTGATGCCGTGGAAGTTCACGGGCGACGGTAGTCACTTAAGATCATATGAGCCGTATGCTCGTTTGCTCTTTTTCCTATAAAAGACAAGTATCTACTTAAATTAATTGCGTACTTTTAAAGTACGCAATTCGTCGAACAAACAACGTGCATTGGGTTGGCGTAGCGACGGTGAAATCTCGAAGGGGGGAACGCAGTCACGCAAGCAGCCCTTCACATGCATTAGTCATGGCCATGATTCAAACCTTGATGATTCATGAGACAAAGAATATCGAATCGTTTATCGTCAGAAACGTTTCGTATACCCCGATCATCGAATTTTGTTCATTAGGACCCACATCTGCTTAATTGTACACAAAATGACCATTAATTGGCATCATAATGGTCGATAGTTACTAGTTTTAGTAGTCTTTTAGATGCCACTATGGTTTACCGATTTCCAGATGGAACGACGACCTTATAAGGATAGCCGGAAGTGGCTGGATGCGGAAAGCTGAGGATCGCATGTGATGGGAGGCATTGGGGAAGGCCTATTTCCAGCAGTGGATAGACACAGGCTGATGATGATGGTGGTTTACCGATGGCTTACCACCGGCACGCCAGTCGTATGTGTGCAATGTCATAGTCACAGCCTTTATATATTTTCCACTGCTGGGCACAGGCCTTCTCTGTAGAGAGTATAAGGACATAGTCTGCCACGCACACCTAGTGCGGTTTCGCAGGGTTCGCATCGCTTAGGAGAAAATTCTAGGACATGTAGGTTTCCCCACGATGCTTTCCTTCACCGCCGAGCGCGTGGTAAATCAGCACATAAAATTGCAACAGTAAATTTATTGTTGCCGGCACCGGGGATCGAACTCGGGTTGCTAGCATACTATGCAACTTGAGCCAACCGCCCTTAGCCTTAACAATATCATAACAAAATATAAATACAATACTTACTACCTTGGAGTTGTGTAGACACAATAACGACTGCAGGTTAGGTGAGAAAAATAATAAATAAATAGAAAACTATATTAACATAATAGTATATAATATTATATATTACATAATAATACATAGATACAATATTTATTTATTGGTTTCTAAGTTTTAAGATTAATAAACTATTACATTTAATAAAGGGGCACTTATATAATCTAATATAATAGACGTAACACATAAAATAATACATAATACTAATTAAAAAGAGAAATATTTACAATATAATAGATGTTTTAAAAAAATATAACTGTGCTAAACCGCCGTCGTTTGACAGCGTGCCCAGAAGGCTGGTAGCATTGCCACGTTCTATGGCAATTCTTAACCTCTTTTCAAGGTATAAGCCAGCTCCCTGGTCACCAGATATGTCAATCAACCTTTTTGCTATCACATCAAAATGGTAGTGTGAACTAGGACCTTACGGACCCAAAGTTTCTACCCCAAACGGCTCGAATATGAAACCTCTAGGTACATATATCTAAGTATATGGATGTGTAGGAAAAGTAAATGTCAATATTCCTTACATAGGTAAAACTTCCATAGTTACTGTTTGAATATATAGAATTACTTGCAACGTACGGTTTTTGGTAGCGTATTCCAGAAGTTTCTTATTGCGTTAAAGGTAATAGAATTATATATGAAATGAAATATTACTAGGATTCAATTTTCATTCAATTCATTCTATTAAAATAAATATGATCACAGACCCACTAAAATCTTTTTTAGACGTAAGTTTCTGTCCATACAAAGGTTGTCTGGAAGTGTGTTATATTTTGTTTTTTAATTATTGCGCAATAAAGTATATTCATTCATTCATTCATTCAAATCCAACAGGGCTCCGTCACTATGTGGACCGCTGCGCGCGTTATCGTCTCGCAACGAATGTTACGCAAGCGCATTGTTTGCCCGCAATCATGTCGACGCTCGTACAGGTGTGACATATCTAGGTGGCAATACAAACGCCACACACCTTTAACAAGCCATAATCTATCCTAATAAATGGGGAGACGTGTTATTTGTATAAAAAAATATACAGACAGATAAATCGATTCAATTTCAACGTCAAAAATATGCTTTGATTTGTGTTTTTTTCATATTTTCTAAGCAAGTTTTTGACCGCGATCCGACCTGATGTTAAGTGGAAATAAAGTCTTGAGCCTTCTACATGCCAGTGTCGTTTCATTATGACACAGATCACACTCATATCAATTATCATTGTATCATTACCTAATACGTCCAGTACTAATTCACACACGATTGGCGTTCCCGTACTTAGAGCACGCCAGTCATCGGTACACCATGGCGCCAATGAATTAAAAGGTTACAAAAAGCAAACCCACTATGATGCTAATGAACATTCATTTTGTACAATTTGTTCAGCAGACCCGTTCCAGGTCAGAGAAGCTGACTTTTACTGTTTCACCAGATTGAGAGATGGTATAGCTCTTTGGTTCCTTAGCCTGAACCTCTATAGCTAGTAACTCGACAAAGTGTCCCCGGTCCTTTGTCGTCCCGGGAAGAAGGCGACATCGGCTGACCCGTTTCGCCTTGCACTGCACTGAAGCACAGGGGAAGGGATTGACCTCAGAAGTTGAAGTGCAGAGGGGCTCCGGTGCGTTCCACTGGAGATCCCGGTGCCTCTCGCCACATAACGAAGAAGGCCACCGAAGGGGTTTTAGTGCGTTTCGCATAACACCGCCCCAGAATATCGGGGCATATTATTAAGATTTTACTCTATCAACAAAAAAAGGTTCAGACTACGCACACAAACAATTCAACTACCTCTCAATTTAGTGAAGTTATAAAAGTTTTAGCTTAACACTATTATCTGTAAAAAACATAAAGCCCGCAGCCCCTCACCATGCACTGAGGAAGGTCCACCGGGGGGTTTTAGTGGATAAAAACACTTTACCCCGCCTTCCTCTTCGCGCGGCACTCCAACGATTCCTGTAAAGACTTAATAACTGCTCCGCCGTCTCACTCTGGAGAGGATACCGAATTTATCAATTTGTATATGTGTGACTGAATGCACAATATCGTTATACCCAGTGAATCTGTGCCTTCGTAGACATAACGGAACAATTATGCCGTCTGTCTGCTTCATAGACAAGGCAGCGGTTTCTGGACACAGCGAGTGACCAGACCGCGGCGAAAGATTTCTATGCCACAGTTAAACTACATGCTAGCAAACATTTTTTTGTTTGACAAGCTATCACATGACGACGAAGCTGGCCACGACTTCACCAGAATGAGAAGTGACTAGAGCTCTTAGGTCGCTTAGCCTGAACTCTATCTATAGAATGATAAAGAACGTGATTTCTTTTTTAAGAGAAATTGTCTACGTTCACGTGTGACTGATTGGTTAAAGTAAATAAAATCTTTCAATTATTATCCTTAAATTGCGGGTTTCTGAATACTTTGTACTCAAACGGTAAAAATGGTAAGCTGATACAGTACTTTTATAACGCGTTTTCATATTACGCGATATCAATTCCTAGTATAACAAGGGTATTTCGCGTATATTCGATTTAAACCCTCTTTAAGGAGAAAAGAAAAACGGTAATTACTTTTACATAACACGTTATACGAGGTCGTGCAAGGGCGTTATACGAGAATACTACCACAACGCGTATTGGGATAACTATATACACATTTATTTTTATATGTTTATGTATATATATAAAGGAGAAAGTGTGTGGGTTTGTTCCTTATAGACTCCGAAACGACTGGATCGATTTCAATAAAACTTTCAGGGAATCTTCATATTGACCTGGCGAGTGTCCAATCTTGTAAAGTTTGGTGACGATCGGAGCACTCCTCTTTTTGAACTGTCAAATACAGCTTTTATTTACTATGATGATATTCTATTGTTTTATAACACAAAATTAATTTTAAATAATTGTGCTATTGTTTATTGTCCCATCTATTAAATTTATGTCATTATGAACCATATTGAAGTACAATGGAGTACATTGAAGTATAATAAATCCCTAAATGATAAGAATGCTATTGTATTTACTGATTTGTACATGGGTGTAGGTAAACTTCAACCGCTCGAAAAGAGAATGAATACGGATAGAAATGAATAATTTAATATATTGTGGGAGTTAAATTAAATATTTAATGATGTAAGTTTAATTTTATGTCAATTTAAGCAATTTCAAGGAACCAGGAAAGACCATGTGGTAGTATACTGACTGAAAGGTTCCTTAAATACCCAATCAAAATTATCCACATCTCACAATGTCTGAGTGCTCCCCCAGACCGCAACACTGCATGCTCTGTTTCGCCCACATTTCTACGCGAGGTCGCCAGTACCGGTTCAAGGCAATAACATTTGTAATGTATTGAATCAACTAAACAATTATTCCGTGAATTCACAATTAGTAGGTAGATGGGATTCCTTATCAACATGGAACATTATCCTTAGTCTTATCCGTGAAATAGCAACCGACCGGGTTATCCGTGAAATACCAAACGACCGAGTCGTGGTTCAGCCCTCTCGGGCACCCACGATTCGGAATGCTTACGCGTACGTAGTAAACGTCCAAGCCGAGATTACACTTCACCGGGGGGACCCTTGTCTCGAGTTAATAGCGATAGAGATTCAGGTTAAGCGACCTAATAGCTATGCCACCTCTCAATCCGGTGAAGCAGTCAAGTCCATCATATACAGATAACATTATTATTTTTATTTTAGATTATTTCCAAAGTATCACAGTTATATTAAACAATTCTAGCGTCTATATTCTCTTTTTTCTTCGTCCTTTCCCCATTCCTACTTCTTTACAATAGTAGCGCCAATACACCTCAACAAGATAACGGCCTCAATAGAACTCATTGAATAATCTGATCGGCATTCCGTATTACGAGTATCGTATCGCAGTTCAACGGCATAGTTTTTCTTGCACTTTCATTCTTCATTCAACCTTCATAGTAACCTGGTGAGTAAGTCTATTGCCATACATGAGTTAAACAATGGATTATAATATTAGGTCACCTTAACAGTTTTAATCTTTAATTAGAGTATCTCGGAATACGCTTGAAACGCTTAATCACATGGATATATTATCAAAGTGCAAACAAGAAACACTTTACTCAAATGATATCATTATAAGTAGGCATTAGTCACAGTCCGCTTTGTAGCAATTCACTAATGTATCATTTCTTTTTCAGATTTGTGTGGGCGAAAGCCAGTGCAACATAAGTTCATATTCTTTAAATAAAAAAATAAATTCGATATTTAAAACAATTTGAAAGTAAATTCGAATAAATCGAACGTTCGAAATTTAAAATACCAATAAGTGTGCGCAGTTAAGAAAATTGTGAACAATTTAAAAATTAAATCGAATAAATAGAACGTTCGTAATTCAAAATAGCAATAAAGTGTATGCAATTAAAAAATGTGAACAATTTAAAAATTCAAATAAATAGAACGTTCGAAATTTAAAATAGCAATAAAGTGTATGCAATAAAAAATGTGAAGAATTTAAAAGTAAATTCGAATTAATAGAACGTTCGAAATTTAAAACATCAATAAAGTACGCAGTTCTTCAATCGATCCGAATTAATAAGTGACGTAAAGTTTTAATATTAAACGAGTGGACATTCGATAGTGCCTGTGGTAAATGCCAAGTGTTTCAGTGTTGATACACACAACAGTCTGTGTATAATGAGTTCGGAGTATGGGTGATCCGCAGACCATGCACAAAACCTGCGTGCGAGTCCACTCGGCGGAAGAAGACGAGTCTCGGGATGAGGTGGACCACGAGTTACCAAAGAAGAACCCATTCATTCGGGTAAGTCTTTAGTGTAAGTCTAAACATTTATGATCATGTCTTACTTTTTTACGCACAGATTCTATGACTCAAATCGTGGAACATCGACTATGAAAGGGCGGAGACCCGCCGAATGTCTAAACGACCGAAAGTAGAATGGGGATGGGGGAATTAACTCGGGTAATTCCTGTGCGCACTCTCAAAAATGTAATCTGTAAAACACCGAAAGACTTCACCTATCAACTTTTTGGCCCGCCTCTCCATGGAATCCAGTGCCACGAGTTGGTATTTGACTGCACCTATAGATATGACAACAGTGCTCCACACAGGGCCGGTTTCTTCACGATGTTTTCCTTCACCGCTGACCGCGCGGTAAATCAGCACATAAAATTGCAACAAATTTATTGGTGCCGGCACCGGGGATCGAACTCGGGTTACACTGAGCTACCACAGCTTCCGGAGTTTGATCCTTGATTTTTAATCGATTTGAAGTCGGTTTTTTGTATTTACTGGTAAATATACTTGTTAATGTTTCGAATTGTCCCCAGCATTATTAAAATACAAAACGACATTTTCTCTTCACGTACGATGTTTAATATTATGTACACATTTGTGCATCTTTATTTATATAATGGAAATTCCAAAATACCAGTTCGGATCGAGCTAACTAGAACTATGGCATTGCAAATACACCTGTCATGGACGTTGCAAAAATAGAACACGTCTCTATTGAATTCTTATGACTTGTATTTGATCGGCTATCATAGTGGAAAGTCACTGACAATAGCAGATTTCAAGTCTGAGTCTGCTATTTGACCAGGGCCAGATTTATTCCCAGATTATTTTGAGTCATCGGTCATCGTGCGTACAGCAAATGAGTATAACAAGCCGGCGTCAGTCTTTCCGTCCAAATACGACGCGGGAGCCTTCAAGAGTAGAGTGAATAGGCACTTACTTAACTAACGCGTACCATCTTTCGACTATCCAGGTCGGATCGTGGTCAAGCACTAGTTTACACCCCATAAAGAAAAATTAACCCTAAACTGGCAGATGTATGCAGAAGTAGAAAGCTGTATGTATGTAGAAGACTTTTATATTTGAAATTTAATAAATACTTTTTTAATCGCAGGTACCACCGCGGGGCGCAGCTAGTGTGAGATACAATCAAAACAGATTTTAAGGCAAAGCGAACTTCTACAGATTGCATTTTGGAGAGTGTGCTCAGGAACTACATGATGTAATTCCCCCATCCCCGTTCCGCCATTTGACTTCAAGACATACTACGGGATTTAATCATTTTGTGGTGAACATCCCTCAAACCCGATCGAAGTGCTTTGCTTTGTCTTTCATTGTTCATACAGCAAGGGACTGGAATAGTTTGCCCGCGCCTGTTTTTCCCTTCGATAACAATGTGGGAATATTCAAGAGTAGATGGAATAGGCATTTACTAAGCTAGTGTGCCTTACCATCCGGGACTACATTCCATTTAACATCAGATGGGATCGTAGTCAAGCACTTGCTGACAAGTATTAAAAACAGAATGTCCCACCAACACGGCGAAGTAGACACAGATGTGGAAACTCTACCGTAGGATACAATACGGGCGCATGAGGTTGATCAACTCGCGCGCAAACTGTTGCCACATCCAGCGTTTTTGTTGACACAGACGAACGAACAATTGCGTCTCTCGTGCTGGGAGACTTGCACGCCAGACTGTCTACTATTCAACTTCGGTCTAGATTATTTGACGTAATGTAGACGAGAAGTTAATAATTAAATAATAGGAAAAAATCTGCCACCTGTGAGCTATTCTGGCGTGCGCCGCAAAAACCGTGGGAGTTATACAGAAATTATGTATGATGGAAAGGTTTACTTAGTCCTACAAAAAAGATATCTATTTTCTATATGTTAGCCGTTATCACCAAAATACTGAACTAGCTGCGCCCCGCGTTGTTACCCGCGATTAAAACAATAGTGGCAGATTTTTTGTTACTTGTCGTTATATTTTGGATAATTCAAACGATATCTTTATATATTATAGTCTATTTGTTACTCTGATGTATAAACTATATTATTATAATGTTTCATCAAAATCCATTCAGTAGTTTTTGGGTGAAAGAGTAACACTTCACATACATACAAACATTCACGTTTATAATATTAATAGGATGCACATTTGATGGTAATAAATTGATCTTTATATCAAAATAAATACTTTTATCGCATCTGGTATTTGAAGTAGATAATCTTTGCTTTTTACACTACATCATTTGGACAAATATTTGAATAGTTATAACGATAATTTTTTTTTATTATTTATTTATTAGACAGAACTTACAGCACCATTACAGCTAAACCAATTAGGTGCTGTAGTCTACACAAATAATTAATCAAAATAATAACAATACAATAATAGTTAACATCACAACATAAAAAATCATTTAACACAAGTGACAACTCGAACATTCATCATCTCGATGTATCTATAAGCAGCCTCTGTGAACCGCGGCTGGTCATACTGAAATTTATCAATATGCTGTGAGAGAAAATTGACAATCCTAACAGCGCGCGACATGGGAGCATTCGTGGACAGGTTGGTGTGACAACGGAGTGCTCGATAGTATGGAACGACATGGTTACTATTAGAAACTAAATGTGTTTGTTTGTAATGCATTCACACCCTAACTATTCAACAAAACATTCAAGGTGTACAGAAAAGGACATACTATTTAATCGCAGGTAACACCGCAGGGCGCAGCTAGTTGATTATATTTATAACCACTATTTAGTGTGGAAATATGTTCCGTGAATGCTAAACAACTTGACATTCCATCACCTACTCATCCGACACCCACAAGAGCTGACGATGTACATTCTCTACGCCACTGCACCTCATTGTTTCGTGAATTATGCGCCCACAATGAAACCCCCGTAAACTTCGATTGAGACGTTAATTCCAATATTAACATAGTTGTTAAAATTGCATACATTTACGCGCGCACCCACGCTCCAATTGACAACTGGATTTACTGGCCCTTGATGATTTTGATGATGAATATTTTATAGCTTGGTAACAAGAGCTTTAAGCCAAGTCTTTTTTAAAACACATATTTTTATTACGTCTAAGATGAAAATGTAAGTTAGATGATCCCCCCCTTGAGTCCCCGCGCCATTTTTTTTTCTATATTCTTTACTGGCCGTTAATAATCTGTCTACATTAATGTACATATGAACATATACCAGACTATCATTTTTTTACAATCGTTGTCTGTCCGCCTGTCCGTTTGTTCCGACTGGATCTTCTTTGGTGGATAGTGGTTGATGGCTGGATTTTCAACCGACTTCAAAAAAAAAGAAGGATGTTCTCAATTCGACTGTTTTTTAATGTCTTATAACTTTGGACTGGGTGAACCGATTTTAATGATTCTTTTTTTATTTGAAAGCTTGTCGCGTGGTTTTGTATCAAACGGATCCATGAGAAAACCATATAAGTGTTAAATTTGCATTAAGTATGTGCGCGACAAATGGACGAACTCAATATCACGACAACCGATTTCGATGATAAATTTTTAATTGCAAAGGGTGTATTTTAAAGGTAGGTCGATAAGAGTTTGGTTAGGTTCCGATTTATTCTATTTTGTAATATTCCTATGATAATTTGTAAATACAAAGATCGCGTCCACGCGTAATGGAGTTTAACGTTTGATCGTAGTTTCTTATCGAAGAAGTTTCTAATCGTAAATATATTTGTGATCAGAGCAAAACGCCATGTCGAATTTCAAGCATTGAATTTTTTTCTCCTGTTTATTCAATAATGTGTCGTACTTCGAAATATATTGGATATTTCGAGATACGACAATTCCGCTTTCTACCGTCTATATGTGATAACCATACTTGTTATAGCGCAGCCCTTCCTACCATACCATAAACTATTCTTTTTTGAGAAACTGCCAGGAAAATGATCGCGCAAAGGTATGTTAGAGCAATGGACTTGATCAATATGTTCACAACTCTCATTTCAAGGCACTCCTTGGCAGTAATACGAAATCACGTCAGGGTTGGTTCACTTCTTATTCTAAAATTACCGCAATGGTAACTCTGTCATTTCTCTTAGTATTTTCTTTTACATTTTTATACTAATAACTAGCGTACGCAGCCCGCTTCGACGGGCTAAATTTTGCTTTATTTTATTTAAACAAAACTTACATCATTAAATATTTAATTTAACTCTCACAATATATTAAATTATTCATTTCTCTCCGTATTCATTCTCTTCTCGAGCGGCTGAAGATCATTACCCATGTACGTATCAGTAAATACAATATCATTCTTATCATTTATACAAAAACATACAACACACGGGCTCAAGATAATATCAGAAATAAAAGTACGACGTATGGCTTGTTTGACAGTTCACGTCGTCACCAAACTTTACTGGATTACTCGCCAGGTCAAACTGAAGATTCCTTGAAAGTTTCGTTGAAATCGGTCCAGCCGTTTCGGAGCCTATATGGAACATACCCACACACTTTCTTTAATATATTTATATAGATATATCTTTTTTTATTTATTTATGCCTGGTAACCACATATTCTTTAAATAAATAAAAATATTTTTAACAAATTTTCCAACCTCGTATGGACACAGAAGGTCCCAGTTGTATGTGGTACTTATTGAGCGCATGGTCATTTATATAGACGTTAATGCTGAAGACATTGTTCCGATTAATTGACCATTAAACTTTATTCCAGACCTCCGGAACACAAACCGGGTCTCTAATCTGAAACTAAGTAGACATATACTTTACGAGACAGAGCCGTTTATTGTTTTAAATAATTGGCGTTTTAGTAACATTCTTATTAACCATTCCAACTAAGCTTGAGCTGGTTGACGAACCTTTTGTTTACAAGGGGAAATCTTCAACAAGATCCCCACCTTCTGGGGAAGGCGGGGTTATGTGGGGTCCACTAAACCCCCGGTGACCCTTCCTCGGCGCATGGTGAAGGGCTCCGGGATCTCCAGATAAACGCACCGGAGCCCCTCTGCACTGTGACTCTCTTCGGAGAGCACGTCCCGGGGAGGTTAATTCCTCCCCTTGTGCCCAAAGCAAGGCGACACGGGCCAGCCGATGTTTCCTTCTTCCCTTGTCGCCCTTTTTAGTCGCCTTCTACGACAGGCAGGGGATACCGTATTCTACGAGCCCAGAACTACAGGGCTGATGTTCATGAACCTACGATTTATGTATTACCCACTGTTGTGCAGACTTCACATATCTTAGATTTTTTTAGCACATGTAAGTTCCCTCTCGATGCTTGCTGTCACCGCGGTGCGTGTGGTAAATCGACACATAAAATTGCACCAAACAAGTTCATTGATGCCATCCCTGGGGATTAAACTCGGGTTGCTAGTACTATGCAACTAGAGGTGAACGCTCGGAAACTGAGCCACCACGGGTTTAGGAAACGGACCATCGAATTCGCAACCAAGTTACAAAGAACACGCACTTTCTTATTTCCTATGTATGGACCCTATGTATAGACTGTAACATTCCTAGTTTTTTTTGTCAGAATATAAATAACAGAAAACATAATTCTCACAACCCTAGTTATGTAGTGAGCAATGACAGCTTACGTAAGCAATTAATAAATTCCATTAGGAAACCTTTTTCATCTCTGGTGCACTTTTACTTCAAACCTGTATATATTACTAGGGATGCACAATCACGTATCGATGTCGATAGATTAGTTTGTATCCCTCTGATTTCAATGTGAGTGTTTTCAAGTGTAAAGTGGATAGACATTTACTGCGCCACTCACTTAAGCTCACAATTGTTTTTGTGTAACGTGGACAGCCATATCTCTGTTTACACCGCCAGCCGCTAAAATGGTTAAAGAGACAACACAACCAATGAATCACTTGTTTTACGTTTACAGTTTGCCCCATCTTTGACATTATGTCAAACAAGTATTTGTACGAAATTTTGTGTACAAAAAATGTTAAAAAGTAAAAAAGGTAATTATTTTATATTCGTTATGTGATTTTTAATTTTCATGTCCATTTATTTGGAGAGTTTGACTGATTATATTATCTGATAGTAAGCAATAGACTGGGGTAAAAACAAAATAAACAGTAAGCAAATGGGTATACTACCCACCACCTCCCATGGCCCCACCAACCTCGCGGTTATATGGGGCGAAACGCGGGAGGGTACGCGTGGTCTGGCCGTGTGGCCCCACACGCACCTTCTTGACTCCCTACAAGCTAATGGGTATGCGGTTTATGAGTCCAAAATGGCAATGAGTGGGCCGCCTGGCTAGGAGAGAAGACGGCAGTAACCAAATGGTGGCCAAGACAGGACGCCGATCAGTGGGCAGACCACCAGCCCGCTAGTCGGACGACATCGTCAGCAGGGCCGCAATGGTTCCGATCTGCCCGAAACCATTGCGGACCTGCTGTCGAAGTGAATGGCGTGATAAACGGTCGGCCTATACCCAGCAGTGTGAAGATACGGGCTGATTTGATTGATTGATTGAAGCAATAAACACAGACACAGACATTTTTGTTATTAGCATCATACGAACATATTATGTAACACAAAAATATGAATCTCATTTAAAAAAAGAGACAATAGGACGTGATGGCATCACAATCAAAGCAACAACTATAAATAAGACACCGCCTCAGCATCTGCTGTCGCAAGGCAATTAATGTTTTTTTTATATGGAGATTAAACAAAATTGCACATACAAATAATATAATATGGGTATAAATTAATAAATTAAAATAATAAAAATAGTAATTATCGATAACGACACATACCATCACTAAAGGATAACTCTTTACTCTATAGAGGAAATGCGATGAATTCATGACAACTTTCCGTTTCGTACTTTAAGTACACGACTTCTCGGAATTAAGATAAGGTAATACACAGAGAACTTCACGTAATTCACTTTTACCGCCACAGCTTTAATACTTTTATCATTATAAGTGATTGTAAATGGACCTTTACACAAAAAAAAATATTTAACAAAAAGTGAAAAAGTAAAAAATTATTTAATAAAAACAATAACCGACTTCAAATCAAACGTGACGGGACAAATGTTATACAGTACCACGATTATATATATATATATATATATATTATCATCCGACTTCAAAAAGGAGGTAGTTCTCAATTCGTCTGTATGTTTTTTTTTATGTTTGTTAGTTCATAACTTTTAAATGAATGAAAAAAACAAAAGGAAAATAGCAACTGTACGGCTGTAGTAAGCACGGACACGGGTCTGTGGTTGCGATCTAACAACAATAAAAAAAAGATGCTTCCAATGTGGAACCATTTCGTGGATTGGTTCAATTTATTCCAGTTCTGACAACGACATCCATAAGAAAACCATATAATTCTTATTGCATTAAGTTTGCATTGGATTCCGCGCGTTATAGCTTTTAACGTTTTTGTAATAACTGTTAAAATAGTCCAATAACTAATACTCTAGCTTTATTCAGACGGCGTAACTAATCCCTTGTACAACACAAGGGATTATTTTAACGAATACCGTCACAACTGCGCGTCCTCACAATCTGTATACAAAATTAATTAGAAGTCAGATGACGAACTAATAAAGTTAAATTATTGTTTACAATACCAAATTGGTATACAATGTGACGATCAACTAAATTATTAATTATGAATTAAAGATACAATAAGGTTCAGGTAAATCATTAAGATATCATTGGAAGTAGTTATTATGCATAACAATAGCTGGGTGTCATGTGTTGCTAACCGTAACCTTTATAAGTTGCAAATGTACTTTAACTTATTTTGTAGCATATAGAACCAACGTTTCCATTCGAGCATTCATGTCAATAAACCAAAATTCGGGAACATTCTAGAAGCTGTAAATAACTACACAGATACAAATCTAGCACTGGATGCGATGTCGGCTTGATTCAATATGTTTTTTGTGATGCACAGAATCTGTTCCGTGGCCTAGTAATTGTTGAGGTTTGCTCCACTTAGAACCATTTATTTCGAACAACACAAAACATGTAACGCATTATTTAAAAACAAGTATATTTACGAGCAAAAACGAACACCTACTTCAAATTGACTTGAAGCGTCAATAGCCTATATGGTTTAGGGTACGGTCTGCGAATCGTAAGGTCGTAGGTGCGAACCCACCATCCGAATATTGACGTCGAAAGCTCTAGCTAAAGCTTAAGCTTAGTTGGAATGGTTAACAAGAATGTAAGTTACTTTTAAAAAATAAAAAAAAATCTAATCAAACGTTAAACACTATTACGCGAAGACGCCCTCTTTGTATTTTTGAATTATCGTAAAAATATTACTAATTAAAATTGTAGAGAACTTCTCGAAATCGATTCTGCTAAAAAAAATTATTTGTTTAAAAAACCAGCTGACGCTCGGGTCAACGAACGCCGGGGCGCGAAGGGGAGGTTTTTAAATCGATTTTATTTTCCGTGTCATCAATAAAGGGTGTCATTAATTCTATCGTCTGTCTTCGTTTTCGGTCTTCTAATACCCTGTATATAAAAGTTAATTTAGCAAGCGATTTTGTTAAGAGCATGGTTATGCAGCTGAGACTTAAAAATAGCAAGTGACTGCCTCTCGACTACCACTTGGTAAACCAATCTACAGGTGGAAAGCCTTCGCAGCCTTAGCAGCGAAAGAACGACTTAAGTAGCCAGACTTAGTATATGGCACATGGAGTACACGGCTTAGTAATTAGTTTTATTTTTAGTGTGAATAGATTTTTTTTAATTCCTCGATAGCGGAAGTAGGTGGGGAGTATTCAGTCGGGTGCAGAGGGAACGCATCACCATTGTTGCCCAGCGGCGCGACTTCCCCGTAATGTAACCGACCGAGCCTTTTTATCCAAGCGGGCCCCAGATAATTGTCGCCCAGTGTTGTATTGATATAACATAGTGTAGCTCTCCCACAGACACATTATCGAACAAAATAAATTTATTCACATATTAATATAAACAATCCTTTGTTCAAACAGTGGCACAGAGGAGTGTACTAACAATCTTGTGGACTAAATTATTAGACATAGACATATTCTTTATTGGCACGAAATAAAAACATCAAAAAGACAGAAAAAAATAACTTAAAAAATAGTATATAAGATATGATGCCAATATTAGACATCGTCTCAGTATACGCTATCGCAAGGATGCGACAGCGCTGATTTTCAGCAGTGCCCAGGACTACCCAAAGTCGTGTGCGCCTAGGAAGAGGTTCAGGCTAAGCGACCTAAGAGCTATGCCACCTCTCAATCCGGTGAAGCAGTCTCTGGCCAATCTGTGTAGTTCGTCAATAAAAAAAAGTGCGCAGAACACTACATTTACATGCAATTTATACAGACAACAGACAATAAGAGTACAATAAATATGTAAATATATATATTTATTCTATATAAATAATAAATACAAAAAAAATTAAGCTTGTACTAGCATACAGATGACGTCAACAAACTGTTAACAAATAATGAATAAAATATTGCAACATATACGAGATTACGATTCGCAGACTATACTTTAAACCAGAGGATCCCAAACTTTTCTTTCTCACATACCACTTTCAAAATTTAGCTGGTTCCTGAGGATCCCTTGCCCATTTCGACCATAAAAATATGAACACTATGTATGGAATATATATGTATACAAGTAACAATCGTTGAGCTTCTTAAAATATTATTTGCCTACATTGATAGGGACCCTTGCGTCGTGTTACTAGCGATAGAGGTTCAGGCTAATCCACCTAAGAGTTATGCCATCTTTCAATCCGGTGAAGCAGTCATGGCCAGCTTCTCTAGCCAATCTTTGTAGTTCGTCAATAAAAAAAACGTTAGTAAACATTTTCAAACATTCTACCGATTCATTACTCTGTGTGTTGCAAGGTTCAATTCATTCAAGTTGCGAACTTATTTATTTATACGTTGACCCCAATCGAGTTTTGCAATGGCCAAGCCTATCTCGCCACATCACGTTCGAGAAGGTCTCAACATCCGTCTAATCATTCAAAGTACAAAATTCCTTATGGTCAACTTGATAGCAGTCATATTGGCTTGGCAAAAGTTAAGTAGTAAGACTGGTTTAAGTATGCAGGGATTTTTAAAATAGTATATATAACCTCATTAGTGTTTTTGTAAAATTTCGTTTGGTAAAGTTCTTTACAAACTCCGATCCATAATTTATCTAAAAGCCTTGATAGCTCAGTGGCGGTAGATTCGTAAGGTTTCATAGTACACAAGATTCAAATACTCACTCTCGTCACCCAGAGATTCGTCTTGTCATCGATCTTTCATATTCATCATCGAATTTATCTTTTTTTTACATGTTGAGATAATTCTGTTGTTAGAAAATAACTTTGTCATCCGCCATCTAAACCTTTAATAACTTAATAAAAATAACCGCATTGAATAATTAATACCCAGGCTATATTTATTTTTGTAATTTTATATGATTAACATAACTCTTTGGATTACGTATAATAATTAATCAAAAGTCTTAAGCGCCTGTCACAAAATATGAGCAATATAACGCAACAAATATTTTTGCGACCATCAAAATGTAAGTGCGTCAATAATATAATTTTAATTCAGTAAATACCCTTATTCATCATGTTATTATTATATATAACCAGCAGAGTTCTACATTATTTTTCTTAAAACATATTATTAGTCACGTCTACAGCTCTTTTGTGTTGTGGATATGCTTATCCGTAATCTTAGTTGCCTCTTTTCCTATGAAAAAATGTTTTGGTGATTTTTTCAAAGGGGTCTAATTTAAATTTTACTAGCATTCGATATCCGTGACATTGTGAGCAATTGTCAACGCCGTTGATTATCATGCCGGAGATGCAAGTTACAGAGTGCTCTCAAAAAAGAAACGAGAAAAAGTATTTTCTAAGCCAAATTACTAATCTGATGATTGATTACTGATCCTACTTATTTTAAGCTGGGTTAAAAAAGCTTTTCACACAATCTGTCTACTAAGAGTGTATATATTAAGTCTATTTAAGCGGAATGCGTATCCATTTGGTACCGGCGCAGCGGCACCTCTTGGAGATAGTTGCGCGTCTGCACTTCCGCATTTGATCATACTGAACGCATCGTTAAGGGGGAGTCCACTCAAACGAAGAAATAATAAGCCCTTCTAAATCCTCTTCGATCTATTTTGAAACATTATTTTCCACTGTAGTTAGAACTCTGATATAAATTTAACTGTATCTATTATTGTATTGTTTACTTTTATTTATGTGTAATATATTTTATATTAAATATTTCATTTATGTACCTAGTGATTTAATTATGTTTTAAGATTTTCGCACACTATAATTTATTTGCCCTTTCTCTTATTTTTTTTTATATTTCCTGTCCATACAAAGTTAGTCTGGCAGGCTTCGATCTAATCAATGGGCAAACCATAAAAAAAATTGTAAAAAATGCACTTTATTTTTTCGTTTCTGCTAAGGGTTATAAATAATTGGGGTTGTGAGTGTGCTTACCTTATTTTGATGGCTAATACTTACTCTGGTTCAAGCGTTTTATTGCTTAGATTGGGCGTAGTAAGCGTTATTGTTGATTGTTAACATATTGTTGTTATTTTGTGTGTTTTCAAGAGTGAATAGTAAGTGAATAGGCATTTACTAAGTAATGCGCTTTACCATCCAGGACTGCACTTCACTTAACATCAGGCGGGATCGTGGTCAACCATTTGCTTTGAAAGTATAAAAAGTTATCTACTAACTAAAAATGTCTAAAAATATTATTATTTATATAAATGGGGTTATTTAGATGATTAAAAACGCTTCGCCTTAACAAAACCAACAGTATAATATTATACCACCATTTCTCCAAGAGGCGCTTCGTTCGCGCGCATTCTCTCGCGATCGTCGCGTTGTACGCTCGTGCGCGTTTACGTGCAACTTTCGACGCCATTTTAAAATAACGACATAAAATCGAACATTTTGATAGCCGTGCAGTGAATAAATTTTAGTGTTACGAGTGACGAAAAATGTGACATTATTTCCTTTTTAATTAAATTTTTTATTGATAAAGTGATAGTGTTGTGCCACTTAAATGAGGACCGTGGAGATTTTAGAGGTAAATAACAAAATTCTCTTTTTCTAGCGGCGGCTATAACATCTTAATTTCTCTTGAATGAAAATGTTTATATTAAATATATAATTTGCTCATTTTAAAAGGTTTATAGACGCCCTGTAAGAGATTTGAAAAACACTATTCTCTACCATTTTAAATTTACTTTTGACACAACTTGAAGAATGGAGTCTCTACGTCATTGTAATAAGCTGTTGTTTTAATGTGTACAAGGCCGGATTCAGGGGTGTGGAGGCCTCCCTTGGTCATAAATTATTTTCGAAAGATTATTACCAATCTTTTAGTTGTTTTCAACATTTAATCAAATTCCGGCAATTCCTTTTACAAGTACACCACTAGATCGCGCACTCTTGTTAACGCCCCATGAGACAGTACAGATAAATACAAACGCGAATAGAAACGCGTATCGTAAAATAAATAGGCCGTGAAAACTTGTAAAATATACCATACATTTCTCATTTGAGCCAGCTATATTTATTAAATTCTAGACACATTGATACATCTGGACAGACAAAGAGCTCTTATAGATAATTCTTATATTTCCGAATGTATATAATTGTTTATTTGTTTGAATAAAAAATACAATGTCAATAAATACTCCAACAGTTGAAACAAATACATATGCATATTTATCATTTTTTGACGAAGTCTTTACGGCCTCTCTCCTGTGGAGACCTCGGAGTAGTGGCCCCGGATGCCCCCGATTAAATACGGCCTTGAATATACGTGTTTTATAATATAATAAAAATAATGAAACGAAATGAAAGCGGTGTATCAGGATCGTATAAATGGAAGTACGTTACCTCTGCCTGCCCTCCGGGTGACGAACTTGAGTATTTACATTTTGCAACAAATCTATTGTATATAGGAAGATATTTATTTACGAACAAAAACAAAAACCGACTTCAGATCGAATCAAACGTTAACCGCTATTATGCGCGGTCGACTCTTTTACTAATTATCATAGGAATATTACGAAATAGAATTAATCAGAATCTAACCAAACTCTCATCAAACTACTCTTGAAGACTCTTCGTTCCAATAAAAAATGAATCATCGAAATCCATTGGCGTAATATTAAGTTATCCAAACATTTGTGGTGCACATACTGCCAATTTAAGACATATGGTTTTGTCATGAATCCTCACTGTCAAAATTTGAAAGCTAATGCTTCCCGGTCACACACTCACTCACACGGTAAGCACTAGCTTCCATTTAAAAAAAAAGTATCACCAAATTCGGTTCACCCAGTAGAAAGTTATGCGGTAACAAACATAAAAAACACAGACGAAATTGAAAACCACCCCCTTTTGAAGTCGGTTGAAAATTCTTATTTATTAGGTGTGTAAGTCACGCGCGGCTTTCGGCCAGTCCTTTTTTATCGCCGTCCACTTCACAGTCGAGTTGCGTTCGGAAATTAAAATAACATAAATATGGAAACATTGCCATCCTTTCGACACTTTTATGAGTCTCGTTTCACTGTGTTTTCATTTAAAAATGTTAAAGACGCGTTGACGCTTCACATTCGGCTTGAGAAAGTTAATCTACTATTCTTTTTATATGAATTACCTATTGGTACAGACACTTTTCAGCCGACTTCAAAAGGAAGAGGTTCTCAATTCGTCTGTATTGTTTTTTTATGTTTGTTACCGCTTAGCTTTTGACTGGGTGATCCGATTTTGATGATTCTTTTATTATTTGAAAAGCCGGTGCTTCCCGTTTGGTCCCATTTAAATTAGATCCAATTCTGACAATGGCGTCCACGAGAAAACCATAAAAGAAGGCAGAGTTGTGTGGAGTTCCCACTAAAAACAAGACGGAGTAAAAAAGGAAGGACCACCGGGGAGTTAGCTCCTCGGTGTATTGTGAGTCTCTCAGAGAGAACATTTCGGGGAGGGGGGGGTGAATCCCTTTCCCCTCCCCCCCTGTGCCATCGCAGTGCAAGGCGACAGGAGCCAGGCTATGTCGCCTTCTTACCGAGTCCACTTCAGCGGACGATAAAGGCCCCCATAACGTATGACATTTGATTCGATTTGAAGTCGGTTTTTGTTTTTACTCGGAAATATAATTGGGGCGAAGGGAAGCATAATTGTCCTTCCATAAAATGGAATTCGTATAGAATGTTTAGTAATATTAGTATACCGACTGTTAGGGTGTAACTATGGGCAGTCCGTCGCGTGTGTGTACGGCGCTGCGTTTCCTGCTTATCAATAAATTTAGATAGCTTTTGCAGAAATTAAACAGAGAAATACGTGGAGTCGCCATCTGTTACATTTTATTTGTATTATTTATTGTAAATACATAAAAAGTTCTACACCTCTTTTCGCCTCGCTCGATTATTCGCTCCAACATTCGCTCCTCACCAATCGTTCCGTTTCTTATAATAATTTCTTAAACTGGCCACATAAAATAAAAAGTAAATTCTTTTTAATCTTAAGTATTTTTATGTATATTTAAGATAGAGTTACATAAATTAATAATATTTTAGAGGCGTAGAGATTTCCATTTAACCTTTTCTATACCTTTACGTGGTATGCCAACAATTAACATTTTTAATCGGCATGGTGATTGGATCGTACGGTATAGCAGTTCAAATGCTGAAGCTAAAAAATGCTGCTAGTGACAAATATCTATAAATTGTATTGGGTGAAAATATTTTTGAATATTTGTATATTAATGTATATTACCCCTTGACTTCAAGTAGCCATTGCGTTGTATTCTAGCCTATTAGACCTGTCACTAGGAATTCGTTTAAAGCTTAGAGTGAAAAAGTATTTTATTAGTTTTAAGCGTCAATAGCCTAATGCTCTAAACCATTAGGCTATTGACGCTTAAAGTTAATGAAAAAAAGGTCGTAGGCTCAAATCCATCATCGTTTCGTCGTTCGTTCACGTTCATCGTTCGTTTATTGATGTGAACCATCTTCTAACAAAAGCTTAAGCTTAGTTTTTTTTTTTAAAAAAAAAGCTAACAATTTTTTTCTAAGAGCTTCTGCTAGGAGATGGTTCACGTCAATAGTCGAATGGTGGATTCGAACCTACGACCTTACGATTTGCAGACAATACCCTAAACCATTAGGCTATTGACGCTTATAAAATGTTAGTAGTATGTTATTTATAGTATTTGTAAAAAAATAATTTTTAGCATAAAAAAAATGGATTAGAAACTGTCTCTTGCGATGTTATGGTTATTATTAGTACATATTGTGAATATTATCTAGTAATAATTGCGCTCCATAGCAGCGCTGTTCTCGAGGTCGTCGTTCCATCGGTTGCATAATAATGTCCGACGACTTCGGTCGTTGGCTTCGCGTCTTCGATTTATTCCTTCCCTACCTGTTTTATGTGCGTGTGTTTGTGTGTGCAATGCTATGTGCTAATTGATGGAATTCCACAACGTGTTAATAAAGTAATCGTACGTAAATCTATACTTACTAGTGTAATAACTAGTGGATCTTGTGGAATGAAACAGTCCAATAAGTAATACACCTGCATTTTATTCAGACAGCGTAACGTAATTATTAACTAAATTAATAGCCGTGATCGCGACTTCGTCCACCAAAATAGTTCTTCAGTTTATCATATTAATATTTATGGAGCATAAGGGCATAATATAAATTATAAAAGACAAAAACTTTTTCCCCGATACAATTTTGTAAATTAATACAACCCTCGCGTTTCAAAAAATTTCGCAAAGCCTAAATAGCCCCGTAGTGCGACCAATGCGACTTCTGCAATGAATATTCATAGAACACAACAAAAACTACACCACCAACCCCGCCGTACTCAATTTGTATTCCCGCCGGACACAGCGGCTAGTCGAGTATCGCCCGCAACTGCTCTGTGTGATGCGATCCGTAACAACTAATATATTACAACTCTCAATTTCCAGTTCCAATCTCCTTTGAAGTCGGTTAAATAACAAGTAGCCCTAAGTTACTCCTTGTTACATCAGCTATCTGCTAGTGAAAGTTATAGTATATAAGTTGTATAGTTATTTCAACATTAAAGACACTCCAATTTTATTTATTTCTATAGATAATAATAAATGGGAAGCTATTATGTATGTTCGCTCTTACTGCAAAAACTGCAGAATGGATATACATGACACGTATATTATAAGATGCAACGTATATCAGAGAAAGTTTTAGTACATAATATATCGTTGATTACTCATCGAAATAATATAATTTTAGCGCCGTGGCAGCTCAGTTGCATCGCTAGCAACCCGAGTTCTGTATTACCACGCGCTCGACGGTGAATTAAAACATCGTGAGGAAACCCATGTGTCAGGTCTAACACGTAAAGTCTGCCAATCCATGGTGTGCGTGGCGGACTAGGCCCTTATAAGGATGTATGCACTTCAAGAGTAATTTAATGAGAGTTTGATTTGGTTAGATTCCATTTGAAGTCGCGTTTTGTTTTTACTCATAAATAAACTTGTTTAAGCTGTAACTTTAACTTTGAAAATAATATCGATACTTCATCAATATATGGACATCCCTAGTAATGTTAAATTTTCTATGCTATTTACGAATGGCTTAGTGCTTAGCTTTCTTACTCGATTTGCAGTGGTGCTTTCACCTCTCGACTGTGTTTAATTATATTATTTGTGTTCTACTAGAGATTCCTTACGGGTTTGTGGTCGGTTAAACTTGTGAGAATTGTTCTAAATTCGATACAGCGTTTATTGCCCGGAGTTAGTTTTCGAGGGTATTAGTGATTTTTTTTATGTTTTTCATAGTTCAATCATATTGTTCAGACACTGATTTATGTGTTAATGGATTAATCTATTTGCGACAAGTAGATTTGCAAGTAAAAATAAAAAAAAACAACTTCAAGTCTATGCTAAAATTAATGGCAATGTAAGATAATTTTGTTTTTGACGTAACGTAAGCGAAGTATTCTAGCGCCGATATTTTTTGTCTTCTTCCACAGTAATTATGCTCGTTGTCGTAATGTTGGTACACTTATAGTCCTAAGTCCCCATTGTAAAGCAGAGCGTCCACAGTGCGTAGCCATTTGCTAGGTTTATTTTGTCCCTAGCCCGTACGACAGGGGGTGGGCTCGTAGAATAAGGCTACGATATCCCCTGCCTGTCGTAGAAATCGACTAAAAGGGACAAAGGCGACAATGGCTAGCTCCTTTCGCCTTGTACTGCGAGGGTGCTGAGGCAAGGATTAACCTCCCGGGACGTGCTGAAAAACATAGAGCAGAGGGGCTCCGGTGCGTTCCACTGGAGTTACTGGAGCTCCTCACCAAGTGAGTAAAAATCTCACATAACCCCAGTCATCCTCTCAGAATTTATTTTTTAAAGATTTCACCTCAATAAAAAATATTTTTTTCTACTCATAATAATATTTTTATGTCCCGTTCCCTTCTGCGCTTGGCCGAAGCACGTTCTCGAGGAAGGTTTCCACTGTGCTAAAGCAAACTGGGACCACTGCGTGTTGCCCTCCTCCCGGGTCCACTTTTACGGCGACAAGAGCCCCCGCCCTTATCGGCGTTTAAACAGAAATATCTCAAATTTGGTTCGGTTCATAAATAACACTATAAGTAAAACTTTTAAAATTAATACAACGAATTTCGTACCTCCTCTTTGGAGTCGGTTAGAAATAAAACCGATCATAAACTCAAGAATCCATCAAATCTGACTGCGACTTACGATAATAAGGCCTTCGGCTATAATTTCGAGTTGCAAGAATTCGAACGTGGGTACCGACGCTCGTTGGCCTAAATCCGTAGTACCGTAACGCCGGGCACCACCTTCCGGTACGAGTACAGTCAGACGCGGGGATAGCGTGAATTAGCATTTAGTAACGCTTCTGTGGAGGCGACTGTACGTGTTCGATCAGTATCAAAAAAGGATGCCCAGTAATTAAAAACACTTGAATTTATGTAAATTGAGCCGTGGTAGCTCATTGTCATTACAGCATATTACAATTCAATTGTCATTGTGCCAGAAACTGTAGTCTACTAAATTAATTTTATGATGTATAGTTTTGAATTATTTTTTTGATTATGGCAATTGCAGTGTCAGTGGTGCGCCATTGAAAAACCATGGTGTCGCAACTGAACTAGCAGATTACCAAATCAAGTGACAATCGACAACTGTGATCTCACTAGATGTTCACTTTGACAACCGCTTTCCATTACCGCACATCTCGGCAGAATTCCAATTATATAGGTCCCAGGGTATGTCTAGATATGTAAGGGCCTAATTGTGAAACTATGCCGTCCATAAAAACTATACATAATTATCACATTCCAAGAAATGTTAAAGAAGACTTAATAACGCGGCTGGTTAGGAGGACCATCTTCCTCATGAGCATAGTGCCCTGGTTTCCATAGGTCACGTAACGAACGTTGAACACTCAACGCTTCCTAGAGATGTTCGTATTCGGTATAATTTTGCAATATACCTACATATGAGTCGTATATGCTGCTAATATAATAATAATGACTACATTAATGTGTAATTTGCATAAAACATTTTACACAAAATTAGGGTTACCACGTTAACATAGTTTTTGTGGATCAGCCCTGTAGTTCTGGGCTCGTAGAACAAGACTATGGTATCCCCTTCACTGGGCGACAAGGGTGGGGGGCCTTTGTCCTTTGTAAAGAGAGTATAGGACATGGTCCTCCACGCGCAACTAGTGCGTATTGCCAGAAAATTTTCTAAGACATATAGGTTTCTACACGATGTTTTCCTTCACCGCCGAGCGCGTGGTAAATCGTCACATAAAATTGCAACAACAAATTTATTGGTGCCCGCACCGGCGATAGAATTCGGATAGCGTACTATGCAAGAGGTAATCGCCCGGACATTAAGCTGTCACGGTTCTCTAGTGCAAAGGTTAGGTCATTACTGAAATCAAACTAATGACGCGCGATGCGATTTAGTCTATGATTGTCACATTAGCACTGACCTATAGACAGGTACGGACTTGGCTTATGAAATATATTGATCATTATTGCAGTTCGTAAACTACCGTCTTGAAGGTTACTCACTGATTTATTTATTTAAATAGGTA
Organism: Meandrusa payeni; assembly: GCA_029286785.1. Taxonomy (NCBI): domain Eukaryota; kingdom Metazoa; phylum Arthropoda; class Insecta; order Lepidoptera; family Papilionidae; genus Meandrusa; species Meandrusa payeni. Next base: position 8,267,918 of record JAGSMX010000021.1, read on the forward strand.
AAACTTCGTTACGCACGCTAGACTTGGGAAGTAAGCTGGTGAGTGCGTTACGAAAAGTGTGATCGGGTGAAGTGAAGTAAAGTTGATAGGGAGATAAATTAGTTACGAGAGAACGAGATACGTTTCGCATATTCCTTTTTTTTGACATTATTTTTTTGGATTTACTAGCGTCTAAATTAGGCCGAGCCTGTATCTTACACGTTAGCCTCTTCCAAAAATGATCTATACAGTTGCAAGTTTTGGACGTGTGCTCAAATTTATGAGGGTATAATATAAAAAGATTATTAGTATTCAACCGTCACTCGCTTGACATCGAGTACGTAGACTGGCTAACCACTGTACGTACGGACTTAAGAAATATAATTTAACAATTTTGTGTTTGTGCGTCGTTACAGAACATGTATATGTATATATATATATATACATATATAATATATATATATACCATTCGATTATTGACGTGAACCATAATCTAGCTTGCTAGCAACTAAGCTTAATCTTAGTTGGAATGGTTAACAAGAATGTTACTAGTATTGTGAAATATGCTAGCAATCTTAAAAAAACAGTAAAGGCAAGAGAGAGAGGTGCAAGCCCACATTTTCTCTCTTTCTCTCAAAGCCAGTTACGTTTAGTATATTTAAGACACAGTGTAGGCCTATTGTCTGTATCACACTGTAGGAGCAAGAGAGAACAGCTCGCGCACATTTTCTATCTTTTTTTATTTTTTGGGGATTTTTGCCCTTTTGCTCATGTCAACCTCATCATACCCTAACCTAAATACACACACATCGGTCGCATGAAGCGAGAAAGAAAGTCATCAATGTTGCATGGCTATAGCCACCAGCTTCCTCGCTTCCTCTGAGGTCGGGTCAGACAGCAGCATTAAAAAGGCCCTTCTATCTTGAACAATTGTGTATATATTATATTTTCTGTTGTGTATATATTATGTTATCATCATCATTAATATATATCATATAAGCTATATGTAATAGATAGAGCTAAAGAGCTTGTTCTTTTTAAATTATACATTTAGTTACTATTTCTATAGTGACATTCAAAGCATTGAGACCTGTCGGAGATGTGGGTCGATCAGCATCGCATAGTGACCAGCGCGACGTATCTCGGACGCGAATATTACAGATTAACTGTCCAAACGGACAAACAAACAACACAGCATCACGAAAGACGAGCGCGAAAGAGAGAGGTCGGCCTCCTTAGTGCGACCGAATTCCGATACACTTTAACAGAGCGTAAAAGATTCGTTTTTTTTTTGGTCTGTTTAATCGGAAATGCGTTTAAAAACTCTGTTTAATAATCCTAGTTTTGCTATTATATTCATTTTCAACCGACTTCAAAGAAGGAGGTCCCAATTCGTCTGTATATTTTTTCATGTTTGTTTCCTCATAGCTTTTGACAGTGTAAACCGGTTATGATAGTTTTATTTAAAAGCTGTTGCTTCTCGTGTGGTCCCATTTAAATATGGTCCCAATCTGACAATGACATGAAAAAACCATTTAAGTGTTAAATTTGCATCAAGTATGTGCGCCACAAATGGATCGTAATATTCCTACGATAATTCGGAAATACAAAAAGTGCGTCCGCACGTAATAGCGTTTACCGTTTGATGCGATTTGAAGTCCGTTTTTGTTATTAGTCGTAAATACTTGCTTTTTATATGTTATCTCATAGCATTCGACTGGTTGAAACGATTATTCGAAAGCTGATGCTTCTATGCCGACCATGTCACGATCACAACGGCAGCCATGTTTAAAAATAAAATGGCGGAAAAATTGTTTATGTGTTTATTTAGATAAATATCGTTACAATAAGTGATCATAAAATCATGGATCGTAAACAAAAACAAATTTAGAACGAAAATAATAAAATATTAATTTAAAGACTATTTGAATATTCAAAAATTAAGGACCGTATAATATGTTATTTCATTGAATTAAAATCCATTGCACAATTAAAATTATTGCTATTGGAATCAATAAAGTTGACGAGCTTTATAAACAAAAAACATAACAAATATAAAAACATTTCAATGTTCTAAGCAATAAGGTATAAAATCCATTGCAAACAATATCTTAGACGATAAATAATTTACACTCATAATAATGCAAACTGCGTTTAGAAAACCGCGCCGGTTGTTATGAAATATTTTTATACACCGGCCGATTTAAAACGTTGAGTAACAGACTGTAACTGCGCGCCGTTTTGGTACTTATGTGAAGGCCATTCGGACGGTTATTGCGTGTCATGTTACGAAAGTTTGTAGCGCACGTATTATACGGTGCGTGCGTGCGTTCGTTCAAAGAATGTTATAATAGTGTAACAATTAATAAGGTTAATTGTGTGTGCAATAGTTAAATTTAATTAGGATACTGTATTCAATTGTACTAGAAACGCTTGTAATACAAACATATATTTTTTTATCTATATCTATGCTAGAATGCAGTGGCAACAGAAACGGTTTTGGTCGCTTTTTCTTTTTTAACCAAGCATTTCTTAGCCTTGAGTCGTTACTCTAGCGCTTTAATCTGACCTGGAGTAGAGAATTGCTTCTCGGATTGCACAGCTATGAGAACCTTCAGCACCATAAGAGTTGCAGGTGCGCTGTCGATCATTAATAGCTGTTTTTTAAAGATCCCTAAATAGTATTGGTTCGAAGAAACCTGACTGAATTCACATAATATTTTATTTTTATTACTCTATATGTTATATTTTATTACTCTAATTATTATAGATATATCGTAAATTATATTGTATTATAAGTGATTTACGATCTGACAAAGATTCGAAGCCAATCTGTGTTGTTATGCCAATACACAACGAAAAACCATTGACCGTTGTCAGCTTTTCACCTAGCTCATCCTACCTATTACCTATTAGGTCTCATTTGTGACAAGCGGTGAGCCCATAACTGTAAACAATAACAATGCAAATGATTTTTCAATCCGAACAACAGAAGCTCCCACTAATGAAATTCTGTTTTTTCGTATATAAAGAATACAAATAATTAAGAAATGTGGTGGTAAATAATTCTAATAATATGGTTCAAGGCAAAGGCACCCTTAAGAATTAAAAAAAAACTCTGGGAAAGGCTACATGCAATTATTATCTCTAAGGGAAAGTTTTGTTTTAAATATGTATGAGATAATGTTTTTAAATGGCCTTACACAGATAGCAAGGTGTTTTCTCCCCAAATATCTGAGCACAATCAATGGCTAACGAGCATTACGTCGCAGCCTCCAGGCGCCGCGGCCGTGCATACATCTCGCCGCCGTTTAATCTTAAGTGAAAGGAGAGATTTCGAAATAAATAAAAAATATGTGACTTTTAAAAATAATCGAGATAATACCCGCCGAGTGTATAATGTTGGTTGTCACAGATTATGCTATAAGATCCATGGTAGCTCAGCATTCGAGCGGTTGGCTAAGGTTGCATAGTACGCTAGCAACGATTTTAATTACATTGCTACAGCGGAGGCGGAAAGCAGGCAACCCTAGTGATCCCGTGTCGTGTCGCCTCAACACTGTGGTAGGGGAGTGGGGGAAGTAACCTCCTGATCCGGTGATAACTGAAGCCCATCGCTATGCACCTGAGAGGGCCATTGAGGGAGGTTTTAGTGAGTAAGAGCCCCAGAAGGCGGGCTCTCATGTTGAAGATTTCGGCTTCTATAACCATATCGGATGTCGGTTTTTAACCGTGTGTTAACTCATGACATGTTACGAATTATCATTGCGCAGGTGCGCCAAATGTATTCTTACGACATTTCCTAGTTACAACTTACTGATAAACTATGTAATTTGTGTTTCGAAATGTTTCATGTGCCGCCCCAAATTTGGTGTCCGTGTTTGTTGCTTACCGAATTATATCATTGATTACACGAAATTATATTACGCCGGGCTTGGGAGGCTGTGTCTACAGCCTTTCAGCAATAACATTTTTTCTTCAGGAATATTACTAACTCTTTTATTAAAGTAAAGTGTAAAGAACGTAATGGCCTCAGAAAGGCGCGTGCAGCGCTCCTGTGCGATCTGTATGTAGATGTGATGGAGAAGTCCAGCTCTTAGAGACAAGGTTCGTCAAGAACCTTCGCTGTTGGAAGTACGGTAGTGCGCGAAAGTGTTCCCCTAGTTCCAACGAAAGGCACGAAAGTTCTAACACTTGAATGTTTCTTCACGATTTTTCCTTAGCCGCTGAGCGCGTGGTAAATTAGCACATAAAATTGCAATAATAAATTCATTCATTGTTGGCATCGGGGATCGAACTTAGATTTCTAGCGTACTATGCAACTTGACTCAACCGCACGGACACTGAGTTACCACGACTGTCACGTAATGTAATAACAATTGTCATATGCCATATGCCAACAAAATTTATTTGGGACCTAATAGAAACCAAATTCTATCGCACAAAAAAAATCGAAATCAACAACTACAGACGAATTGAGATGTTCTCACCTTCCTCCTCTTAAGTCGGTTTAAAGTACTTTTACGGATTTTATTGCGTTTTAATCTAAATTTGAGTTCGTGAAATTTTGAAAATTTCACTCGGTAATATTTTACGTAAATATCAGTTTGTTTATATAAAGATTGTTTAAGCGGACATTTCCATTTAGCTAGACCGTACGACACGCTCACATTGATTTACTCGTAACTATAGGGCCACGGTACACAATTAACGTACACGAGTGATTACAAGTACAGGAGAAAGTTGTGAAATGACCATGGACGATGATTGTCCGCTGCTGTACTTTCTATCGGCGTACAACTGTGACATTGAAGGGTTATTTAACTGTTACTAGCATGTTTATATAATATGTTAGTAACAGTGAAATTTCACCTTTTGTTAACATCCCTCAAATCCGAACGAAGCGCTTTACTTCGTCTTTCATTGTTAGTACGACAAAGGACTAGAATAGTTTGCCCGCGTCTGTCTTTCCCTTCGATTACAATGCGGGTGTGTTCTCAAGAGTAGAGTAAATAAGAATGATCCAAGTATATTTACGAGTAAAAACAATTTATTTTCTACTTCTGTTGTTAGAATGCCTATACATTTAATTTTCTTTATTTAAAATATTTAGAAATAAATAAAACAAATTCAATTTATTTCCTCATTTTGTTGTTTGGAATACCTATTTATTTAATGTTCTTTTTTAAACGAAATATTATTTATTTGCTATTAGAAGGCCTGTTACATTTAATTTTCTTTATTTAAACTATTTATAAATAAATAAAACTAATTTAATTTATTTCCTCGTTTTGTTGTTGGAATACCTTTCTATTTAAGATTCTTTATGTAAATTATTCGAAGAAAACGAAATGTAATTTAATTGCTCTCTTTGTTGTTGGAATTATTTTCTAATTAATGATCTCTTTTTAAAATATTTTAAATAAAGAAAACTACATATAATTTCAGCTCTGATGACCTAGAGCCCAAGAGTCAGCGTTGTTTTTGTAATTGTGTTTAAAAGTTATCATTATTTGTAAACAGCTTCGCCTATTGATTATATACAGATCTAGACGCTTGTTGCATTGTCACATCGCGTCTAGATCTGTTTATATGCATTGTCATGATGAATCAAACACAAACATCATGACAATGGATATAAACACATACATACATTTATACACATCTTATGACAATATATTTAATTAATACTCACTGCCTGCCTACCCCCTTAACGCAAATCTAAGCTAATACTTTTATATTACGTTGTTTGTACATGGTTTACATATAAAAGGCGATGTGTGTACTATAACTAACATTCCCAATAGACGACAAAGACTTAAAAATAGCTCTTCCTAAAACCTAAACATGGAACTAACCTGAAGGTACACTGTCCTTTGTACCAGATGTACTCTGTTGTTAAGGATTACAGTGACATTGATTTAGCGGTAACGTCTGTAAATAATTATTTGATTAATAAAAAAATTTTTGCTCCACCAATATAACTATAAATATGTAAATATGTACCTAAGCCTTAGAATTTAACGTTTAATTTTTTTTACTTTTTTAAACAAAAAAAATGTTATTTTTTGCTATTTATTTCACAGTAATAGTAAACAGAGTGTTAAGCACTTATAATAACCATTTCTCAAGCGTAGACCCCTTTTACCTAACAAAATTAAAATTCAAAAATCTAATTATACAGACTTTGACTGATGACATTACTCGGGTTAATTAGAGATTTGTGATACAGGACACACAGGGATATATACACCATGTACACACATACACTCACACACAGTAACGCAGATAATGTATTTTTTATTTCCTATTAATTTGTTTAATTCTTTTTTATTGTTTTTTAATGTAGAAGTACATCCTTAGTTAAAACTGAAAAAAAAAAGAAATATTTTATATAATGTAAATCTATATAGGTTTAGATCCGAATACGCGACCGAAATATCTACAATAATTTATAAGCTGATAAGCTTGATTTTGTACAATAATAAAAAAAGGCTTTTCCATGACACAGTCGCCATGTCCAAAATTGGCCTGGACATCATCATCATCACACAGTATACTTTGTCATCGTTTACTCTGATTATTTATGTCTGGTGTGGATTGGTTTACACTCCACCAGTTTACCGATCAACCGCTATTAGGTACAAAAACGTGACACCTACGATACATTAATTTATGTAACATATATTTTTAATTTTTAAACCAACATAAATATTGGAATTTCGTAAACGTAAATTATAACATCCCAAATGTCAAAGTGACATTTATTTCCCGCCAAACACGTTCGGATTCGGATACGCTCAGCCGCCATTATGCAATGAACGGTCGACGTGCGTGTTGCAAGTCAAGAAATTTAAGAAATGTCCGATGTTTTTTATCATTATTACTCAATTAAAACTAACAATTGGAGTATTATTAATGTAAAAATATTAATACTGTAAACATATTTAAAATGTATTAAGCATATAAATGTCAGTGGTAATGGGTATTTCTTCCGTTAACGTCTTAAGATCTGACTGTCGTCGATTTGAATCACACTTTATTCTCAAAAGTCTTTAAAAAGAGGAGAAGGTTTTCCATTTGTCTGTATTTTTATATACTGTTTTTAATGTTAGTGCAATTTTGTTTTTTTTTTATTTCATAAGTTTTGGTTCCCATATTAATTTTGATATCGGGTTCTCAAGATATACCAAGAACTCCTGAAAATCGTTTAGAAGAAAGCCTTTGGATTGATATATTGATAGATTTATTATATTGAAGGCTAGAATGGAAGGCTAAATGTGGGAGAAGTAATAGAATATAGATGTTAGAATTTCGTAATACAACTATTATACTTCGGTAATAAAGGAAGTCCGCGTTTAGTAGCGTTTGATGTTTGATTTAAAGTCGGATTATGTTTTAACTCTTATTTGTGTTACGTGCACATAATAAACCTAATCACATAAACCATTGACTAGTTTCTCGCCAGCAACGGAAGTTGTTCACGGTCGGCCGCCCTCGAAAAATCAATGTTCGGCATCGATTTGCACCGTTTGCATAATAAGTCGATGCTGTCGAGTTGTGTAATAATCGATTTGATGTGTAACATCACTACTTCGACGTTTTCATAATTATTTTTTCACTTCTCTACGGTCGACGGAACATCACATAGGACATCATGATGATAGAGAAAACAACAAAAGTTATTTTCGCGACCGTCACAGGTGGCAAGTAATTTAGACATGCGGCGGGTCCCCACCCTTTCATAGTCGATATTCCACGCTTCCGAACAAAGCGATTTGAGTCATCGTTCATCGTGCGTACAGCTAAGGAGTGGAATAAGCTGGCCATCTTTCCGTCCAAGGATGACGTGGGAGCCTTCAAGAGTAGATTGAATACTTACTAAACTAGCGCGTGCCATCTTTCGACTATATCACCACTTAACATCAGGTGAGATCGTGGTCAAGCACTAGTTTATACCCCATAAAAAAATATCTATCACGATACCGCTGTTTTATGGTCGGTCGCCTCAAGTTACACAGTATGCTAGCAACCTGAAATGAATCTCCGGTGCCGACACTAATGAAATTCTGAGGAATTATTCGGAATCATCCTAGCTACCAATTTCCACTATCGCACATCTCAGCAGAATTCTAGATTCCATCGACACTATCTTGATGGTTGGCGTTCCACGACTGTATATTTTTCCGTAACTTTCTTCCACGCACTGTCAACCTGTGGAATCAACTGTCACCAGCGGTGTTTCCGAATTTGTACGATTTGGGGACCTTCAAGAAACGGGCCTACTCTTATCTCAAAGGCAACGAAACTGCAGCTCCTCCGGTGCTGTGGATGTTCATGGGCGACAGTGATCACTAAGATCAAGTGAGCCGTAAGCTCATTTGCCCCTTTTCCTATATAAGAAAAATGTTTATTGAAATATTAAGTGCCACATGCGTTGCGGTACAAGAAAACATCATGAGGAAACTTGCACGTCTTAGATAATTTTCTACTTTTTTTATGGACGAACTACACAGTTGGCCAGAGAGGCTGGCCTTTACTGCTTCACCGGATTGAGAGGTGGTGTGGTGGATTATGCCATTAATAAAATAATGGAGATTTAAACAACAATGCATTTAATTTCTTTATGTATATATAATAGGTGGTATAGCTCTTAGGTCGCTTAACCTGAACCTCTATTAGCTAGTAACTCGACACAAGGGTCTCCCCGGTGAAGGGTAACCTCAGCTTTGGACGGTTACTATGTTACGCGTAAGCATTCCGATCCGATGGCGACTCGGTCGGTAGCTATTTTATTCATTAAACTAAATGGGACAATCTAAGCTAACTAACTTATATGCCACTTCGGGAAGCGTTTGCGCTGGGAGAAGAAGTGGCCGAAGAAACTCCAGCAACGCTAGAAGCGTATCCAGGGGGTGGGGCTTTTCCATAAAATGCTTATATCGCGCAAGTATTTTTCGCAACCTCTAACGGTCGCGAATGGACGCTTTGAATAGTTGTAGCGATCTAGACTCTGTAATGGTGATCACGTCTTCCGAATCGTCGCGAACGATTATTCTACGACATGCGGAGGCCCTAAATATGTTAGCGTGTGCCTAACTTCACCAGGGTTGTAAGTAGAACCAACTTCCACAGCTCCTTTCTAATTTGAAAGTTGGTTTTACACAATCTATCACTGAAATGTTGGCAAATATAATATTAAATATTAATTTTGCCAACATGCCACATCAAAATTGCGTCTTACGTAAATTGATCAATAAATTATATTAATATGTATGGAGTGTTAGCAAATTGAACGTGCAAATAACTATATGACTCTTACAACAACTTAATTAGTTGACATATGGTAATCATTAAGTTGACATGTTAAACAAAATTTACCAAACGTTTGAAGATTTAATATGGGTAAATATTTGTTTATTGAATAATTGATGACTGCCGGCAACACCAACGGACAAAATACATAGACGTTAGGTTTTGCAGAATCGATTAATGCCACGTTTTATTTAAGCTTCCGACCATGCAATGGCAGCTAGCGTCTCAACGTTACATTATTATATAACATTACATAGTTAAAGTTACAGCCGTTATATATATACTTATATATATATATATATATATACCACTGCTGGGCACAGGTCTCCTCTGGCCGTCCGGCCGCCACGCATACCTAGTGCGGATTGGCAGACTTCACATGCCTTAGAAAATTATTCTAAGACATGTAGGTTTCCTCACGATATTTTCCTTCACCGTCAAGATAGTGGTAAACCAGCCACATAAAATTGCAACTGCAAATTTTATTGGTGCCGACACTGAGGATCGAACTCGGGTTGCTAGCGTACTACGCAACTCGAGGCTACCGCTCAGACACTGAACTACCACGGCTCGTATCATTTTGGTGGACAGCTGCTTTCGATCTTCCCAATCACAATTGGTTTGTCCAATCTTTCGACACCTCTGAGCTTCATTTATACATATATATATATATATATATATGTATATATTATACACAAAATATAATATATATGAACACGATTGTTCAAGAGTGAAAGAAAATGTGCGCGCGCATTGCTCTATCTTGCTCGTGTAGTGTGATACAGACAATAGGCTCGTACTGTCTTAGATATACATAACGTTACTCTCTGTTTTTCTTTCCACTAACATATGTCTCCCTCTGAACTTCCCTTCGCCTCGCCCTATTACACTTATCGTACTGCATTCACTAGCTTACTTCCAAGTGATAGTAGTGTCCGAATAACATTAAAACAATGGAATTTCGCTATAATTTCGCACGAGGTCGGAGCACCTCCGCAGTGTACGTCGCACCGGGAAGTGAGGTACCGTTAGACCGGCCACAGCAGGTTCGATACCCGGCGCTGGGTGCCGCCCGCACACGCGCGATTCGCCTCAATGCGATGCAATTAACTATAATTCCGATTCTAATCTAACGGTCTTTTCCTAACTTAACTCTTCCATGTTGATATAACTCGGTTTGTTACGGAAACATCGCCTAGACGTGGGGTTCGGCAAGTTGCGGCTCGCGAACCACATACAGCGCTTTGGTACTAACTTTATTTATGCAAGTTCTATTTATTGTTGGCGAAAAAAAATTTCAAATTGTAATTTTTGGCTCTTCCGACTGAAAAGGTTGCCGACCCCTCCTAGACCGATGCTTCGAGGAGTGTAGAGATTACGAACTACCAACTAAACATAACATTTACTAACACTAATTATTGATATCGTCTGTGAGAAATATTTTTAAACCAGGATACACGCTCCAAAACTCAAAAGGAAAAGAAATCGAGGTTTATGTATGTGTCTATTACAAGCATCCAGAAATAACTGCTTCAGAGTCTTTATAGTGAACTAGCTGCGCCCCGCGGTGTTACCCACGAATAATAATAAAGCCTTGTTTATTTCCATATCTATTAGTATTTTGTAACTTTTTAAATTTTAACAGAGGTAGTATTTGTTAGTGTTTACTTACATTTATATTAGTATTGTTAAATTTAGCAGCTAGATATGAACCCCGCTTTGGGTAAATGCCTCCTCCTTTTTTTCCAGTTTTCCCTGTTCCTGCCTAGAGTCATCCAGTTTCTTCCTACTTCATCTTTTATGTCATCAGACCACCCACGAATAAAAACTATTTATTTAAATGTTTCTAAAATAAAAGTAGCCTAAGTTACACCTTATTCGGTGACATTAAAAATAGATCCAGCAGTTCCAGAGATTAGCTGGAATAAACAGACAGACAGACTAAACGCATATGAATGTAGGAATGAAGCGGTTATTTTAATAGACAACACTTCAATTTTATTTATTTGCATAGATAGAATTGAGAACCTTCTCCTTTTTTCAAGTCGGTTAAAAAGAAGCTAGGAAATAGTTCAAGTAAATAGTCGAGTGATGGGTTACAATCTCATTATTACTCGTTGAACTATTAACGCCTTTACCGTTAGTTGAAATTTAACAAATATAGCATGTGAATCGAAGTTTTTTGCAACAAGTAGACATGGAAATGTTGTATGCTATATCTTATACAAACGAATTCATTAAAATGTTGTTACAATTGCCTAGTGTCATAGGAATTAATCTAGTTTTCAAAACGCATGCAAATATTCAAGCATAACGTCAGAGCTATAGATAGTAAGGCTGGGTTCCGCACAATATCACGGTTGTTCTTCTATCCATCTTCTTAAAGTTCCTCTCCGCTTACGACTTTGGCAGTCAGATCAGCATATCTCTCTCTGTCTGCAAGAGAAGAAAGGCACAATTCCAGTCCACTCTCTAATGTAACGCAGCTATGATTTCCTTCTACGATCAACACTTCTTTTGTCAGAGACTTTGCCCATCAAGATATGTTGAAGGAGTTAACAGATCTTCTTCTTCAGACCTTCTCATTTAAAAAAAAACGAGAGTGCTTTACGACTGCAGTGAAATTGTGTATTATATAACAAAATATAATATATACACGATAATTTAAGATAGAAAAAATGTGCGCAAAACACACGCAAAGTGTTATACATTCAATAGGTCTGCACTGTGTCTTAGATATACGAAACGTCACTCTCTATCTTCACTGACATATCTTCCTTTCAACTTTCCTTCGGCTCGCCAGATCGGTTTCGTAACGCATTCACCAGCTTACTCCGCAAGTCAAGCGTGCATAAAGAAGTGTTACTTCACCTACGGAACCCTAACGAATCTGACTATCTAACTATGGTGTAGAGTCCGTTCCGTCGCGCGCTGACGGCCACGGCTCCAGTAATTGCGAATGCGCTCTTGCCTCGTTCGATCCTCACACCATCCACTGAATTATTCATCAAAACACCATGACGGCTTGAGCATTCCGTCCGTACATCGCTTTTCTAAGTGAAATGAGGAGAAAATGACTTTGTATACGCTGGGACGCATAATAAGTCCTATACTTACATTTATAAAATATGAATATTGTACGACAAATAAAGTAATTATGTATATTATTATTTGGTCTGGCAACTCACATAGCTGTGTCGGTGCCGATTTCAGATATGGTAACACAAAATTAACGTTCATTGACATCGTAGTGGTTCATAGTTAGGTTTTAGTAATATTTTAGTCCACTATGGTTTAACGATGGCGTACCACAGACACGCCAATCGTTTGTGTATTATTTGATATGTTTTTGTCATGATAGAATGATAATTGTTACGACTGTAATAGATCGGCTTATTAATAATACATCACTGGCAAATAGCAGACTTTGTGCCCGGGTCCAGTCTGCTATATGCCAATCACATTTAACTATAAAACCAAACTATTACAACTCGATTGTCATTATACCTAAAACTATGATCCACTATTTTTGTGCTATTATTTTTATAATATATGTACATATAATTATCATTTAAACTGTTTTAATTATTTTAATCAATTTATATTGATCAATTGATTGAAGCATATCGGCATATTTGAAAGATGTAAGAGATTAACAAATAGCAACAAATTAAACAATATTGGGGTGTCAGTGCCCATTGGAAAACCATAGTAGCACAACTGAACTAGCAGATAGATTTGATAGACCTATCTACTAGATCAATAGACCAGAGTTATCAAAAATCTACAACTATTATGTTACTGAACGTTCATTTTGACAGAAATGTATTAGCAGACTTGGGTCCCTGTAAAAGGAATTTATTGATTTGAATGCACACTACAAATACCCGATATATATCAACTATATGGGGTATTTGTAATTTTTTTATACATAAGTATCTAATGTTCAAAGCTTAGTGATACATTAGGCAATGGCAAAATTATTGTACATAATGCAATTTACTATATACAAGTGATTGAACCGTCAAACGTGAATTAAACCTCGTTAGTGCGGACATAAAACCAGCTGATTAACCTATAAAAGTCATAAATTCCCGCGCAACGCCATTTGCAATGCAATCAAAGATGGCGGACTGTCAACGGAACTTTGTAATAGAGGCCGGTGTTACGCAACCATGCGGGACTCATTAAATGGATGCATAATAAACATATCCCAGAAAAAACCAGTTGGTGTTATAATTTAATTGATTCCACTCTCTACAGAACTGTAAAGAGTATATAGTTTGTCTATGGTATTATTCTCTTTATGATTCTATTTTTGTATTCATTTTTTTTAATACCAATACATTTTAACGAAGTTTTTTCTCATATTTACGCAAAATTAACTCGTAAAATAGAAATATTTGACCCGTTTTAACGCCTTCCAATCTTGTAATTACAGTGAAATAGTGAAGACCAGACGGTAACCTACAACACTTATGACTTGCTATGTTTAACGCATAACAAACATAAAAATAAACAGACGAATTGAGGAATTCCTCATTTTGGAAATCGGTTGGTAATGGCTCTTTGATTCATTTTTAATTGTATTTTCGAAGATTAGATTCGAAATTTGACATTCTTTGAAAACATTCCAATACAATGTAGAGGAGTTTATCAGAACGTATTGTGGTTTGGAACCTGTATTTCAGACAGTTTGTATAGCCCACGTCTGAGTAAATAGGATCGTCAATACACGACAATGGTATGATTTACCTTTCCCTATCAAGGTGGCGGTTTCATAGTAACACTGAGATCAAGTTTCCTCACCTTGTATACGCTATTGTCTGGTCAATGTCGGAATATACTCTCCATTGTTCGATATTGGTAATTGGAATTTGAGACGCTCGCACGGATACTCGCACGGTGAGGAACACGCGAGCAAACTGCGAGTAACCTTTTTTTTTTTGTTAATGCGGGGAATTCTTTTTACAAACCATCCTCTGATACCCAGGGTGGGCCCAGAGGGATGTGTGGGTCTCGGCCTGGGCGACCCCTACTCACTAAACCGATACTAATACACCAATAATTATCACTTACATAAATATTCACTTTCATAACGAATAAGATTAATTCCGCCGCGCTCCAATATGCGCGCAGTGAAATATTGTTGCAAAATGACCAAACCATGCAATCTAAGTGATTGTAATAGTGCCATATTGTCGAAAAGAATTTCTAATTTCGCTGATGATCTATCACTGCATCGTCAGTTTCGTAAATTATAATTTACATTGGTAATGTGGACCTCTGAGACGATGACAACAGCGATATACAATGATTATATGAAAAATAGTATACAAAAACTTAAGCAAGCATCACACCGCTTAGTCGTGGAGGATAGGTGGAGTGGCAACGACACTTCAACACTCTTCATCATCAGCACCACTCCGGATATCGACTACTCTATTGTAATCTATCTCTAAGCAAACATGTCACAAGTATTATTGTATGGTATGGTATTGTTAGCTGCCAACACATGGCACCCAGCGATTGTTATGCATTATAACTACTTCAAATGATATCTTAGTGTTTTACCTGAACTGTATTGTATCTTTAACTCATAAATAATAATTTAGTTGTTATCACATTAACTTGGCTTTGTTAACAATAACTATTAGTTCGTAATTTGACTTGTAATTAATTGGGTAACAAAGATTTTGAGGACGGAATTCGTTTTTTTTTTTAATGACGAACTACACAGATTGGCCAGAGAAGCTGGCCTTGACTGCTTCACCGGATTGAGAGGTTCAGGCTAAGCGACCTAAGAGCTATGCCACCTATTATATATTATATTATATGTTCTACTATATGTTCTATATATTATATGTTCTATCGCTAGTAACTCGACACAAGGGTCCTCCCGGTGTAACCTCGGCTTGGACGGTTACTATATTACGCGTAAGCATACCGATCCGAGGGCGCCCGAAAGGGCCGAACCACGACTCGGTCGGTAGCTATTTCACGGATAATCTAAGGGACTTCAAGCATAAAAAAAATACCTACTTAGATAAGTAATCAATAAATATGCAATATACATACATGATAGTTCCGATTGATTACGTTACTACGCTTATACGTTTTAAAGTTGGTATACTTTAACTTAGTCTTAGATCAAATATTATTACCTAACCAAACTTTATATAAAAGTGTTTCACAACCGTTATCTAAGACAATATCTCAAAACGTATTTATTACACAAAACAATACGTTACAAAATGGCGGACAATGGTTTTTGCGAGAATTTTCGACATATCACATTTGATTTACTTGCCTTGCGTTTGCTTTAACGGAGTTGTGTAACTATAGTTAATATCTCTGTGTTTTCTACACTGTGGTGCTTAATATAACACGCGACACATTCTTGTAAATTACATCTGATAAGTCCTAATGTAAACATTTTCTCATGCGACTTCAAAAAAGTAGGAAGTTTATTACCAGAACATCCACTTTTATTGAAGTCGGTTAAAAAAACACAGGCATGGGAACGGATGTTTCGTCCAGACGCGCGTTGTATCTCAAACAGGAGATCAAAATCTGCGGCTTCTTATTGTCGATATATTGAAATGGTGGCAGTTAAAATGTTGCTTTATCAAAAAAATATGTTTGTACTAGCGTACCCAGGCCGCTTCGCCGGGCTAGATTTTGCTTTATTTTATTTAAACAATAAACTTACATGATTAATTTAACTCTCACAATATATTAAATTATTCATTTCTCTCCGTATTCATTTTCTTCTATTCTCTTCTCGAGAGGGTGAAGATCTTTACACCCATGTAAATGTCAGTAAATACAATATCATTCTTAACATTTAAGGATATACCTCAATATACTGCATTTTACTTCAACATGGTTCATAATGCCATAAATATACAAAACGCATGTGTCAAAACAAATTTGTGTCAAGATAATATCATCATAGTAAATAAAAGCTGTATTTGACAGTTCAAAAAGAGGAGTGCTCCGATCTTCACCAAACTTTACAAGATTACTCGCCAGGTCAATCTGAAGATTGCCTGAAAGTTTCATTGAAATCGGTCCAGCTGTTTCGGAGCCTATACGAATCAAACCCACACACTTTCTCTTTTATTTATATAGAAGATTATTATAGTAGTATCACAGTATTGCATCTTTAACAATTGATACCTATTGATCCCACTATTAAGTGTAATGTACATCTCATATTTATACGATTCATTGAACAAAACTACTTTGGGGATTACAACACGTTTTAATCTTATTTTAACCGATTTCAAAAAAAGAGGAGGTACTCAATGCGTTGTGTGTTTTTTTTTTATGTTTGTTACCTGATAATACGTCACTGTCATATTGCAGACTGGGAGACCTGTTAAAGGCGTTCTTAGTGCAGGAAACGTTGACAACTTTCAATTTTTAAATTTACTCATATAATTTTATTTTCGTGTCACGTATTCAATGCTTCAGACAGCGGCGGCGCGTTCAAAAGCTATCCATCCTCATTGTGATTCCGTCGGCGTTCAGTGTGAAGAGAATTGATTAGGTTAAAATTTAACACTGCATAATTTAATATGAACTTGTTTGACCTATTACTAACGTCTAACAGTACGCGGGGATGGCAGTCAAAATTTGTTAACCGACTTCAAAAAAGAGGAGGTTTAGGCGCCATCATTTATTTATTTCATGGGTCAATCATACATTATATTAATATTTAAATGAATATATTAAACATTACAAAAAGATAAAATCAAAATATTAAATTGGGTTGGGAAAGAGAATTGATTTCGATTGATTGATTGTGTCGATTGTCTGTCTACCCTGCTGGGACCAATAGGACATGAGAGTTTCTGTGATTTTTTAGTAATAAACAGAGTTACGACGCAGAAACTTATATAAAACCTTCAACTTTTAAAGTTGGTCATTAAATAATTACAAAGGACGACACAATGGCAGATATGTTGTGCGGCGGTCACGTTGGCAGCGATGTGTATGCATTGTCTAAAGAAGTACAGACGTGTGTCCGTAACAAATAAATTCACATATCAGCAGCTAGAAGGCATTTGAGTGAAACGTCACGCAACCAATGACCACCGTCATCGACTGGGGAAAGCAGACGACGCACTACGACAGTAGAGCGCGTGCGAGACGAGAGATCTCAATTGGCCAAATGTATTGTTCCTTTATTTTGTTACGAATATACAGCTAATTCATGGATAAAGAAGAAGTGGACGATGAAACTCCAGCAATGCTCCCAATCCTAAGGGGTGGGACATCTTCATAGTAACCCTCATCTTATTGGACAACGCGCGACGACGTTTTATGTTTTGGCCACCAAGAGGCGCCACTACTATTTAAAGTTCAACCGATTCATTGTTCAACGCCATTACCTTCAAATTTGTAAATCGAACTTTGAAAGTAACACAAAATTTAAGCTATGAATTTTGTGTTATCTACAACTTTCGCAACTTTTTTGAAATATTTGTAGAATTTAGACGACAAATATGAAGTTGTATTTGACAATATCGTGAACAATTTCTCCCCTTTCTTCATATCCCACCGCGTTACGTGTTCGATGAGATGTCGCAAAGCGGGCCTGACATTTTTTTCTAGTTACATAGCTCGCTAACGACTTCCTAGATGCGACACGTGTCGCAAAAGACGTTCGTGTAATAACCAACTGTAGTGTTAATGCGTCTCCAAGTCGCACTGCCATATCTACCCACAATGCTTTTCTGATCAGGGGCGCTAACACTATGGCCCGCGAGCGGTATTAACATGATTTCACCGTACCGGTTCGTTCGCTAACTCAATTTTCTGTCAATGCTTAATGAACAGTTATGTTCAAACTAAAGCCCGCGTGCGTTATTTATATGGTGTATCGAGCCCGAACTTAGCGTCTACTATTTTTCCAATGACTTTTCATTGTGACACCTCACATATTTCTTTTATTTAAAAAAAAAACTTTAACTAATTGTATTTATTTAAAGTTTATAACTAATGTTTCAGCCTGTATATATGTTCCACTGTTGGGAAGAGACCTTCTCAGTGAAGTTAGTATAAGGGAATAGTACGTACGCACATCCAGAGCGGATTAGGAGACCAAATCTTAGAAAATTTTCTATTACATGAAGGTTTCCTCAAGGACGGGGCGCGCAATGGGGATCGAACTCGGGTTGTTAGCGTACTATGCAACTAAAGGCAACCGCCAGGAGTACTGAGCTACCACGGCTTTATACTGTTATTACTTAATAAAAGAGTCAAAAGTGTCATAATTTGTTGGATTCAACCAAAACTAATTGAAATCGACATCATTATATATCCAGACTCTTAAGGTGCGTTTTCCTTGGTCCAGGGTTCAGACCCCCGAGTGGCAACATGCCGCGGGCGCCTGCAGACGCGACGCTGCCAGCTCAACCAGGAGATCAACAAGGAGCTACGTCTCCGGGCCGGTGCTGAGAACCTGTTCAAGGTAATTTGATTAAAGATGTATATATCTTTTTTTATAGCAAAAGTGGTAAACGAGCTTATGGCTTAACCTTAAGTGATCACTGTCGCCCATGATCATCCACAACACCGGAGGAGGTGCAGGTGCGTTGCTGGCCTTTGCGAAAGGAGTAGGCTCGTTTTTTGAAGATCCCCAAATCGTAACGATTTAGTAACACCGCTGGTGACAGTTGATTCTGCAAGTTGACAGTTGGTGGAAGAAAGTTACGCTAGAAATCTGCTATTGTGATCTAGGGACGATTGAAGGTAGATTCTTGAGAATTGGAGTGCTATGAAACTTATTTAGCTTTGTTAACACATTACATGCCGCGCAGTATTTGAACCCTTGACCGTCAGATCGTTAGTTGAACTTCTAGCAGGTTCCCGAGTCTGTTATTGACAATGACGACTATATAACCAACCTATTTCAATTCAATTGTCATTGTGCCGAATACCGTAATTTAAAAAATAATGCAAACAACATTTTTTCACAAATATTATTAACATTGCAACTAAGCTTAAGCTTGTGCTATTTGGTTTAGGTCAATAGTAGAAAGGTGGATTCGAACCCACGACCTTATGATGCTTCATTTACAAATGTAATATTTTTAAGTGTAATTTCCAATTGTTTCTTTTAGTTAATCTATTGAAATATATCGTACTATTTGGAACATGTACGTGACGGTTGTACAGATGTACGAGATTTATAAAACTACAAGTATACGTGCGAGTAAAAACAAAACCAGATTTCAAACGGAATGAAACATGAAACGCTATTATGCGCTAAAAACTTGAACCGAACCAAATCAAGATCTCAAACTATCTTTGAAGTATATCCTTTCCAATAAATGAATCATCGAAATCAGTTGGCGTGAGATTGAGTTATTCTTTCATTTGTCTATCTTTTTTTTGATACCCCGCCTTCTGGGGGGAAGGCGGCGGTTATGTGGGGTTTTATCCACTAAAACATCCCCGGTGATCCTTTCCTCGGTGCATGTCGAGGGGCTCCGGGATCTCCAATGGAACGCACCGGACCCCTTTGCACTGTGCTCAAGGAGAGCACGTCCTGGGGGGGAAAGTCTATCTAATCTATACTAATTTATACTACACTATACTAAATCCTATACATATAATACCTTATTTATTTACAATATTCGGCAGCGTAGGTACTTAGTAGCTGCGTTTTAAAGACAATTGTGATGTCACTGGACGTTCATTTATATACAATTGGTTTAACAGACTCGAGACTCTGATTAAACTGAACACGGTCACAGTTAAAGTTATCACAGTGAGAATCCAGGGGTGTTACGGTTCGTCGCATGCCTAACTTTGTTTGTTTTTTTGTTCGCTTGCATTGTGTCTGTAAAGTCAACGATCGGAAGGAGACTTGGAGTCTTTGTTCTGGCCGGAAGCTCTTTCAAATAGTGTCAAAGGTCTTTTAGTATATGTTTTATCAACCGACTTCAAAAAAGGTGTTTACTTCATAACGCACGCATATATGTTTAACGTCATAATTAGTCAAATAATAGTCCAATTGATTTAGTGTAAAAGACAAAGCTTATCTACTTTAAATACCAGATACGATTAAATTATCAATTTGTTCAAAATCAAATCAAATCAATTTAAAAAATTCAAATCAATTCGTAGTTGAGAACACCGCAGGTAAAAGATCTCGCCGGCCGTTCACCAACAAGGTGGTCTGATCAGGTAAAAGACTCGTCGTCCTCCAAATTTTACTCTGCTGTAAGAGACGCGTTGGACAGAAGCCGGTGGAGGCAAATCAACCGACCCAAATGCAAACCTGCTGTGACCACGATCCTCAGATATTGGGGACCGACACTAGAGAGAGAGAGAGATCAATTTGTTTCTACTAAATGTGCATTAGAAATGAAATATTGTATTGTTCACCATTTTGGTGATAATGGCTTACGTATAATAGACATATATAATGGTGTTGAGGACTTTTTGTAGGATTATTAAAGATAAACATATCCTTCATACAATATTATTTTTTTATGACGAACTACACAGATTGGCCAGAGAAGCTGGCCTTGACTGCTTCACCGGATTGACAGGTGTCATAGCTCTTAGGTCGCTTAGCCTGAACCTCTATTGCTAGTAACTCGACACAAGGGTCCCCCCGGTGAGGGGTAACCTCGGCTTGGACGGTTACTATGTTACGCGTAAGCATGCCAATCCGAGGACGCCCGAGAGGGCCGAACCACGACTCGGTCGGTTGCTATTTCACGGATAGCATACATTATAACCATGTAACTTCTACGGTTTTGTTGTGCACGTCAGAAATTCTCGCAAATGGCACAATTATTTCCTACTTATCGTTCGTTATATTTTACATAATTCATAATATATCTTTATAAATCATAGCCTTTGTGTTACTCTGACGTGTAAACTATATTATTGCAAACTTTTGTTACAATCCATTCAATAGTTTTTGCGTAAAAGAGTGACACTACACATACATACTCACAAACATTCACGTTTATGATATTAATAGGATTCTTAAAAAAAAATATAAACGAATTAATGTTTTTTCTAGGCTACGACGAACAGGAAGCTGCGAGAGACAGTGGCACTGGAACTGAGCTTCGTGAACTCTAATCTTCAACTGCTGAAGGAGCAGCTGGCCGAGCTCAACTCCTCAGTGGAACTCTACCAGAGCGACAGGTCAGGCCTGCTTCTTATATAATATTAAAAGTATTTTGAGAGGTTATCAAATCGGGTCTGATGACTGATCTGAGAACTTTTAATTTTCATTAACTAATCATCATCAGCCTGTGCCTATCCTGCTGGAAATAGACCTTCCCCAATGCCTTCCACCACATATGATCCTCCGACCTCTGCATCCAGCCACTTCCAGCTATCCTTATAAGGTGACAACCTGTATACACTCGTCGTACGTTGTATACAGGATGATTTATTAGGTAGCCATCATTTTTATTAAGCAATGTGTCTTTTGAGCTGGGAACCATTACATTTAAATAGTCTTGAGCACCGGCACAAGGGGGCCAGGCTTTGGGTGTTTTACAGATTACATTTTAGAGATTGGGCACAGAATTAAACAAGTTAATTCCCCCATCCCCATTCTACCTTCGGACGCTTAGACATTCGGCGGGTCTCCCTTTCATCCGATCGAAGCGATTAATCGTCGATATATTATATAATCGCGTTCGAAGCCATCGTTCATCGTGTGTACAGCAAAGGAGTAGAAGTTGCCGGTGTCAGTCTTTCCGTGCAAGTTCGACGTGGGAGTCTTCAAAAAGAGTGAACAGGCACTTACTAAACTAGCGCTTACCATCTTTCGACTAAACAGGTGGGATCGTGGTCAAGCGGTAGTTTATACCCTATAGAAAAAAATCAACTGTCGTGAGGTAGCTTTCAGTTGTATGATGGGATCGTGTGAACGTAGATTTAATGACTACCAGTGAAAGCTTATTAAATTAATATCTTAGATCATGTGTGAGGCTGTAACGAGCCTGATTCACCAGCAAAAAGTAACGATCTTCACATAGAAATTTATCTCATACAAGTGACTTTTTGTCGATATTTATGAAAGTTAGAAGCGTCAATGAAGTAATGGATTAGGGTAGGATACTTAAGGTCGTAGGTTCGAATCCACCACTAGACTATTGACGTGAACCATCTCCTAGCTTAAATTTTGCTGGAGTGGTTAACAAGAATGTTAGTAATATTTGTGAAAAAAAAAATGCTAGCATGCTTTAATAAAAAAGAATCGACAATAACATCGATAGTAACTTTTGATCTATACAATACAAATAAATAAAATTGCCAGTGTCTGTTTGTAATAATAAATTAACCGATATTTACTTCGTGCATATGAATTGAAATACGATATGAAAACAACATTTTTACAATTGTTGTCTATCTATCTCGGGAACGACTCGACCGATTTTGACAGGACTTTCACTGACAGATCGCTGATGTAATAAGGAGTAACTTAGGTTCAGGATTATTTTAGAAAAAAAATTATGTAAATAAATTATAATCGAGGTTAAAATCGCGAGGCGCAACTAGTAGATGATAAAAAACAAACCATCAGCGTTCCTTATTAAGTTTTTGTAACCAAGATCAATAATACTTTTTTTTCTTTTTTTTTGTTAACGGGGAGGAAATCTTCAAAAAGATACCCCGCCTTCTGGGGAAGGCGGCGGTTATGTGGGGTTTTTACCCACTAAAACCTCCCCGGTGGTTTCCTCGGTGCATGACGAGGGGCTCCGGGATCACGGGCCAGCCGATGTCGCCTTCTTCCCGGGTCCACCTTAGCGGACGACAAAGGCCCCCACCCTTGTCGCTCAGTGAACCCGAGGCCCCCTTTAGTTGCCTTCTTCGACAGGCAGGGGATACCGTAGTCTTATTCTTGAGCGCCCAGGTCTGTTCCTACATTTTAAAGTGACGGTTGTTAAAAATCAAAATTCGTAAATGACGAAGATTTAAGTGCATAAATATTTAAAAAGTATATTCTAAACTTTTTATGAGTCGATTAATTTGGATACTTACAAACCGAGTTCGATCCCTATTTTATTTTCTATTTTCCCCTATTTTCATTATCTAAAAGCTTGCAATCTCTCTTTCATAAATTAACGTTATTTTCTTTTCTATATATATAAAATGAATTGCTGTTCGTTAGTCTCGCTAAAACTCGAGAAAGGCTGAACGGATTTATCTTATCTTGGTCTTGAAATGTTTGTGGAGGTCTAGGGAAAGTTTAAAGGTGAGAGAAAACCTTAAAATAGCCACATAGTAACCATCCAAGCCGAGGTCACCCCTCGCCGGGGGGACCCTTGTTGCCAAATAATTATAAGACTGAAAAACATCTATGCTCATTTTGTATCTAACGCTTACAAATCAAAAATCAATTACATTCGTTGCCATTGATTGATCATAGATAACTATTATATGTGTTATGTAATGACGCGAAAAAACCGCGCAAAACTTTTACCGGCGTAATAAAACTGTCTCAAAGGATTTAATGGTCGTTCCTATTAGATATATGTAAAAATTCTATTCAATACATGACGGTGAAAGTGATTCTATATGTGTTACCTGTACACGGGCGTGTCGTAACGGCATAGTTTTGTTATACAGTTCAATTTATTTAGCCGGCAACACAATATCTATTTGAAATTTAGAAGTAAAACTTGTGAATGCGTTACGAAAAGTTTTATCGGGCGAGGCGAAAGGTAGTTGAGTGGGAGAAATACTATGTTAGCGAAGATAGAAATAGAGAGAGTGTTAAGTTTCGTATTTTCATGTAAGGGCAAGAGAGAAAGGTGGGCAGCATACATTTTCTGTTTCACACAGCCACCACATATCAAATACAGTAATTACTGATATGTCCGATATTGAAAATAATGAATAAATCCATAATAAATATTTGTAGAAATTAATAAATGTATAACTTTTTATATTATTATAAGATTTTTTTTAATCAGGATCGATTGTTTTTCGTCTCATTATCAAAGGTGTCGGTACTATCGTCTGTCTTCGTTTTCGGAAGCGTTCTCCTAATACCCTGTGTATTTGTATACATGTATATTTTAAACGTATATATACATATAGATGGTGCTAAGTAAATTTTACTCCAGGCGTTTGGTCTAAAGTGTTTTTTCTCATGGGAAAATGTATACACATATACGCCGTAAGTCTAAGTAGTACGTTGGATCCTATATCTTTGAGATATTTGGACTACGACGACGACACGCGGCCGCCGTAAAATACGTGGGAGCCTCCAAGAGTAGAGTGAATAGGCACTTACTAAACTAGCGCGTACCATCTTTTAACTATATAACATCAGGATTATAGTCAAGCACTAGTTTATACCCCATAAAGAAATACCCTATCTGGACATGACCTCCAACAATCTAACTTAAGAGGATGTCAGCCACCGCGCAAAATGGAAAAGATCAAAGAAAACCGACCCTTTAAGCCGGGATTAGGCTTGGAAGAAGACAAGTCGTCGCGTGGTCAAAGATGTGTTATATCGGTCTAGCACTGACTGAAACCTCACGGTTGTCGCCGTCAGCGCTACGAACGTTTGTGGGATCTTCGTAAAGCACGCAGACCCCCCGCGTTTCGCTAGGATAGCCGCGGTAAAATTGCTACCCTCAGAGCCCTCGCGGACTGCCACGACTACACTGGAGCGGACTATCGTTGTCTTTCTCAGAGCTGCTAATATTGGACATCCGGAGTACCCACTGCTAAAGAGAACGACCCGAAGGTATCAGATACCCTTTTTTTGTTTGTTCCCGCGTGGGAATTCTTTTACAGACCGTGGATGTGTGGGACTCAGGGCGAACCCTACTCACTATACCTTCCGCGAATGCCATCAGCCGTTATAAGTGGAGTGCCCTGGATCTGTCAGCAACAGGGCACAGGTATCAGATACCCTTACACCAATGAATTATAGTCTCGTCCTGTAGTGTGTGTCTATTCCGGTTACGCTAATCGGCGTGAGATCTTGTGTATACACTCTCTCTAAACAACTTTTACGACGCTCGTGCTCTGGTCATATTCGTTGAAGGGCTAACTACGTCGTAACGAGATTAACTCCGACCAAACATGGTGTGTCGGTTCGAATCGTTTCTAACAACTTGCCTTAGTTTCACTTGCGCTCTGAGAACAGATGCTGTAGTAAGATGATAGATTTCCCATAACATTACTTAGTTTAGCTTTTGAATGCCCTCGGATCGAAATGCATACGCGTAACATAGTAACCGTCCAAGCCGAGGTTACCCCTCTCCGGGGGGATCATGTATGTCATGTCACGAATTACTAGCGATTACGGTTCAGGATAAGCGACCTAAGAGCTGTGCCACCTCTCAATTCGGTGAAGCAGTCACAGCCAGCTTCTCTGGTTTATCTGTATAGATAGTCACAAATCCCGTAACAGCTAATGCGAATAGAGCACTAAACCTATGATGATCAAGTATATAAAAACGTTTTCTACATGCAGTCTCGAATACCAAACATTTTTTATAAAACTAAAAACATCGTATGGAAACGGAGTGGAATGTTTCGACTTCCCGTCTAGAGTTTTCCATTGTTTATAGGTTTTAATTCTGTTTTAGCCTCGTACGAAGTCAAATTAGTTGTTACCAAATAAAACAGATCGGCAACAAGTACGTATCTTTACAGAAAAATAAGTAAATGTCATTGATAAAAGCACTAACTAAGTCTAAGTAAATATTACTTAACTTTAAGTACACGTAGTAAAAAATACATTAAGCTGAGCAGAGCAGGCAAGTTTTATGAAAAGATGGACGAATTCACCGAGATTCTGACTTGTTATCACATGTTCATCTTCCTAACCACCTATCTATATATAAAAGAGAAAATGTGTGGGTATGTTCCATATAGGCTCTGAAACGGCTGGACCGATTTCAATGAAACTTTCAGGGAATCTTCAGATTGACCTGGCGAGTAATCCTGTAAAGTTTGGTGCACACACGATCGGAGCACTCCTCGTTTTGAACTGTCAAATACAGCTTTTATTTATGATAATATTCTATTGTTTTGTAACCCAAATTTGTATTGAAACCTGCGTTGTGTATATTTATGAACCATATTGAAGTACAATGGAGTAAATTGAAGTAAAATGAAGTATAATAAATCCCTAAATGATTAAGAATGATATTGTATTTACTGATATGTACATGGATGTAGGTAATCTTCACCCGCTCGAGAAGAGAATGAATACGGAGAGAAATGAATAATTTAATATATTGTGAGAGTTAAATTGATTTATTCATATCAACAGCTTATGAATTATAATAGATATTTCGGTCACGTATTCAGGATCTAAGCCTTTATAGATTTACATTATATAAAACATTTTTTTTCTGTGTTAACTATTTTTTTTTATATGAAAAGTGGCAAACGAGCATACGGCTCACCTGATCTTAAGTGATCACCGTCGCCCATGAACATGAAGGTCCCTAAATCGTAAACGTTCGGAAACACCGCTGGCGACAGTTGATTAAAGATTGACTAAAGATGTATTTCGTATTAAAAAACAATAAAAAATAATTAAACAAATTAATAGGAAATAAAAATTGCATTACATGCGTTTCTGTGTGTGAGTGTATATGTGTATGTGTGATGTGTATACGTTGTGTATCCTCCTGTATTCCTGTGTGTCCTGTATCACAAATCTCTAATTAACCCGAGTAATGCCATCAGTCAAAATCTGTTTAATTAGATTTTTGCATTTTAGTTTTGTTAGGCAAAAGGGGTCTACGCTTGAGAAATGGTATAAGTGCTTAACACTCTGTTTACGACGGAATATTTTGCATAATAAGTATTCGGTGGTGGTAAGCAGAAAAGGTCGGTAGTTGAAGGTAGTAAATTAAATATTGAATGATGTAAGTTTATTGTTTAAGTAAAATAAAGCAAAATCTAGACCGGCGAAGTGGGCTTTACATTTACTGAAACTATTGCATTTGTTTCAATAAATTATGTTTGAGTGAGGCTATTATCATTAGAGAGAGTTTATTTGCAGTTACATAGTACAAATTGTGCTTATTATCTTTGCATACCTTCCAGGAACACAACGCTTTAACCGTTTAATTCAAGTAAACATAATCCAAACCATTCCAACTTAATTATACGAGAGAGCTTGCTTTTTGTGTCCATTTCGGTTACGCTAATCGGCGTGAGATCTTGTGTATACACTCTCTCTAAACAACTTTTACGACGCTCGTGCTCTGGTCATATTCGTTGAAGGGCTAACTACGTCGTGACGAGATTAACTCCGACCAAACATGGTGTGTCGGTTCGAATCGTTTCTAACAACTTGCCTTAGTTTCACTTGCGCTCTGAGAACAGATGCTGTAGTAAGATGCGACTATGACTCAGTCAGCTTAAGCTATATTAAAGCTTTGATAGATTTCCCATAACATTACTTAGTTTAGCTTTTGAATGGCCTCGGATCGAAATGCATACGCGTAACATAGTAACCGTCCAAGCCGAGGTTACCCCTCACCAGGGGACCCTTGTGTCGAGTTACCACCTAATAGAGGTTCTGGCTAAGCGATCTAAGAGCTATGCCACCTCTCAATCCGGTGAAGCAGTAAAGGCCAACTTCTCTTTGCCAACTGTGCTAGTTCGTCAAAAAAAAGGTTGTAAATTAAATATTGAATGATGCAAGTTTATTGTTTTTTTTTTTAATTTTAATATTGTGTTTATTTAAATCAAATAAATAGTGATTTACTAATAGCTAATGATTATAACATATACTAACTAATAAAGAAATATTTACAATTTAAAAGATATTACAAAATATTTACAAAAAATATAACTGTGCCAAACCGTCATCGCTTGGCAGCGTGCCTAGAAGCCTGGTAGCATTGCCACGTTGTATGGCAATGCTTAGCCTCTGTGCAAGGTATAAGCCAGCCCTCTGGTCACCAGATGTGTCGACCAACATCTTTGCTAACACATTAAAAAGGTGATGTGCACTAGGACCCCACGGACCCAAAGTTTCTACCCCAAACGGCTCAAATATGAAACCCGTATCGAGTTTATTGTTTAAGTAAAATAAAGCAAAATCTAGACCGGCGAAGCCGACTTTACATTTACTGAAACTATTGCATTGTTTTGAACTATTGTTTCAGTAAATTATGTTTGAGTGAGGCTATTATCATTAGAGAGAGTTTATTTGCAGTCACATAGTACAAATTGTGCTTATTATCTTTGCATACCTTCCAGGAACACAACGCTTTAACCGTTTAATTCAAGTAAACATAATCCAAACCATTCCAACTTAATTATACGAGAGAGCTTGCTTTTTGTGTCCATTTCGAGTAATCCCTCGACATTGCTTGAACGTCGCTTAGCTTCGGTACATTTTTTTGTATCTAATTAAGTTGTCTAAAGATGACACAGACACTAAGTGGCTCACTTAAACAATCAAGCTCTAGGACAGTAGAAAAAACAATTGTGCTTTAGACCACACGAAGGAAGACTATTTTAGCCTCACCTATATGAATGTATATAATTTATGCGACATTTTGCGCCTATGACATCCAGTATTCATTAATTTATAAGACGTTGTCGCGTCGAAACTAAATAAAGGAAAGTTTTTAGTACACGCCAGATGATATTATAACATAGCCTCCCATCACATCTTAAAGCAACTACAAAGCAAAAATAATCTAATTAAACCGTACCCTTGTCGGATTTACGGAGAAAGCGTTAATGTTCCTCACTTTCTAATTGCTTTAGAAAAGATATCTTTTCAGATAAAATGAACGATTAATTTTCTACATTTTTCGCCTATTTCCCGGTGCCATTGAATGCTCTTTATTTAATTATTTATAACTTTTACTATACAGCTAGTGATTAAGATTAACACTGGATTAAGAAGCTCGAGTCCGTTCATGAGCTAAGTAGCTTAGTCTTTTTCACTTTTGCCTGAATTTTTGTTTAATGTTTTGTGTATTTAACCGACATCAAAAAGGTGGTTTTTTTGTGTAGTTATAATTTGTGTGATTAGACCTGACAACCCTACAGGCCTGAATTTGTGCTCTTCAGCCTGAATGTCTATAGACGCAGAGAAACTGTGTCTGCAATAACGATATCATTTAACTATACCTTTAGTAGGTATATTTAGTGTAGTTTTTTAAAAAAAATATTTAGTAGATTATTTGATTATTTAGTATCTGTATGCCATCGTCCTGTTTTGTTCATATATTTCCTGTCCGTATAAAGGTTGCCTGGAAAACTCTGTCCATTTTACAACGATTTTTAAAATATATCTAAGTTCTGTAATTTGCTTCTTGTTTTCATTTCATTTTCATGTACAATAAAGAAATATCCATCTAATTTCTTTTAACGAGCATTTCTTGTATATAAATATAATAAAGTCTGTATTTTTGTTTGAAATAAAAGACAAAACTACGTTTCTTTATAATATTTAGAGAGACAACGTTTAATGTCCTTATTCCATATCTCTTTACATAAATCTCAATTGACATTGGCAATAATATCATTTGAATAATTTTTAAAAAAATATAAAAAGAATAAACTTAAGGAGATTATATATCCTTACTATACATAAATAATCTGGATGTCGAAAACGGCTCCGACGATTTTCATGAAATTCGGTATGACTGAATCAGGGGCGATAAATCGATGTATTCATTATTAAAATATGTTATTTCAATAATCAACTTAAATGTAGTTCCTGACATCTATTGGCGAGTAACAATACTATTTATTTTTAATACACAGCAACACTAAAGTTACTTCAGTACATGGCGTTGTTGAACAACACTAAGACAATGAGTGTTTGGTTTCAGGTTAGATCAAGAAAATTATTTGTTTACTAATATTATTGACAAGCTGGGCCCTGCGCCGTTACCCGCGATTGAAAACTATTTATTATTTTTTTTCCAAAATGAAAGTATTAATAATACTTAATTATATAAGTATTTAGTTTTTTCTAAGTTACTCCTTATTACATCAGCTATTTAATATTGAAAGTTCCGTCAAAATCGACCTTTCCAGATATTAGACGGAACATTAATTGTAACAAATGTTATTTTGGTATATGTACCTTTTTTTTTTATTTAATACTATGCTAATTTAATATACCCACCCACAAACACCTTGTAATTGCCTTACTAACTATAGGAAAACACAGCATTCACAAATACATACAATGTAAACAACACTACTTAACTAATTTCTAAAATGAAAAAGTTACTAACAAAATGTAGTTTGTCTTAATCACCTTGCAATGTCCCATAACCCACTATTGAAAACAAAATGTTGATTTTGTTCCTGGATATTTTAAACCTGTTAATATTTATATAAACATATTCCTAGAACTGTAACGCTTAGCCTAAAATTGTATATTTGTGTATTTTCCTCAAGTAAGTGATTTTTTTGTAATTGTTATTAAGGAAATAAAATTCTCTCAAACCACAAAAAAGATGTTTATTGGAGTTATACTTGTTTAGGCGCATTATGAAAAAATAGGATGATAAAAAGGCGGATTGGGATGGCAAAAGATGCTATGACCCGTTTAAACAACATCTGGAAGTAAAGAGGAATTAGTATCAAAACCAAGATGAGATTGATACGTGCCTTGGTATTCCCTATCTTCCTGTATGGAGTGGAAACGTGGACCATCCCAGCCAGAGAGGGGCAAAGGATCGATGCATTCGAGATGTGGTGCTGGAGGCGTATGTTAAGGATACCCTGGACTGCGAAACGCACCAATGCATCTATCCTAAGCCAACTACAAATTAAGACTCGTTTGTCTACCATATGCCGACAACGAATCCTGGCGTATTTCGGACACACAATGCGCAGAGGCGAAGAAAGTCTAAATAAACTGATCGTAGTTAGAACACCGCAGGAAAAGATCTCGCGGCCGTTCACCAACAAGGTGGTCCGATCAAGTAAAAGACTCGTCGTCCTCCAAATTTTACAGTGCTGTAAGAGACGCACTGGACAGAAGCCGGTGGAAACAAATCATCGCTCCAGGTGCAACCCTGATGGTGACCACGATCCTCAGACATGAGGGACCGACACTGAGCGACCGACCGAAATGAAAAAATAATTAAAGTGAAATTTTAAGATCGCGAATCTTCGCGCGTTGGAAGCTACAATGAAAAAATTGTGCTCATACACTTTTCAAATGCTCCAATATAATTGAGGTTAACGGATAGTTATGTATTAATTATTGATATAAATTGAAATATGTCCTAATTTAAACTGAACCTTATTTTTGTTCTCAAATAATTTTTAATTTGTCTGCAGCAAAGAATGTCTGATGCCTATGATCCCGCTGGGTCTAAAAGGAGACCAAGGAGGAGGTTTTCAATTTGACTGTATGTTTTTATGTTTGTTACGTCATAACTTTTGACTGCGTGAACCGATTTTTATGTTTCGTTTTGTATTTGAAAGTTATTGCTTCCCGTGTGGTCCCATTTATTTGGTCCAATTCTGACAATCCATGAAAACCATAAAAGTATTAAATTTGTATCATGTATGTGCAACACAAATGGACGAATAACTCAATATTACGCCATTCAATTTGCAATGACCTGTCCATTGAACCATATGTCATCTCAGAAATTATAAGAAAAGAAAGCTGCATCAACTCATTCAAAATCCATATCGAGTACATTGTGAATAACCTCAAAAAGATAAACAGCGAAGAAAGAGACATTTAGCACTCAACTTAAACTTCTCGTTCAATTTTACTGCCCAAACACATAACTATATTATGCGAATTACTTCAAATAATGGGAATCAAACTAAATTACGTTATTTGGAATTGTATGCCATTAGCAATTCCAATCGACCTCTATTTCTTAATTTAAAAAAAATATATATCACGCCGTAGGATTTCGATGATTCATTTTATATTTGAAAGGATGTACTTTAAGGGTAATTTGATGAAAGTTTGGTTAGGTTATGATTAATTCTATTTATGGATGTCCATGGATGACGAGAATTGCTTTAGGCCAAGTGATGCCTATATATACCTACTGATTAAGTCTATATATACTTTTAAGAAAATTTTAAAAAGCATTTCTTGTATATATATAATCTAAATCTCGAAAACGGCTCCGACGTTTTTCAAGAAATTTGGTATGAGTGAATCAGGGGCGATAAATCGATGTATTCATTATTAAAATATGTTATTTCAATAATCAACTTAAATGTAGTTCCTGACATCTATTGGCGAGTAACAATACTATTTATTTTAACGAGCATTTCTTGTATATAAATATAATAAAGTCTGTATTTTTGTTTGAAATAAAAGACAAAACTACGTTTCTTTATAATATTTATTATTTTTTCCAAAGTAGTCCAAGTTACTCCTTATTGCATCAGCTATTTAATATTAAAAGTCCCGTCAAGATCTGCCTTTCCAGATAATAGCCGGAACATTAATTGTAACAAATGTTATTTTGGTATATGTACCTTTTTTTTTTTATATGAAAAGTGGCAAACGGGCATAAGAACCACCTGATCTTAAGTGTTCACCGTCGCCCATGAACATCCACAGCACCAGAGGAGGAGCTGCAGGTGTGTGCCGACCTTAGGCTACACACCTGCACCTAATAAACTCGTTTCTTAAAGGTCCCCAAATCGTAATCGTTCGCGTAGCAGTGCGTGGAAGAAAGTTAGGTGAAAAACGTACAGTCATTGGAACTTCAGCCTTCAAGATGGTGGCGGTGGAATTTGGTATATGTACCTTATATACATTCGTATGTATGTAGCATTTTTTTAGTATTACAGACACTT
The DNA here is from genome assembly GCA_029286785.1 of Meandrusa payeni. Classification (NCBI taxonomy): domain Eukaryota; kingdom Metazoa; phylum Arthropoda; class Insecta; order Lepidoptera; family Papilionidae; genus Meandrusa; species Meandrusa payeni. The sequence continues at coordinate 8,301,008 of JAGSMX010000021.1, forward strand.
CAATTTTATTTATTTGTATAAATAACAAAATATGTGTCTTGTCTGTGAGATTGTATATTCATTTAGAAAAGTATTATTAATTTTTCATCATTATATACTTGGTATATAATCATTTCCAAAAAACATAATTTACCACAAAAAAGTATATCGAGCAAAGGTCGGACATCCAGGCAATCAATCTATCTTTACACGGATACAGAGTCGACCTGACGGTGCCATATTATACTATATATCGACGCTGGGAAAAAAAAACGTAGTAACCAACATAAATGAAATAGTTCACCGGAGCCGAAAAGTATTTCAACTTTTAAAAAAAAAATTATAACTTTCGTGTTTGTGGACCTAGAGCTGGTGTTTTTGGATACAATATTTATTATTTTTTGCTGAATAAGTATTATATATGTACCACGGCATTAACCTAGAGTTTTCCTAAAAGAAAATCGTTTTACGGTACAAAAAATAAAAGTGAAGTATCAATTTTGGAAATCCTATTTTCGCTATTTTTCATCTAATCGTTACAAGTCATATATCATTCGACACGTCTTTTTTTTCTCATTCCAAAGACGTAAAAAAGTGAAAATGGCCATATGTGTCATTTACTATGTTTTTGCTTTCCAGCGTCGATATATAGTGTACGATCACGTCCCAATAAAATAACGCACAGACGGACGCAAAGTCAAATGCCTCCCATATAAGCAGATTTTTTCTCGTAATGAATTACATCCCGCTAGTTCGTTGATTGATTGATGGTAACTCCTCGCCGACGTGTAAAGTGTAATTAACTAAAGGCAAGCCTTCACTGATAAGCAATGGCGATTTTCTTTTCGGCTTCAAACGGAGATTTTCAATTCGACTGTATGTTTTTTTATGTTTGTTACGTCATAACTTTTGACTGCGTGAACCGATTTTTATGTTTCGTTTTGTATTTGAAAGTTATTGCTTCCCGTGTGGTCCCATTTATTTGGTCCAATTCTGACAATCCATGAGAAAACCATAAAAGTATTAAATTTGTATCATGTATGTGCAACACAAATGGACGAATAACTCAATATTACGCCATTCAATTTGCAATGACCTGTCCATTGAACCATATGTCATCTCAGCAATTATAAGAAAAGAAAGCTGCATCAACTCATTCAAAATCCATATCGAGTACATTGTAAATAACCTCAAAAAGATAAACAGCGAAGAAAGAGACATTTAGCACTCAACTTAAACTTCTCGTTCAATTTTACTGAAACACATAACTATATTATGCGAATTACTTCAAATAATGGGAATCAAACTAAATTACGTTATTTGGAATTGTATGCCATTAGCAATTCCAATCGACCTCTATTTCTTAATTAAAAAAAATATATATCACGCCATAGGATTTCGATGATATATTTTATATTTGAAAGGATGTACTTTAAGGGTAGTTTGATGAAAGTTTGGTTAGGTTATGATTAATTCTATTTATGGATGTCCATGGACGACGAGAATTGCTTTAGGCCAAGTGATGCCTATATATACCTACTGATTAAGTCTATATATACTTTTAAGAAAATTTTAAAAAAGCATGTCATAAATAATAATTAAAACGCTCATAGAATGACACATCTAGCATGGCCGCAGCGCACCTATTCTCTAAATCTTTGGTCATAAACACGAACACCGTCTTTTATAATATTTATTTACAAAATGTAGTTTGTCTTAATCACCTTGCAATGTCCCATAACCCACTATTGAAAACAAAATGTTGATTTTGTTCCTGGATGTTTTAAACCTGTTAATATTTATATAAACATATTCCTAGAACTGTAACGCTTAGCCTAAAATTGTATATTTGTGTATTTTCCTCAAGTAAGTGATTTTTTTGTAATTGTTATTAAGGAAATAAAATTCTCTCAAACCACAAAAAAGATGTTTATTGGAGTTATACTTGTTTAGGCGCATTATGAAAAAATAGGATGATAAAAAGATGCTATGACCCGTTTAAACAACATCTGGAAGAAAAGAGGAATTAGTATCAAAACCAAGATGAGATTGATACGTGCCTTGGTATTCCCTATCTTCCTGTATGGAGTGGAAACGTGGACCATCAACCAGAGAGGGCAAAGGATCGATGCATTCGAGATGTGGTGCTGGAGGCGTATGTTAAGGATACCCTGGACTGCGAAACGCACCAATGCATCTATCCTAAGCCAACTACAAATTAAGACTCGTTTGTCTACCATATGCCGACAACGAATCCTGGCGTATTTCGGACACACAATGCGCAGAGGCGAAGAAAGTCTAAATAAACTGATCGTAGTTGGGAACACCGCAGGAAAAAGATCTCGCGGCCGTTCACCAACAAGGTGGTCCGATCAAGTAAAAGACTCGTCGTCCTCCAAATTTTACAGTGCTGTAAGAGACGCACTGGACAGAAGCCGGTGGAAGCAAATCATCCGCTCCAGGTGCAACCCTGATGGTGACCACGATCCTCAGACATGAGGGACCGACACTGAGCGACCGACCGAGATGAAAAAATAATTAAAGTGAAATTTTAAGATCGCGAATCTTCGCGCGTTGAAGCTACAATGAAAAAAATTGTGCTCATACACTTTTTCAAATGCTCCAATATAATTGAGGTTAACGGATAGTTATGTATTAATTATTGATATAAATTGAAATATGTCCTAATTTAAACTGAACCTTATTTTTTTGTTCTCAAATAATTTTTTAATTTGTCTGCAGCAAAGAATGTCTGATGCCTATGATCCCGCTGGGTCTAAAGGAGACCAAGGAGGTTGACTTCAGGGAACCTTTCAAAGACTTTATCCTAGAGCACTACAGCGAGGATGCTGCAGCGTACGAGGATGCCATCTCGGACTTCATGGATATGAGACAGGTATAACTGCCCTGTTTATTTTATACTTAAAATAAGGAGCCAGTGTCTGTGTGTGAAAAATGTGTAGCTCAGTGTCTGAGTGATCGCCTCATGGTGTATAGCAACTCGAGTTCGATCCCGTTCTTCCAGTAATTATCCAGTATACCTTGGTTCCTACTTAGAGGCATCTATTTGGGAACTCACTGATCGCCTTCAGCTATTGGGTATCGTAATTTTATTGATCCATAACTATAGATGATCAGGTCCAGGGCAAAGACTACAAAAACTTGGAATCCTTGTGGTTACATGATCTAATTCCACGATCGGACTTCAATTTCATCCTTTTGTTTTCGTGTGCTTCAACTTTTATCATTCGTACAGAAAAGAACTGTAATAATTTGATCGTGTCTGTCTCTCCCTGCGATTACAATGTCGGTGTTTTCAAGGGTAGATGGCATTTACTAAGCTTACCTGCCTTACCGTCCAGGTCTGAATTTCCACTTAATTTCAGGTGGTATCCTAGTCAAGCACTTAGAATGTATATTGATGTTGCTGCTAAAAATGCGGTCTAATGCATATCTGCGCTTACATCTACGTGGGTGTGCGTTTGTGTTTGCGTGTATGTTTGTGTGTGTGCATCTTGATAAGTAATAATAATAATCATTTATCCCTCACCATAGTCCACAGTAGTAAGTTAAGATAAATTATAAAATTAAATACATATACATATGCAACAAGAAACATAATAACCGATTGATTATGGTCGATTGAGTCATGAACTAGGTTTTGGGGTGTCCTGTCGCTGACAGATCCGGGGCACCCCGCTCATAACGGCTGATGGCATTCGCGGAAGATTTAGTGGGTAGAGGCTGCCCAGGCCGAGTCCCACACACCCCTCCGGGCCCACCCAGGGTACCGGAGGATGGTCAATAAAAAGATTCCCCCGCGTGAACAAAAAAAAAGTCATGAACTAGGCTGAATCCTCTCAAGTAATCAACCCTCCACCCCATTTCATTATCAAAAGTAGTGTAAGAACACAATTTTAAGTTATTTCATAGCAAAGTATTAATTAGAGAAGTATATTAACATGTAGGAATATTTGTAGCCATTACATAGATTTGTAGTGTATCTGATTGTGTATGTGAGTGAGCGTGCGTGTGTGTGTGTGTAGTTTCACATTTCCGAGTGCATTACATTGGATAAGCTATTACTGTTGTACAATTTTCCACAGGCTATGCGCACCCCAGTACGCTCCACTGTGGGGTGGCTCTTCTATTCAAGTATTACAACCAGCTGTACTTCATAGAGCGCCGGTTCTTCCCGCCCGACCGCTCACTGGGGGTGTACTTCGAGTGGTTTGACTCCTTAACAGGTACGGCATTCTCCCATCACACAACAGTACAATTTCTCTAGCGTAGACAAAACATAATGCAGAAAAACTTCCTTGGTACTGTTCCGAATACAAACATTTTTTATTTAATAATACATTTATTTATATAAATATTTTCTTCATCTATTATTTACATTATTTACACGTATTATATTTATTGTATTAGATATCTAATTTTTTTCTTTAATTCGTCTGTATAAATTCCATGTAAACATAGTATTGCGCGCGCACGACTTTAGGTAACTCTAGGCACCGCTGAAAATTTGCGCTGTCGCATCCTTGCGAGATTGGTATCATATTCTTAACTGTAGTATATTTTTTTGTCTTTTTTCACTTCTTCAAATTCTTCATATTGATATTCATAGACTTCAAATTGAATCAAACGTAAGACGCGACCTGACAGTCTGATCACAATAATTCTCTCTGTCTCTTGCGAGGCGAAACAGATGGGCGGCACTCGCAATTCCGGTCAACTCTAATGTTACACAGCCATCATTTATTTATACGGCCAGCGACTTTACCCATCTACTTAAATTGGAGGAGGTCAAATCTCTCGTTTGTATGTAGTTCAGGGCTCATAGAGAAAGGGCCACCGTACACTATTCCTGTCAGTAGGCGTGGTATCTTCTTGAAGCTTTCCTCCTCCTTAACAAAAAAATCCCGTGGCGAGATAGGAATCTTTTCTCACCTGGATGGTCTGCAGTAGTTTGCCTCTTCATTTGTTACTTTCAAAGTCCATCCAATACCCATGTGCCTGTACATGGTTGCCCGCCTGGCCTATTAATAACTGAGTTTTGCCACGTTGTATAATATGTTCCAGGAGTGCCATCGTGTCAGCGGACAGTGGCGTTCGAGAAGGCCTGCGTGCTGTTCAACATGGCCGGCATCTACACGCAAATTGGTGCTAAGCAGGTAACCATCGTAAATGCTACAAAAGAGAGCCCCGAGTCTGCTAAACCAATTGTGTACAAAATGAATGTTCATTGGCTGCATAATGGTTGAAACTATTTTAGTAGTTATAGTTCATTTGTGCCCTTGTGGTTTAGCAATGGCATACCACAGGCTAGAAGTCGGCCACCGAATTAGCAAATTGAAGTGGCAATGGCACGGCCTTATCAGCCGTTAAAAGCCGATAACCATTGGGTGAAACAAGTTCTTATGTGGAGATGCCATAAAACTAGATGGATGTTCCCAGGACGGGTGACATCAGTGACACGTCCAGCAGTGGACTGTTGCAGGCTGATGATGATATACCAGTTACGCCAATCGTTTGTGTTTTAAAATTTAACATATATATAAAGAAAGATGAAAGGATAATTGGTAATCGTATATCGGTTTCATAATGAAATCGTTAGAGTTTATAATGAGGCGCCGCTGACACGTCACGCAATAAACATTCTTTCAACAATATCTCGTATATTTACATGATGAATGAAGATGTAAAGATGAAAATATAAGAAATATATCCAATACTTTATTTTATAAATGATTTATGTTAACAATTGATTTTCTTGGTCTAACGTCATTGTCTTACTATTGCTTAGTAACTGTACTAGTAATGGGGTATACGCGGATGAAACGACATTTTGTAGAAGTAATTCCTAGCTAGACCGATTTATCTCCCCAAAAACCCACAGCCTACTAAATTTGATGAAAATCGTTTCCGAGATTCAGATTATGTATATATAATAATTACTCGTTTAAAGGTAGACAGATTAGTGAAACATGTCGGCCTGCTTGTGTTGTGTAACATCAATTAATAATTAATACAATGTTTTTATTGAATTTCTTTTTTTTTTGTATACTTCAAAAAGATACCCCGCCATCTATGGGGGAAGGCGGCGGTTATATGGGGTTTTTACCCACTAAAAAATCCCCCCTGGGGCCCTATCCTCGGTGCATGACGAGGGGCTCTGGGATCTCCAGAGGAACGCACCGGAGCCCCTCTGCACACTGCTCAAGGAGAGCACGTCCTGGGTGGGGAGGTTATTTCCTCCCCCCCTGTGCCGTCGCAGTGCAAGGCGACACGGGCCAGCCGATGTCGCCTTCTTCTCGGGTCCACCATAGCGGACGACAAAGGCCTCCACCCTTGTCGCCCAGTGGACACGAGGCCTCTTTTAGTCGCCTTCTACGAGAGACAGGGGGTACCGTAGTCTTATTCTTGAGAGAAGAACTACAGGGCTGAAAATTTATTAAATTATTGAATATGTGCTATGCAGGAACGTAACACGTGCGCCGGCTTGGATGGTGCGGTAGACGCGCTGCTCCGGGCAGCCGGGACACTCCGCTATATCCACGAGAACTTCACCAACGCGCCGTCCGTGGACCTGGCTGCGGACACCCTGCTCGTACTGGGCACGCTTATGACGGTGAGACTGCACAAGTATATTTACCACTACCAACAAGCATTCTCTTCCATACAATTTTGATAAGTTCTTTGGTATATTTTCGAACCCCAACGTCCTATGACATCAAAATTAATATAGGTCTTAAAAGAAACCTAATCCTTGTTAACAAAAAACCAAACTCGTTTTGTGAATATGCACGCTGTCAGTGCGCAAACAATAAAAACATAATTAAATCCTCTTTTTAAGTTGAACTAAAATGGAAATTCTGATCTTTGGCTGTACTTTAGTGATCACTAATCCGACACAATCTTTTGTAGACTCAACTTCTTATATGCATTTTCCAGGCGCAAGCACGCGAGTGTCTGTTTGAGAAGTTGCAGCTGCAGGCGCGCGAAGCGTGCGGGGGGCGGGAGCAGCAGCTACACGCAGACCTGGATATGTGCCTTGACCTGGCACAGGAGAGCGCACAGCTGGCGCACGTCTACAACCAGCTCTACGAGAAGGTATCCATTAAGATTACAATGAGGGTATTTTCAAGAGTACAGTGAATATGCATTTAGTAAATTAGTACCGAATGCAGAAGAGCATCAAAATAATCAAGCAGCGTAAGATCTCGTACGTTGGCCATATCCTGTGACATGATAGGTACCGGCTGCAATTGATTATGATGGGCAAACTAGCAGGAAAAAGAGGGGTGGGAGGAAGGAAGAAGTCATGGCTAAAAACATTACGGAATGGACTAGAATAAAAACAGTCGAAGCACTATTCCGCTTAGCCATGAATAAGGAGAAGTGTAGAAGACTGATTGATTGCCTGCCTTCAGTGATGGAGAGGCAAAATTAGCGCGTCTTACCAGGACTGCACTTCCACTTAATCAGGTGGGATCCTGTTCAAGCTTTATTTAAAAATAGTTACAAAATACTACTATATTCAAGTATTTTTTGTCATTCAAACACGTGCATTTGATAACATAAATTATATTAGTTCTTGGTATATTTTTAAATATAATGTAATAATTTCTACACAGATCTCCACGTATAAATGCAATAGATGTGCTTTATTGCAATCAAAGCTTTCCTTAAGCATATGTATACAATTTACTTTGGGTGTCCCTCAGGGTTCCCTGTTGGGACCACTTATATACTAAAGATATTCTCATACAACGTTCAAGCAAACGGCTGGTACAGTTTGCTCGCGTTGTTTTTAAAGAGAAGAGCAAATAGGCATTTACTAAGCTAGTGCGCCTTACCATAAAGAACTTCATTAACACTTAACATCTTTATGGTATTAAAACATAACCTGATTTCAGATGCAGACCGAGGGTGTATTCAATTACGTGCCATACTCGTGGGTCTCCTTGGTCCACGTCAAGACTGAGTTCTACAAAGGTATTGTACATCCAAAAGTAACTTTTCCTGAGCCGGCCCTTTCGGTTAATACGATTAATGAAAGACAAGGCTAAACGTTTCATTCTTGTTTGTGGGATATCCACAACAAAATAATGATATCCACCAGTACCTAATGAAGTCCGATAGTGGAACGGGGATGGGGGAATTAGATCATGTATTCCAGAGCACTTTCCAAAATGCATTCTATAGAACACCGAGACGTTAGGCACTTTACACCTGTGGTCAAGACTGAGCAAGACTAAGTTTGGTTTCAGCTAAAAAAATTATATTGTCAAAAATCAAAATTATGAACGTTCTCCGTAACACGATGCGTGTTGTGGTATAAGGCAACACTGGAGAGAGAAGACATATTCATGTGTTGTTCTGACTTTACAGCGCTTGCGCACCAGTACTGCGGCGTGGCGCTGCTGCATTCCACTGGCGGGCAGCGCTCCGCCGACCGCCTGGCCGCCCTGCACGCGCCCGACCGCACCAACGGTGACCGCACACACCGCAATATCATAATACATCACGTCTTTAATTGCCAGACACTTAACTTCGTCCAACCCCTTGCCAGACCACGGACTTATAATTCTTTTTTTTAAAGATCGCTGGCAATATTTTTTTCACTTATATTACTAGCATTCCTGTTAACCATTCCCACTACGCTTAAGCTTGAGCTAGGAGATAGCTTACGTCAATAGTCGAATGGTGGATTCGAATATTCGACCTTACATTTCGCAGACCGTATCCTAAAGCCTTATGATACATTTTAGTATAAAAGCTGATTTTTATACATAATTATTGGATAATACACACACACCTCTCTCCGCTGGGCACTAACAAACCTTATTTGGTGTCTTTGTAACCTATACAGTTTAGCCTGTGAAGCTGGTCTGTACAATACACTTCACTGGTTAATCTGTAATCGGAGGGAAAGACAGATGCGGGCAAACTTTTCCAGTCAAACTGGATCTTTTATGAGAAAATCTCTGATATATATAAAAGTGGTCCCAACACAGAACCCTCAGGGACACCCAAAATAAATTGTATACACGTGCTTAAGTAAAAGCTTTGATTGCAATAAAACACACACACACACACATATATATACATATACGTGTATATATATATATATATATCGAGATCTTTTTACTAATTATTACATTATGACTATATCTGACTTATCATTTCGAATGCATGTGATTGAATGACGTAACAAATATATGAATATTCATAGCATTTTTTTATTCTTTCTAAACAAGTGCTTGACTATGATCCCACCTGATGTTAAGTGGATACAGTCTTGGATGGTAAGGCGCACTAGCTTAGTAAATGCCTATTCACTCTACTGTTATAAATACCCACATTGTAATCGGAAGGAAAGACAGACGCGGGCAAACTATTCCAGTCCTTTGCTGTACGAAAAATGAAAGACGAAGCACAGCGCTTCGTTCGGGCTTGAGGGATGTTCACAACAAAGTGATGAAATCCTGCAGTGCGCCTTGAAGTCCGATGGTGGAACGGGCTTGGGGAATAAGATTTTTTAACACTTTCCAAGCGATTGCTTGACTATGATCCCACTTGATGTGTCTGTTTGATTTGAGAAGTAGCAAAGCCTGAACCTCTTCAGACAAACATATATAATATATATATAATATACATTGACAGTATTTATTCTACTATGCTAATACTTTTCATTGACATAGCGATATCTGGCATCGATTATACAAAACTTAAATAATATGACTATGTGAAACAATAAGTTTGATTTTGATGTACAGGTCCTGGCAGTGGAGTCTCCGAGGCGGAGCCCCTGGCTCTAGGCCGTGCGCACCTAGCGGAGGCACTCGCGTTGTACGAGGAAGCCTTGCGTCTGCAGAGGATGTGCCGGTCTGTTGATAATGTCTCTTACAGGAAACCATATGCTAGTAATGTGCTGTTTTGCATTGCCACTGTATCGTAGTCCGTTCGTGTTACGAAAATAGTGATAGTTGTTCGCCAGGCTAGCCCCGTTCCTCGACCGATCAGGTCGTAGCAAATAAGAAAGCTACAGTGACCAGTTGAAGGGACTTTTGTCTATCGTGCCTTGCCTACATAAGATAATACTATTTGTCTTCTATTTACAAGTAAAAACAAAAACTGATTGTTTTTCTTTGTATTTCCGAATTAATGCAATAGTATTACGAAATAGAATTAATCAGGAACTAACCAAACTCTCATCATCCTTGCAGTCATCATCCTTTTGCAATAAAAAATGTGTCACCGAAATCGGTTGACGTGATATTGAGTTGTTAGTCCATTTGACGCGCACATAGACTTATTTGATTTTCTCATGGATGCCATTGTCAGAATTGAAATGAGACCCATGGGAAGCACCAACTCACAAATGAATAAAATCAACAAAATCGCTTCACCCAGTCAAAAGTTGTGCGGTAACGAACATAAAAAAAACATACAGACAAAGATCCTTTTTCAAAGTCGGTTGTGCAGAGTGAAAAAAGAAGAGTAATAAAATGCAAAATAAGAAAATGACTATAAATAATAATTAATATATATATATATATATATATATATGTATATATATAATATCATATATATATATAATTATATATATATATATAATTTAATATATTTATATATGTAATGAAGGACTTGGTTGGTAGTGATTGGCCTTGACTGCTTCACCGGATTGAGAGGTGGCATAGCTCTTAAGTCGCTTAGCCTGAACTTCTATCGCTAGTAACTCGACACAAGGGTCCCCTGGTAGGGGGTAACCTCGGCTTGGACAATTACTATGTTACGCGTAAGCATTCCGATCCGAGGGCGTTAGAGAGGGCAAAGGGAGTGAATGATTGTTATGTGTGTGTTACAGGGAGCTCCGTGGTAAGGAAGCGCTATCGCGCGCGGTGCACGTGCAGCGCGAGCGGGCGGCGCGAGAGCGCGGCGTGCGCGACGAGCCCGACTTCGCGGACATCATCGACGCGCCCGCCATACTGCGTACGTTGTCTACTTCACAATGCGTGCCTTTGTGTGTCGTGGTGTGCCTTTTTTAAATCTATCCTACAATTAATACTATTCACTGAAATTGAACTATCCAATCTCTATCGTATCTATCACGGCACAATTTCAAATTCCATCGAGATAATCTTGACGGTTGGCGTTCAACGACTGTACGTCTTTCGCATAATTTTCTTCGACGCACTGTCAACCTGTGGGCCTGTACGTTTTAAGGGCCTTCAAGAAACGAGTTTACTCCTATCTCAAAGACCGGCACCTGCAGCTCTGATGACCTCGATCTGATGTTCATGGGTGACGGTGATCATTTAAGATCAGGTGAGCCGTAAGCTCATTTGCGTTCATATTGTTTCTACTGATTTATTTCTTAGCAAATGGTCTTGCGAAGGAATTTTGCGTTTCTCAATAAATATTTTACTGGGAGTATTTCAAGGAATAGTTTGTACACTTCCTTGACAGAAATCCAAATTTCATCTTAACTAAACTTGCCTGGAAGAGATCGCTATTAGCGATAAGGCCACCCATTGTTTAAAAAGAGAGACTATTTTTGTGTATTGTTTTTCTCTCATATTTTTAAGTAATAAGTAGTAAATATATCTCAGAAGTAAATATATCTCACAGCTTCATCAAAATTCGAACTGGCCTTAACGCCGCCAGACTTCGCACAGCACCGCGTCGACGACCTCTTCAAATCACTGGGACCCATCGCGGTCTTCTCAGCAAAACGGCACTGGAGCGCGCCCCGGCTCGTCCAGCTGCAGAAGAACACTGAAAAGAGAAGGGAGGCCCGCCGCGACAGAAGAAACGGCAGAACAGAGGAAGATAACAAAGTCAGGAGACGGCCCAGCGATAAACGAGATCACTCGGAAGACAACAGCACCTACTACAACCAACTAATTAGAAGCGACGAGAAGGTTCTAGAACGAGACAAGAGAGTGACTAAACAAAATGGCGTCTATATAAACAGCTACAACAACAACAACAATTACGACTACCATCCGAAGGTGATCGATTACGACCGCTACGAGTACAAAGGTGAAGTCGATAAGGAAGGCAATAAGTTGAAGAACGGAAGAGAACGGAGGAAGGAGTTGAGGCGGGTGGCCAGTGAGTACGACATGACCAATGCGAAGGAGGAAGAAGGCTTCGGGTTCTCCGTGCGGGGGGATGCGCCGGTGGTCATTGCCGCTGTGGAACCCAATTCCTTGGCTGATGTAAGTTCTGTCATGATGAAATTAATCTCTTCGTTAGTGATTCTCAACCTTCTTAACTGCTTGTAAGCTTGCATTCAGGTGCATCCTGCGGCCTTTCTACGGTCGCCAAACCAGCCCGCCGATCCGTGGTCTCCAATCGGGATCTTTTCAATCCCATCGGCCTCTACGCGTTATGTGAACTGCTCGTCGTTACTTCATCTTGCTTACACGATAACAAAAGGATTAAATTGCTATCAGATCGGCGGCATGCGGGAGGGCGACTTCATCATATCCATAGGAGACCAAGACGTGAAGTGGCGGTCGCACGAGGACGTGGTGCAGCTCATCCAGCAGGCGGGGCCCGCGCTCACCCTCCGCCTTGCCACGCCTATGGACAGCTCTTGCGTGAAGGTACCACTGTCACTCATTGTTAGGAACCTAAGGTGACGATGCAGAACAGACAAGATTACATATCATATATACTTGATTGTGATTTAGTCTATCGACTCGTATAGCTCTCTACAAATAGCATTTCTTACAACCTATATTTATTGCCTTTGTGAAGTGGATTTTGTACTGGTAATCTGGCGACTGCTACAATTTCACCGGTTTAAGAGCTACTTACGTATTAACGTCACCGCAGCTATTTTTTCCAAGGAATAACGATTCAATAATTTAAACCTATTTTTCGAATAGCATGAAAAAAGCTATCGGTAAAAAGTACCTTTAACCGAAGATTATGTATGACTGTGAATGAAGTAAAAGTACCATGCCAGGATCGTACTCAATATCGTTGTCTCTGGTCTATTCCACTGCGTAACAGGCATGAGTGACTGTATTGTAAAATGCCATCTCTTGATATTGTTTCTTTCTGTAATCTTCCAAATAAAGAGATACACGCTCCAAATGTTTTGTAGCCTGTATAGTTTTGTGAATATCTTTATGGTGACGTGAGCATTCGGCCACAGGGCTGCGCGGCGCCGGGGCGCGGCTCGCAGCAGGGCTCCGTGTCGGGTGCTTCCAGCGCCTCCAGCGGCTCCACGGCGAACACCGCGCGCTCCCCGCGCCGCGCCCCCTCCTGGAACCCGTTCCGCCGGGCCGCGCCCCTGCACGCGCACAGCCACGCCAACCTCACGCACAGATAACACCCGCAATATCACCGCGTGCGTATAAAACCTCTGTTGTATATAACTTATACATTTTAGATCCTTTATCCGGCAGACGTTAGTAGAAATACCGTACCTTTATACATATAATTCAGACAAGTAAAAATTAAATACACTAAAAATTAGCTAAATAAACTCCAATTCCAATGCAATTAACGTAATTGAAACTACTATTAAAAAATACAACCGAAAACCTCCTTTTTATTAGTCTGTTAAAAATTAATCGTAGAAATAGAGTCCACGCCAACAGATTAAATACGCGGGAAAATTCAAAAAATTTCATGTTATTCTCAAAATGGACAGGAATAGTCAAAGCAAGTTGGCTTTCTGGTTAATCTGTATAAATTCGTAACCAATGCAAGCAAAAATAAAAACCGACTTTATCAAAAACTCTAATTGCAATACAATTAACGTAATTGAACACCCTTTCCAACAAAAACACCCAACCGAAAGGAAAACCTTTTGTGATTGTTAAAAATTAGAACGCAACAAAAGAGTCACAGACGTCAACAGTTTGAAAACGCGGGAAAATGTTCATGTCATTTTGACAAATCACTATTTCACGATTTTTATAATATTTTATAATATTCAAAGCATTAATAAATTCCATAAAAGTGTCATTTTTTGGAATTTTCTTTACTTTATTTAATTTTTAAATTTAAAACACATCATGGTGATCTCTTCGGAACTGTTGCTGTGGACTCTGCTCATAGATAAGGTAACTCCCGATAAAGTTATAAAGTATATCATTACTTTCGTTTTCTTCAATTATCTCAAATATCAGTTAAAGCTTATATTCTATATCCGATCTAACGACAGAAAGTTTAAATTCAAACTCGTAGAGTAATCTTGACACTACCTACGTACGAAAAAGTCATTTAGTAAACAATGGCGAATTGCATTGGCGGCTTAGATAAGAAAATTATAAAAGATAGATGTGAATAAAATTTTCGAGACTTCTCTAAAGGACATTTTGGTTTGTGAAACAAATTATAATTTAACTTCAATCAGATATTTTATGGTGCATTCATATACCGACGACATCAAAATTAGAGGCATTCCCGTAAATGCCACACTCAAAAAACATTTCCACTCCACAAGTCAGGATATAAGGACTTCTTACCCAATTATGTATAAATTACGTGACAGTTTATTTTTAAAATACAGTTATATTTGTGTTAACTTGATCATAGAATACAGGGGACTAGTAAATTAAAACATCGAGCTTCTATATTAAATTGGTAACGGTTATAACAAGATTATTGTTATAGGTGAAAAGAATTTGCAACTGTTATGTATTTAGTTGTCTAAATACGTAATTAGAATTCTGGCTATGATAGTCCAAAGGAAACGATCTAATGATTTTATTATAGATTATTTGTGAGAATTTTTCTTTTGTGTTAATCTTTTATATATGTACATTTATTATATTTTAATTATAATATCTTTCAATATTATATTATCCTTAAAAACTTATTAGTTACAGTGTCTCCAGTATTATTGTTTTTTAGTTTTACGAAATATATTATTTGGTGAAAGTCTAAATTCTGGATTAATGTCTAATATTAGTATATATGACTTAGTCGTTAAATGTTGACAATATGTTGGTCAAAGGTTCTAATTTTCAATATATTTCAGTTTTGATATTGCAGTTTTTAAGTACAAAATAAAATTGTACTGCGATTTTTATGAGCCTTGCCCATATCAAATATTATTTTGTTACCCAGTCAGGATTAAGAGTTTTGTTTTAATAAAATTAAAATAGATAAATTGAATACAAAGAAATGTAACATAACTTGTCTTCCAATTTTATATCATGTTGATTTTAAATTTACATAATTCCAGAAACATACCTCAGTACCTTCATTATTAATATATATTGGAGAAAAAAAGTGTTTTGAAATACATTACTAAGACAACTACGCCCCTGAGTCTTCTATTTGCCACCAAAGCTTCATTATGAAGCCGCCAATCCATGACATTCATATTGTCATTGTGCTGAAAACTGTAATCCACTAATTAAATTATCTGATATGGAATTTCAATTGAATATTTAGTTTATTTTATGATAATTTTTATTTTGAATTATTGAAATAGAACTTATGATTTTGGGATATTATTTGATTGTCTCTGATACCCCCACTAGTGACCAAAATGAAGTAGCAAAAATTGACAACTATGATGTCACTGAATCATTTTGACACCATTGGCTTATCAGACTCGGAGCCCTGGAGACACCAGTAGTTATCTAGTCCATATCAATCTGTGTCGTAGATAAAACATATCAAACAACTATGCAGTGATAACAGGAGAAAGATGCTTACAACTTGAAAACTGTCACATCTTTATCTTATTCAAGATGTGCACAGTTTAAGTTGCAACAAGTAACTGGATATTTAACTCTTGGTCATTTTTTAAAGTAAATCTCTTCTCATATAACACATTATGATTGATGAAACTTTGATTGAAGAAAAGGTTTAATGTCTTAGTCATTTTTAAGTAAAACAAAAATTTTATTAATATTGATTCAAATCAAATCAAATCTACACTATAGATACTGTTGAGCCCACTACGATGTCTCGAAAGTATGTGACAGTTGTTTTAAAGTATATTTAAGCAAATGTCATATTATTGTTTTGTTTATTATATATTTATTGTAAGGCCATTTTGGCTAAGTGGTTATTTTGTGAAACAGCTAAAACCCAACCTTTTTTTTTTGTAAACGCGGGGGAATCTTTTTATAGACCATCCTCCGGTACCCTGGGTGGGCCCGGACGGATGTGTGGGACTCGGCCTGGGCAGCCCCTACCCACTTAACCTTCCGCTAATGCCATCAGCCGTTATGAGCGGGGTGCCCCGGATCTGTCAGCGACAGGACACCCCGACGACCGGCCGGTCCCGGTAAAGACCGGACTTCATCCTCAAAAGGGGACTTCTCCGGCACTCCCCGAAGTCCCGACGACGCTGAAGCATACTGGGGCCAGGTACCCATCCTGGCCCCCAGCTAAAACCCAACCTGCCCAGTCTTTTGCGTGGCTAACCTTTCGGTTTTCTACAAATTGCATTTTGGAGTGTTCGCTTGGTAATTACATGATCTAAGATCAATTAATTTCCATAGCGGAAAAGAATATAACTCGTATGTAGAGGTACCTTACTTAAAACTTTTTCTGCAATCATCGATTCTTGTGTATTTTAATCTGTAAATTTAGTATTTGATCGCGTTTGTTGTATTATTTTGGTTTTGATCGATTTGAAACGCTAAGAGGTGTTTCACATATTGATCGCAACCAGAACCAGAAGCGAACCAATCGTGTAAAAAGTTGTTTGTATTTCATGTATATTGGTGTATGAAAACGTTTACTTTCGAAGGGGGAATGTAAACAATTTTATGTTAAACATCTGTATTTGTCAACAATAAAGAAATATTTAGCAATTTTGTCTCTCTCATTTTCACCAATTCGAATCAGTTATTTTTATAAGTGTCAATCACCTTTTAGTTTAGTCGAATCCACCATTCAATTATTGACGTGAACCATCGCCTTTTTTTTTTTTTTTTTTACGCGGGGAATCTTTTTATAGACCATCCTCCGGTACCCTGGGTGGGCCCGGACGGATGTGTGGGACTCGGCCTGGGCAGCCCATACCCACTAAACATACCGCGAATGCCATCAGCCGTTATGAGCGGGGTGTCCCGGATCTGTCAGCGACAGGACACCCCAACGACCGGCCGGTCCCGGTAAAGACCGGACTTCATCCTCAAAGGGGACTTCTCCGGCACTCAGAGAAGTCCCGACGACGCCGAGGCATACTGGGGCCAGGTACCCATCCTGGCCCCAGCTAAAACCCAACCTTTTTTTTTTGTAAACGCGGGGGAATCTTTTTATAGACCATCCTCCGGTACCCTGGGTGGGCCCGGAGGGATGTGTGGGACTCGGCCTGGGCAGCCCCTACCCACTTAACCTTCCGCTAATGCCATCAGCCGTTATGAGCGGGGTGCCCCGGATCTGTCAGCGACAGGACACCCCAACGACCGGCCGGTCCCGGTAAAGACCGGACTTCATCCTCAAAAGGGGACTTCTCCGGCACTCAGAGAAGTCCCGACGACGCCGAAGCATACTGGGGCCAGGTACCCACCCTGGCCCCCAGCTAAAACCCAACCTTTTTTTTGTAAACGCGGGGAATCTTTTTATAGACCATCCTCCGGTACCCTGGGTGGGCCCGGACGGATGTGTGGGACTCGGCCTGGGCAGCCCATACCCACTAAATAGGTTTAGGTTTTCGCGGTACCGCGAATGCCATCAGCCGTTATGAGCGGGGTGTCGCGGATCTGTCAGCGACAGGACACCCCAACGACCGGCCGGTCCCGGCAAAGACCGGACTTCTCCGGCACTCCGAGAAGTCCCGACGACACCGAAGCATACTGGGGCCAGGTACCCATCCTGGCCCCAGCTAAAACCCAACCTTTTTTTTGTAAACGCGGGGAATCTTTTTATAGACCATCCTCCGGTACCCTGGGTGGGCCCGGACGGATGTGTGGGACTCGGCCTGGGCAGCCCATACCCACTAAACATACCGCGAATGCCATCAGCCGTTATGAGCGGGGTGTCCCGGATCTGTCAGCGACAGGACACCCCAACGACCGGCCGGTCCCGGTAAAGACCGGACTTCATCCTCAAAGGGGACTTCTCCGGCACTCAGAGAAGTCCCGACGACGCCAGCATGCTGGGGCCAGGTTCCCATCCTGACCCGCTTCCGGATTAAGGGGCGGCGAGAGGAGACGTCTGAAACGTCTCCTGCGCACCGACTCGTCGCCTGCGGAGGGAGGGAGCCTCACAGCTCCCTCCTGACCCGCTCGTCAGCCTCCTTCTGGGACATGACCGTCTCACGTGAACCATCTCCTAGTTTAAGCTAAGTTGGTATCATTAGCAGCCCTGTAGTTCTGGGCTCTCAAGAATAAGACTACGGTATCCCCTGCCTGTCGTATAAGGCGACTAAAAGGGGTCTTGTGTTCAAGGGTGGAAGGAGGCGAGGGATGGCGACATCAGCAGGCACGTGTCGCTTTGCACTGCGAGGGCACAGGCCTCCGCTCGGACGTTCTCTCCGAGAGCACAATCCTCACCATGCACCGAGGAAGGGCGGGATTTTAGTGGGCAAGAACCCCACATAACCCCGTCTTCCCCATATCTTGTTGAAGATTTCCCCACTGTAGACCTGTTGTCGAATTTGATTCGACCTAGCTTGGGATCTAATTAACAGCTGACATTGTGAGGTAAGTAAAACAAATAATATTAACAATTCATATATTTATACTAATATTTCAACATTGTACCGCAGTACATAATAACAAATTGCACAATTCCTCCAGCATTTAGTCTTAAACTACCAACAACTTGGCATGGAGCATCCAGCTGCCTGGTCAAGCCAATGGATGTACCATGGCATGCAATGAATTGTTCTACTACTCTTAAAAAATCTAAGATACATATGAGAGACCATGTTTAACAAATAAAAACAAGTGTGACTAATCCGACACGACAAATAAAACTCATTCATCTCTATAGATAGATTAAATACGTATATATGTATAATTTTTTTAAAGAATGCTAATATTTTTTTCAATTAATATTACTAACATTAGTATTGGTGTGATGGTACACGTCAATAGTAAAATGGTGTATTCGGAACAATGACCTTACGAATCGCAGACACTACCATGAACCATTAGGCTATTGACGCTTAAAAATATGTACATAAATATGTACACGATTATTCGATAAACTACGTGCAGCGTGATACAGACAATATGCCTGCACTGTGTCTTAGATATACGAAACGTAACTCTTTTCTCTATCAATTTCAATCCTCGCCCGATCATACTTTTAGTAACGCATTACAAAGAAGTTTTACTTCAAAAATTGTTCTAACATTCACAGCTTGAGACGTCCACCCTAAATCTATATAACTCAATCAACAAGGTCCCTGGACGATTCTGAATCGAGGACCGCGTAATTCACACAAACACAGTACTACCTATTTAAACGGTTTTCAAACAACCTCTTCGAGTAATCATAGACTCCAAAGTACACAAAGCCGCCGAGGGTGAAGCCGGTCATCCGCGGCAGTAGACCGGCGTACAGCCCCCGAATGCCCGACTCCAGGTAGATGCTGGTGAGGACCGGCTTGATGCGCAGCTTCCTCGTCTCCGCGTACTCCTCGGCCAGCATGATGCGCGTCTTGGCCAAATCCAGTGGGGTTGTCACAGCCGCCGTGAAGCCCCCCGCTATACAACCGCAAATGGCACTCTGGAACAATTGGTGAAAGTTGAAAAGGTCAACCAGAAGCAAATTCCTCTATATGACCTATATATATATATATATATATATATATATATATATATATATATATATATATATATATATATATATATATATATATATATATATATATATATATATATATATATATATATATATATATATATATATATATATATATATATATATATATAAAATGAATTGTTCTACTACTCTTAAAAATCTATGATACATACGAGAGACCATGTTTAACAAACAAAAACGAGTGTGATTAATCCAACACGACTGAAACTGACTCATTCATTTCCATAGATAGATTAGATACGTATATATGTTTAATTTTTTTAAAGAATGCTAACAATATTTTTTCCAATTAATATTACTAACAGTATTGGTGTGATGGTTCACGTCAACAGTAAAATGGTGCATTCGAAACAATGACCTTACGATTCGCAGACAGTACCATAAACCATTAGGCTATTGACGCTTAAAAATATATACATAAATATGTACACGATTATTCGATAAACTACGTGCAGCGTGATACAGACAATATGCCTGCACTGTGTCTTAGATATACGAAACGTAACTCTTTTCTCTATCAATTTCCCTCCTCGCCCGATCACACTTTTAGTAACGCATTACAAAGAAGTTTTACTTCAAAAATTGTTCCGCCCTAACATTCACAGCTTGAGACATCCACCCTAAATCTATATAACTCAATCAACAAGGTCCCTGGACGATTCTGAATCGAGGACCGCGTAATTCACACACACACAGTACTACCTATTTAAACGGTTTTCAAACAACCTCTTCGAGTAATCATAGACTCCAAAGTACACAAAGCCGCCGAGGGTGAAACCGGTCATCCGCGGCAGTAAACCGGCGTACAGCCCCCGAATGCCCGACTCCAGGTAGATGCTGGTGAGGACCGGCTTGATGCGCAGCTTCCTCGTCTCCGCGTACTCCTCGGCCAGCATGATGCGCGTCTTGGCCAAGTCCAGTGGGGTTGTTACCGCCGCCGTGAAGCCCCCCGCTATACAACCGCAAATGGCACTCTGGAACAATTGGTGAAAGTTGAAAAGGTCAACCAGAAGCAAATTCCTCTATATGACCTATATATATATATATATATATATATATATATATATATAAAATTGGTGTGTTTGTAATATTACAAGTATATTTACGATTTAAAAAATTGAATAGGAATTTAATTTAATAAAATTTAAATAATTAATTTAATTTTGTTTTTTTCATATATTTTTAATTATTAATTATCGTATAATTTACTTAACTTATATTAAAAACTTATTATACGCAGGACTTACTGTTTGTGACTCTGGAAGGCACTGTCTCCTGAGATACAGGTACACTGTACCTAGTTCAGGAAACAGAGCTCCTGTATATGTAACATGTTTGTTTTTGTGATATTAATAAAGGTATATTATAATATCACGAAATAGAATTAATCAGATCGTAACCAAACTGCTCTTGAAGTATATACTTTGCAATAAAATAATTAATCATCGAAATTAGTTGGAGTGGTGTTGAGTTATTCGTTCATTTATCGCGCACATACTTGATGCATATTTAAGACTAATATGATTTTCTAAAGCATGCTAATTTCACAAAAAAAGAATAATCAAAATCGGTTTACCCAGTCGAAAATTAACCAATTTTAAAAATAAACAATTACATTTATCTTTGGGCAGGTCGTCAATAACAATGTATAGAGGTGGTGAACACATACCTGAAGACCGGTGATCTCGCCGTTGTTCCGTTCCTTGACCATTGTCTTCATCATCTCCCAAATCGGCAACTCTATCAAACTGAACGGTATATCCCTGGCGACCGTGGAGAAAAATCCTCTGTACAGACCGTTCCGGAAGCCGTCTGCCTTGTACGCCGCCAGTAATATCGAAATGGCGCTCAACTTCCGCGATCCAACATAAGTCTGCTTCCGTTGCTTCGCTATCTCTGTTGGCACTCTTATGACGCAGGCTAACTGGAAAAATATAGTGTAACATGTCAAATCTAATTTCCAGACTACAAAAAAATCAAAAGCTCAATTTGCACCATTTTTAGAGATTTTTTTTTGACGGGGGAAGGCGGATTTATGTGGAGTTCTTACCCACTAAAATCCCCCGGGTGTATTGTGAAGGGCTTCGGGGTCTCTAGTGGAACGCTCCGGAGCCCCTCTGCACTGTGCTAACTGAGCACGTCCCAGGGGGGCAGGTTAATCCCTCACCCCCAGCGCCCTCGCAGTGCAAGGCGACACGGGCTAACTAATATCTCCTTCTTCCCAGGTCTACTTCAGCAGACAACTAAGGCCACCACCCTTGTGGCCCAGTGAAACCGAGGCCCCTTTTAGTCGCCTTCTACAACAGGCAGAGGATACCAGTAATAGTACAAATCAGCTAAAGCCTGCAAGTCAAAACCAGGGTTGATTTCTGCAGTATTTCTCATGATCTACATTCATTTCAAGATATACAAGTCCATTGTGGTAATCTTCTAGCTAACCTCTCCATAGTGTGATAGTTTCTCAAGGACAACAAGAATGATATATATACTCGAGTGATGAAAAAGGAATGTAATATACTCACCACTTCACCAACACTGGCAGCAAACATGTGGACCAATGGTGCATACTGTGGCAACACCAGAGGCTGAAAAACATTCTTGGTAGCCTCATAACTAACAAAGAATAATGCCGTTGATGGCATTGATGTGGAGGCCACAGTTGCTAGCCCTGTAGATATGTATAGAAACCTAGGTAAATAAATACATGCAAATGTGTATAAGATAGATATTAAGTAAATCTGAACAGTGCTATACATTATATACAATGTTTGCCTACAATAATGATGGCAGACTCTAGTTTCCTAAAATTATGCTTATTTCAAGTTTATTAGACATCTTTAGTCTTATTTGAAAAATTTGAATAAGGAATACAAAAACATTTTGGATTATACATGATGAAACACCACCTTGAGTATAATGAAATACCGTAATTTGAATCATGGCATTTAAAACTTGATGATGTTAACGAGCCGTGGTAACTTAATGTCAGGTGAGTCAGCTCAAGTTGCACCCTAGTAAGGTTTGATGGTCAGAGTGCAATCCAATGAAATTATCTGTCGCAATTTTAAGTGTCGATTTATCCATGCTCAGTGGTAAAGGAAAATGATTTTTCTGTGAGGAAATCTACCATTATCAATCCACACTAGGGTCATGTGGAAGATAGCCTTTTACTTTTTTTTACATATAGAAGGCCATATATATATATATTTACATATATATAGGCTGTAATTTTAATTTAAAACTTGTTATAATACCATGTTTGTGCAAATTCTGAAAATATGCAGTCAGCTGATTTCCTTCACTACAACCTCAATAGTAATGCGAGAGCTGACCTTTATAAACACCTCGGAAACCACCAGCCTTCTGAAATCCCTGCTCACTCTGCAAGCGAGTTTTTAATGTGTCCAAAGGGTACAGTGTCAAATCCACGGATATACCTGCTAAAGCACCTGCCTGAAAGAAAACAATTATAATAATATATAACAAATATGCCACAATGATCTGTTAACACTAATTATATTCATTTGCATACTATGTCAACAAATTCAAAAGTCCATCCACTATATCTTGTCTATAATATTAAATATAGTGATGGCGTTTCCTTATAGCCATTGGCGAAATCTAAAAGGACATGTCATCACCTTAAACAAATTCAATTGAGGGGCATTTTCTGATGATAACAACTCGAAGAATTCCAGGGAATTTATGTGATCCAATCAAGCTTGTAGGAACGAAGGTTTGAAGGAAATGCTGTGTGCTTAGGTGTGTGTGATCGAAAGTAAAATAAGTAGACAAAAATAAACAGTAACTGCAGGAAATTAGATTTTGTTACTTTTAAATCAAATGAATCACTCACAAATAATGGCGCTACATAGTTCGCCGGCTTCGGTTTATCTTCGGAGGCCATAGTTATTTCAAATTTTATATTAATATTGCAGTACCAAATAAATTTTTAATCCTTTCTAAAATAACCTCTTACATAATAAAATTTATTATATAAATGTAAAATTGTAGTGTAAAATTCTAAAATCGAACATATTACATGAATGTTAAGATATGTAATTCGGAAAATTATAATTCAAACATTAAGATAGTGTGATCAGATTGTTATGACATTTACAATCAGGCTTTAAATAGCGGCTAATAGTGCTAAAAAATTGTCAAATGGGGTGACCAGTACAGAAATAACTTTTTCTACTCAAGATCGCAGCCAGGCTACAAACCAATATTTCTAAAAGTAAAATATTATTCACAATTTAGTCTTAAGACTTCTATTTATAAAATGATCTCCTTTTTCCCCGACTAATTTTTCTGAGAGAGAAGGGACAATGACGCGCTTACGGCGCACCTGATGTTTGTGATCCTGCCGGCCACAAACAACTACTATAAGGATTAAACGCAGCACTGCCCCAGTCGTGTTGTGCCAATCGTGCAATAGCAAATGCCGTTGCAGTGGCTCTTCAACTGTTAGTATTATTATAATTTTATTAACAATGCCAACAAATTGTCAAGCAAGTATTTGGGTTATGTGGCATTAGTGCGGAATGCCACTACTATTATTATTTTTGCACGTGATCTTGACCTTCTAATGTGCCGCAACGACACACCAACACTCCTCTCCCCTCGACTCGTACGTTGGCCGTAATGGACAGGCTCCTGAGCCTGGCGCCCGCCTTGCAACCCCTCCATGCCAGCCCTTCACACTGGCCGGCGGGTGGATTCTTCTTAGTTTCACCGTGGGAGGCGGACCACGGATACGGAGCCCCCCCGGCACGACAAGCCGAGAACCCTCGGGAGGGATTATAACACCCAGGCAAATGTGGTGGTAACACTTAGCTAATGACAATAAGTAGTGAACTTGCAAACCCTTCTTCGGAATGGGATTAGATAGTAGACCCTATTGTCGAATTTAATCCGACTCTAGTTGGAGATCTAATTAACAGCTGACATTGTGAGGTAAGTAAAACAAATACTATTAACAATTCATATATTTATACTAATATTTCAACATTGTACCGCAGTACATAATAACAAATTGCACAATTCCTCCAGCATTTAGTCTTACAAAGTACCAACAACTTGGCATGGAGCATCCAGCTGCCTGGTCAAGCCAAAACATCCATGGCATGCAGTGAATCATTCTACCAATCTTAAAAAAATTGACTATTTTTTTAACAAAAAAAAAACGAGTGTGATATAGCCCACACGACTCAAATAAAACTTATTTTAGCTTCATCAATAGATTAGATACGTAATAGGTTAGAGAAAAAGTCCTTCGCGTTATAATATGTATGAACTTATATACACTCACACAAAATTATGATTTTGGCTGGGAGTTGTTAATGCATCCGCCCTATAGTGACACTGACCTTTGCACCTTCAGATTTCCACCTGTTTCGGTCGCTTCAGAATTCTTGAGGCAGTGTCAGGTTAACATCACGAGAGGACTGCCAAAAACTGTCGCGGTATTTTGATCAAAAGTCCCAAAATTTTATTCCCTACCTACAAAATGGCAAAAAGTTTTCAAACAAAATGGTGTCTACTTACTTTAGTTAAATATAAATAAACTAAATTAAAATATGTTTTGAATTTTGTTAAAAAATGCCAAGAAACTTTTTCCCCAACCTATTTTTTTTTATTCAATTTATTTAATACATTTTCAAATAAAAATTACACAATAAAGCGCATCTCAAAAACCTATCACAGATTTGTCTGGATGCTCAGCATTCAGTCCTCGTCCATTTTTACAGTAATAGTGATATAAAAGAGAACACCGCAACACCTCGTCACGAGCCGTTGCGAGCATCCTTTGCAAACGAACGCACACACCCATCGTAAGCGAAGACGCCTCAATGCGTGTGAGCGTTCGATACAGGCCGTTCTTAATATATATATATATATATTTTTTTACACACGCCATTAAATACGTATAATTTTTTTTTAAAGAATGCTAACAATATTTTTCAATAAATATTATTAATATTAGTGTTGGTGTGATGTTCACCTCAATAGTAGAATGGTGTATTCGAAACAACGATCTAACGATTCGCACATCGTACCATAAACCATTAAGCTATTGACGCTTAAAAATAAATACATAAATATATTTACACGATTGTTCAAGAGAGAAAGAAAATATTCCTCCTACAGTGTGATAGAGACAATATGCCTGCACTGTCTTAGATATACGAAACGTAACTCTCTTTTTCCCTTCGCCACTCCCAATCACAATTTTAATAATGCATTACAAAGAAGTTTTACTTCAATAATTGTTCTAACATTCACAGCTTGAGACGTCCACCCTAAATCTATATGTATAAGTCAAGCACAAGGTCCCTGGACGATTCTGAATCGAGGACCGCATATTCACACACACACACAGTACTACCTATTTAAATGGTTTTCAAACAAGCTCTTTGAGTAATCATAGACTCCAAAGTACACAAAGCCGCCGAGGGTGAAGCCGGCTATCCGCGGCAGTAGACCGGCGTACAGCCCCCGAATGCCCGACTCCAGGTAGATGCTGGTGAGGACTGGCATGATGCGCAGCTTCCTCGTCTCCGCGTACTCCTCGGCCAGCATGATGCGCGTCTTGGCCAAGTCCAGTGGAGTGGTCACCGCGGCCGTCAAGCCCCCTGCTATACAACCGCAAATCCCACTCTGAAACAATGATCTATATATATAAAAAGAGAATGTGTGTGTGTTTCGTTCGTATAGGCTATGAAACAGCTGGACCTATATCAATGAAACTTTCAGGGAATCTTCAGATTGACCTGACGATTAATCCTGTAAAGTTTGGTGACGATCGGAGCACTCTTCTTTTTGAACTGTCAAATACAACTTTTATTTACTATGATGATATTCTATTGTTTTAAACCCAAATTTGTTGTGTATATTTATGTCATTATGAACCATATTGAAGTATATAAAAGTATTAGAAATAGGTACAGTGGATTTAAAATATAAAGAAATATGTTTTTGTAATTGATTAATTTATCAATTTTGAGATAATTTATTATTTAATATATATATTTGACCAATTAATTGCCGGGACCCATTTATGAGATTAATCAAGCTAATAAGTAAGCTAAGTAAGCAGTAAGTTACAATTTATTCAAAATATTAAGTTCAATGATAAATAATTATTAAAAAGTAATTAAATAAAATAATATATAAAGAATAAATATTATCACCCTGCAAATGTCATATTAATAATTTTCAATCATAAATAAATGTTCATTTTTTCTAACATTTAAATAAGAATTGCTGCGTAATTTCAAATATCATTGGCTTGAGAACATCTGGAAGTACGAAATATTTTATGTTTACTGTCAAACGAGATCATGTTTCTCTGAATTGTTCATTTTAAAATTTTGTAATATTACAAGTATATTTACGAGTAAAAATAAAAATCGAATATGAATATTACAGAATGAATTAAAACCTAACCAAACTCTTATCCAACTGCTCTCGAATCTCTCAAATAATTAATCATTGGAAATGGTTGGCGTGATATTAAGTTATTCGTCCATTTGTCGTGCATAATTTAAGACTTATATCATTATTTAAAAAAAAATTATATTTATCTTTAGGCCAGATAACAATATATAGGAGGTGGTGAACACATACCTGAAGGCCGGTGACCTCGCCGTTGTTCCGTTCCCTC
The DNA here is from genome assembly GCA_029286785.1 of Meandrusa payeni. Classification (NCBI taxonomy): domain Eukaryota; kingdom Metazoa; phylum Arthropoda; class Insecta; order Lepidoptera; family Papilionidae; genus Meandrusa; species Meandrusa payeni. The sequence goes on from JAGSMX010000021.1 coordinate 8,328,429, forward strand.
ACCATTGTCTTCAACAGCTCCCAAATCGGAAACTGTATCAAACTGAACGGTACATCCCTGGCTACCGTGGACAAGAAACCTCTGTACAGACCATTCCGGAAGCCGTCTGCCTTGTATGCCGCCAGTAATATCGAAATGGCGCTCAACGACCGTGATCCAACATAAGTCTGCTTCCGTTGCTTCGCTATCTCTGTTGGCACTCTTATGACGCAGGCTAACTGAAAATATAGTGTAACATGTCAAATCTAATTTCCAGACTACAAAAAAATCAAAAGCTCAATTTGCACCATAATGGGTGATTATTTCAACCATTCTGAGAGATATTTTTTTTGACATGGGGAAATATTCCACAATATATACATAGATACCCAGCCGGAGTTATGTGGGGTTTTACCAAGGTTGATTAAAACCAGTATTTTTCATTATTCACATTTAATTCAAGATTTACAAGTCCATTGTGGTAATCTTCTAGCTAACAGTATCCAATATCCATAGTGTGATAGTTTCTCAAGGACAACATGAATGATATATTTACTCAAGTGATAAAAAAGGAATGCAATATACTCACCACTTCACCAACACTGGCAGCAAACATGTGGACCAATGGTGCATACTGTGGCAACACCAGAGGCTGAAAAACATTCTTGGTAGCCTCATAACTAGCAAAGAATAATGCTGTTGTTGGCATTGATGTGGAGGCCACAGTAGCTAGCCCTGTAGATATGTATAGAAACCTAGGTAAATAAATACATACAAATGTGTATAAGATAGATATTAAGTAAATCTGAACAGTGCTATACAATGTTTGCCAACAATAATGATGGCAGACAAGTTTCCTAAAATTATGCTTATTTCGAGCTTTTTAGACATCTTTAGTCTTATTTGAAAAATTTGAATAAAGAATACAAAAAAATGCTGGATTATACATGATGAAACACCACTTTGAAAATTATGAAATACCGTCATTTGAATCATGGCATTTAAAACTTGATGATGTTAAGAGCCGTGGTAACTCAGTGTCAGGCCAGTCAGTTCAAGTTGCACCCTAGTAACCTAGGTTTTGATGGTCAGAGTGCAATTCAATGAAATTATCTGTCGCCATTTTAAGTGTCGATTTATCCATGCTCAGTGGTAAAGGAAAATGTTTTTTCTGTGAGGAAATCTACCAGAATCTTACCAATCCACACTAGGCTCATGTAGTAGACTGTAGCCTTTTACTTTTAGATATAGAAGGCCATATATATATACATATTTATACATATATAGGCTGTAATCTTAATTTAAAACTTGTTATAATACCATGTTTGTGCAAATTCTGAAAATATGCAGTCAGCTGATTTGCTTCACTACAAACTCAATAATAATGCAAGAGCTGACCTGTATAAACACCTCGGAAACCACCAGCCTTCTTAAATCCCAGCTCACTCTGCAAGCGAGTTTTTAATGTGTCCAAAGGGTACAGTGGCAAATCCACAGATATACCTGCTAAAGCACCTGCCTGAAAGAAACCAATTATTAATATATAACAAATATGCCACAATGATCTGTTAACACTAATTATATTCATTTGCATGCTATGTCAACAAATTCAAAAGTCCATCCGCTATAGCTTGTCTATTATATTAAATATAGTGATGGCGTTTCCTTATAGCCATTGGCGAAATCTATAAGGACATGTCATCACCTTAAACAAATTCAATTGAGGGGCATTTTCTGATGATAACAACTCGAAGAATTCCAGGGAATTTATGTGATCCAATCAAGCTTGTAGGAACGAAGGTTTGAAGGAAATGCTGTGTGCTTAGGTGTGTGTGATCGAAAGTAAAATAAGTATACAAAAATAAACAGTAACAGCAGTAAATTAGAGTTTGTTACTTTGAAATGAAATAAATCACTCACAAATAATGGCGCTACATAGTTCACCGGCATCGGTTGATTCTCGGAGGCCATAGTTATCTCAAATTTTATATTAATATTGCAGATTGCAGACCAAATAAATTTTTAATTCTTTCTAAAATAACCTCTTACATAATAAAATTTAATATATAAATTTGAAAGTGTAATCGAATTCTAAAATCTAACATATTAGATGAATGTTAATATACGTAATTCGGAAAATTATATTTCAAACATTATGACAGTGTGATCAGATTGTTATGACATTTACAATTGGGCTTTATATAGCGGTAAAGTGCTAAAAATTTGTCAAATGGGGTGACCAGTATAGAAATAAATTTTCTACCCAAAATCGCAGCCTGGCTTCAAACCAAAAAAAATTCTAAAAGTTAATATAGCTAATATTGTTTACACTTTAGCTTTAAGATATGAATTTCTATTTATAAAATGATCTCCTTTTTTCGCTGACTAGAGATTGAAGGGACATTAACGAGCTTACGGCTCACCTTATGTTTGTGATCTTGCCGGCCACAAACAACTGCTAAGGGATTAAACGTAGAAGTATAAGTCTTATAACTTTTACTTCATGTTAATATTCTGCAAGACCGTGGCACTTCCCCAGTTGTGTTGAGCCAATCGTGCAACAGCAGACGTCGTTGAAGTGGCTCTTCTACTGTTAGTTTTATTTTGTTAACAATGCCAACAAATTGTCAAGCAAGTAAATGGTTAACGTCGCAATAAATTAAATTAAATTGGCCATGACTCAGAAGAATAGATAATATGATTTGCATTCGTCTTTGATCTTTTACTGTTTTATAAAATGCGAAAACCGTGAGCAACACAATTCGAAGAAAGAAGTATGACACTTCCTTATTCTATTTGAATAGCCTATCTTAAGATTAAAAAAACAGTTATATAAATTATCAAACCCGATTTATTTGACAAGAGCAGATAAGGTTTACGCAATAAGTAACGTTTTTGCATCAAATAATAAAAGAATATAATGTCAAACATAGTAACATGGTTTTTACGCTTGCGATGTTGACATTAACTTGTGGCGACTAGCGTTCGCCAACTACCAAAGAGGATTTTAGACGACAAAATTATTTATATTGAATTTGGAATTAGAAAATTTTTATAAGACATATGTCAACATTTTTCACAGACTTTTTGCTTACACTTTTCCGATTGTATATATTTCTAATGTAACAAAATGTATAAAATATAATTTCAGTTTTCCTCATAATTTCTGTGATATTGTTATTTACCGACGGTACACTAGAAGGTCAAGAGCACGTGCAAAAATAATAGGAGTGCCATTCCGCACTAATGCCACATTACCCAAAAACTAACTCTTTTCATTTGATCATCTACAGCGCAAAAATGATCGAATATTCGATGATCAAGGTCATTGCAATCGACTTAACCCTCTGGTTTTGCGAAGAGATATCGAGTCTCTTTATTCTCTATCGTATTGCATTGGGAGTGTTCCAAAGAATTGTCCAGAATCAATTTCAATTACAGCACATTACAACAGAATACTAAATTTCACCATTTAGATGATTTTTTTACATAGATCTATATGGTCGTTCTCCCACAACTACTCTTTATATGTTTCTTACAGGTGTCACCAGCGGTGTTTCCGACTCTGTATGAACCTGAGGTTTTTGAACAACGATGTCAATCAAATTATATTGTGCAAAAGTAGGTGTGGACTAAAAGTGGATTCAAGGATGCTTGAAGACGACAAGTTTCAGTACATCTTCTTTAATTATATTATAAAGTCGTACTTATTTTATAATCAAACCTTAAGAGATATAATGTTATCTGTGGGCATATATCATTATTTCTGATTGAGTATGGAGGTAGTAGTATTTGAAGCATCAAAAATTATCTTTATTGAAATTCGAAACCTCAAAAAGCCCTCTATATCCCTCCAATAACGTTATTGTAACTAGAGGGAAGGATATAAATTAAGCGGTTGATGTCGGAATTAACAAAATCGAAATAACGAAATATTTGATACTATATGAGACTAGAGTATGTTTTAACACTTTATAAGCAAGATTAGAGTATCTTTTAAAACCGAAGTATACTTATTACTTTAACAATAAAAGTAACTATATTTTAGAGTACTGTTTTTTTTCATGTTTACCCTTTAGCCTAAGTAGCGCCACTCAAACTCGATGTCCTTTGGCAAATATTTTCTATACAAAAAAATTGTGTTATGTGTACCCTCCATAACTATTTCTTTTGAATTCCCGTGCGTGGCGTGGTGGACGGGGCTCTTTTTGTCGAATTTATTTCGTGAATAATTTTTACATTTAATATAATTTAGACAGTTACCTCACGTCAACTTTTGTGTATCATTCTGTATTAAAGAGGAAACGTTCTGTAACAAACGTTTAAAATGTCTTCGGGCTCTTCGTCCAGCTCGTCCTCTTATTCAGAATCATGTGCAGTAAAGTGTAATTCCAGGTGTACTAATAGACGCCACGATCACCCTCGTCAATCGTCAGATCGAAATCACAGAAGAGATCGGTCGACTCGCGAGAGAGTAAGGAGTCATCGCAGCCGCGAGAGGGGAAGGAGTGTACGCAATCGTTCAAGGGAAATTACCAAGGGAGGATATAGAAGAGCAAGACGTTGCTCATCGTCGTCTACCCAACGATGGTACAGACACCACTGTTCGAATCAATCATTGCATGCAGCACATCGTTACTGTGCAAGCTCACATCACTGGGGATGGTCACGGTGCCGGAGACATGACACGTGCAGTAGACCGAAGCATCCAAGAAAAATCAGTCCTGTACGCAATGGTTAGTGTAACTTAGTGATAATTGTAATGTTTGATTGTGAATATTTTTATTTTTCATTTGTTTTACACTACTTAAATATGATTAAATTACTGTTTTTTAGATCTCTGGTTTTCACTATTTTGAGACAGGAAATATGAGCTAATTTTTATGTTACTTCAAACTATTGTTATATAAGCATCGGTAATGTGTTGTAATCCAGTTAACATCTTTAAGATTTTAAAAACATTAGAGCAAAATCTGTTGCTTTTATCTTAAATTTTATTTTTAGAATTTTAATTCTATACACTGGAAATGCAGTCTTCCTCATTATGGTATTTATTGTATTCATTTGTGTTATTTTGAAAAAAATAATTTATCCTAAAAAGATAACAGCATTTGTAGTTGTATCTCATTACTTTACATGAAATACATAGAGTGTTGTTAATGAAACAAAGTTATTTTTTAACATTTTTGTTTTACATTTTCAGAAAGTAGTGTATCGTCCAGAAGAAGAGATATGGGTCAATTTCAAATTTCTGGCGAGAAAAATTCCATCTTTATGGATCACAAACCTATCTTTCATTTTACTATTAACTAAACATATAATTACTTAGACTTAATTGACATGACAAATTTTTTTAGGAATTTGTTAAAATAAAAATAAATGATGATTTTGCAATCGATTATTTATTTAAAAAATCAGTGAGATGGGACTAATAACAATCACATTATGAGGTAATGTTGTTATATAATAATATATATATAGTTCTACAAAACATTAAATGTAGCACCCAAAGAGTTTCAAGGTAATGTATATGAAATACTTTTGTATTTGATGTGTTTTATAGCTAACACAAAGACAGTGATGTAGTTTCTGCAGCAAGCTAACATTGATACAAATAAGGTATATTAGATAAACCCGGTAAAGATGTACTTGTAGCTAAAATTATACTTTACAATCTAATGTTTGAGTATCAATCCTAGTTGGCCAGGGTTTCTGTTTCTAGGTTTCTTAAAATGTGGTAGATGGGCTCATTTGAGAACTACCAAACCTTACAAATTATACAGTGACTGTGTCACTGTAAAATTTTGGTCTAAATGGCAACTAAATTATTGAGATAATGTGATGTACAGTCTCGCACGCAATTATTCATTTCTAAAAATATGTGTTTTTGTTTGTAAATTAGTATTTTGGCATATTCACTAATTAAAATCACAAATTAACAAAATCATAATACGTGTTGTATTAATAACTTAATGAAATAAAATTATAAGTCAATAAAAAAAATCAAAAATACATCAGGCAATTAACATTAAATTTAGAACGCGACTGTACACAAGGAGGGAGCGGGGTGTGATAGCTACGCGCGGGGCAGAGTACCACAGGAGAGACAATAAACGCTCGCGCATGTCCACCCGCACCCCCTTCACTCTCCTGCGATTCCTTATTTTGGACTTTTGTCCATTGACCGTCAGTACTAGAGTTATTTGCCGATTTTACAACTATACTTGTTCTATGTTTTTTTTAGAAAAGCTGTTTCTAAGAAAACAGAGACAGTTGCAGAGACGATTTTCAAGCCCGGAGGTTTCGATACCTTTTGTAGAAGACGAAAATTTTGTGGTATGTTCGCGAGTCATAGGACTACTGCAACTTTTTTACGCACACTTGATACGTTACGAAAGGCCTGATCGGGCGAGGTGAACTTTGTTGCGACGGAGATATTTAGATTTGATGATTTAGAGAAGGTTAGAAAGAGAGTTACGTCTCGTTTAGAACTGTACGGGCATGAGATCTCTATCAAGCACCCATTTTATTTCTCTTTTATCTCATAGACCTTTCGTATATCTAAGATACAGTGCAGGCTTATTGTCTGTACCACATTGTAGGAGCAAGAGAGAGCAGTGTGTCCGCACATGTTCCTTCTCTCTTTAACAATTGTGTATATATATAGGTTGTATAAATATTTATATATGCAAATAGAAATTGGCGCCCTGCTCAAAATCACTCACCATTAGTAAAGCTGCGTTAACTTCACGGAATGAAGAAAGACCGTCACGTCACTAGTATTTATATAGGATTTGCCGTTGCTAGGCGACAGTTGTAAATGATTGACAATTCACTTCATAGTTATAAATTTTTTATACACATTATTGCGAAACTAAAATGCCAAAAATGGTGAAGAATCCTCACGAGGGTGTACCCTACCATCACGTGAGGAAAGGGAGCGAGCCAGGTTGTTACCAACTGCATAGGTATGTTTTGACATTTTTGGACGATCACCAGATGAGCGAGTGATCTTGTCATTTATTTAAGTGAAGCCGTGGAGGGTTGCTTTTGATTTCACCTTTTACTTTTTATGTAAGTAGTTTAAGTCACCTCATTGTGTCCGTTAGAAATCTCATGACACGATAAAATCCGTAAGTTTCTTCTTTTAATGGTTACTTTCACTATCAAATGTAGGCCTCGTGGAATAGATTTATTTGATATATACCCAATCTTGACAATGCAATGTGAAGGCAACGTAATTTCCTGTATGTATCTAGGAAATAATCTCCGCAGACCTTCAGAATGCCGGCTTAAATTCCCAATAACCAAGAGACCGATCCATAAATGCGAAATACCAAAGAAAGAGTATATGTTAGCACCGCAGGGGGAAAGCTATAGGAGTATGCTCGTACCAAAGAAAGAGCAGAACTTCTACCCCGCTGTCATGCATAAGTCGGAATTTGAGAGGCTGAAGAAGCAAGCGAAGGTAAGAAGTTTTTATAGTATTACTTGTACCCTGTATTAGTTGTACCCTGACCCGCTATGCTGTGACACATAATGGTTGCTTGGATGAGGAATAAGACAAAGCCAAATTGTTTATTGATTTTTATGTGATTATAGTCAGATTATAAAGAAGTCACGGTAGTAATTAATAACGGTTATAAGTCTTTGATTGCGGTAAGACTCGCTGACAACTACAAAAAGGTGGTGCGAAGTATAACTCCTAGGATTATGTGGTAGCAACACTTTGCTAATGCAAATAGGTAGGAGTAGAAAAGTATTTTTAACACAGATTGTTTTATAACCTAAATGCAACGCGCCGTCGATAAGTTACGGTAAAGAAAGACATTTTATTGGTAAAGATGGTTTAAAAAAAACTGTTTTACTAATACAAGAAATAGATAAAAACAATTTTTATCGCGTCAAAATTTGATGGAGAACTTTTTGAGTTTTTGAAACGTTCACAAATCAATTAGTGTAGAGTGACGACCAAGGGGCGTTTAACGTTATTGATGACAATAAGTTCAGTCGAACCTAAGAGCTGTGCCACCTCTTAAAAAACTGAAACTGTCGAGGCCGCCTGGGTGGGTAATCAAAAAAAAAATTGTCTCAAATTTGAAATCCTACCCGCGTTGTAACAATAAACTTGTGATTTCGTTTGTTATTCGTCGTTTGACAACGCACATCTCCAATTTCCGGTGATACTAAAGCGTCCTTCCGTGTTCTATAATGTAGGTTCGTAAAAAGAAAGAAATCATAACAACTCAGGTATATTTTCCTCTGAGAGATAGTCACTCAAGAGGAGCTGCTGAAAGCGATGCACGAGCAAGAGGAAGCCGTGCAGACAGCCGCCAGAGAGTCGGAAGACAGAAAGCAAATGCTGAAGGAAAAGTTGCTGCCACAGCCGGGCGCTCAGGCAGCCTCCGGCGCCGTCGATCCGGAATTGGAGGGGCCGGATCAGGCCGCGTACACCTTGTCCAGAGCGGAGAGTAAGTGGTGCTACAGAACAGATAGTCCCCAACCTGTCATAAAAGGTGCTTTCTGCTTTACGGGTGAAAAGTGTGGATGCTTCTTTGTGAAATTGGACCCTGCCCTAAAGCAACGAAGGTGCTTTGGACGGGACTATTTCCATGACCGCACTTTTTGGCAAAATTACAAATTCCATTGACACCGTCGTGATGGTTGGCGTTCCATGGCCGTGCGTTTCTCTCGTAACTCTCTTCCGCCCACAATCGCATGTCACTCGAGTAGCCCCTGCAGCTGTTACGGGTTGTGGATGTTCATACCGACGGTGACCACTTAAGATCAGGTGAGACGTAAGGTCATTCGCTCCTTTTCCTATAAAAAAATCCTCCCCTGGGATCTTCTCAAGTACTAGGTGTACTCTTTGGGAAAAGGAAGTGAATGTATGCACTGGAACTTCGACTTCATAAGTTACTTCGGAAATGACAGAGAGCAACCGTGCGTTGTACTGTTTAATCTGTCACAGACGTTAGCATTTACGTATATGTTTAGAGAAGATTTGAGTTAGTTTTTAGTCCTAAATATACTTGTATAAAATAAATTTGCTTTTTAATTATTTAATATGGTATACCAACAGCATTACACAAACATTCATTGTCGTAATAAACAAGTTTACAAACAATGTCCCGTTGTTAGTTGGTTAGTTTATTGGTTTATCTTTCTTGGGAAAGGCAAAAAGACTTTAGACCATACAGTACATGTATTGAATAAGAGAATTTTGGTCGTTTTAAAGGCCGAAGCCACGTCTTCGTTGTTCTTGATCGTAAAGCCGACCGCGGCGCCCGTCCGCCCGGTGACATTTTCAATGTCCTGTTGTGTATTCCAATGACAGGTGTATTATATACAGATGGTATTTAAAAACGTAACGTTTTAATAATTAAGGATAACAAAAATAATTTTAAAAAAGCAGTAACAAATTAATTAAATCAATCAATTAATTTTGGATAATTTTAAGACTGTTTATAAGACTTAATTTTCAAGTACCTACTAAGCGATATCAAACGTAAAACAGTCGGTGTGGCTACGCCACTGGCTTCATGTCTATGAAAGCCATTTTAAATGATCAGAAAGTGTATCATTTGACCCTGACGTGATTCAGTTCTCCGCGCGGACAACATGATCGGGCCCCGGCTGTGCAACCGTATAGTCCTGGCCTCTAAGTGTCACGCCATCCGTGACGCGCAGATCGCCGAGAAGGATCTCATCAAGAAGGAACTCACGGAAGAGGAGAGAAGGTGAGCCTTATCTAACACTGAAGTACGGCCATGTGTCGTTGCACGGTCCGAAAGGTACCACGACCTTGCAGAATTTTTTAAAGATAGAGATAGATTTATTGAAAAAAAATGATACATAAATTTGAAGTCAACATACATGAACACATAATAATACCTTCCAGTACAAGATAACGTAACATTTATCCTTATTTATTCTTATTTTTCCTTATTTTGAGTCACAATGTTTATCATTACATCTAATCTATGTTTATCATTACATACTTCAATATAGTGTTGCATTAAATAGACTATAGGTATATTATTTTTTATATGCTTTCTAAGCGTTTCCTGCATGGTAAGGCTTAGTAAGTTTTTTTAAATTAGTTTATACAAAAAAAATGTTGCAGCCGAATACCCACGTAAAGGGTTCATTGGATATTGGGCACCGCTGGACAGTGCAGCCCCGCAACAACACATGCTGAGACGGTGTCCAATGTTGACATCATGTCCTAGATGCCAATAACGATTTAGCGATAATGCCGCCATTGTTTTGCATTTTTGTCTCTTTTTTACTATTTTTTTTAAATAAGTGTAAACAATAAAGAGTTTATTAATAAATCAAATTTAAATGTTATACACACTACTGTTACAGACAATTTTAAACGCTTCCATGTAATTCCATGTAAAAGTATTTGTTGCCATAATAAAAAGAAAAAAACTGAGTGACGCTCAGTTTTGTCTCTGTGGCATGTCGAATTTAAGAGTCGATACCGATCTTCGTGACGCTATGCGAAAAGTTTTCAGCGTCGGAAGACGGAAACAATGATTACGTGAAATTTTATTATTTTCAGGCTAGACGCTATCATGGAGGAGAACCGTCAGGCGGCAGTCAAGAGGGCCGAGGAGGATGAGGAGCGCCGTCACCAGCTGCGCCTCCAGAACTTAGCTGCTCTGAAAGAACAAATACAAGCTCACGACACTGCCAAGGTTAACAACTGAGAACAGTTTAAATACAGATACGGACGGCGATCTGTTAAAACCCCCCCTAGCGAGAGTCTAACCTATATATTGCACGTTTTAGATAATGGAAGCGGAACGCATTGAGGAAGAAAGCATAAGGGTCAACCAATCCAACATCGCTATGAGGATCGATGAGGCGCAGAAACTGAAAGAGAAGCAGGAGAGACAGACAAAACTTAAGGAAATACTCGACCAGGGTAAGAGTATAATCGAAATAAATTACCCAGAGCGTTATCCATTGATTATTTACATGTTGCTTCCAGTAGTGCAAGCTTCGTGTGTTCAGTAGAGCTGGACTATTTCTGATTGAACTAAGCTGATCTACCAGGCGGCCTCTACATTTTCTCCGGATTTTAAAGGTGGCAGAGCTCTTAGGTCTTTGGGGAGTACTCTATTTGCGATAGCATTCCGATTCGAAGGCGCCTGAGAGGGGCTCACCAATCAAGTTTCATCTAGACAAGTATCAAGAAATTCAATAGCTAACTAGCTTGACGTGCCACTTAGGGAAGCGTTGGCGCTGGGAGAAGTGACTGAAGGAACCGAATGGACATTTTCACGCCATTTCACAAGGTGCACAGTCTCAAATGGAATCTATTCTAGTTGTCTGTTGAATTGACCTCTGGACCATGTTCAAGTAACTACTAGTATAGCAAAAGGATTGCTGGTGATGAGATTTCGATGCTCTCACAGTTATAATAATTTGGCTGGAAGGGGACTGTTGACTCTTATGGTGATCTAGAATTGCATATCCGCCAGGTAACGCGGAGCTGCTGTACTTCAAACAGCTTCAAAATGAAGAGGAGCGGATCTTGGACCTGCGCATGGCCAACTTCCTGAAGAGCCGACAGGAGAGGGAGTCGCGCGCGAGGGCAGAGGCCGAGGCAATAAAGGCCGCGAAACAAAAGGGTATCGACCATATCGCCAAGGCACAAAAGGTATTTGACAACCGTTAGTGATCGTAATATAGCGACCAATAAAGATCTATTCCTTTAAGAAAAAAAGTGTGGGCTCAAGTCAAATAAACAGGCTATATATGACCCACTGTTGGGCGCAGACCGCCGCGCGACTCTAGTTCAAGTTGGCAAACTTATTTACTAAATATCTTAGAAAATGTTCAAAGATGGTTTCCCCACGATGTTTTCCTCCTCCGCCGAGCGCGCAGTAAATCACCATTCAATTTCTTCACACATTATTCGGGAGTATGACCAGGTGTAAATTGGTGGATTTATGTATGCTAATGATGTTTTGTTTCCAGGCTGAACAAGAGCTGAAGGAGGAACTGGAGAGGATCCGCAACCTGAAAATACAGGAGGACGTGGAGAGGGAGTATCGCCGCAAGGAGCGTGAAGCAGCCATCAAGAGGAATCGAGAGATGAAACAACTGCACGAAGCTAGAGTGAACCAGGTCATTGCTTTCCTAATTTCAATTTAATATTATATATACTAGCGTACCCAGCCCGGGCCTAGATTTTGCTTTATTTTATTTAAACAATAAACTTACATAATTAAATATTGAATTTAACTCTCACAATACATTAAATTATACATTACCTACACCCATGTACCAGTAAATACAATATATTTCTTATTGTTTATACAAAAAATATCGGGCTCAAGTTAATGTCAGAAATAAAAGTACGACGCATGGCTTGTTTGACAGTTCAAAAAGAGAAGTGCTCCGGTCGTCACCAAACTTAGGGTACAGGAAAACTCACACACATTCTCTTTTATATATAAAGATAATCGGTGTGTGATTTTAAACATTATTTTATGCAGACTAACATTTGACGATCGAAAGATGTCGGGATTATTTGCATTCTTAAAAGCATTTACCATTCCAGTAATTTGCTGTACGATTTCGGATTTAAATTGTTCGGAATTAGTAGAGTTCGATAGTACCGTTAAAAATAGCGTTTAAACGATGTATAATACAAAAAAATAATATTTATTGTGATATTAAAATGAAAGTGTGATGTGAGACTGCTCGCTGAGTGACTTCTAAAGTTAGTGCAAGTTTCTTTTATGCTTGAGACGAAACTTCCTACAATAATTTCTCCAAATCTTCATCCTCGTAAATTTTTGGCTTTCCACTGCGATCTTGGCCTTACGTCTAAATCGTCGTTATCAAGCTTTTGAAACTCAACGCATCCTTATTACTCGTATATGCTCCTACGAGCAATCGATGCGTCTCATGTACAGATTTTTGCTAAATTAACGAAATATAAGTTCCCGATTGGCTCGAAACATTTTTAGATGAAAAAAAGTATATGATGCAAATGCGAACTTGATAATATGATAGGGTATTGTTGTTTTGGAATGAACAAACTAATTTCCAAGTCGGTTACCATTTACGAATTATAACGTAAGCGTCGTGCCGCGCCATCTTTCTCAAAATGGCGGGAAGTTATTTGTAATGTATTATATGCATTTCTTTAATATATATGTAATCCCAGATCCACGACATCCACCGCCTGATAGCGCGCGAGATCGCCAAGGACGAGCAGAGTTTCAACAACGCGGCCAGACAAAACGAGGAGTTTCTGCGTAAGGAGAAACTGGTGAGAGCTTCCTGATGATATCATGATGCGAGCAGCTTTAGAACACTGTTCTCGTATGCTTATAGCTTTTAGGACGGAGTGTCGTCATCAGCCGGCAACAGTCCACTCCAACACATAGGCCTCACCAAAATGTCACTCGAACGTCGGCTACTGGATTGGTTGGCGTTCCATGACTATACGTTTCTCGCGTACCTTCATCCACCCTCTGTCAAACTGGAGTCAACTGTCACCAGCGGTGTTTCCGAACCTTTACGATTTGGGGAACTTCAAGAAACGAGTCTACTCGTATCTCAAAGGCCGGGAACGCAGCTGCAGTTCCTCTGGTGCTGTGTATATTCATGAGCGACGCTAATCACTTAAGATCGAGTGAGCCATAAGCTCGTTTGCCACTTTTTCTATTAAAAAAAAACTCATGCAGCTCCCGTCAGCCAACCTGGGAAGATCGTCACCCCACATAGTCTTAGGGCGTCCCTCTCCGCGTTCTGCACTCAAGTTCTTTCCGTTTCATCCAACGGTTATCTGTCTGCCACTTCAATTTGCTAATTCGGTGGGCTATATCGATCAACATATTCTCTGGGTTGTCAGTGGGGTATTAAAGCGCAATTGCGCCCCATGTCACTGGTATTCTTATTAACATTCCTACCATTGACATTCCCTAATTTCCCGTCTAACACTACAATTATTCTTGGCTAATTGCCATAGTCAGCCCGAAAAGACGTTTACTACTTTATCGGTTTAGGAGATAGCCCATGCTCCGATAATACTTGGATTAGAGATTGCTCTGTAACTTGTCATAGTATCAATTTGATTTTTACAGTTGGAAGAGCAACACAAGGCGCGCGTCGAGCGTCACCGCCAGGAGATCATGAAACAAATCAACGACAAAGAACTCGCCAGGTGATTTTATCAACGTACAGATAATTATTTATCTGTCACAATTGTAGTAGTGATGTTCATGCATCAAATATATCGATATATTTTATCGCAATCTTGTATAGATTCTATATATGGTAACTTGTCTATATATATATAACCAAAGACAAACCTCGATACGGATTATAAAATTTATGCAACTAATGCTGCCATCGCGGTGAGTAGGAGTGTAGCAACATTCATTCGATAGTCAGTTACCCTGTAAAATATATTTACTTAAATATCGATGTTAATTGATTCGATTACAGATTGGAGCGATACATCGCGTCATCATATATCGATATTTTATAAGTTATAGATACATATATATTTCGTCTGTGCTGCTTCTCTAAACAATTTTAATAAATAACCACTCTTTAAACGAGCTTGGTGATGGCAGCACTGGAGCAAATAAATTAGAGTTGTATTACGAGTAGTGGAGGTTTTGATTCAAAGAGATTCTTCTGTATATTAAATTAAGCAAATTTGTACATAGTTTTCTTGTAAATACTTACATGACTAATTTAAAATTACACAAGTAAGATAAAAAGGGACATATTCACGTCATGCAGAGCGGAGTTGCGAGAGAAGGTCCGCAATGAGGGAGTCGCTCTACGAATGGAGCAAGAGCAGCAGGAGAAGTACGAGCGGAAGGTCATCAAGCATAAGGTAAAGCTCCATATTTCAATTATATAATATCGCTTCTCGTACTAATCTTTTCTCATACATATTATAATTTAGATTTTAATTTTGATGCTTCCGCTACAAAACTAATTAAAATGAAGTGTCAATAGCCTAATGGCTATGAAGTGTCAATGGCCTAATGGTTATGAAGCGTCAATAGCCTAATGGTTATGAAGCGTCAATAGCTTAGTGGTTATGAACCGTCAATAGCCTAATGGTTCAGGGTACGGTCAGCGAATCGTTAGATCGTACCATTCGACTATTGACGTGACCCATCACACAAGCTAAAGCTTAATTGGTTAACAAGAATGTTAGTAATGTTTTCTGAAAAAAAAAAAATATTGCCAGCTTTCTTTCTTTAAAAAATTAAGGTGAAACTCCGTTTTTTAATTCTTTCTAAGCATGTGCTTGACAACGATCCTACCTGATGTTAAGTGGGAAAGCAGTCCTGGATGGTAAGGCGTACTAGCTTAGTAAATGTCTATTCACTCTACTCTTGAAAATACCCACATTGTAATAAGAGAAAAGAGATGCGGGTACACTATTCCAGTCCTTTGCTGTACGAATAATAAAATACGGTAAAGACGGTTAGATCGGGTTTTATGTTCACAACAAAAGTATGAAATCATGTAGTGCGTCTTTATTTACAGCTGATTTTGGCAGTAAATTGGTAAATGCGTTACGAAAAGTGTAATCGGGCGAGGCGAAAGGAAGTTGAGAGGAAGAAATAAATTAGTTTAGGCATATAAATTGTGTGTTCGCAGCTCTCGTGCCCGTGCAGTAACGTCCTTTAACTCCCTTTCCTCCTATAACACTTTTCATAACGGATTCACCAGCTTACTCCTAAAGTCAAGTGTTGTCACTGCCAATCACAATTGAGTTATACCATATAGTTATTTGTACCGTCATCTTTACATGCATGTAAATATCCAAACCATTCAAAGCTCTCCTTTATTTCAATCATAACCGCCTTCAGTGACACTAATCACAATGTACTTCCTATCAAAGAATATACAGTATGCATAAACATCGGCAGGTGTCCGCCATGAGACAGCAGAAGGTGGCCGAGAAGTACGTGAAGGAAGTGGAACAGACGCTCAGCAAGCATGGATATTAGAGATATACAACTGCTATTGGAGAGATGTTAATAAAGAAATTTACACGTAAATGATGAAGGAGAAATGCTGACTTCTGATACTGCCATCTGTGACTAGTTTCAGGAGTCAGGAGATATATTTTTATTTAAAAAGTTCAACCTATATTAGCTGTTCTACTGTTTCACCAGTTGGAGATGTGGCATAGCTCTTAGCTCAGTGCAGGGAGGATAGCCCAGGGGCTTCCTCCCTCCAATCCGGTGAAGTAGTCAAGGCCAGCTTCTTTGACCAATCTGTGTAGTTCGACATTAAAAAAAATAAAAAAAGGGATGAAGAATTTATTTATAATTATTTTATTAACCAAAAAAACTATTATTAATTGTCTTATTACTGAACAAATACAATTTTAAAATTAACTTTTTAAATTGTATTTGTTCCGTAACATACTAATAAAAAAAATCATTACATTATTGCTATTAAAAAAACAAACTGTATAAACTCAGTCATCAATTGCCTTCCGTCCGAGCTGCACCACTTTGTCCAGGTTATCTTTGAGTGTTTTCAGTTGATGCAGCACATTGGAGTCCATTAGGGAGAAGGGTATGAACGCTTGGGATTGACGGAGTTGCTTTGGTTGCAGGGTGAGCATGGTGCCATCTCGGAGCATGATGTTACAATTGGCCTTATCATCTTGTTGCATTCTGTAAAATTAAGATATAATTGTAGAAGGAAGAATTTAGTACACAAACAACATGTGGGGTTGATTAATTATATAAATACGCATCTAGCCCAAAAATACGGACACACAATGCGCAGAGGCGAAAGAAAGTCTGTAAAGTTTGGTGACAATCGGAGCACTCCTCGTTTTGAACTGTCAAACAAGCCATACGACGACTTTTATTTCAGACATCAACTTGAGCCCAATATGTTTTTGTATAATGATAAGAATGATATTGTATTTACTGATATGTACATGGGTGTAGGTAATCATCTTCACCCGCTCGAGAAGAGAATGAAATATGAATAATTTAATATATTGTGAGAGTTAAATTAAATAATTACCCGGGCCCTGGGCTGGGTACGCTAGTTGTATATACACAATATTTAATTGTTTGATCAAGAGAGAAAGAAAATGTGCGCGCATACTGCTCTCTCTTGCTCCTACAATAGACCTGCACTGTGTCTTTGATATACGAAACGTAACTCTCTCTTTTTCTATCTTCACTTAACTAATACTTAAATTATAAACTCGTTTTCAACTTCCCTCCGCCGCGCCCGATCGGACATTTCGTAAAGCATTCACTAGCATACTCAAGTCAAGCGTGCGTAAAGAAGTTATACTTCGAGAAAAAAATTGCTGAATGAATGAAGCTGAATCTCAAATGACCCCAAATCAGGACCTTCTATTAATAGGATATGCAGTCTTTGCTTAGATCAGGTCTTGAATTTCCTCAAATAATTAAGCAAGATCACTAGGATATCTACTTCTCGTCTTTTAACTTCATTCAGAAAATAAAACTTTTCTAGCATTAGCATTATCTCACTCACGTATAACATGATGGCACCATAACAGGGGAACCGGACATGGAGACTACCATTTCACCCTGCCGCGGTTGCCTTAGAACTGTCAAGGGTGTGTGAGGAGCTACCTGGAACAGATAAAAATAAAATTAGAACTAGGATTACTAGTTAATCTTTCTCTTTCTCTCTCTTGTTGGTCCCACACATGGTGGTGAGATCGGCTCTCCACTTCGCTCTGACCCTGACGTCGTGTTGGGAAATCTTGCACTCCCTCAAGTCTCTCTACTCCATACTCCTCTCACATCTTGTCTTGGGTCTTTCTTTTAGATCAGAGTTCCCCAAATTTTTTTTAGTCGTAGACCCCTTGCCATTTCCTGAATTGAATTTAGTATTGGGTTAATAGTCACCTTAGGCGTGATGGCGGGGTAGCTCGAGGGATTTTTGTTGTACATGGGAGTGCGGTAGACGGAGGCCGAGGGGTTTTTGTTATACATAGGAGTGCGGTAGGCGGAGCACGAACGTTTCTGTTTGGCGCTGACATTGCCGCGAGATGCATCAGCCGACCGCGACCTGCGACTAGTGGTCCTGCTTATTGTACTTGGTGGACCTGGAAATAATTATTTACCACATTACTGAATTGTTTCACTCTCAGAATGAACAGAGATTTTTGCATAATGTGGAAGCAAGATGCAAGGCCGTACTATGTTTCAATACCTCCGATACTATAACTCAAGAGGGTGCCATAAAAGTAGTACATCTATAAGGTAAACTTCACATCACCCTTCATAACTTTTTGTTGACGGATGGGAAATCTTTCCAGTGGAACTCACCGGAGCCCCTCTGCACTGAGCATGTTCCAGGGGACAGGTAAATCCCTTCCACACTGTGCCCCCGATGTCGCCTTTCTTCCCGGGTCCACTTTAGACGACGACACCCTTGACGCACAGTGAACCTGAGGCCCCTTTTAGTCACTTTCTACGACAGGCAGGGGATAGCCTTATTCTACTATGAGCCCAGAACTACAGGGCGGCCCAGTAGTTCTGGGATCATACCCTTCATAACTCATACCAACCGAAAAGGGTATTCAGTAAAGGCTTTTGTTCTATTTAGATTCAATAATACTTACTTTTCTGCTTTTTAGTGATGTTTTACTTTTCTATGATTCAGAGTCTAAATGTATACAGATGATAATGATGTTTATTTTCCAATTACCAATGATATGGAAGATAGATTGAAGTTTCAAGCATAGAAAGCACTTACCTAATATTTTCTTGTTTCCTCTGTCTCCTGAGCCCTGGGATGAGTTTTCGGTGAGGTAGCCTGCCCCAAAAAGCCCAGTTAGTCAGAAACTATGGTGCTATGGCATTGTTAGCAGTTATATTGTGGAAATGATGGTGAACAAAAAATAACAATTAATTTATTGAACATAAGGTTCACAAATGGAAAACAAAAAATTTGTTTAGAAACAAATTGTTTATGTCACAATTTAAAACTCAATGAGCCAGGAAATTTTTCGTTTTCCAAACAGGATTTAGAGAAAAGTCATGTGTGAAAAGAGAATTACTAACAAGTAAAAATTAATGTAGGAAATAAGTTTTCAAAGAGTTCAAAATAAATGCATGGTGCCTCCATAAGTAGCTTTGGTTAAAATTTCAACCTATTATATTACAGCTGATTTTGACCAAAGAGCACTAAATGGATAATAGCTTACATCAAAATCTTGCTCTGTCACTCCTCTCAGCCTCTTGGGGTTATTTATTTCTGAACCTCCCCACAAGCTTCAATTTCAACCTTTTTAACATTCTAGGCATAATATTACCCTAAAAGTTGGCTAAGCAAAATATATATATACTAAATATGTATATAGACACTGGAAAACAATAATGTAGTAACCCACAAAAATTAAATTGTTCACCAGAGCCAAAAACATTTCAACTTTTTAAAAAAATATTATATATATTTTTGGACAGAATATTTATTATTTTTTGCTGAATTTGTACCATGGCAATAACCCAGAGTTTTCCTAAAAGAAAATCGTTTTACAGTACAAAAAACAAAAGTGTCAATCTTGAAAATATTATTTTCGCTATTTTTCATCTCATTGTTACAAGTCATATATCATTTAACCATCTTTTTTGATCATGTCACTTACTACGTGTTTGCTTTCCAGTGTCGATATGTATACTTAAAGTAATTTTAAATCAGTTTTTATACATGAAACTAATAACTAATACATGTTGATCTTAAGACAAATAATGTACCATCATCATATGAAGCAGTTCGTCCTCGAGTCCTCTTCTGTGAGTTGTTGACCTCATTGAGAAGCTGTTCAGCTCTCTACAACCACATAAAAGGTAAAATTAGCTAAAACAAGCTGAAACTCAAATGACCCCAAATCAGGACCTTCTATTAATAGGATATGCAGTCTTTGAGCAGGTCTTGAATTTCCTCAATTTATAAAAAATATATATACAACTTTACTTATCTATATATATAAAAGAGAAAGTATGTGGGTTTGTTCCCTATAGGCTCCGAAATGGCTGGACAAATTACAATTAAACTTTCAGGGAATCTTCAGATTGACCTGGCAACTAATCTCGTCTTTTTCAACAGTCAAACACAGCTTTTATTTACTATGATGAAATTCTATTGTTTTATAACCCAAATTACAAAGTATACTGAAGTATATTAAATATAGTAATTTAAGATTCTGAAATATTCAAGGAAAGATATAGCACCGCAAATGTATCCGTATGACTGATGCTGCTGATTAGTACATGAGTGTAGGTAATGATCTTCACCTGCTTGAGAAGAGAATGAATAGGGAGAGAAATGAATAATTTGACAGTTAAATGAAATATTTAATGATGTAAGTTTCTTGTTTAAATAAAATCTAGCCCGGCGAAACGGGCCGGGTAACGGTAGTAAAACTATAAACATACAAATATAGTAACAATACATACAAATTTTTTTTCTAATCAAGTGTTTGACTGTGACCACTGTAGGAACCACATTCAATAGAAAGAAGAGAAAAAAACATTTAAGAGTAATGATAGCATATATTTTAGTATATACCATAATGATGCAGTAACTGAATTTTTATACTGAATTGTTGTACATATTTTTTTACAAAATTGTAGAAATTTAAATTATGCAGACGGTGCAGAAATGTTGCTGGGGTGACTATATATGACGTTTGAAGACTTACCAGCTCACCAATTGTCTTTTGCAGGCACGAAGTATCGATTGAACCGAGAAATATCTTAAAGGCTATGTCAACATTTTTCATCTGCACATAAGCTACGGAGTCGATGTCTTTCTTTTGATCGGAAACTGTGTTGAAAAAGAAATCGCTTTGTTTACATTATAAAAATACTGTAACAAACATAAGTGATATTTTAAGATTATTTTTATGTGATTGTTTATATTAATATTAGTTACCTAATTTATTCAATTTCTTCAAACCATCATCGCCATCGGCTGCTTTATCCAACCTTTTAGCGGGTCTTTTCGTTCTTGGCATTGTATACTAATCCAATAACAATAAACACACAAATCGCAACCCCTTATGAAATAACTATTTACTTTTAAAACAGTCTTTACAATTACAACCAACCAAATCCTAAATAGCTAAATACTTAACCATTTATCTGTAAACAAAACACGAACCAAACGGACATTTTTAAAATATTCAATCGGATACAATGCACAGCACGAAACCAACTTCTTGTAGTGACCACAAAATTAATAAAAATGATATTAGAACTTTAGAAATAAATGAGATATTTATAATATGTATGTAAAATATATAGAAACATAAAATAAATCAATAATATAGAATTTGGCAGAATATAACGCTAATAAATCGTACGTGCAACACTCCCTTTTGTACCTTAAGTATGGTTGATAAATCAAGAATGACTAGCGCTGTCACAGTTGGATATTTGTTCGTTATTTTATTTTATACCCTTCTCATGGTGAGTGAATACGTAGATTTTCATCTCAATTGTTCATTCCGAGTTCGATATACTGTGGTATATACATATGATTAAAGACTGTCGTAACTATAACTATAGCACAGACTGAAAATGTAAATGGTGTCTTATTTCAAATATTATATTATTTATTTTATGTGTGGTTTAAATTTACATTGGGTGTGCCCATCGCTATATACTATGCACAAATTTTAGTAGTCATTGTTTTGTACGAAATCTACAAATGGATACTGTTTAGTACAACCAGACTATAAGATCGTAAAGTGGATTTCAAATTTCGTATACATTCTTTACTACATACCACACTACATATTCCCAGCGTTGTTAATTTTAGGTACGGGGAATTTTTGGGGAGATCTTGAACTACAAACAAAAAGCAGAGCATATATAATTACCATTATAAAGAATTATATTTAGTTGATCATGATTTTACAGCAGCATTCCTGGATTTGGGATACTCACACATCCATGGCTTATCTACTACAGAATCAGGCAATGATCTCGGAGATTATTCTTCCACCACTGATTGGATAAGGTTACATCCAAGGTATGTTTTTATAACTGTTTTTTAAATTAAACTGGTGTAAAATTTTATTGTCTCATTATAACACTCTTTTTACTGTGTGTTTTGGATTTTATGGACTTGTGAAGATTAGGGTACCTTCCTTTGATTGTATACGACAAAAGGGGAATTTATTTAGATTGAAAACTTATCAGCAATGTGGATGTATAAGAAGTGGGAAAATGTGCCACAATTAAAAAAAACAATAATCTGTATTCTGCTATGTCTACCCTTCTGAGTCAAGCACTTTATTTGTTATATAATGTGTATACTGTTGGTGAGTCTATATTAACAAGTTTATCCCTTATCCGTAATGGGATCTAATATGTTTTGTGCAATGTGACTAACAAATTCATTGTCTGTTTGTCTTTAATAGGTTAAAGAACATGGCACAGTATGACCAGATATTGTCATTAAATAGAGCAGTGGTTGGGAGACACTCTAATACTGAATATTTGTCACCAGTCAGGTGCATGGATCGTAAATTACATCCTCGGTCATATAGTATAGTAGTGTGCACATTTTACTGTCTCCTTGTTTAAAAGGATCATGATATATTGGTTATCTACTGCCACATGGAAGAAAGAGGAGATCGATTATTCTGACGTATTGATCAGAATGAAAATTGAAATGTTCATACAGAGAGAGCTATAAGCTATTTGGCTTTCACAATTATCTGAGAAGCTTTTAAGAAGAGGGGCCCGAAGGGATAAGAGAATCCCATTGGTTCCACAATGATGGATGTCTTTATGGTTTTTTTAACCTCATTAAAAGAGTTCCTGTTTAAAACTGGTCTACTCCACGCCGAAAATATAATTACATGACTATTGGTAACAGACATCTTGAGCATATCCTCTAAACATTGGGAAGAAGTTTTCTCCGAGTTCACCTTATGTAATTATGAAGTTCTTGTTGTCAGGTATGGTTTAAGTATGACATGTTTAACACATTATTACTTAAAAAATAGCCTCTTACATCCTTTTAACATATAATAGTCTGTACGGTTTTTACCAAGCATAATCAACTTCTTAAGTACAACAAAAGCAAGTTATTTTAACTTATCAGAATACAATTTATATTTGTTGAATTTACTAGAACTGCATAACATTGATGATCAGTATAATTCACAAAAAACCTAACATTCAGAAACATGCAGAGTAAAAAAATTACACTAATAAAAACTAATAAGAAGTAGTGTATTTCAGATATTCATGTCACCAATGCGAACCTCCCAATTGCGAGCCGGACGTGAACTCTGTGGGGGTGTGCTGCTATGCCCTCTTCTGCTACAAGTCTTCTGTGAGGGCATCAGATGGGATAGTTCATCATTCGCGCGGGTGCATCAAGAGGGTTGACTTCGCAAGGATAATCTGTCGCACTAGTCAGCATCCCTTTGTGTAAGACTGGCAGAATAGTCCTATATATCCTTGTTCACTGTGCCTATAAAAAATCCAAGGACAAAATCACACACACACAAACAGTCATCATAGAATAGTTTGCCCGCGTCTGTCTTTCCCTCCGATTACAATGTGTGGTGTTTTCAAGAGATGAGTGAGGTTATTTACTAAATCAGTGCACTTCACCATCCAAGACTGCATTTCCATTTAACATCACGGGATCGTGGATCTTATTATTAGAAAGTATAAAAAAAACATGTAGACGTGGTTTGTTAGTATCGGTAGGTAAGGCGGCCGATTACAGATTCAATCGCACCGTAGTTAAAATTTTTGTCAGCCACGCTAACTGCTAGTCTCATCGAATTTGAGAGATGACAGAGCTCTTATTTGAACCTTAAAAACAAAAGAACAACGTAGATTTCTGTTCATTTGTTGAATTTATCTATGTTGCTCCCGATAGAGGTTCAGGCTAAGCGACCTAAGAGCTCTATCAACTCTCAAATCGGGCGAAACTTGTGGTCAGCATCTCTGCCCAGTCTGCGTAGGGATGTTCTTGAAAAAAATGTATTGTTTTATTTTCCGATATAATAAATCTTTGTATGGATACAATCCATTATATATTAAATAAAATTGGTGCGTATACTTATGTACGCAATTTTTTCTTATTTTCAGTTTAAATTATAAAATTTATATTGATTTATCAAACAATTCGATAATATCGGATTGAAGCGATATGACGTGTATATATTTCATAAAATATCTAATATTTATCGTGCACCTCTACATCAGGGAAGGTTCCTCCGTTTAAAAGGTTATATGTATTCCAGGGTACGGAAGCGTGACGGCGTGCAGCTAAGCATCAGATGCTGTCAAAATGACATGTGCAATGACGGCACCTTCCCAAACTTACCACCGGCGCATCGTGAAACAGCGGTGCAGCCATTACTGTCTAACAATTGCAATTTTTGGAATAAGTAAAATTTCTTATTACAGAATAATTTCTTGATATTTATTTAAAGCCTGTCAAGTCGAAATTTACTTAATAAATTATCATTATATTAGTATGTGAAGCAAAAATTTGTAACCTTTGTTACACACCTTTTCAGATATAGGAGTGCAGAATGCTAATATTTTTTTTTAATTGTGCATACAAATTGTATTAAATCATAAAAATTAGTAACCACGCGTTTGACACATATTATGGTTGTTATATCGGCCATATATGGGCTTCTACTGTAGGAATGTTCATTCAAAAACTATATCGATATATATGGTAATGTTGTCACCTCTAATAAAAATTCGCTATTTATTAACAATAAA
Source organism: Meandrusa payeni (assembly GCA_029286785.1). Lineage (NCBI taxonomy): Eukaryota > Metazoa > Arthropoda > Insecta > Lepidoptera > Papilionidae > Meandrusa > Meandrusa payeni. Next base: position 8,353,190 of record JAGSMX010000021.1, read on the forward strand.
ATGTAACCTACACCTTTTAATACACAAATTAAATAAAATAATTTAATTTTGTAATAACTCAATAGACATGTGCAAAGGTACGCTATATGGGAAACCCCGCGTTATATGGAGAATGCCCTATTATACGGGCGAATGAAATCGCGTTATAGGGGGTTATTACTGAATACTACAGCCTAGATAAGTGTCTGATGAACAGGCAATTGTGAATGCAAATAACACGAATCATCAACCATACACGTTGCCGACACTGTGTTGACATGTTGCTGCTGGACGTAGGCCTCTCAACAATGTCTAAACGGCTTGCGTTCAGCTACGTCCTGCAGCCTTTATGAGTTGCGGGAGAACGTCCCGGCAAAAATAAAAAAAATATGAAGTTAACATGAAGTGTTTTTTTATACATATCAAATATTTCATCTGTAAGAGATTAATTTATAACAGTACCTATATAAAATCAAACGTCATCAACAGTAACGTAATTCACAGAAACTTCAACTTAATTTGGTAAGATTATTACCGTGATACTGGTAACAAGAAAACCACTGTAGCATTATAAAAGAGGTACAAAACGTTTTAGAAATTGTCAATAATTTAAAAAACTATCCTAGCGTGGGATGATAAGGAAGGTGATAAACAATCTTTTAAAAATTTGGAGATGGCGATAGAATATGCATTTAACATACAATCTAATAATTCTAAAATCAACAAAAAATGGGTATAAGCGCTTTCATATGGTAACTTAGTCCATTTTTAGCCCTTGCACGAATGAATCCCTACGAATCTAGAATATGGTACCCAGACAGCATTGCATAAACATTGATATAATGCACTTCTGCAATGGTTGCCCTAGGAGTCAATACTGAAACCTTCGCAAATTAACATGTAATTATATGGAGGTAGGCCATGAGACGGGATATTGGATTGGATATATAAAAATCCATGCATCCGATATGAAAAGTAAGTTTGTTGAGTAACTGAGTTTGTTCCAACTTTCAAAGGCACTACGGCCGTCCATCAGGTGATTTGGTTATGTGGCTCTGAAAGCAATCGGTTAGAGAGACGAAGAATCATAGAGATGTGATGAAGAGAACACATGATATAACCATCTGTCCACTGAAAAGTATCAATGTAAATTTTTTGCCCAAATTTAAAAAGAAAATGTTCCATTATGAATATAATATGTGGGCATTCGTGAATTTTAAAATATTTTCAATCGATATTTTTAACTAACGTTCGGATACATTACAAAGCATAAGCATATATAATTTTGTACGTGGTATTTACCTACCTATATTATATTTAATGTATAAACATTCAAGTCAGTAATAAGAAATATATTAAGATTATGCTTAAGATTATCAATTTATTAAAATATTTTACAAAAAAAATTGCTTTGTTACCTATAGGTGGGTACATAAGAAAACAGGTGTGCGGTCTAATTAAAATTTATTAATTGCTGTATATAATTTATTTATAATTCTAAAAAGTAAAGACGCACCGTAATTATTAAATGTGTGTGTTCTCAGTATATACATACTATTGATATGGCAGTACTGTATCGGTGTATTGTTATGATGAATGAAGAATGGCGGACGCTGTCATAGTGGGATATTTGTTCACAATTTTATTAATAAACTCTTGTTGTGGTGAGTGATGACGCAGTTTTTAATCCCAAATGTTTAGTAACAATGTAATACGTATTGTTAATAAATTTTAAAGTTTGATGATAGTTGTATCATTTTGTATGGTAATGGCATCTTTACGTGGTTTCATATCCCATATTATATTATTGTTTTCCTATGTGACGCATTTTTGTAATCTTCTATCGTTTGTACAGCTAGAAAACTTGTAGCTTATGTTAATGAGAATCATGTAACTATCAAAGCACAAATGAAATTACCGTAAAATAAAGGAAAACTGCCAGAAATTTTGAGCAAAACATCAGTGACCTCGAAATAAGCCCACATATGTCATTGAATTGCACTGAAAAGTGTGTTATATTCTCAAGATGTTGTGCCTATTGAAAGTTTAATTTATTTACATCGTAGAATTTGGATTTTATTAAAAAATATTGGTTGTTAACAAACTCATCTATTAATTATATTTACTTGCACTAAATAAATTTTGCTGCATCAAAATATACTATGAATGGAACCGTCATGAATGGATGACACGATGTTGACATTAAAGCTAATGCCATATATGAAGTATTTATTATCAGAAGTGATTTGTGTACTTACAATCTATCATTCAACTATCACCTTTACTATTTATAGGGAAATGCTTAAGCACCCTTGCGTTTTGTGTTTGTGTAAAATTCCATGGTGTTCCTTTAGTCAGGGCTAAATTATTACTCTTCTGCTGATGTGAAAATATTACCTTAAAAGTTGAATTTTTGTAAATTCGAAGTGTTATTTTAATGTATACCAAAACATTGCTTTTTGAATTTATTTACAGCAGGGCTTCCAGGCTTGGACAACTCAGACTCCAATGGCTCCCCGAGCACCCGATCTGACAACCATCTTAGAAATGACCCCACGTCCATTGATAAGATGGTGGTACAGCTATATCCAAGGTATGTAGTTTTTTCATAATTTAACAAGACTAGAACAACAGGAGCACATAAAGATCTTAAAACTATTGAAATTTTAAAGTGAAGATTGAAAACATATTAATAAAAAACTTGCGAGACACAAAACTCTTTGCAATAATAGAAATTATAATTTCCCTAAGTTTCAGTGGTAATGACCAAAAGGAAGGGGATAACATGTTAGTTTTCGAAGTGTACAACTGATGTTCATAATGTTGAATGTTAACTATTCCAATTAAGCTTGTTCTAAGAGATTTTTTTGTCACGATAAACCACACAATTGGCTGGATTGAAAGGTGGCGTAGCTCTTAGGTCGTTTAGCCTGGACCTCTGATGGTTACTATGTTTCGGGTAAGCATTCTGATCCAAGGGCACCCGAAGGGCTGAACCACGATTCGGTCAGTAGTTATTTTATTAATTTAACTACTTGGGACAACCTAAGCTAAACTAACTTATATGCCAATTCGGGAAGCATAAAGATTTACTTTCTAGGAGATGGTCATTAGACAAGTTGATTTGAATTAGCAATAGCAATCTTATGTTCCGCAGACTGTACCCTAAGTCAGGGGTCGGCCACATGTGGCTCATGAGTCAAATGCAGCCAAAATTGTGGTGTTTTAGAAAATTTTACATTTTGTTCATTGTAATTTTTGACTCTTCCAACTCTAAAGATTGCCCACTCCTGTCTTAAACTATTAGGCTATTGACGTTACGACTCCATTCAATGATGATATTAACTATTCCATGAAGATTTTTGGTTCAACGGTGTATTGTAATGAATAATGAATTAAAAGACATACTTCAGAACAAGACAGACAGACTTCCATGAAACATTGATCAAAACGAGATTTCTGTACTCTCATTCAAAGTATTTTTAATAAAATTTATGAAAATTTCTTTGAATTGTTAATAGAAAATAAACAATTAATCTTTTATTTTCTTGCTTAACTCAGGAGAAGGAAATTTCAAAAAAGGTATTCACATATTTTAAATTGTTATGTTAACATAAACAGCTTATTGTTTTGAAAATTACCTTTAATCTGTTTTGTGGTTTCAACCGACTTCAAGAGGAGATTTTCAATTGGTCTGTTTACATTGGTATGCGTATAATTGTCACTTTGGACCAATTATGATTTTTTGATGTGACAACCTCAAAGTGTGTAAGCGAGCGAGAGGAGAAATAAAATGACTGAACAAGTAAAATAAATAATTTATAAAAAAGAAAAAATGCAACCAGTTCTACTTGTTCATGCTATTATAATGATAATAAGTAATAAGATATAAATCAAAGACAAAAATAAATTGTATATTCAGTTTACTTTTGTAATACATGTACATTTTTAGTCTGTGCCAAGTGCTCATTGTTTCATATTTTTGGTTTTGTAAAGCCTTGGTCTCAATTAGATTCAATATGGGTTCTCAAGAGTAGTGTGACTAGGCATTTACTGTTCTTGTGTATCTTACTATCCAGAATTACATGTTTCGAAAACATTATAATTTTTTATTGGCATAGGATCCGAAGATATGCCAGGGAACTCTTAAATATTGTATGGAAGAATACTTATTGATTGTGTGACTGATAGTTTTATGGTAATTAAACCATGAAGGTTTATTTAACTTACTCTCATAATTTCTTTATTTTAAATTTAATAATTGTCTTTACATTTCAGATACAAATGCCACCACTGCGATCCTAATTATTGCGGACCCGGAACCTTATCCAGGACATGTTGTATCTTATAACCATCATGTGTAAATCTATAGATTTAGTTTCTTCAGGAGAATGTAACAAAATAATGAGTATAATTTGAATCAATTTGTGTTGCAGGCTTCGTAAGCGTCAAGCCGGTCAACTGAACATAAAATGCTGTCAAGAAGACATGTGCAATGACGGCATCTTCCCGGATCTCCCACCAGCTGCCTACACATCTATCGAGCCCTTACCGTCCAACACTTGGAAACTATGGGCCAGTTTAACGGCATCTGTGTTCATTGTCAGCACCATTGGTGCTATGGGAATATTTTTTCTCCGGAGAAGTCATAGGTAATTAGAGTACAAAGCTTTTTTTGAATGGTTGCCATGCCCCGTCTAACTTCTACTAAAAAGTTGTAAAATTAAGAATATTTAATCGTCTTAAGAATTCAAAAAAAATGAAATGAAAAATTTTATAGGTTGTAATTTTATATTTAAAAAATATAAGCTCTCACGTACTTTTAACTCTAGCATGGTAGCACATCTAGAGAGTGGTGGGGTGGAGTAACCTCCCGCGGGAGGTGCTTTAGAGCACAGTGCAGAGGGTCTCCGTGCGTTCCACTGGGGACCCCGGAGACCCTCATCGTGCACCGGGGTGGTTTTAGTTTGTAAGAACCCCGCATACTTCGAAGGAAGGCGGGGTATTTTGATCACCAAGAAATCAAAGCCACGCAATCTTCTTTCTTTTTCTACTAATCTCTGTGAGCTGAGTGAGCACGCGGGGCGAGGCGTGTAACAGCGGCGAGACTCGCCCCGACTGCATTCAACTCGCGCGCTAACTTTACTTTGTTCGCAGGCTGCGAGTGTCTAGAGCAGCCCTGCACAAGCTAGGCGCAGACTCCAGCTACTTCTCGATCAACATATACGGGCCCCATGTCACCAGTGCCTGCTACGAAGGTAAAATAAAAATACAGAATAATTGAGAAAATCTTTTTTTTAAGTCGGTTGAAAATAAGTTTCACTTCTAGGGATGCTCATGCAAAAATAATAGTATATTGTAGCGATTGTTTACGATGTATTGTTTCGGAAAATATAATATCGATATATTTTGATATAATACTTAGTAATGTTGTATCGATACTATGCATTATATTGTATAAATATATCGATATTTTCCACATATAGTATTTTGTTTATGTGTAACCCAAAACAACCGCGGCACTGATTACAAAATTTATGCCACTAGTGCTGTATCACGGAATGTCTTCTACATTGTAGTATATGCATGTAACATACATACAATATTTGGTTATCGGATGAAATATATAGATTCTTATCGATATATCGTGCCAGACTGAGACAGCAAATTACTGTCTTCTTTCGCCAAGCTTAATAAATAGATAAGCTTTTAAGATCTCACCTGTTTTTTTTTATAATAATAATCAATTTACAAATTAAAAGTGTGTAATTTTTGAATGATCACTTTGATTTGAAGTCGGTGATATTTATTAGTAATAAAAATTCCAGGTCTCGAGGGCTCTCAAAACGGCGGTGGATTGAAAGCGGTCGCAGCTGGCGACTCGACCCTCAGGGAGTACCTTGAATGCTCGGTCACCAGCGGCTCAGGATCTGGTCTGCCACTGATGGTGCAACGCACTCTGGCCAAGCAAGTTACCCTCATCGATTGCGTTGGAAAGGTATTATCTTTAACACAAATACGATACGCAAAGCTTTTAAATATAAGTGTTCATGTCTCGTTTGATTTGATGTTGGTTTCTGTATTTACTGTTAATTAAATAACGGGTCGAGAGGGACTCTTCACATGAAGAGCTTTAGGAATTAAATAAATGTTTTGTAAACAACATTCCGATGTAATAATAATTGAATGTCTATTATGCATGTGTAAGCGAGACGCACACATGAGTGAAAGAGAAACACTATATAATAAAATTGGCCGGCATGAGTGAATGAAATGCAATTACATAACATAAAATATAGCAGTGCGTAAGAAAGAGATGCAATGTATTTAACGTGACACATATGTAAGTGAGATGCACTGTATATAAGCAGGTACATAGATGTGGAAATTCTCTCCTTTAAAATCCTTGCGCTATATAAGTATTTTATGGGAAATCCCCACCCCCCTGGAAAGGATTAGGAGTGTTGCTGGAGTTTCTTTGGCTACTTCTCCTAGCATATAAGTTAGTTTAGGTTATATTGTGGCAAATAGGTTCTATTATATTGTGGCAAATAGGTTCTATTAATAAAATAGCTACCGAGTCGTGGTTTCGACCCTCTTGGGCGCCCTCGGATCGGAATGCTTACCCGTAACATAGTAACCTTCCAAGCCGAGCTTACCCCTCCCAGGGGCGTCTCTTCTCTCTCCTTGTGTCGAGTTACTAGCTAATAGAGGTTCAGGCTTAGGGACCTAAGAGTTATGCCACCTCTCAATCCGGTGAAGCAGTGGCCTGGCCAACTGTGTAGTTTGGATTCAGATCATCATACAGTGCGCCTCTCTCTCAAGAAACAGCAAGAAAACAACGTGTTAAATACAACGAAGCTGAAAATATAGTGAAGTGTTTAATTATGAATCCTGAAGAACTAATGTGTGACGTCACGACGAATGGTGGCGCCACTATAGGTGACGTCAATGCAATTAGTACGAGAAAATGTCGCCCGTCATATAAATATAATTGTACTGTTCCCAGGGTCGGTACGGCGAAGTGTGGCGGGGTTCGTGGTGCGCGGACAGCGTGGCCGTGAAGATCTTCTTCTCAAGGGACGAGGCGTCGTGGAGGCGGGAGACGGAGGTGTACAGCACCGTGCTGCTGCGCCACGAGAACATCCTGGCTTACATCGGCAGTGACATGACCAGCCGGAACAGCTGCACCCAGGTATACAACATACGAGAAAGATAATGTGAGCTCGCACCCCTCTCTCTTGCCCCTACAGTAATATTCAATTCAATAAAAGTACTCTCTCTTTCTATCTTCACTAGCTTATATCGTCCTTTCAACTTCCATTCGCCTCGTTCGGTCACAATTTTCGTAACTTATTCACTAGCTTACACCCCAAGTCAGGAGTGTATGTAAAGAAGTTACAGTGTTAGTGTATACAGGAGAGGTAAAATATTAACAAGAAGTATTTATAAAAAGGACAGAGTTCTAGTTAGGAATAATTAGAGTATTAGTTATAAAAATAAACATATGTATTCAACATATAGAAAATTAAACTTACAAATTATACAGTTATGGCTGATCACCCACTTCCACCCGCTGGGATCCTTGTATGAACACCTGAATAGGAGCACGCTGACTCGGCACCAGATGATGGTGGTCTGCCTCTCCACCGTCAACGGGCTGCTGCATCTGCACACGGACATACACGGCACACAGGTGGGCAGACAATCCTCAAGATGTTAATGTATCTGATCTGACAGACATACTTGTACTTATGACACCTTTGATGATGGGACGGAAAGAAATCAAACCTGATTTAAAAAAATCATAATTTTAAAATGGTAGTTCTGGCCTCGACTACGGTATCCACTGCCTGTCGTAAAAGGCGACTAAAAGGGGCCTCGGGTTCACTGGGCAACAAAGGTGGACCCGAGAAGGCGACATCGGCTGGCCCGTGTCGCCTTGCACTGCGAGGGCACAAGAGAAGGAGGGATTAACCTACTCTCCTCCCCTCCCCCCGAGACGTGCTCTCCGACGAGTACAGTGCAGAGGAGCTCCGGTGCGTTCCTCTCCAGATCCCGGAGTCCCTCACCATGAACCGAGTAAGGGTCGCCGGGGTGTTTTAGTGGGTAAAGTGGGATTTCCCCCCGTCAACAAAAAAAAGCTAAATTAAACGATAGTTTCATAAAAAATATATTTTATTTAAAAAAAAAACAGCAATGAAACACAAAGTCAAAACAGCAGTGGCGGCGCCAAAGACGTGGCAAGAATTGTATATATGGTACATATACCAAGACGGAAATTTTTACAGCTTTTGTCTGTCTGTTTGTCCCGACTAATCTCTGGAATGGCTGAATCGATATATAGTTAAGGAGCTGATGTAATAAGGACTAATTGAGGGTCCAAAAATTTTAATAAATAGTTTAGGGTGTTGTTGGAGTGCAACTAGTTTGTAATATAAATACAGCTAAGTCCTTATTCTTGATACTGTTTATTCATTTTTGACTTTTTTCGATAGCGATAAGGCCGCTCTATTTTTAGATTAAGTTCATATTTAACTTTAATTAATTGTACTTATTTTAAAAATAGCTGTGCCCACTTCCCAAGTCAGCGTTACCTCGATAAAGATTATGACCGAGGGAATAATAATTTTTTTATCAATCTGATCTATATATCTATTAAACAATTCCAGGGTAAGCCGGCGATAGCACACCGGGATATCAAGAGCAAGAACATCCTGGTGAAGGTGAATGGGGAGTGCTGCATCGCTGACTTCGGCCTGGCGGTGACCCGGCAACACGTGCAGGAGCAGATGCCGCACAATCCGCGCCAGGGGACCAAGCGCTACATGAGCCCCGAGATGCTGGAGCAGAGGTGAGTTACCATGGCCCCACCAACCTCGCGATTATATTGGCAGATACATAGATTTATTAGCTTTACTTTAATTAAACAATAAACTTACATAATTAAATATTTAATTTAACTCTCCCAATGTATTAAATTATTCATTTCTCTCTGTATTCATTCTCTTCTGAAGCGGGTGAAGATACAGACCTACACCCATGTACATATCAGTAAATACAATATCATTCTTATCATTTACACAAAAACATATCGGGCTCAAGTTAATGTCACAAATAAAAGTACGACGTATGGCTTGTTTGACGGTTCTTGCACATGTTGCAATGTTGTAGTATGAACGTGCAGTGCTTCGACGCGTACCGCAAGTGTGACGTGTACGCGCTCGCGCTTGTGCTGTGGGAGGCGTGCCGCAGCGTCACGGGCCGCGAGTACCGCCCGCCCTTCCACGACCTGGTGCCCGCGGACCCCAGCTTCGACGACATGCGCAAAGTTGTCTGCATCGACGGCGCCAGACCGGAGCCCCCCACAGATCCTCATCCAGTGAGTATACTGAACACAAACTGCTCTCTCGGGTGCCCTCGGATCGGAATGCTTACGCGTAACATAGTAACTGTCCAAGCCGAGGTTGCCCCACACCGGGGAACCTTGTGTCGACTTACTAGTGATCAAGATACAGACTAAGCGAGACCTAAGAACTATGCCACATCTCAATCCGGTGAAGCAGTCAAGGCCAGCTTCTCTGGCCAATCTGTGTAGTTCGTCATTAAAAAAAAATTATTAAAATAAGAAAATACCCAAATAATAAATGTGTGGGCTCTTTCAATTATCTTTGTTTTCAGACGATGGTTGGCATGGCGAATCTGATGCGTGAGTGCTGGCACCAAAACCCATCTGTGAGGCTGCCCGCTCTCCGGATAAAGAAAAACTTACTAAAGCTTGCAGCAAACGACAACTGCATACACCTCAATGAAGATAACGAAGTGTCCGTTTGATTTGTGACAGTGTTTGTGTTATAAGTGACATTAAAGTGACGCTTTTGTTGGTGATTCAGTGAACAAGAACACCAGTTGGTAATAAGGTATGTAAGTAGGAAAATGTTGTTTTGTACAGTTTGTATGTATATGATATTAATAGTGCCTATAGCCCGATGATTGATATGTTTATGGTACTATTGTAAGTTTGAATCTATTGTCTGAATGTAGACCCACCTCCTCATTCAAGTGTTAGCTAAGGAGTGCTTGATGGTGAGTTCAGTAATGTTGTTTTAATTAATTGAATAAGAAAGAATTCTCTTTAATTAAATTAACAGAAGTGTCACTTTCATTGTAAAGCAATGATTAATAAAGTCAGGGGCCAGGTCAGAAATATGCTAGATGTGGTTCCGAATGACAGGATTGATTAATTGAAAGACGATGTGACAAACAGAAATATGAATGGTATGTATTGTATATTAGTATTTATTTTAATACAATAGCTTCTACTTTCACACGACAAAGAGACTGTAGTGTCAAGAGACATAAGGAAGTGCAAGATTACCCAAGACGATGTCGGGGAAAGGGGGAAGTGGAAAGCTAAAAGCAGGAAAGCTGACCCCACCACCATATAGGACCAATAGCATACCAATGAGATTCCCTTTTTCAGTTTCTTACGTACAAATGAATACATAGCAGACATGGTAGGTCACGCACATAGTACGTTAGCAATTTCTATGCCCTGTCTCTAGTCGGTCCCTTATATCTGAGGATCGTGGATCAGGGTTGCATCTGGATCCATCTGCCTTCACCGGCTTCTGTCTTACGACAGAGTTAAATTTGGAGGATGATGAGTCTTTTATTTAATCGGATCAGCTTATTAAATCTTCGGTGTTCCCAACACTACACTGGGTACTAATAAAGATTATTGAAAATGCTGGTTTACCATATGGTCAGCGAACAAGGAAAATAATACCCGTTTGTCTGAGAAAAGCCGCCAATCTGTGGACTATGCCCTAATACTATAGAAAGCCAATGCCCAATAATGGGACATAACTAATGTAGCATGTGACGTTCGTGTTATTATGTCTGTTCTATTATCCAAGCTGTTGACTTGCCAAGTTACGGTCTGGTTTATGGGAACATTCACAGTCTCGTTAACATCTAGTTGATTATAAACTTAAGATCACCACATGGCTATCCAAAATCATCAGCCAAAGAGCCCTCGGCTTCTTTGGACATGTGCAGCGATACTATCCAATATATTGTGTATCTATTCTAATATAGATATTTTACGTGTATCGTAATTTTTGAGAGTAGGAGTGTATGACATATGATTCGATAAAATCAGATTTAAGCGATATATCGCGTTCATAAATCGATATTTTATGAAATCGTACCTATTATGCGACCTTCAAAGCACTGTCTTGAGAAGCAGATCATATTAGACAAAATGGAGGGCAAACATACTTAGGTAAAGTCTTACAAAATGGTCTCCCAGAATTACAAAGACAGTGGAAGGCAGCATACAGCTTACGACCACACTCAATGTAGGCTTATACATGGTAACAATTTCAGCTGTGAACGGAGAAGGCCATCGTTGCAATGCAGCATTGAATATGCCATAGTAATCTTCTAAGTTAAAACGGACAAAGCAAGTTTGTGTTTTATTGTTTGAATGTGAAAGTGGATTTGTTAGGATTGCATGAAGTTTTTGATCTCTGTTTGAATGATGATTGTATGTTAAATTCATTGGTGCCATCACACTTGATGATGTTACTACAAGCAGATAGATGATAAATTAGTGACTTAGTGACGGAAGTGCCGATTAGTATTGTAACCGTTAGCACTTAAGTATTTTAATGTACATACTAACATATGTTAACATTGTATAAACATAGTTTAAGTTACTTAAGTGATGTTATGGACATGTACTTTATGTGAGACTAATTCATAACAGCAAATTGAAAATTATCTGCGTTTCCACTGAAGTGCCATGAGGCTTTAATAATTAAATTTAGATGTCACCTCTAAAATTGGCTGCGTGTACTGTCATGTATGCGCGCGAGAAATTATACTTCTTTGGCATTATTAAAAAAATCCAATAACGACGCTATGATTAAGAAAATCACAAATGCATTGAAAACATCCTCCTATTTGAAGTCGGTTAATACCAGGTTTTTAGGTCAGTTAAGTCAGCTTTATTTTCGAAGAGCGAACTGCAGTAGCTTTGTGTATAGACAATCATCAAGCTTAATCTTCTACGTCGGTCCCACATTTCTGAGGATCATGGACACTAGAGCTCCTTAAGTGGACAATCTACGTCCATCGATTCCGGTCCGGGGGAGTCCTCACCAGCTGGTAGAAGGTTAGAAGAGGAGATGACACCTTACAACTGATCAGACAAGCCTGTTGGCGACCGGCTTCTTGTCCTCTTGCCTTGTGTAATGCCAACATTGACCAGCTTTTCCAGGTTGCCATCCCGTCTCCTCAAGCTTAATAGTAATAAAATAATAAAAGCGCCATCTATATAAACCTGTTGACACTAAAACTATGACACGTGTTTATAGTGTTAAACTTTTCTGTTACAGTCGCGCCTAAAGAAGTATGACTTCTGGGATGTGTTCTTGTTAATGAAGTAAAATTATATTAAATTAACAGTCGTTATATCGATACTGTGTTACTCTAACCATCTGTTTATACTGTATATAGTGGGAGTATTGATTCCAGCCTTGGTATACTTTTTCTGTCTCTAGAAACCTTGTAGTCTTTAATAAAGCCATTAGATAAGCTACAACTCTTTCTAAGATCTGTATTGTGAGTCCAGTAGCTAATAAAATACATTGTCTTAAATGGACTCAGTGGAAACGTACTCTAAGGTCAACTAAGTAAAGCCTCATTGCGACGTCATCAATACAAAATATAATGTGGTCTTTGGAATTAATTCGTAAAATCAAATATATACAAAACTAAATCTCACATCTAATCCAGAGGTGTTGAAACTACGGCCCGATAAAAGCATTTAGTTTGTCTTGACAACCCAAAGATAGAATGGGTCTGTCATTTTTTTTGTGTAAATAAAGGTTATATAACTAAATAAAATACAACGAGTGTACTTAAGACGACGCAATTGAAGTAAAACTTCTTTAGACATATTATATAACTTGCCATGAAAAAAAGAAACATTGTGTGTTTGCATTACTCACTTGCCCCCTACAGTATTATATTTTTTCGTTCCCCTTGCCCGATAACACTTTTCGTAACTATTTCGTAACGCATTCACCAGCTTACTAAGTCAAGTATGTGTAAAGAAGTTTGACTTCAATAAATAATGCATTGCCCCTTGATAATAATTATTTATATATAAATTTTCTGTATATTAGTCTACAATGCAACGTTCGAGAGTAACAGTTGGACACCTCTGGCACGGTTGGAAATTATTTAATAATGACGTATAATTTTGTCGAATCTCGTAAGTTCTCTAGCCACTCGTTGACCGTGCACGTGTAAATAACGTTTGTGTAGTTGTAAGTTTTGACCGGATGTGTGGGAGCTGCCATATTTGCATTTATTGTTTAAGAATGTTTTAAGACAATAAATTGTTTGGTGCGCGCCCCCTGCGGCGAGATATTGAACTTGTAAAGTTAACAGCTTATATGAAGCCAAGCTTAATGATGGAGGAGATAACAGGGAATGTTTGATCCAGAAACGCCACCTGATGCATTGACTAAAAAACTAAATGCTATTTAACTGGTTAAAATGTTTGCCGACCCAGCCCTAAATCAGTGAGCAAACATATTGGGCAAATAGCCGTATATAATTATTACAACAATTAAAATTGTCAGCCAAATCTGCTTGTTTTGTAAATTTTTTAAACACTAAATTTCATACTTATTTATTCTAATATCTTTGCTCTTATCTGGTTCCAACGATTTTTGATTTTGTATACAGGGTGTTTCGGGGGCGTTAAATCGATCTAGCTAGGATCTAGAAAGTGTTTTTTATAAAATATACCCTATGAATAGTTCGGTAGATGGCGTTGTTAGGCTACAGAAAGTCGGAGTGTTTGACGTTAGACCGAGAAAATCAATTGTTTACACGAATTATTTAAAAAACATGTATCATATGGTAACTTAGTGATATTCACGTCAAAAAAGACATAGCGACTGAAAGTGGTCTTATTGGGTTGCGAAAATGGCAGAAGATAATACAGAAGAATTAGATCACAAATTTTTAAACAAAAAAATGGTGCAGTCACTCAGTTGAGGCTAATAATCACTGTATAAAAAAACCGAGAAAAGCTAGGTCATGCCAGTTTTATTTATTAATGCGAATATGTCATCAGCATGTCCTTGGAAAGTTTGAGAAGTCACGTTTGTACGTTTTGCCATGGACGCACTTCGCGGACCCAGCCCTCAACCATTAAGCTCTTGACGCCTATTTTTACAGTTTAGTTTTGTTTTTAGACTCGCAAGTACCTTCGATGTTTAGCATTTACCCTATAGTGGATTCACTATAATGCCTTTTTACGAATACTGCTTATAAAATAAATACAGACGCGTCTCGTTTCTCCATTCTGTAAGTTGGGCGATAGTTACATTTCTTACCGTCGCGGCCGCACAGTATTTATGTTTTCAGATGTACCACGATTTCCATGTTTTGTTGTGTTCACATAGATTGTATATGTAAATAGTTTTAAGTTGTGTAACGTGACTGAGGCGTAGGTTACGTATCAGTCGGAACAGAGAATAAAATATTTGTCTATTACGCTTTGTTTTATTTGTATTGTTAACTCTGCATGTGAGTAATACAGCCATACTATTGCGTTAGCATTACAATCCTAGATTATCCGTGAAATAGCAACCGATAGAACCGAACCACGTCGCCCTCGGATCAAAATGCTTACGCGTAACATAGTAACCGTCCACCCCGAGGTTACCCCGGGAGTTACTAGAGGTTCAGACTAAGTGACCTAAGAGCTATGCCACCTCTCAATCCGGTGAAGCAGTAAAAGTCATGACATATAAATCGTGCACTCCTTGTTTGGGCGCATGCTACACGAACTTAACTTTCATTGTCGTTATGAAGTACTTATCTAGTCTTGGATTGTCATAAACCTACAAAATCTCAATGTCTAAACATTAGCTACCTTGTGTACCAGCGTAGCGTACTTCCGAATTTCGCCCGGTAATTCCCGCCGTATACGGCCGTATTTTTTCAATATATTAAAAAAAAAACAATATGTTTAAAAACGTTTAATTATAAATTAATATATAAAAGAATACAAAGATTTTGATTGAATAAAACCAATTCAGTAGATTACGTTTTTAGCGAACATCACTCAAGATTATATTTTATGTATTTATTAATTTTAAAATTGGTCTTATCCAATATATAGTTGTCGCGTAAATATTAAAAAAAATCTATTATAGATTACATGACATTAATTATTAACTTAATTTTAGAAATGCAGCGATTGGTACACGTAACTTATTTAAAGGCATTATATAAAATAGCACTCTACGTAATACTTATGTTTGAAAATAACGTTTCCATTGCGCACGCTGACGTGACGTCAAATCAATTGACGTGTCCCAGCGCTGGGCTATATCAGCCTCTATTGGAGATATATAAAGAAAATAAATGTGAATAGCTTAATACAATTTCCTCAGTCGTGGTGCTCGTCCTGTGCCAGCTCCTCCATGTCTTCCTGATCGAATTCCGTGTCGTCCTCAGCGGTGGCCTCCTGGTACTGCTGGTACTCCGACACCAGGTCGTTGACGTTGCTCTCTGCCTCGTTGAACTCCATCTCGTCCATGCCCTCGCCCGTGTACCAATGCAAGAAGGCCTTGCGCCTGAACATAGCGGTGAACTGCTCGGAGATGCGCTTGAACAGCTCCTGGATGGCCGTTGTGTTGCCGATGAAGGTGGAAGACATCTTGAGACCCTTGGGCGGGATGTCGCACACAGCGGTCTTCACGTTGTTGGGGATCCACTCGACGAAGAAGCTGCTGTTCTTGTTCTGGATGGACAGCATCTGCTCGTCCACTTCCTTCATCGACATGCGACCACGGAAGATAGCGGCTACGGTGAGGTAGCGTCCGTGGCGTGGGTCACATGCCGCCATCATGTTCTTGGCGTCGAACATCTGTTGGGTCAGTTCGGGGACGGTGAGGGCGCGGTACTGCTGGCTGCCGCGAGAGGTCAACGGCGCGAATCCAGGCATGAAGAAGTGGAGACGCGGGAAAGGTACCATGTTCACGGCCAGTTTGCGGAGATCCGCATTCAGCTGGCCAGGGAACCTGAGACAGGTGGTAACACCGGACATGGTGAGCGACACCAGGTGGTTGAGGTCGCCATACGTGGGGTTGGACACTTTGAGAGTTCTGTAGCAGATGTCGTATAGGGCCTCGTTGTCTATGCAGTATGTCTCGTCTGTGTTCTCCACGAGCTGGTGTATGGAGAGCACAGCGTTGTATGGCTCCACGACGGTGTCTGAGACCTTCGGCGAGGGCACCACGGAGTACGTGTTCATTATTCTGTCCGGGTACTCCTCTCTGATCTTAGAGATGAGAAGGGTGCCCATGCCAGAGCCGGTGCCGCCACCGAGGGAGTGCGTGAGCTGGAAGCCCTGCAGACAGTCGCAGTTCTCGCACTCCTTGCGCACCACGTCGAGGACTGCGTCTACCAGTTCCGCGCCCTCGGTATAGTGGCCCTTTGCCCAGTTGTTGCCGGCGCCGGACTGGCCGAATACGAAATTATCCGGACGGAAGAGCTGGCCGTAGGCACCGGACCGGACGGCGTCCATAGTCCCTGGTTCGAGGTCGAGGAGTATGGCCCGGGGAACGTACTTTCCTCCATTTTCCGCCGTCGCAACTGTTCAGAAATAAACATGGTTAGTATATTTTTAAAGTAAAACTTCTTTACGCACGCTTGACATGGTGTCAGTTTGTGAATGCGTTACAAAGAATGTGATCAGGCGTGGCAAAGAGAAGTTGTCGGGGAAATATAAATTGGTGAAAATAGAAAGATAGTTAAGTTTCGTAAATCCAAGACACAGAGCAGGTCTATTGTCTGTATCACACTGTAGGAGCAAGAGAGAGCAGTGCGCACATTCATTCTTCCTTGAATTTCGTCATATCGATGGAGCTAGAGAAGTTTTACTTCTACATTCGTGTCTTAAACACACCAGTTTTTTTTACACTAACTGAAACATGGAGTCTCGCAGAGGCTTCCGATGCGAGAAGTCCACTCGACTGAAGACAACTGCCAGTGATGAACGCCCTGTCACCCCTGGTCACAGTGACCTGATATAATAATTATTAGGCTCTGTTTAAATCCCATATATCAGTAATACGCATGCACGACATTGGGTAGTCCTGGGCAACTGAAAATCAGCGCTGTGGCAGCCTTGCGACAGCACATGCTGAGGCGGTGTCTAATTCATTCTTTAACTGTATTTTATATTTTTCTTTGTATATATGATGCCAATAAAGAAATATCTATGTCTACGATAAATGGCGGTTGTTTAATTTAGAGATAACATTGGACAAGTTGATTTATAACCTTCATACGCAAATAAGAGCCCACAGGTCGCCGAACTCGTTAACTTTATCGTTCTAATTATTGCCTAACCAATTATAATTATAAACGCGAGGAGATTCACAGAGCGTGCTTTGTTATTTTAGTTTCAACGGATTATTTATTACCGTGTACCCCCGACTATATTATACTATACTAGCCGACCCAGCAAAAGTTGGTTTGCCATCAAAATTATTTTTATGTAATCAAAATATAAAGAATAACTTATTCCATCGGCCATGCAAGGTGACAAAACATCATATTACAGCATAGGCCATGGATCATGTTGTAGCCAGGCCTAGTAGTACTGGGCTCTCAAGAATAAGACTACGGTATCCCTGCCTGTCGTATAAGGCGACTAAAAGGGGCCTCGAGTTCACTGGGCGACAAGGGTGGGGGCCTTTGTCGTCCGCTAAGGTGGACCCGGGAAGAAGGCGACATCGGCTGGCCCGTGTAGCCTTGCACTATGAGGGCACAGGGGATAGGGAGTAATCTGCCCCCCCGGGACGTGCTCTCCTTGAGCACAGTGCAGAGGGGCTCCGGAGCGTTCCACTGGAGATCCCTGAGCCCCTCGTCATGCACCGAGTAGGTTTTAGTGGGTAAAAACCCCACATAACCGCCGCCTTCCCCCCAGAAGGCGGGGTATCTTTGAAGATTTCCGCTCCGTTAACAAAAAAAAAATGGATCATTTTGTAGCAGCATCAAACGCTCATTGATCAGTTATCGAGCGGGATGAAAAATGATTAAATCACTAAAATTACCATTAAAAATAGGGGTTGGTGATAGAAGGGTGAAAATTTATGATTTCATGTATTTTTTATGATCAATAATAATTAATTTATTAATTCAAGTAACTTAGACTCACGTGTTACTAACATTTTTTGCTTAAAAATCTATTGTTAGGAATTACACAATAAGATATAAGCTAAATACAATTATTTGTAACACTAATCACACTAGTTTTTAAGTACTAACTAAAAAATTATGTATTATGCAAAAAATATAACTGTGCCAAACAATCGTCGCTTAGCAGCGTGCCCAGTAGACTTGAAGCCGTTGTTTGGCAATGCTACCACCCTTCTGGGCAAGGTATAAGCCAGCCCTCTGGTCACCAGATGTGTCGACCAACTTCTTAGCTATTATATATTATTAAAAGGTGGTGTGCACTAGGACCCCACGAACCTAAAGTTTCTACCCCAAACTTCACTAAATTTGCGGCGCTTGAGATTTTCTGTAGTCCCAGTAGTAGCTCCAGCCTCAACAGTAGATTCTGGAAGATGTGAAGGTGCTAAAGTATCGACGCATGTGGCATCTCATTCTAAAGACCGTCCCAACTTCCAGGGTATGATAGTCATACCGTCTGATCTCTTACCATCACTAAAATGCTAAATTATATTATACTACTGACTCGACTATGCTTATGTATTCCTTATCCTTATCACCTGCCATGTGATTATTGCCACATTATAAAAAAAATGTTATCCAAAAAATAAAAACAATGTTAGGGGTGGACAGCACTTATCACTTAGGGATATCAAAACTAGATCATATATATAATAGATATAGTATCTGGTGGTCGCAGTGGTGGCGGTGAACGTCCGCTCCGCCGCGCTCGGTTGGCCGCGGGTACAGTTATTTCGCGGTTATTATGCATAATTTCACCGTCCGGCCGTCCGTCGCACTTTGGCTGTTATTGCCGTGGGTAATGCGGCTGACCGTCGTCGCGGGGCGGTGCCGTCTACCATTGTTGCTTTATTACAAATCCCCAGACAGTGCTATATGAATTCCCTTTAACTGCCAATTTTTCAATGAAAAAAGGACTCAAATCGTGTGAATGTTTGTTACTGCATAAAACGACTGGGTAACAGTAGATAATAGATACGAGTAGATAGACTATGACATCAATGAGAAAAAACCATATGATTCTTAAATTTGCATTAAGTCTGTGCGCGACAAATGGACGAATAACTCAATATAACGTCGACCGATTTCGACGATTTTTTATTGTAAAAGATGTGCTTTAAGAGTATAATGAAAGTTTGGTTACGTTCAAATTAATTCTATTTCCTAATATTTCCACGACAATTCCAAAACACAAAGAGTGCGCCCACGCGTAATAGCGTTTAACGACTGATTCGATTTGAGGTCGGTTTTCTTATTTACTCATAAAATATACTTGTCATTACTTTATGTCATTACTATTTTTGAAGTCGGTTAAAAGAGACAAGTATAGTTGGGATGTATGGTAACGCCCGCATATGATAGACAGTGTAAAGTGCCCTGATCGTGCCAGCAAACGGTAAGCCGCGAGGTCGTCGGCCCCGTAACGACTGCTTAAAAACACACGGCTCCTTAATTATAGTGGCGTGGTAACTCGACCAATTGTGTTTGGGGTCGGACCGTGCCCTCTGCGTCTCGGATGGTTTATGGTCATTTATTGTTTGAACTGAGCTCATAATCTCAGAATAAGGATAATAAATAAGCAACGAGTGTGAGAAACTTAAAGAAGTTAGAAGAAGTATGAGAGTGACTGCAGTCAAAACTTCCTTAGCTCCATCTATATGAAGATATTCAAGAGAGAAAGAATGTACGCACTGCTCTCTCTTGCCTCTACAGTGTGATACAGACAATAGGCCTGCACTGTCTCAGAAATACAAAACGTCTCTCCTTCTATCTTCACTAACTTAAAATTAACCCGCAAAGTTTCCGTTCGATCACGTTTTTCGTAACGCATTCGCCAGCTTTCCCCACAAGTCAAGCGTGCTTAAAGAAGTTTTACTTCAATAATAATATATTTTATTTGGACAATAAATGCACTAGGTGTGCGTGGCAGGCTATGCCCTTCTACTTGCATCACAGAGAAGGCCTGTGCCCAACAGTGGGACATATGTATAGTTTTAATGTTTCCAGTGCTCAGTAGATGAAGTTGTTTGTTGAAAATTTAATATCCCGATTTACCTCGTATATATCTTTCATATACATGAGGAAAACTGCATGAAAATGCAGCTGTGTGGGCTTCTTTATATGTAGACTGTTAGGGATGTTCATGCAAAACATATATCGATATACCGAAATGTTGTGTCGATACTATGCGATATAATGTATAAATAAATATATTGGTCCTCCACCTTCGCGGGGTAGCTTGTTGACGATTTCCTCCCCGTCAACAAAAAAAAAGATTTCTAAACTGTGTATGATATTTTAGTTTCTTTTACTTTTCATATAAATATTGTAAAAACTTAACCTTAGGGTTAAAAATAAATGATAATATAATGCCTGTATGTATGTACGGTATAGTCTAATATCGATATTTAATGATATATATATATATGTCGTGTACTCCTACTACATACCAGAGGCCTCATTGTAGTAGACGGATATCCTCTCCAGCTGCAGGTCGCTTGTGCCTTCGTATACGCCTTTAGGGTTGATGCCGTGCTCCTCTGAAATGATCTCCCAGAACTGTGGACAAGAGAATCACATGGTTTACTTTTTCTAACAAGTATATTTACGAGTAAATACAAAAAACCGACGTCAAATCGAATCAAACGTTGAACCAGTCTTTCTCAAAGTGGCCAGAAAATAATGGAGGTTAGGGGCGCGATATGTAATTTCATTTACTTTATATAGTATTTTAAATTTCACTAAAATTAAAACCCACCTACTACACAATAACGAATAATGAGTTTATATTTCTACCCTGAGTTATAAAGTCTTAAAATACTTAACATAGATTTATGATTTTTTTTTAAGTTTTAGGGGTGTATAAAAAATGGGGGCGGCTGAAAAATAATTGTTTTTTTAAAGGGGGCGGTGAAAGAAATAAGTTTGATAATCACTGTGGTAAACGGTATTACGCGCGGACGATCTGTATTTCCGAATTATCGTAGGAATAATCAAGCTTAATCAGAACCTAGTCAAACTTTCATCTAAATACTCTTAGCAAATCCATTGCAATAAAAATGAATCATCGAAAATAGTTGGAGTGGTGTTGAGTTATTCATTTCAATCAATCATTCAAAACGTTTGATGAAACTTGGTTACTCTGAAACGGAAAATATATTAAAAATTAAATGATTACTAATACTCTACACATCGCAGCCACACAAAGTCACATACACACACTACAAAACTATCATATATTCCTACACATGTTTATATACATATCTAAACTCATACTTCACCAAAACGAATTAGCTTAAAATTGTGTTTTAATTAGCTATGTACACTACTTTTGATAATGTAATGGGGTGGAGGGTTGATTACTTGAGACACAGGATCCGTCCTAGTTCAAGTGTCAATCCACCATAATCTTTCTGTTATTATGTCTCTTGTTCCAAATGTGTATATGTTTTTAATTATGTAATTATCTTAAGTAACTACTGTGGATTATGGTGAGGAATAAATGATTATTATTATTATTTGTCGCACACACACTTGATGCAAATATAACACTTATATTGTTTTGTCATGGATTTCATTCTCAGAATTGGACCAAATTTAAATGAGCCATGTGACACGGGAACCACCAGCTTTCAAATAATAAAAGAATCATCAAAATCGGTTCACCCAGTCAAAAGTTATGCGGTAAAAAAAACCTATACAAACAAATAAAATTGGACTGTCAGTCTGTAATATTAAAATAACCGCTTTTTACATAAGTATATAAGGCACATATACCAAAAAAGCATTTTTGTTTTAAATTTGCTGTTTGTCTGTTTTTTACCGTTAATCTCTGGAACGGCTGTACCGATTTTGACAGGGCTTTCACTGGCAGATAGCTGATTTAATATAGTCAAGACGACTTTATTTAAAAAATATTTAAGGGAACCGCGGGACGCAGGAAGTGTCTGTGTAAAGCTTAATTTCTTACCAACTTAGTCGTCTCGAAATGTCACAAACTTTAAGTTAATGAGTGTCAATAAAACTGATAAATACACAACTGTTCGCTCTCGAGGTAAGTTATCGAATGACATATATTTACGTGTTCCATTTAGACTTGTAACGTCACCGGCGCGTGCGCAGTTGCAGGGAACTCTAGTGACGTTGGTATACGTTGTACGTACGGAAAACTACGAAGACTTAGTCAGGCAGAACGTCACTACAACGCCGTATTTCACTGTACAGTGATAGATCTTACGACTTTTAAAGGGAATACCTTTCCCTTTAAATTTTCAAGGTAGCCAATATGACTCAAGATTCACTCCGAAGATAATTTTTAAATCTTTAAACAAGTAAATAAAAAACCGACTTCAAATCAAATCAAACATCTTTTATTAGTGAAATCTGCTTCATATCCTTATAATCTGCTTCAAAAACGGACGAGGCTCTCAATTCGTCTGTAGTTTTTTTTACGTTTGTTACCTCATAATTTACGACTAGGTGTACAGATTTCAGCCCTGTAGTTCCGGGCTCGTAGAACAAGACTACGGTATCCCCTTCCTGTCGTAGAAGGCGACTAAAAGGGGCCACAGGTTCACTGGGCGACAAGGGTGGGGGGTCTTTGTCGTCTGCCAAAGTGGACCCGGGAAGAAGGCGACATCGGCAGGCCCGTTTCGCCTTGCACTGCGAGGACACTGGGGGACAGAGGGTAACCTCCACCCCGGGACGTACTGTCCTAAGAGCACAGATGGGCTCCGGTGCGTTCCTCTGTAGATCCTGGAGCCAGTCACTATGCACCGAGGAAGGGGCACCAAAGGGGTTTTAGTGGGGAAAATCCCCACATAACCGCCGCCTTACCTCCAGAAGGTGCGGTTATGTGGGTTATCTTGTTTGAAGATTTCCCCCCGCCAACAAAAAAAAGGTGCACAGATTTGGATGATATATTGTCATTTGAATTACTGATACCATTTCATGGCCCAATCCTGACAATGGTATCCGTGAGGAAACCATATAAGTCTAAAATTTGCATCAAGTATGTGAGCGACAGACAAACGGACGGATAAATCAATATCACGCCCAACAATTTCGAAGATTAATTTTTCATTGAAAAGGATGTACTTTAAGATTAGTTTGATGAGAGTTTGGTTAGGTTCTGATTAATTCTATTTCGTATTATTCCGATGATAATTCGTAACTACAAACGGGGAAGTCCACGCGTAATAAATACTGTTTAACGTTACATTTGAGTTGAAGTCTGTTTGTTATTTTTTTTCGTACATGTAGTATATGTCAGGGATCTTATTTTCTAACTCCTCTTTCGTATTCCATTACTTCCATTCCTCTCCTGTCTTCTCTATTTGTTTGCTATTGTGTTGAATATCCGCGACGCTAAATATTTCTTTTTTCTGTCAGTCCCCGACGTGCTTGCGACGGGACATGTTGGGACATGTTTGTGTTACACGACTCGTCTGGACATGTTCCCAATGACTATGTAAAACTATTTCTAAACAAAAACCTTCATTTGTAGACAATATTCAGGAGTAGTTTATTTTTTATTAAGCGCGAGCGCCCTTTTTTATTTCCGTAGTATGGTTAATTATGGCATTAAGGAGTACTTTTTAGTATTGGATTATCATAACTTACCGATATCTCATCTACAAACAATATTCCTTTCGATTTTAAGAGTTTCCTGTTGCTGGTGTATTTATTAAATCTTTATTTGCACAAAATAAAAGTATACAAAAATGCGGACATAATGCCAAAAGCCATTCACAGCCAGACCTTACCTTATACCTTGAGGAAAAATATTAAATATACACACACATAAACTTACATATCAATTCATTCGAAGTGTCGATAACATACTGGTTTAGGGTACGGTCTGCGAATTGTAAGGGCGTAGGTTCGAATGAACCATTGAACTTTTTTTTTAATTACGAACTACACAGATTGGCCAGAGAAGCTGGCCTTGACGGCTTGACGGCCGAGAAGGCCGAACCTGCACTCGGTTGATTGCTGTTTCACGGATAAACTAGGGGACATTCAAAAGCTAAACTAACTACTAAGTGCCACTTCGGAATAAAAATCAAAGAAAATTACTTTACACCTTTATTTGCAATGATATATAAAAATATATAATTAAAAATATCGATAACTATCTAAATAGGTTCACACATATAAGCCTAATGTTTTTAACATTAGGCTTATATTTAACGTTACGGATGTTTTTAATCGGTTGGGTCCGCAACGACCCATAAGGAATTTCGTTTCAAAAGAAAAGAAAAACGATAGTTACAATATCAATAAATATATACGAGTAACTGTATAAGGTCAAAAAAGATTTAAAACTATTACTTTAATTAAAAGTATTAATTGAGGTATTCCAGATTTAGTGTTTAAATGTAGCATTAGTTCATGCTGGAGGTATCTTCGGAACTTAAGGTATATATAAAATTTTAGTTCTCACCTCACGCACTTTCGCGATATTTTGTAGCGCGTGACCTTATATGGTCACAGTGTTCCACACGAAAAGGGACTTGAGTGGAATAATGTATAGAAAGCTGCTTATTTTACTGCCGCATTACGGCAGCAAAATAAATGATATAAAAAGTTACATAACTCGATAGACCAGGCACGCGCCGGGCGGCCATGAAATAGGGTTGACTCTCCTTGAAACATTAAGAATTAAACAAAAAGCAGCCTATATATGTCCCACTGTTGGGCACAGGCCTTCTCTGTAAAGAGAGTACAAGGGCATAGTCCACCATGCACACTGTGTGTTTTGACAGTGCGGATTGACAGATATACACATGCTTTAACACATATTGGTTTCCTCACGATGTATTCCTTCACCGCCAAGCGCATAGTAAATCAGCACTTATGATAAATTCATTAGTGTCTACACCGGAGATCGAACTCGAGTTGCCAGTGTACTATGCAACTTAAGGCGACCGCCCGGACACTGAGCTACCGCACGCTATTGTTAATGATATAAACCGCGCACATAAACCGTAATATACTAATTTTATAATGATCTACGACTGGTCTGTCATTAGTTGGACTATGACAATTGTATTACAAGGTTCTGGCGTCAAGGTATATCTGTCTTAATACGTGCTTGTCATTATGAAGATAACCCAGTCTGCGATTGTCAAAAATGTACCAATATCATAAGCAACAAAGACTTATCTGTACAATATTTATATGTTTCGTAGTATATGTTCGGGACTTAAGGTACAAAACAGATAAAAATTTAATTAAATCTTATTGGAATTAACCGCTTTTCAACAAAAAGTGTATTTACGAGTAAAAACAAAAACTGACTTCAAATAGAATTGGTATATTACGATTTAGAATTAATCAGAACCTAACCAAAGTCTTATTAAACTAACTTTGAAGTACATTCTATCCAATAAAAATGAATCATAGAAATCCGTTGTCGTGATATTGATTTTTTTTAATGACGAACTACACAGATTGGCCAGAGAAGCTGGCCTTGACTGCTTCACGGGATTGAGAAGTGGCATAGCTCTTAGGTCACTTAGCCTGAACCTCTATCGCTAGTAACTCGACACAAGGGTCCCCCCGGTGGGGGTAACCTCGGCTTGGACGGTTACTATGTTACGCGTAAGCATTCCGATCCGAGGGCGCCCGAGAGGGCCGAACCACGACTCGGTCGGTAGCTATTTCACGGATAATCTAAGGGACATTCGAAAAGCTAAACTAACTTTGAGTGCTACTTCGGGAGACGTTGGCGCTGGGAGAAGTCGCGATATTGAGTCATTCGCCCATTTGTCGCGAAGATACTTAACGCAAAATTTGGCACAGTTATATTTTTGTAAATATTTTGTCAAAAACCTATTATTTCTTTTTAGTAAGCACTTAAATAGAGCCGTGGTAGCTCAGTGTCCAGGCGGTTGGCTCTTGTTGCATAGTACGCTAGCAACCCGAGTTCGATCCCCGGTGCCGGCACCAATAAAACCACGCGCTCGGCGGTGAAGGAAAACATCGTGAGGAAACCTACATGTCTTAGAAAATTTTTTCTAAGACATGTAGGTTTAGACAGGTAGGTCCTCTACGCAAAATTTAAGACTTATATGATCTTCTCATAGATGCCAATGTCTGAATCGGAGTTAATTTGAAATGGGACTAAACGGTAAGCACGAGCTTTCAAATAAAAAGAATCATCATCGGATCACCCAATCGACAGTTATGCGGTAACAAACAAAACAATCTGGTAACCTCCACCTTTTTTGAAGTCGGTTGAAAGTGTAAACAATACAGAGGCACTAATGAGCACACCTCTTCCGTAATGGTTGGGTAACGGGTCCAAGTCGGGTGCAGCCAATTAACACGGCATATTTAACTTTTGATTAATAGCAGAGTACAGTTCACACGCTAACTGTGTGATAATTAATTTTTAACAGTGGTTACTAAATTTTCGTGGCTAGTTAAGTCCACTGCTTAAAATCAACGCCCTACTTACTACGAAAGTCTTGCTAATTGGTTAAGGGAAACTAAATAGATCTAGTCGTAGTATATACATATATATCCCAAATTCGATCCTCCTGCAATTTTAAGTGCTGATTTACCAGGCCCCGGTGGTGAAGCAAAACATTGGTAGGTAATCTATACGTGTTAGAAAAAATTCTATGACTGGTGAAGTCTGCCTATCCACACAATTGTTTTTTAAAAGAAAGCTAGCTATATGTCTTTTTTTTTCAGAAATATTACTAACATTATTGTTAACCGATCCAACTAAGCTTAAACTTGTGCTTCAGGTCTTGGTGATTCACGTCAAAGGTCGAATGGTGGATTCGAACCGACCTTACCATTATCGCGATGAGCTCGAGGCCCATTTTAGTCGCCTTCGACAGGAAGGGGATGCCGTAGTCTTGTTCTACGAGCCCAGAACTCTTCTTCTTTTCACTCTAATTCTTTCGGTTAAAATGATCGAACACGGCTGGCTTTTATCAAGGAAAATTCATTAAGAGACTTCCAAAAAAGGAGGTTTCTTAATTCGTCAGTACTTTTAAACGATTTTTAATCGATTACAGCGATGTCATTTCTATGATCCAATTTTGATTTTGTTGATCTTAAAGATGAGTTTAAAAAAGGAGAGACTCTCCTTTCAATTGATATAATTTAGTTAATATAAATTTTGATTAGTAAAAGTCGTTTCGAATTGGAAAGAGTTAAAGCACTCAATTGATAATTCAATCAGGAGCAATTGTGGCGTCGTCGGTCCGTTACAGACGTCGCTTTCTAAATTGCTTTATGAAATTCAAAAGGAAGAATTACTGATATTGCCTCTCCAACTGCACCTATTTAAAAAAATGGACTTGTATGGATACTTCTTTCGCATCATTAAAAATAGAATTGCATACAGTGCAAAAAATAAAAGGATCAGTAAAGTTCAATTTAAAGTTGAAATAATAAATAAATATATATTATATTAAATTTATTATTTAATATAATAAATGTTTCTTATTTTAAATTATATCATAAGTACCACATACGGATAGTTAACCTCAATTATATCGAAGCACGTGAAAAACTATACAGGGTTTTAAAAGAGGGCTTCCGAAACCGAAGCTAGACGATAGTACTAATTACACCTTTGATGATGGGACGGAAAAAAATCGATTCTGATTAAAAAAAACCTATTTTTAAACCTAGAAGGAAATAAAACTAAATTTACTGTTCTCAATTACTAACTTAGTGCTCGCTGTATAGCGATTGGTCTCACCACTTCATCTCAAGAAAAAAACTGTTGACCACAGGCTATTTTCCAACTTCTCAAAGCGGTTCTCAAAGTGTAAAGTTCTGGTGTCTTCAACTTAGTCCAGTTCTGACAATGAGAAAACCGTATGTCTTAAATTTTGGATTAAGTATGTGCGCGACAAATTAACGTATAACTAAATATCACGCCAACCGTTTTCAATGATTAATTTTTATTGGAAAAGATCTAGGAGCTGGGATAGGTACTGATTAATTCTATTTCGTAACAAACCTTTTTTTTTTTTGTTTACGAGGAGGAAATCTTCAAAAAGCCGGCGGTTATGTAGGGTTTTTACCCACTAAAACCTCGCCGGTGGCCCTTTCCTCAGTGCATGACGAGGGGCTCCGGGACCTCTAGAGGAACGCACCGGAGCCCCTCTGCACTGTGCTCAAGGAGAGCACGTCCCGAGGGGGGGAGGTTACTCCCTTCTGCCCTCGTGCAAGTGCAAGGCGACACGGGCCAGCCGATGTCGCCTTCTTCCCGGGTTCGTAACAAACCTACCATAATTCGGAAACACAAAGCGGGCGTCCGCGTTTAACGTTTAATTCGGTTCGAAGGTTTTTGTTTTTACTTATAAATATACTTTATTCTACTTGGTATATGCAGGCATAGAACAGTTTTCCGTGTAGTCATTAATTATTAACGCTAACGCGGCGTCGTCCGTGCCCCTATGGCGACTGGACGGCGCCCGCTTTGTTACAACCGAGTGTTGCCCGATAAGTTAACAAGAAAATACACCGTACACTGTAATTCACGTCGATATAAATCGATAACTGGGCGTGTGCCGTTGTATACTTTTTGCGAAACAGGCAAATGGATACACGGGTCACCAGAATATTAGAATAATTATTGACTAGTTTATCATAAGATATCGTACAGCAAGCATTAGGTAACAAGTGTACTAACGATTGAAAACAAAAACCGACTTCAAATACGACTTTCTTCTTTGTATTTTCGAATGATCGTAGGAATATTACGATTTAAATAGAATTAATCAGAACCTTATCAAGCTGTCATCAAAGTACTCTTGAAGTACAAATTTCCAATAAAAATAGATCATTGCAATCGGTAGACGTGATATTCACTGGCTAATCTGTGTACATACACTTTTATTTATATTATACATAAATATTAATATTTTAATGAATATATATATATACATATACAAATTACATAATAAATAAAATAAATTTCAGTGACAGATAGCAGATTCAGGCTCCAGTGCATCGCACGCAAGCGGTCAGATCGATGGTCACCACAACACACTTCCCGGTACGACCGAGGCTAGTGTTACAGGGGTACACTTCGCGGGTTTCCCCCGTCGTTGTTGCCAGCCGCGTCCACAATTACCGCAAGTTACAATTACATTATACGCAGCATACGGCAATGGCACAGACTTTTAGCAAGTGATTTTTGAAATAAAACTTCTCTACGCGCGCTTCACTTGGGGAGTAAGCTGGTGAATGTGATACGTAAAGTCTATTTGAGCAAGGCGAAGGAAAGTTGAGATAGAGACTTCTGACTGTGTGTCAGATATACGTTTCGTATATCTGAGACACAGTGCAGGCCTATTGTCTGTATCACACTGTAGGAGCAAGAGAGAGAGATCAGTTCACGCGTACATTTTCTTTCTCTCTTGAACAATCGTGTATTAAACAATTTACATTTTGTGTATGTATAAGGCATAGATAGTATGTAACATGGACGGGCCAAGGCAATTGCTATCTGTCCCCCCAAAATACCTTAAAAGACTTGAGCTTACAAATTTACAGACGTTCATAAATCTAGTAAACCAGAACAATTACCCCAGTTAATTTTTTTGTGTGCCAACACAGACGGAGTTACTCTCGGCGATACGAAATAACTGTAACAATAATTAAGTTTACGGATTGTCTACGGTTCGTTCTTGATTCGCCGCCTCAAATACCGTAATAGAGATATTCAAAATGGCTTTCTGAGGCAATCAAAATGGCGGCCTCCGAGCGACCGTCTATACGGAATAATTCGGAGCAGCGTGACGGAAAATGCAGTTAATGCGATTTCCGATGGCCGTAGCAGCTCGGGCTACCGGGAGCTTGTTTTAAGTTGGAAGCATTGTGGATTCGATTCCATTTTATTGATAAAGCTAATTTTATTAAGTATTGTTCCCCCATCGGCTTCAAGACAGTGCGTCTTTCATTAAGTGTACAGCACTGGAATAGTTTGCCCGCGTCTGTCTTCCCCTCCGATTACAATGTTGCTGAAGAGTGAATAGGCATAATCTATATATATGAAAGAGAAAGTGTGTGGGTATGATGCAAATAGGCTTCGAAACGGCTGAACCAATTATAATTACCATGAAACTTTCAGGGAATCTTCTGATTGACCTGGCGAGTAATCCTGTAAAGTTTGGTGCACACACGATCGGAGCACTCCTCTTTTTGGACTGTCAAATACAGCATTTATTTACTATGATGATATTCTAATGTTTTATAACCCAAATTTGTATTGACACATGCGTTGTGCATATTTATTTCATTATGAATCATATTGAAGTGTAATAAAATATACTGAAGTATATTAAAGGTAATAATTAAGCATTTTGAAGTATTCAAGTTAAGTTACGAGTATAGCGCCGCGGATGTATCCGTATGACTGATGCTGCTGATATGTACATGGGTGTAGGTAATGAATGATCTTCACTCGTTCGCGAAGATCATAGAAGAGAATGAATACGGAGAGAAATTAATTATTTAATATATTTTGAGAGTTAAATTGAATATTTAATGATGCACGTTCATTGTTTAAATAAAATAAAGCAAAATCTTTTTTTTTGTCAACGTGGAGGAAATCTTCAAAAAGATACCCTGCCTTCAGGGGGGAAGGCAGCGGTTATGTGGGGTTTTTACCCACTAAAACCTTCCCGGTGGCCCTTTCCTCGGTGCATGACGAGGGGCTCCGGGATCTCCAGTGGATCGCACCGGAGCCCCTCTGCACTGTGCTCAAGGAGAGTACATCCCGGGGGGGAGAGGTTACTCCCTCCCCCCCCGTGCCCTCGCAGTGCAAGGCGACACGGGCCAGCCGATGTCGCCTTCTTCCCGGGTCGACCTTAGCAGACGACAAAGGCCCCCACCCTTGTCGCCCAGTGAACCCGAGGCCTCTTTTAGTCGCCTTCTAGGACAGGCAGGGGATACCGTAGTCATTCTTGAGAGCCCAGAACTACAGGGCTGAAAGCAAAATCTAGCCTAGCAAGGCGGGCTGGGTACGCTAATTATTTATAACTAAGCTAGTGCGTCTTATTAACAGAACTGAATGTCCTCTTAACATCAGGTGGAAATACAAAGTAATGATTGCCGGATTGGTAAATAAGCGTACAATAAGATGGTAAAGAGAAAGTCCTGTTACAATCGCAGCATCCAGACGGCGGAACGCAACAACACGGAGTGCAAAGTACCCATAAACATAAAATATGAGAGCGCGACGTCTCGCGCGCAGATAACAACATATTTCCTTATCATTACTAGAGCGTTTCCATTCTGTAAACATTCAATTCTATTTTCAACCAACTTCAAAAAAAGAAGTTCAATTCGTCAGGAACTAAAACAACAATTTTGATATTTAAAAATATAATATATACTATAAATAATAGGTTAAAACGACTATAAACTTTTTTTTGTTAACGATTAGGAATTTTTTTAGGAAAAAAGATTTTGAAGATTCAGTTTTTGGGGACGGGTAGACCGACCCTAAGGACCGCGTCGTATGCGAGGTTCCATAGCAGGCAACACAGACCCCTGCGGAACTCCGCAGTTTACCTCTCTCTGGTAAAACGCGACCCTAAACGACTATAAATAAAACTAGATAATGTAAAAACAAATCAATTGGCTTCCCGCATGTTTCTATTTCAATTGATTCAATTTCTTCATTTGGTCCAATTCTGGTAATGGCATCCATGAGAAAACCATATAAGTCTGAAATTTGCATTAAGTATGTGCGCGACAAACGGACGGATAAATCAATATCATGCAAAAAGGTTTCGTTGAGATTTTCGTTTTTGTGGCAAATACGTTCGTACAATAGTAAATAATATTAAATATAATATTTTTAAATTATAATATTAAAAAAATAGTATATAGTATTCAAAGGTCAAATAATTTCCAATTATTGTTAAAAAGCTGTCCCGGATGGTATAGTCACACGCGCTGTCTGCTTTGGCGGGCAGTAACGGGAGCTTGCCACCTAAGTAAAGTAATCAAAATGGCGACTGCCGCACTATGGGATGATTAAAAATACGACAGCTTAAATATGTCATGTCATGTAATAAGTTAATTTAAATGCGCGAACACAAACACAAACCGTGGTATTATAAATGTTATTCTGGACTTAACCAAGGGTGTACGTCGTTATAACTTCGGAATAAAAACGTCTTATCGTTCTTGACGTATTCTTCGTTGATTAGTACAAATTTTGCTTATTCTTAAGTTATCTATAAAGTTAAAGTAACAGCTTTTAAATATATAACATATATATGTCCCACACACATGGTCTTCATTTTGCAGAAAATGCAGTATAAGGGCATAGTCCACCACGCACACCTAGTGCGGATTGGCAGACTTCACATGCCTTTGAAATTTTTTCTAAAACATGTAGGTTTCCTCACGATGTTTTCCTGCACCGCCGAGCGCGTGGTAAATCAGCACATAAAATTGCAACAGCAAATTTATTGGCGCCGGCACCGGGGATCGAACTCGGGTTTCTAGCGTACTGTGCAACTTGAGCCAACCGCCCGGACACAGCTACCACGGCTCATTATCTTTATACAGCGATTATTTGTAAGGCTGTTTGTGTTTAAATTCCCGCGTTCTAAGTCACATAAAAATAAGAATTAGAGCAAAGAGTTTTTAATCTCTTTTTTTTATTTGCATGAATGTGTATTCCTGGCGGCCTAAAAAAAGAGAATATTAACAAAGGAGCGCTGCAACCTTGAAGAATTCAGAAGTGTTCGCTGAACCGAGACATATTTTACTTTCAGAGCGCAACGAATAAGACCGCTTCCTTTTTTGCCGAGACTACCGCCGTCTTAACAACCGACTATCCGTTTAGGGTTACCATTTAAAATTTTGTTAGACGATAGTAATATTTTACAGACCGTTCTGTTACTTGTCTTTTATATTTATTATTAATCGACAAGGAGAAAGTTCTCAATTCGTCTGTATTTGTTCGTTACCTCACAACTTTCGACTGGGTGAACTGATTTGATGATTCTTTTTTTAAATTGAAAGCTGGTGCTTCCAGTGTGGTCCCATTTAAATTTGGTCCAATTCTGACCCTGGGATACATGAGAAAACCATACAGGTCCTAAATTTGCATAAATTATTTACGCGACAAATGGATGAATAACTCATTGTTCAAGAAAAACGTGCATGCGCAATGCTCTCTCCTGCTTCACTAAGTTATTTCCCCCTCTCAACTTCTATTCGATCACACTTTTCGTAACGCATTCAACTTTAAGTAAATAGTCATAAGAGTAAATTCCTTTACCCCGAGTAATCCTATATTTAAATTATCGCCACCGTGCGGACATAGAAGCAATTTAAACTTAGGTATCTAAAATGATGGCGACACTACCGACGGGCGCCATCTTGTAGACATCGTCTCCACTGCAATTTGAAAATAGAACATGGACTTTTTTTCTTATTGCATCGCACGGTGGCCGTTGACATCCGGCTGCATTATTTTCGTCTCCCACTGTGTTGCCATATCTGTCCACTCAAAATCACACACACCGAGAAATGTGATATTTCTGATGCGGATAGAAAGGTGTCGTGGTTCAATATACGATAGCTTGCATAAAACTTTGCATAGATTAATAATAAACAGAGAAAATAACACTCTTTCGAAATAGTTAAAAGGCACTAGTTTGTACTTAATTTAACACTTTAAATGTACGTTAAAGACAATTATTTTTTAATTATGTACCTACGTCCTCTTTTCAACCGACTTCAAAAAAAGGTGGAGGTTTTCAATTCGATTGTTTTTTTTTATGTTGATTATTTATTTATTTATAAACTCTTTATTGTTTACACTTATGAACTAAAATATAAAAAAAAAGAAAATATAATTAAAATACATAAACAATGGGCGGCCTTATCGCTAAAAGCGATCTCTTCCAGGCAACCTTTGGATGGAGAAGAATAATAAAAAGAAGCGGCGGGAGTTTTTAAAAAGTAGATATACTTAAACACTGATAACACATACATATAATATAGGTATATATATATATATATATATATATATATATATATATATATATATATATATATGTATATATATATATATATATATATATATATATATATATATATATATATATATATATATATATTATGAAGGGACAAGACGTGTGTAAAAGTATTACATATAATATATTTACATATATATCGTAACAGTATAAATGATGTTATGTTATGGTGGACTTGTCTAAGTAAAACTTTTTAACTTTGATTTTAAAAGTATTTATTTTTTTGTTCGAAAGCTGCTGCTTTCCGTGTGGTTCCATTTCAATTTAATCCAGTTCCGCCAGTGGATTATGCATTATGGGGATGTTCTCAATTCGCCTGCATGTTTTTTTCTATATTTGTCAACTCAAAACTATGGAGTGGGTGAACCGATTTTGATGATTCTGTTTTTTATTCGAAACCCTGGTGCTTCCATGTGATCCTATTTTTAATTTGGTCCAATTCTGACAAAGGCATCCATGAGAAGACCATATAATACTTAAATTTGCATTAAGTATGTGAGCGACAAATAACTCATCATCACGCCAACCAATTTCGATGATTATTTTTTTATTGGAAAGGATGTACTTTAAGAGTACATCAAACAGATGGGAGTTTGGTTAAAGTTAAAGTTACAGCCTTTATATATATAATATATATGTCCCACTGTTGGGCGCAGGCCTTCTCTGTAAAGAGAGTATAAGGGCATAGTCCACCACGCGGCCCTAGTGCGGATTGGTAGACTTCACATGCCTTAGAAAATTTTTCTAAGACATGTAGGTTTCCTCACGATGTTTTCCTTCACCGCCGAGCGCGTGGTTAATCAGCACATAAAATTGCAACAGCAAATTTATTGGTGCCGGCACCGGGGATCGAACTCGGGTTGCTAGCGTACTATGTAACAAGAGCCAACCGCCTGGACACTGAGCTACCACGGCTCTAGTTTCTGATTAATTCTACTTCGTATTATTGATATTATAATTCGGAAATACAAAGAGGGCGCCCCGCATGTAATAGCGTATAACGTTGCATTCTATTTGAAGTCAGTTTTTGTATTTACTCGTAAATATACTTCCTATATTCTATATTTCCTATAAATAATTTTTGATCACGGGGAACATCGCGGGGCGTAGCTAATTTAATATATAAGGTAAATAGAGACTATATCAGCAGCTAGCATTAAGACATTTTGTTATACTAATACAGTTATACAGTACGTGCATGTTTTAAAAACATCAAAGCGTAAAAAAAGAGGAAATGCAAGAGGCCAGCCCATGTTGAAATAAACAGAGTGGGCTCGATGTAAACATTCGTCAGCCACTTACCGAGGGTAGGGGATAAAAAAAAAACTCGATGAAATGTTAAGCCGGAAACTGAGGGCTTCCGTACGGCATATAATCATTTCGTAGTTTGTTATAAACAGCGATAGGCATGGATGTATTAAAATAAAATTATGTACTACAATATGACTCCAGCCCGTGCGGCAGTCACGGAAATTATCGCACCACGTTAAGACCAAAATATTCAGGTCCAACGTTAAATCCGTACTGCTAAATGGGTGTGAGACGTGGAAGATTTCCAAAACCATCTCCCATCAGTCCCAAGTTTTCGTCGAGATGCCGATCACATTCGCAAGCAGGCCCTTGATTGGAATCCGCAAGGAAAGCGCAAGCGCGGCTGTCCTAACCAGACGTGGCGCCGCACAGTTGCAGACGAGGCGAAGAACATCGGAAAGACATGGAGCGATAGAAAGCGTGAAGCCCAAGATCGAACGCGCTGGAGGTTCACTGTGGACGCCCTCTGCCCCACCTAGGGGACATAGGATGATACGATAGGCACTTCCGATACATATTTCCGAAATATTTAGTCTCACATTATTTTCAGTTCCGTCGCGCAGCAAAGCTCTCTCCTCCAACCCTGCCGTAAGGAACTTCGTACCAAAAACGAATCGCTTTAATGAATCGATTTAATAAAATTTGTTGTTGCAATTTTTTTTGCCACGCGCTCGGCGGTGAAGGAAAACATCGTTTAGTAGGAAAACAACACAAAATTTTCTAAGACATATGAAGTCTGCCAATCCGCACTAGGGCCACGTGGCGGATGCCCTTATACTCTCTTTATAGAAAAGGCCTGTGCCCAGTATTGGGACATACAATGCAACCTGGACTGCATTTGCAGATAACATCAGGTGGATCGTGGTAAAGCATAGAAAGTATACAAAAAAAATCTAACAAAATACCAACGAATTGACAACTTTCTTCTTTTTTAAGTCAGTTAAAAATAAACGCTAGCAATTTTATGTACCAAAGAACCGGGAACCAAAGCATCGTCAGCCAATTAAAAGCAGACCTTTATTTATTCGCGAGTCACTCAATGAGTCATCGTTTGCTGAGCTGTTCAACTTTTGTAGCTCTTATGTTTATGAGAATACCGAGTCATGACGACATAGCTCGCCGGATAAGCAAGTTGAAGTGCAGGGCACATAGCGCTTAGAACAGATGGCCGATGGGGCCAGAAAGTTCTGGATTGGAGACCAAGGACCAGCAAGCGCAGTGTGGGACGTCCATCTGCAAGGTGACGCTCATAAGGGCCGCTTACAACCGGTCCTTTTGGAAGCCGTTAGGGGGGCCTATGTCCAGCAGTGGATGTTTTACGGCTGAAATGATGATGATGATGACCGAGTCATGTCTAGTAGCGTGAGAGCGTAGTGACCTTGCCGTGCGACTTACGACTTGATTGGACCCGATTCCAATCATCAATATATACGGATGATAAAAGTTAAAGTTAGTTACAGCATTTATATAAGTCCCACTGCTGGGCACGGGCCTTTGCTGTAAAGAGAGTATAAGGGCATAGTCCGCCATGCACACCTAGTGCGTTTTTATTTGTGGTTGATAACTTGAATATAGATAAAACGTAATTAAAGGCCATACCTGTGCTGCCATCACGAAGAGTGTAGTATGTTAGTGCAATACTATTCTCCGCGATGGCAGCACTAGCTGTATTAATTTTATAATCTGTGCCTCGGTTTTTTTTTAAATAGGAATGAATGACGATATATGGAAAATATTGATATACTAAAAAATTATATTGTTTAGGAAGCACATACAATCGATATAATCGAAAAATATATCGATATATTTTTGAACATTTTTTTACGTACCATAACATAACACTGTGTGAGTTTGTTAAGTCGTTATATTGCGTACTAAGATCGGATATGGGCGGAACGTTGAAATTAATTTATATTAAAAACACCGCATTACCGTCCCTCATATAACAATATTATTCTAACAGAGTTATCGAACATGCCAGAACAACGTTTATTTTTATAACTTTGTTTGGAATATTGTTCATAACAGATGGTTAGCGGTTGCTGCCTACACTTAGTCATAGACAAAATAGTACAGATAATCTAAACACATTTATATACTGTATTTCTGTAACAAAATTTATTATTTGTTAGATATATTATTTACGGATGTATATTTTTAAGAATGCGATACAGTCTGTGAATCATAAGGTCGTATGTTTGAATCCACCATTCGACTATTGACGTGAACCAACTCCTATTACAAGATTAAGTTAAGTCGTACTGGTTAACAAGAATGTTAGCAATATTTAGAAAAAAAAACAAGATTCCCTTAGCATTAGTTATGTAGTATGCTTATTGTTTGATTTTGGTGTACAAAGCTATTTCTAGCCATCTTAAAGTTAAATGTTACAGCCTATAAATGTATGTCCCACTGTTGGGCACAGGTCTTCTCTGTAAAGAGAGTATAAGGGCATAGTCCGCCACGCACACCTAGTGCGTATTGACAATCTAGGTTTTCCTTTACCGCCCAGCGCGTGGTAAATCAGCACTTATAATTAGCAACAAACAATTCCATTGGTGCCAGCGGTAAGGAAATAATACCAATTTAGCAATACATCCTTTACAAACCACAAAGAACAAGATAATGGATTCAATTAGCTCTATTATCAGTAAGTCCAATACTCAGTATTACAAGATAGAAATATTCTCTGTATATTATAAGCCTGTTGCACCCTGTGGTGTTCAACGATTAATAACTTTTTTTTTCTAATAAAAGTATTAGTTATCCATCAAAGTCCCGTCAACCGTCAAAATTCAGTCGGTCCAGCCGTTCCATAGATTAGCCGGAACAAAAAGACACGCAAAAACAGTAAAAAATGTTATTTTTATATATAAATATATAATATCCTGCCTGGAAGAGATCGGTCTCAGCGATAAGGTCGCCCATTGTACATCGAACTGTAAAATGTTCCTTACTTATGTAATGCCTTTTGTTTGATTTTGGTGTACAATAAAGTTATATCTATCTATATATGTATATAAATTCATATAATTGTAGTAAAGAGGATATTTTAATATTACAAACGGACACTCGAATTTTATTTATTTGTATAGATATCGTTCAAAATAAAAAGCCGAAAATATAAGTTTGTAAACTTTTGTAAATAAAAATATATTATAACGATATATACCTCATGTGTATATCGTTCGCCATATATCTCATTATATAGAAAACCAATTTAGTTGTAAAAGAAGGTCGTACTACAAGCAGGCGCCATAAACAATATTACATTTTAAAGTAATTAAGAGTGGTGACGTCAATGCAGCCAATTTGAAATAAATTAATTTGAAATGAAACATGATTGTCGAAAATAGAACTTTTTTATGTATTTTTAATTACTGGCGAGATAGAATGGCAGCTTTTAAGTTTTATAATTGTTTGAGAAACAGTTAATACGTCTGACAAAGGAATTAAGGCACGGAATGGCACGGAACACAAAGATATTAATTTGCAAATGTATTGTAATTTAAAAATATTTTATTGAAATTTCATTTGACGTGAAGCCATCAAAGTAAAATCGAATACACCGTTAAACGTGAACGTATTACTCCGGGACGCCATCTTTGTATTTCCCAATTATCGTTGGACTAAATTAAGACGGCCACACGGGAAGCACCAGCTTGCAAATAAAAAAAAGAATCATCAAAATCGGTTTACCCACACGGAATGTTATGAGGAAAACATAAAAAAACATACAGGCGAATTGAGAGCCTCCTCCTTTTTTGAAGTCAGTTAAAATATAGAACGGTGAATAATAAGGTGTATTTTAACAGAGCAAATTTTACACAAAACCGTCAAAAATCGAGCTGATATAAATTAATAGACTGATAGACTGACCTAAATATTAGATATAGCATTGCCTTACACATACAATATACAAAAAACTCGGCCTTAGTCTGTTAGTGCTTTGCATAAATGCTAATGTTGCATGCTATAAATAATGCATAAAAATCGTATTTTTACGATACAATACAAAAATAAACTAAATAAATATAAAATAAAACGACACTAGTTTTAAACGCCAAAGACTTATAAATTTTATGAAATGTAACTAAGTCTTATAAAATTTTAAAATAATAATACACTTTGAAAATAATTTTGTTCTAGCATGTTGAGTATTCCAAATGGATATAAATTATTTTATATGCAATCATTTAATTTCAACATATTAATCCTAATTCAGACGAGAATCTTTAAAATAGTAAAATTGATTACGTAAAAATCAATTATAAATACTTTATATAAACATCTATTTAATTAATAAAACATAATACAGACAGAAATAAAACAAAAATGTTCATTTTTAAATTTATTTCAATTATTAGTTATATAATTATGTTAATACAAAACACGAATTGAAATGACAAGAAAATACTCACGGTTTATTACATCCACCGGAATTATGTTAACAATGTTTGTGTCACCGCGTACAACGGAACGCAACAGACGAAAATTAGTTGAATTAGTTTCGTTAATGTATCACACCACTTCCACTTAGCCCGAGTCACAGATAAACTATACCACAGAGTAAATAAAATTGTTTTGACAAATGACAGCAATTAGTTTAATGGCTTTTTTATATATTTTTGAAGCTTTACTTTTTAATGGCCAGTATTTTTATTTTTAATAAGGCGCTGACAAACTATGCGATTTATCTACACATTTTAACTGCCCCTTGTTTTTAATTCATTGCATTGTTTAATGTCTTGTTATGAAGTAAGATTATTTAGTAGTGTTGCTATACCGACTCCCGTAACGATTTGGTACGGACCACGCATGGTCTGTTATGCATACGAAATTTACCTTCCTCGTGGAATTAATTATATAGTTCGAGTAAATCCGATGAACGCAATGAATAACAATATTTATTTATAGGTTCGAGGTGTGACATTGTTTTGTGTATCTTTACCGGTTCTAAATGCTTTGTTTATTCAAATAGACATTTTATGTGCAATACATGTTAGTTGCAGTCCTATATTGTGTCCTTTATTGGGGCTAGGGATCCGTCTTAAGGTTTGATCTTGGATTCCATAAAAAATAGACATTGTGAAATGTGTGACTATTCATAAAAAAAATGAATGTTACCTGTATATCGTCGATTAAATAGAAAAAGACACATTAAGAAATTAACAGTAAAGCGCACTGGATGTCACAAGAAAGTGTCTTTTATCCATATAAAAATATTGTTAACAGTAGGCTCTTTTTAGTGATAATTTAATTTTCCGAAAATTTTTTTTGAAAAATGTTATTTTTCTATTTAATCGACGATATGTCCCACTGTTGGGTACTGGCCTTCCTTGGAAAGGGAATATAAGGGCACCACAACTATCCGTCACGCGGCCCTAGTGCGGATTGACAGAGTTTACATGTCTTAGAAAAGTTTATATGATATTTGGCTTTCCTCACGATTTTTCCCTTCACCGCCGAGCACGTGGTAAATCAAGGCCAAGTAACCTATTACAATTCAATTGACATTGTACCAAAAACCATAACGTTTTGATTATTTTTTATATGACTAGTTTATTGAAAGGTACCAACGTATTTATAAACCAAATATCATCAATTGGAACAATATTGGTGTGTCAGTAGTAGGCTATTGAAAAACCATGGCACAACTTAACTGGCAGATTATCAAAATCGACAACTGTGTCAATGAACATGCATTTTGACAGACTTGGTTTAGAAGACTCTAAGACCAATGCCTAAAATTGCAATAAATAAATTCTGTATCGAACTCGTGTTGCTAGCGTACTACGTAAGTTGAGGCGACCGCCCGGACGGACACAGCTATCACTCTGTTATCTTTTTTTTATTAATTTTCACTTTTTTTTTCAACCGACTTCAAAAAAGGTTCTCAATTCGTCTGTATGTTATTTTTATGTTTGTTACCTCTTATTCTTAGTTATATTTGGAGTGCTGGTGTGCAAATTTGCATGAAGTATGTGCGCCACAAATGTACAAATAATATCACGCCAACCGATTTCGATGATTCATTTTTATTGGATGTGATTGTAGTTTTTCTATTTCGTTATATTCGTACGTTAATTCAG
The DNA here is from genome assembly GCA_029286785.1 of Meandrusa payeni. Lineage (NCBI taxonomy): Eukaryota > Metazoa > Arthropoda > Insecta > Lepidoptera > Papilionidae > Meandrusa > Meandrusa payeni. Next base: position 8,394,909 of record JAGSMX010000021.1, read on the forward strand.
TATCACAAAGATATCCGCGCGTATACAAATAGAGAGAAAATATTTTCCTTCGTTATTTTTCCGAAAAAATCGTATTTATCGTCCTTCCCCAAATAGAATATGAAAATGTCACATATTTAATACGATCATGCGATGACATTTCGGGTGTCATCGTATTACCATAAAGATTTAAGTTTTCCCGAAGGCAAATCATTTCTCAATACATCTATAATAACGTTTGATTCGATTTGAAGTCGTCAATATACTTGTTGTGTTGTTTGTTTGTCAGTGAGATACAGTGGCTTTTGACGTTTTAAAAAAAATCATCGCTAGTTCCTCATGAATATAGTGCAGTATTTGTTTATGATGTTGTGTTTAGTCAGTTTGGGTTGGACTGGAGAATGGTCCGGTAATTATTTAGTGGCAATTACCTTGGCCGTGGTGGCAGTCGCAAAGAACGGCCGTGACCCGCCTCAGATTACTGTCGCGCCTGCAGCCCGTGGGTATCCTTGTACCGCTCGATGAAACACCGCCGGAGTCAGGGCTTCCGAACGTACGGCTCGATAATGATTTACTTTATTTGTACTCGTAGTAAATAAGTTGCGGAAAAAGCGTGCATTTTGTGAAACAATCGGCCTTTATTCCAACATCCATATTTGTGCTATATCACCGAACAAATTATAGCAGAAGTTCCACAAGATTACCCCGCCTGTGCAATGAAAACTTCAGTAATGTTGATATTTTCACCTATTAAAAAGTAATTTTAAAAATAAAATCATCATCATCACAACTTAGTAAACTTAACTTTCATAAATTGTTTCTGATAATGTAGTTATGCACCTGTTGGCTAATTTATCGGTTTTGTGTTTTCCTATGTAACTGTATGATGAAATTAGGTGTCGTTCAAACGTTACCATCACGTTCGTTTTTAACCGGCTAAAGACAAAGATCAAGTCTTTCAATATGGTCGTATTTTTTTGATGTTTTTGATTTTTGTTTGTTGGCATGAGGTCCCGGTCATCATCATCATTTCAGTCCTACGCCTTTATGAGGTCGTCAGACGACCTTACACAGTTTGACTATCACGTGGGTATTCATGTATAGTTATATAGGTTTAGGCCTACGAAATTGCAAAAATAAATATTTAATCAAGTTGGACACCCCTGGCTCTGAGCCAACAATGCCTTGTTTTACTTTTATTTGACTTGTAGACGTTATTTATGAAGGCGCCGAAGCATTGAATGGAGGTTTTGTTTATATTGAATTCATTTGATCTTCATAAAAGAATACCTCGCTGTATTCCTAGTAAATCATTGTCAAAAACAACTATATTTACGAGTAAAATCGAAAACCGAATATTTTTCCTATTCATATCGAATAGGAAAAATATTACTACCTGTGCCGATGTCTTCCCGGGTCTACCTCGGCGGACGACAAAGGCCCCTACCCTTGTCGCCCATTGAACCCTAGGCCCCTTTTAGTCGCCTTCTACGACAGGCAGGGGATACCGTAGTCTTATTCTTGAGAGTCTTCCGATGAAACCTACCGACTAATACGTGTTTCGTCCCTCTCGGGCGCTCTCGGTTCGGAATGATAACGCGATTACAGTAACCGTTCAAGCAGAGATCCCGTCTCGGGGTCCCTGCCCCGTGTTGCTCTCAATAGAGGTTCAAATTAAACCAAGAGCCTACCACATCTGCTTACCCTCATTGGTCAAAAAAATATCTTAGCGACATGGAGAATATTTATAACAGATCCAAGACTCCCAAGTAGTGCGTTTATATTTGTATGGAGTGTCGGGGTTGTCAGTGTCTTAACAATACGATAAATTACACGCGTCCGACTGTCACTGTGACGGGATATTTTAGGAGCACCTTTGTCTCCGGGAGTTCAGGGCTGAGGTAAGGAATGGTGCACTCGGCGGGAGAGGTGTAAAAATAAGGGATGCATCATTAAATGCATGTGGTTTTGACTTGTTATTTACAATGTATCTGTGCATTAAATTACTTCAAGTTGTACCACTCAGCAAATGTAACGAAACACGACAAATATGATGTCTTCAACATATATTTTATATTATGTACCGCATAACATTTGACTGGGTGAACCAATTTTGATGATTCCTTTTTTAATTTGAAAGTTGGTGCTTCCCGTGTGGTCCCATTCTGACAATGGGATCCATGAGAAAACCATAAAAAATTGCATCAAGTATGTACACCACAAATGGACAAATAACTCTATTATCATGCCAACGGATTTCGGTGATTCATTTTTTACAGGAAAGGATTTTCTTCAAAGGTAGTTTGATGAGAGTTTAGTTAGGTTCTGATTAATTTGACTATTTCGTAATATTCTTACAATAAGTCGGAAATACAAAAAGGGCTTTCGCGCGTTTATTCTATTTGAAATATAACGTTTGATTCTATTTGAAGTCGGTTTTTGGTTTAACTCGTAAAAATGCTTTTAAATTGTACAAATAATTTGATGAACCGATTGTAACTTCACCCCAACAATTTAGGACAAATGATGCCCTCATCAATTTATAAATAGACCAATGGAGGTATCCACGATATAAACAGGACCCAATTAAATGCAAAAAAGGAAAAAATCTAAATTACTTTTTTGTTAAATTCCACGCGAACGAAGTCGCGGCCACAGCTTGTAGAAATATATAGATAGGTTAGATTTTTTTCATTTGTACGATTCTAATCTGACAACTCAGCGGCCAGTTTTCTCGTTACAGATAAAGAAGGCAATTTAGTTGCGTCAGATATCCAGTCAGATTAGTCACGGAGCTTCGTATTTGACAGTTTTAATTGCGTCTAGAACAATGAGACAGTCAAATGCGGTTACCGCGCGCGTCGTGGTAAAATATAGTCACCATTTATGATGTTTAACCGTGTCTGTGTATGCGGAAATCTTTTTGGTATGATGTTATTAATATCCATGTTCGAAAATTATTTTGTATAACTCTTTTTTCCGTTAAGTTTAATAAAATTCAACAAAACTATATTATAGCGAATGTGCAACGTCCGGACAAACCACTGCGGTTTTTATGGCGTCAAGAAATATTTTCAAGTTTTAATAAATTAATTAAAAAAAGGTTTTGATTCCCTGACTCTGAGCCTGTTAAGGGAAGGGCTCTATTAGGGCCCTAAGTCTGCAAACGTAACGATAATGCGGCAATGGTAAAGGACCTTATAGAATGAAGCTAACAATAAACTTGGTTTAAATCCGCGATATGTAAAGAGTCTTCAGGACAACAGTCATGATGCTCCAATTGTCAAAGCCAGCGAAGAACCGAGTCATCTGCCCAAATAAGAAGGCACCAGTGGCCGGAAGTACGTCAGCTGCGAGCTATGGGACAATGGAGACAACATGGCCGCCGTCCATTGCCGTCCGATGGCACATTCAGCTCACGCGGCGCCACTTCCCCGCGTGAATCACGGCCTCGGGCCGTCTCCCCGTCATTTTTTTGTATAAGTAAATATCATTTACATCGTATTTGAATCGATTTTGAAACAATCAACGATTCCATTTGAATGATACTTATAATTGTATTATTGAATTGTATTGTAATCGTACTCGCATATGGACGACAGAGTCATACGTGACTGAAGTGGAACCCGACATTCGTCGATATATGTAAAGGTCCAAATTAAAACTAAACAAAGTGCGTCCAACATTAAACGCTACTTTACACGTCGCTATTAGTCTATGCTACATAGTTGCATATATTCCAGTCTCTTCGTTTTTCCTCTTCATTCGTGATCCTAGTCAAGTCCACCATACAAACCTAATTTTGCTACATATACGTACCGCGTATTAATATGATATCTATATATATAAAAGGGAAATTGTGTGGGTATGTTTGTATATAGGCTCCGAAACGGCTGGATCGATTACAATGAAACTTTCAGGGAATCTTCAAATTGACCTGGTGAGTAATCCTGTAATATCTTAACCAGTTGACAATAAAAAATCTTACACTTTTATTTAACGTTACGGGCGTTTTTTGGAACTTGCTTTCTAAAATAAAATCGCTTCACAAACTATAAATAAATACGGACGATTTTAAAAAAAGTCGGTTAAACTGTGTAGGCCGTCACATCTACGGTATCGTCCATAGAAAAATCAATAGCGTGACGTCTAGACAGACGGGAACATAGCGTTATATAGATACGATACCATATAGATATAATTATTCATTTACTTTTTATATACAACTAGATTTTGCTTTATTTTATTTAAACAATAAATTACATCATTAAATATTTAATTTAACTCACAATATATTAAATTATTAATTTCTCTCCGATTCATTCATTCTCTTCTCGAGCGGGTGAAGATCATAATTACCTACACCCATATACATATAAATACAATATCATACCCGTAGTAGTAATATCATAGTAAATAAAAGCTGTATTTGACAGTTCAAAAAGAGGAGTGCTCCGATCGTCACCAAACTTTACAGGATTACTCGCCAGCTCAATCCGAAGATTCCCTGAAAGTTTCATTGAAATCGGTCCAGCCGTTTCGGAGCCTGTATGGCTATATATATAACATACCCACACTCTTTCTCTTTTATATATATATAGATTAGATGGAGATACCGCTTATAGATCACGATTGTTTTGCAAAATAATTTCAGATTCACTGGGCGTCCGTAAATTGCAGGTAATTGCGTGCAGTCGCCATGTTTGAAATTGTAATGGAAAATTAATAACGGTAGTAACGGTATGGCCCCGCACACTGCAGTACAAATATCAGCGGATTATCGACGACGGTTTAGGGTTCCGTATCCGAAATGCAACCGTATTTTTATGCGAATCACGTTTAACGGTGTGATGCTTTTATGACAAACCTTTTCAACCGGTTTTCGCCCTTACCAGGAAAACCCTTAAAAAAAATATCGCAAACCGATTTTTTCAATGGTAATTTGATGAGAGTTTGGTTAGGTTCCGATTAATTCTATTTCGTAATATTCTTATTGGATTTAAAGTCGATTTTGGTTTTTACTCGTAAATAATATATATAAATACTAATCTGCTATTTCTGGTTTCGGAGTCCGCTAAACCATATGTGTCGATGTCGATTCCCGTGTGGTCCC